>CM033355.1:5894954-6627481 GCA_019395295.1 Osmanthus fragrans | reverse complement strand
ATTTTCGCTTAAATTATATATAAAAATATATAATTATGTTGCCACCTTAAACTCACGTCATGCCGGTCAATTTTTTTGTATTGTTAAAGGTTGAACCCCAACCTTGAGGGTCCCACACCATCCCGGCCCTGGAGTATCGTGAGGGAGGTAAATCGCAGGTTAAGCCTCCAAGGGTATAGGGTGGAAGGTTATTTGTACACTTGCACTTACCCAAGAATCAAATCCATATTTCAGGATTCGAACCCTTGATGCGACAGCCTCAAGTAAAGTTGGATTTCTCCGTCTTCCCCTTTTACCACTTGGAGCTGTGCCCTGTGGACAATTTTTATTTTTTATTTATTATTATTATTTTTTTTTTTTGTATTGTTACCTGCAGACATAGTTGTGTAAGTTGAGTGCATTTACTAATTGTGTCTTCAGTTGACCATAAAAGAGGAAGTGAAAATCAGGCAATTTATAACTTTGTATAATTAATGCATGCCTTTTATTTATGTTCTTTTAAATTCCATTTCTGTTAATTTCATTATTAATGTTAATTAGAAAATTAACAATCATAGTTAAAGTCGAAAATGGTAGAAGTAAATTTATTTTTTTTAAACATAATTAATGAGTAGATTATACATGGTAGATTATGTTAGCTCTAATCAATGATGATAATAGCTTTAAAAAAACACTTTCCAGATCCTTTGGAAGATTAACAACGAGACAAGAAGAACCAAAAACGTTTTCTGATTTTAAATAAGAAAATGAACTGAGAGCTTGCAAGAGGTGAAGAGGAAAAAACTGAATAATGATCAATTGAAATTTTTTGTTGATATGATACTCCTTACAACTGACCATACACTTGATTATATATCAAAATGCAAGTAAGCTTACAAGTTAACTTAAAGGTATACAACCAGTCAGTAAAACAGTAAATTAAGTAAGGCAACCATAATACAACTTGCAACTACAATAATTATCCTGAAAAACCTGTTGAATGAAGTCTTCACATTATCCTTCAGATTAGACTAATAACAACACTTCTACTAATTTCATTTAATATTTAAAAATTATTGCACCTGGTAAATAACATTATTGTCTTATGGTTGTTTGGACGTACATTAATATCCTTTGTGTAAAAAAATGATCAAATAAAATTTATGTTATTTATAATAGTCATGATTATTTAATTTGATATCTACAGTATATATAATTTGCTAGTATTCAATGCTATAGGTTTATCCACTGGCTTGCATTCCATCATGTTAAACCTCTTCAAAATATCAGTATCATATTTGTGTTGTGACATAAAAATCCCATCAGACCTCTGTTCAATTTCAATCCCAAGAAAATACTTCATTTCTCCCAGGTTTGTCATCTCAAACTCCTCCTCAAGATCAAATGTGAATGATTGAATCAATTTTTCATCATTTCCAGTGATTAACAAGTCATCCACGTACAAATAAATGATCAAGACATTTCCATAAGTGTCTGATTTCACATAAAGAGTATGTTCACTTTCACTCTTTTGAAAACCATTACCACACAAATAGCCATCAATTCTACTATACCAAGCTCTTGGACCTTGCTTCAAGTCATACAAAGCTTTTCTTAACTTACACACATGATCAGGTACTGATTTTGAAATAAAACCATCAGGTTGTTCTACAAACACATCCTCTTCAAGTTCTCCATTTAGAAAGGTTGACTTGAAGTCAAGCTAGTGAATTTTCCGTCTCTTTTGAGTAGCCAATGCAAGTAACAGTCTGATAGTATCATGTCTTGCAACTGGAGCAAAAGTTTCAAAGTAATCAACTCCACATTCTTGTGCAAAACCTTTGGCAACTAATCTGGTTTTATACTTGTAGATTGAACCATCAGGATTCATCTTAGCTTTGTAAATCCATTTTAACTCCAACCACTTTCTTATCAGATGGTCTTGGCACTAGCAACCATGTTTCATTCTTGTGAATCATATTTATCTCCTCCTCCATTGCTTCAACCCATTCATCATGTTTTGCAGCTTCATCATAGCTATTTGGCTCAATAATAGCCATATAACATCTTTCATACACTTCATTCAATGGTCTAGTACCTCTAGGAGGTGAACTAGAACTTGAGGTAGATTTAGATGGTCCAGCATTTGAAGCACTGGACTCCATCTCCGGTTGCTGACTTTCAAGTTTTGTCACTGGAACATTTTGATGCACAATAGGTACTGAAAACTGAGGTTGCTGAGATTCAGCTTCTTCCCACTTCCACTTAGCATTCTCATCAACTTTGATATCTCTTGAGACTACAATGCTTTGAGTCTTTAGATTATATACTCTATAACCTTTTGATTGTGAGCTATAGGCAAGAAAAATACCTCTCACAACTTTGTTGTCCAGTTTACCCCTCTTGTGATCTGGAACGTGTATATAACACAGAGATCCAAACACTTTGAGGTGTTTTGCAGTAGGTTTCAAACCAGTCCAAGCCTCAATAGGTGTCTTACCATTCACAGCCTTGGTAGACAATCTGTTCTGCAAATGTACTGAAGTATACACAGCTTCTGCCCAAAATTTCTTTGGTAACTCCTTATCACCCATTATGCTTCTGGCCATTTCCATAATTGATCTATTCTTCCTTTCAGCTACTCCATTTTGCTGTAGAGTATATGGTACTGAAAGTTGGTGATGAACACCATGCTCTACACAAAACTGATCAAACATTTTCGAGGTATATTCTTTGCTATTATCAGATCTTAACTTCTGAATTTTACAACCTGATTGGCCTTCAACCAATGCTTTGAACTTCTTAAAAATGTGAAACACATCCGATTTGTTTTTCATAAAGTACACCGAGCACATCTTTGTACAATCATCCATAAAGAGTACAAAATATAGATTTTGACTCAATGATGGAGTTCTCATAGGTCCACGGATATCAGTGTGTACTAACTGCAATTTTTGAGTTGCTCTCCAAGCTCCGCTAGTAGGAAATGCTTCTCTATGCATCTTCCCATAATTATACCCCTCACAAATCTGGCTCATTAATTTCAGGAAAATCTCTTACCAAACCTTAAGAGTATAGGTAAGCTAAGGATTTAAAATTATAATGGCCATATCTCTTATGCCACAGATGTGAATCATCAACATTAGCCATAACAGCATTTACAATCACATTTTGCCAATAAATACTAAAACTCTTTTTCCTTATAGGCACACAAGAAATTTCAACATCATATGAATCAAGTATTTGGCACAAATTATCTTTAAAAAACAGTGAGTAACCATTTTGAACCATCTGTCCAACACTTAATAGATTTGAACTCAAACTAGGTACAAGTAAAACATTGTTAATATACTTCATACATTTCTTGGTCTGAACAACAATGGTTCCAACTCCATTGGCATATACAACTTCACCATTTCCCATCTTGATTTGGGCTTTGCAATTTGGATTCAAATCACAAAAAATTTCTTCTTTGCTTGTCATGTGATTTGTGCAAGCACTATCTATGAACCAAGAGTCTGCTTCCACCGTGTTTGACATATGAAAGCCAAGAAAAGATGATCATTTGGCTTCTTTTCACTTGCCATTGAAGCTTGTTGAAACTAATTTCTGGGCTGATGATGTAATGGGGTCTGATTTGATCTATTACTGAAACAATGCTTCTCAGGATGGCCAACCTTATTGCATACACTGCATTTGTGTACTTTCCAACAAAAGTTATCTCCATGACCTGGTTTACCATAGACACCACATGGAGGATATAAGACTGGCCTTTTTCTACTTATCCCTTGTTTGCTAGTACTTCATTCTCTCCTTTTTCTTGCATCAAACTGCTTCTTTCCCAAATTACTTCTGCTGAGGTTTATGCTTGGCTACAAATGCACTTTCATTCATTTTTTCATCCCTTGATGCAACTCTTTGTTCATAAGCCAATAAGGCACATGTTAACTCAGTTAATGTGAGGCTTGACAGGTCCTTTGTATGTTCAATGGTTGTTGTTACAACATCATATTTTTCAGGCAAAGTGATCAACACCTTTTGAACCACTCTTTTGTCTGTCATCTTCTCCCCATTCAATTTGATCTGATTTACAACATCACCTACCCTTGAAGTATAGTCTTTAACCTTCTCAGACTCCTCCATTCTAAGGTTTTCAAACTCTTTTGTCAAAGCTTGTAATCTCACAGCCCTGACCTTCTCAGATCCTTTGAACTATTCTTCAAGTTTATCCCAGGCTTCCTTGAATGTAGTTGCAGCCACTATTCTGGGAAAAATCTCCTCTGAAACGACTGTGAACAAGAAAGACAAAGCTTTCATGCTCTTCATAGATTGATCTTTTTGCTGTTTTACTTGAGTAGCAGTGTAATTTCTCTCAGCTTCAGGTTTATCATAGCCTTGCTCAATCACATCATATAAATCGGATGCCATAAAAAATACTTTCATTTTAACTAACCAAAAGTCATAACTATTACCATTAAAAATAATAGGTAAGGGCAAAGAGGATGAGCTTGAACCAGACATGTTTGCTTCTTAAATATCGGATTTGATAATGCTGGATTCAGGGAAAAATACCGAATTTTACAGAACTTACTGGATTTGGTTAAATAGAAAATACCGAATTTTGAAAGCTAATACCGGATTTACAGATACGGTATGAGCCAATCGGATTTGATGAAAATGAGGCTTACCGAATTTTGAAGGTAAATACCGTATTTAGAGATACGGTATGTGCTTACCGGATTTGGGGATACCGGATTTAGGTTTAATAGATTCCCTGGCTTAACGTATTTCAGCTTCTTCCTTAACAAAATCCGGTTTGTTTCCTTCTTCTTCCTCAAGCTCTCTGGTCCCTTCTCTAATGATCTAAGCTCTGATACCACTTGTTAGCTTTAATCAAGGATGATAAGGAGCTCTAAACAAATACTTCCAAGATCCTTGGGAAGATTAACAACAATGAGACAAGAAGAACAAAAACGTTTTCTGATTTTTAATAGGAAAATGAACTGAGAGCTTGGAATAGGTGAAGAAGAAAAAACTGAATAATGATCAATTGAAATTTTTTGTTGATATGATACCCCTTACAACTGACCATACACTTGATTATATATCAAAATGCAAGTAAGCTTACAAGTTAACTTAAAGGTACACAATCAGTCAGTAAAACAGTAAACTAAGTAAGGCAACCATAATACAACTTGCAACTACAATAATTATCCTGAAAAACGTGTTGAATGAAGTCTTCACATTATCCTTCAAATTAGACTAATAACAACACTTCTACTAATTTCATTTAATATTTAAAAATTATTGCACCTGGTAAATAACATTATTGTCTTATGGCTGTTTGGACGTACATTAATATCCTTTGTGTAAAAAAAATGATCGAATAAAATTTATGTTATTGATAATAGTCATGATTATTTAATTTGATATCTACAGTATATATAATTTGCTAGTCACCAAAGTGATCAAATTACAAAGTTCTCATGGACGTCAAATTAAATAATATTTTCAATTTTCAATTTTCCATGATAATATGGTGCTACTGATGAGATGGTATAATTATATATATATATATATATATATATATATTGCTTATCATGGGTATGTTAACATTTATTGACTATCAAAAATGTAAGGATCGTCAAAGGTTGGTTAGCTATTTTATAATCATAAACATAATCGTGGTTAATTGATATGCTTAATTAGATATGTTTAGAATATTCAAAGATAACAAGCACATCTAATTGGAGTGTATCTAATTGCCAATTATGTGAAATTAAAATTAAGCATCAATTATGTTTGTTGTTGTACATTGTTGAATCACCCAAAGGAGAAATTCAATGTATATAATCAGTACTATCTGAATCGATGACGCTAATTTAAGTTATGACTCGAAGCATTAATATGTGGGCATTTTATGTATTTTATAGCATTTGTTAATGTTGCCCTTCATTCCCAAGCTTCATTTGTTCTTGCGTTCAATGGGCTTAATTACCCAGAATGGACGAACAAATTCAGTTTCACTTAGGTGTTCTAGACCTTGACCTCACTGTTCACGCTGAGAAACCTGCTGCTCTTACTTATGAAAGTATCGATGAGAGCTTGCCATAAGGCTTGAAAAAGATTGAACGGACCGAACCTAATGTTTATGCGGATGGTGGTAGCAAACAACATCAAGTCTACTCTTCCAAGAACTAAAATTGCTAAGAACTTTATGAAGTCAGTGAAAGTCTCCCGATAAGTCAGTTGCTGGTACCTTAATGGGAACACTGACCGCCATGAATTTGATGGTACTCAAACCATGCATGAGCACGTCATTGAAATGATAAGCTTAGCAGTAAAATTGAAGAATATGGGGATGAGTGTGGATAATAGCTTCTAGATACAGTTTATCATAACTCATTACCTTCTGAATATGGTTCATTTCAAATGAGCTATAACACCTTGAAAGATAAGTAGAATGTGAATGAACTTTACATAATGTTGATTTAAAAGGAGATAAGGATTAAGAGCCAATGAGCTTATGAAGGAACCCACTCTTCTCATCTCGTAAATGATAAAGGAGTTGGAAAGAAAGGTAAAAAAAAATGAAAGTGAAAGGGAAAGAGCAGACCACTAAGGATCAATGAGTTTCTTCCCAAATTCACAAAAAAGACACAAGGAATGAGAAGTGTCACTTCTACAAAAAAAATTAAAAAAAAATTAAAAAAATTGGACACTTCCAGAAAGACTGCCAATGTTTTTTGTACGTTTCGAATCTAATTTCACTGAAGTTCCTTGTAATACTTGTGAATTGAATCTGGATGTACCATTCATATTCTAATACAATGCAGGGATTCCTTATGACCAAAACCATAAAGCAAAATTAGAAATTCGAGTTCATGGACAATAGAGTCAAAGCTCCAATTGTAGCAATTGGAACTTATCGTTTAGTTTTAGATACTAGACATTATTTGGATTTATACCAAACACTTTATGTTCCTTCTATTTTTCATAATTAGTTTCTTTGTCTCGATTTGATACATTGGGATACTTCTTTAAATTTGAGATTGAATGTTTCAGTTTATTTAAGCAAAATCTTTTTATTAGTTCTAGTATTCTTTCTGATAGATTATATAAGTTGAAACTTGAGAATCACTTTGTTGAAACTCTTCTAATCTTGCATCATAATGTTGGTATGATACTGAGTTCAATAAACGAATGATCAGTTTAGTTGTGGCATAAATGTTTGGGTCACATATCCAAAGAATGTTTACAAAGATTAATAAAGAATGGAATCCTTCATGATCTGAATTTTACTGATCTTGATGTATGTGTGGAATGTATAAAAGAAAAACTAACCAAACGTGCAAAGAAATGAGCCATAAGAAGCACACAGCTTATTGAAATTATACACACTGACATATGTGGACCTTTTATTATTTCTTCCTTCAATGGAGAAAAATATTTTATTACCTTTATTGATAATTTTTCGCGTTACGGTTATTATGTGGAAGTATTTTAATGAGGTTGAAAGTCAATAAGACAAAAAAGATGAAAATAATAAGGTCGAATAGAGGTGGTAAATATTATCTCAAATATGATGAATCTGGACAATTTTCAAGTCCATTTAACAAATTCTTTGAAGAACATGACATTTGTGCTCAATACACAATGACAGGTAAACCACGACAATATAGTGTAGCAGAAAGGCGAAATAGTACTTTAATGGAAATGGTTAGTTATGTGATGAGCAATTCATCATAACCTTTATTATTGTGGACGCATGCCTTAAGAACCATAATGTATTTGTTAAATAGGGTTCCTAGTAAAACAATCATAAAGATTCCTTTTAAGTTTTGGATTAGAAGAAAACCCAGCTTAAGGTACCTTCCTATTTAGGGTTGCCCAGCGGTAGTGAGAATTTATAATCTTTGTTGACCCCAAAAAATGTTGTCAATAGAATTCCGACCTCGTCCCCTCCACGTGGACATTATCTGCACACTGAATAACCCGTTAGAAGACAAAGGCCGCTAGTCAAGAAAAAGGTCCGACAACCATTTGCACTCCGACGGTCAAATCAACGGTCGAACAAAATAAAATAAGAGTGCAAAAGACGGGAGAGGGGATTTGGCTAGGGTTAGATTACATACCTTAAAATGAAATGGATTCACATATATATAGAAAACAGAAATGTGCTTCGTAAGCTAATGGGCCGGACCCAAGTTCCAAGCCCGATATGCAATTGTTCAATTAAATAAGGCCCAATCAATAAATAGTCGATATCACGTCGGCCCATGTGAGACCCTCTTCGTCATACGTATATCACGTAATTTATGGATATAACAATAGTTCCCCAAGTCTGAGTCGTACATTTATATGCGGGTCAAATTTTGAAATATAAACTGTCAATTAATTTAAGAGTGTAACAACAGTCCCCCAAGTATGAGTCGCATATTTATATGCGGGTCGAACTTTAAAATATAAGTAGTCAACTAGGTGAGGTCTTACAGATTGCCTCAGAAATATAAGCAGCTCCAATGAGCAAGGACTTACGAACGCCTCGAAAATATGCATCGATCCCAATAAGTAAGGATTTATGAACTATCTCAGACAATATCTGTGCGAGTCTGAATAAAAGAGGGCTTACAGATTACCTCTAAACCAATCATGTAATACAATACAATATATCCAGTGCACATATACCAAATAAATTTGGGGTTCATTTGCCCCTCCAAATACTAATGATGATAGTATGAGTAATATCATATCTAATTTCTCCAAGATATAATATGCAGATGTCTATCATGCATCATAATAAATTATATGCTCGCACAACTCAGTATGACAATAGTGCTATAGTGAAGTAAGTAACATGCCGACAATAATAAAATGATAATGTGGATAACGTAGCATACGTAGTGTCTGTAATGAAAATAATGTCATAACTTGCTAGCAATGATGGGACATGTGTACCGGACACCAATAATATAATGTATATGCTAGCAGTAATATGTAATGATACTAAGATACTAGTATAACAATAGTCCCCCAATATGCGGGTCAGACTTAAAATATAGGTCATTGTGATGAACCCGATACAGAGGCGAGACTCTAGATATAAGCAGCAGAGGCGATGTTATGGATGTAAGCAGATGTGATAAGCTGATGCAGAGGTGATGCTCTGAATATAAACAGCTGTGATAAGCTGATGCAGAGGCAATGCTCTTAATGTAAACAGCTGTGATAAGCTGATGCTGAGGTGATACCCTGAATGTAAGCAGTTGTGATAAGCTGATGTAGAGGCGATGCTCTAAATGTAAACAACTGTGATAAGCGGATGCAGAGGCGATGCTCTGAATGTGAGTAGCAAAGGCGATGCTCTGGAGACGAGCCTATATAATAGAGAGGCAAGCTTATATAATGAAGAGGCGAGGCTGTTGTGAGGTGAGCCTAATAACTGAAGAGACATGTTATTGAGAAGCGAGCCTATATAATGGAGAGACGAGGCCGTTGTGAGGTGAGCCTAGATAATTGAAGAGGCGATGTCATTATGAGGTGAGCCTATATAATAGAGAGGCAAAGCTGTTGTGAAGTTAGCTTATATAACTGAAGAGGCGATATCGTTGAGAAGTGAGCCTATATAATAGAGAGGCGAGACTGTTGTGAAGCGAGCCTATATAAAAGAGAGGCGAGGCCGTTGTGAGGCGAGCCTATATAACAAAAAGGTGATGCCATTGAGAGGCAAGCCTAAAATAATGTAGAGACGAGGCCGTTAAGAGGCAAGCCTATGTAATAGAGAGGCGAGGTCATTAAGAGACAAGCCTATATAATAGAGAGGCGAGGCCATTATGAGAGCCTTAATAATGAAAAGACGAGGCCATATAGGCAAGCCGTTATAATAGAGAGGCAACACTATTGTGAAGTAAGCCTATATAACAGAGAGGCGAGGCCGTTGTGAGGCGAGACTATATAATAAAGAGGCGATGCCATTGTGAGGCGAGCCTATATAATAGAGAGGCGAGGTTGTTGTGAAGAGTCGATACCGTTGAGAAACGAGCCTATATGATAGAGAGGCGAGGCTATTGTGAAGAGAGCCTATATAACAGAGAGGCGAGGCCGTTGAGAAGCGAGCCTATATAATAGAGAGGCGAGGTCTTTAAGAGACAAACCTATATAATAGAGAAGCAATGCTGTTGTAAAGCGAGCCTATATAACTGAAGAGGGGATGCCGTTGAGAAACGAGCCTATATAATAGAGAGGCGAGGCTGTTGTGAAGCGAGCCTATATAACAGAGAGGCGAGGCCATTGTGAGGCAAGCCTATATAATAAAGAGGTGATGCCACTGAGAAGCGAGCCTATATAATATAGAGGTGAGGCTGTTCTGAAGCGAGCCTATATAACAGAGAGGTGAGGCCGTAGAGAGGCAAGCCTATATAATAGAGAGGCGAGGTTGTTGTGAAGCGAGCCTGTATAACAGAGAGGCGAGGCCGTTGAGAGGCAAGCCTATATAATATAGAGGCGAGGTCATTAAGAGACAAGCCTATATAATAGAGAGACGAGACTGTTGTAAAGCGAGCCTATATAACTGAAGAGGCGATGCTGTTGACAAGCGAGCCTATATAATAGATAGGCGAGGTTGTTGTGAAGCAAGCCTATATAACAGAGAGACAAGACCGTTGTGAGGCAAGCCTATATAATAAAGAGGCGATGCCATTGAGAGGCAAGCCTACATAATATAGAGGCGAGACTGCTGTGAAGCGAGGCAATATAACAGAGAGGCTAGGCCATTGAGAGGCAAGCCATATAATGGAGATGTGAGGTCGTTAAGAGACAAGCCTATATAATAGAGAGGCGGGGTTGTTGTGAAGCGAGCCTATATAATAGAGAGGTGAGGTTGTTGTGAAACGAGCCTATATAACAAAGAGGCGAAGCCATTGAAAGGCAAGCCTATATAATAGATAGGCGAGGTTGTTGTGAAGCGAGCCTATATAACAGAGAGGCAAGGCCGTTGTAAGGCAAGCCTATATAATAAAGAGGTGATGCCATTGAGAGGCAAGCCTACATAATATAGAGGCGAGGCTGCTGTGAAGCGAGCCAATATAACAGAGAGGCTAGGCCGTTGAGAGGCAAGCCCATATAATGGAGATGCGAGGTCGTTAAGAGAGAAGCCTATATAATAGAGAGGCGAGGCTGTTGTGAAGCGAGCCTATATAACATAGAGGCGAGGCCATTGAGAGGCAAGGCTATATAATAGAGAGGCAAGGCTGTTGTGAAGCGAGCCTATATAACAGAGAGGCGAGGTCGTTGAGAGGCAAGCTTATATAATGGAGAGGCGAAGTCATTAAGAGACAAGCCTATATAATAGAGAGGCGAGACTATTGTGAAGTGAGCCTATATAACTGAAGAGGCGATGTCGTATAGGCGAGCCTAAATAACTGAAGAAGTGATGTCATTATAGGTGAGCCTGTTGAGCATAGGCGAAGCCATTTATGAATTTTCGTGGCGAGGCAGGGAATAGACCTCCCGTGAAGCCAGGAATAAGCATCTGGCGAATCAGGGAATAAACATCCCGCGAGGCGAGGAATAAACATCTCGCGGAATCAGGAATAAGTATCTGACAAAGCGGGGAATAAACATTTCACAAATAAGGCCAGGAAATGCTCCTTTTGCAAGGACAAACACATCTGATGATTTGCCCTTTCCTTTTTTCAAGGAACGAGGAATCCAAATTATACTGCCTCTTCCTTTATTCAAGGAACGGGGACTTCAAGCAATGCCGCCTCTTCCTTTATTCAAGGAGCAAGGATTTATAAAATGTCGTCTTTGATAATAAGATATTCACGAGCAAAGACTCGTCTTGAGCAATTGGAATGATCAATGAAGCCTTCAAACAAGAGAAATCCAAATAATACATGTTGCCAAATATATGGTGCATGCCACCAGCCATTTACAATATATATGAGCAATAATATGGTAATAGTCAATTGTCAACAATCAAATTAAGCCCCATTACCATGCTCTTTATGAAATTCTTCCAAAAAAGAATTATTTGACGACATGAATTATTGCTTGAACAATTGAAGAAATCAGTTGGCAAATGTACTTTATAACTGGCAGATAAGAGAACAATTTTGCTACCCCAAAGTCCTTGAATTTTCATAATTAGCTCTCTATAATGTTGAAATCCCAGCAGAAAGTAGTAACAAAAATTTTGTTTGAATTCAAATTTGCTATGCCAATCATTATTGAATAACTGGTGCTAGTCAAAAGCACAAAAAATGGATAAACTTGTTGCATCCAATTTATTCAAAGTTTGAACTTTCAAAGAAAACTCAACGCCAATGAAGTCACGTCTCTTCATAGAGCTATACTTATGAAGAAATACTAGCAACCATAATACTTGAAAATTATTACCAAGCTTCCTTAGAAAGATACTAAGATCAAGAGTGGTACCGTTCGACATTTTTCCAACGCTAGCAACCGTGTGGTATGTCCTGTTATGCTACAGTTATGCAGCTGATCCGCAGGCCATGGCGCACAGTAGTCGATGGTGAGCTTCTGGTTGTTCAGCTATCCTATATGGGCTATTAAATTGGCTTCCATTAATTGATCTTCAGAGAAACTTATGTGTGAAAATGATAAAAGCCAATCATGGAGAAGAAATTAAAGGGCCAAAGTTTTAAGGAGATGGAACAGGCATATTAAGGAAGTTGGCCCAAGTGATCAGGGCTCTTGGGTAAATAGCATGCAAAATAAAATATATATCAGGCCCAGATCCATCCAAGCCCATCTACAATTCTAGTAGCTTCATAGCTCCACGTAAGTCAGCCAAATGATTTCAAAAATCTCTGCAACCACTCTCTGTCTTTTCTTTCAATCAAACCTGTGCTAAAGCTATGGTCTGCAATATGTAAGTCTGCTTGTTCAACAATTAATGAACAAATTCCCAAGTGCTAAATCGGAGCTGAGAAATATGGAGACAACAAGTGCTTCTTCGATGGCCACCAAAGGCTTTAAAGAATTATCTCAACGGTGGTCGCCAGAGTAGGATCTGACCAAGACTTTTTATGAAGTTGGTAATAACAAAGTCAGATTTCGCAGATCACTGCATATACCTTTGAATTCCACCATGAAGATGTTCATAAAAAATGAGCCATATCGAAACACGCAAAGGCTGTATATTGATGGTGAAGTAAGGGCCATGGGGTTGCTTTCTAGGTACTCCTTTTGTGCACTCTAAAGTAATGTTGTAGTAGGTGATGTAATATAAAAAATCTATCATTTTTGTGGTAGTTCCATTTTGAAGGTTCCCTAGTAATGATCCCTTTTTGGTACATGGGTATATAATATGCATATATAATACTTTTTGGAGTGGTCAATGTTTCATGTTTGGGTGTGAGATATTCAGGTGGTCGATCTTCTTCTACTAGTGCAAAATGATTATTATTTTTTGTTTGAAGACTGGGCGAAAATCTGTGGTAGGAAGAGTAAATTAGGTGATTTCCCATGGCCTCTATCTATTACCAAAACCATGGTCAACGATGGAAAAAAAATCGTTGCTAGCAATAAAACCATGTCTTCTTTCAGATTTCTGTCTCCACTTTTGATGGCAGATTATCTTTCATTTGCAAACAACCCCTTTCCGTAGATCAAATATGGCCGACTTCTTCAACTTTAGTCGGGAAGCTCCTCTTTCTAGATCAGCTTGTTGTGGCCATTTCATGGTAGGTTTATTCAACCCTTAGTCGGAAATAACCATTATTTTGGATTTTTCAACCCAAGTTTCTTCACCCTCTTGCCGAAAATAGCCATTTTTCATGGCGGATACAATCATTGAAGGATTTTCATATACTTTCAGTAGCTCCATTTTCTTTCCTTTTCTTGTTTGTCCTTGCTTTTTGACCGAAAGAACTCCTTGGAAAATGCCTTTTTTTGTGGCTTTTGGATGTGGTGGAAACATGGTTAATGTATCGTTTCCCACGGACGGTATCAATTTGTTGACCCCAAAAAATATTGTCAACAGAATTCCAATATTGTCCCCTCCACGTGGACATTATCTGCACACTGAGTAACCCGTTAGAAGGCAAAGGTCGTCAGTCAAGAAATAAGTCTGACGACCGTTTGCACTCCGACGGTCAAGTCAACAGCCAGACAAAATAAAATAAAAGTGCAAAAGACGGGAGAGGGGATTTGGCTAGGGTTAGATTGCATACTTTAAAATAAAATGGATTCACATATATATAGAAAACAGAATGAGCCTCGTGAGCTAATGGGCCGGATCCAAGTTCCAAACTCGATATGCAATTGTTCAATTAAATAAGGTTCAATCAATAAATAATCGATGTCACGTCGATCTATGTGAGACCCTTTTCGTCATACGTATATCACGTAAGTTATGAATATAACAATGTTCATTAAAAGAAAATAGACTCAAGAACGGCTAGTGGTTTTTTCATTGGTTTTCCAAAAAAGTCAAAAGGCTATGTGTTCTACCATCCTAGTCATGGTATGAAAATTATTGAATTTGGAAGTTATAGGTTCATTGAAAATGGTAAAGATAGAGAGAGTAAAGGACCATGTAATGCAGTAATTTAAGAAGCTAAAGTGCAGGTTCCTGTATAGCTTCTACTAAAGTTGTTGCTCCTTTTGTTATTGGACATTTCAACAAGGATTATTTTACTTGTACAAAATCATGTACAAAATGATTGACAAACTGGACAAGTGGTGGCCCCCTATTGGAAGGACGATTGTGGGGCCGACCGTCTTTCCAATAGGGGGCCGCCACTTGTCCCGTTTGTCAATCATTTTGTATACCATTTTGTACTTGTAGCATCATCCTTTCAACAATCCACAAGAGCAAAAAGTGAACAATCCAACGTCTCCCATCAATGAGACTATTGTTAATGAACCTACAGTAGATGAACCACAACAAATAGCATTTAGAAAGTCTCAAGGACAAAGAAAGTCTACTATTACTGATGATTACGTGGTATATCTACAAGAATCAGATTTTGATTTAGGAATTGGTGAAGATCCAGTTTCATTTTCACAAGCCACAAAAAATATTAATTCTGCCAAATGAGTAGATGCCATGAAAAAAAATTTAGAATCTACGGAACATAATAAAATCTGGAATCTCGTTGATTTGCCTTCTGGTTCCAAAAAAAGTCGTGTGTACATGGGTCTTAAAGATCAAACATGACTTAAATGGTAATATCGAAAGACACAAGGCCAGACTTGTCACTAAAGACTTTACTCAAAAGGATGACATTGATTAGAAAGAGACCATTTCCTCGATATATAAAAATGACTCTTTAAGAATCGTTATGGCCCTGGTGGCTCATTGTGATTTAATGTTCGATCAAATGGATGTGAAATCTGACTTTTTAAATGGGGATTTAGAGGAGGAAGTTTACATGGATCAACCTCAAGAACTTGTAGTTGAAGGAAATGACTACATGGTATGTAAACTTAAGAATCAATATATGGATTAAAATAGGCTTCCCATCAATGGTACCTTCAATTTAATGATACCATTACTTCTTTTGATTTTAAAGAAAAATATCGTTGACCAGTGTATATACATGAAGACCAGTTGGAATAAGTTTATAATTTTGATCTTGTATGTTGATGGCATTTTACTTGCTACAAATGATCTTGGCATGTTGCATGAGACTAAGAAATTTATCTCTAAGAACTTTGAAATGAAAAATATGGAAGAGGCAACTTGTGTGATAGGAATAAAATATGCCAAGATAGATCATAAAGAATGTAGGGATTGTCTCAGAAATCATATAATAATAGAGTTTTTAGAGAAATTCAAGATGGAGAATTGCACTGCAAGTAGGGGTGGATCCAGCTAGTGGTGAGCTAGAGCAGCCGCTCTAGCTGGATTCGCCGAAATTTAGGGCTTTTGTGGAGCGTTGGGGATGGACAGAGGGAGACCGCCGAAGATGGAAGAAAGGTTTTCTGGTTTTCGGGGACGAAGCTGGTGGCTTGATGGTGGGCTGTGATATTTTTTTTAAAAAAAGTTGGGCCATATCATTTGGGTTAAGTCCAGTACCACAGTCGAGCCGTCCAGGCCCAATTTCATCCCCAACCAAAACTAATTCCATTATCCTTCCAAATCCCAATTGATAGACCGAGATTCTCCAAAGTTCCAAACCCTACTCTTCTAAACTTTCTGAAATCCAGTTGAACTGTCGAGTCAAAGCCTTGAAGTGCAAAAACCCGCTTTGGTTAATTGGTTGGAGACTTGGAGTTGGAGAATAGAGTTGGAGTTCACTGGCGTCTGGGTCTGGCTGCGTGCGTTTGGACAATCGGATTCGGACTTCGCTTCGCATCTTCACCAATCGCCACACTTTGCCAAAATCGCCACGAATTCGACTTAGGAGGTAAGTTCGATTTCTTTCTGTGATTTGTGAGCCTAGTTGTGTGATTGAGTTGTGTGACTGACTACTGTGTTGTGTGACCGCGTGTGTGACTGTGTAAGTCTGTGAGAATGAGATTGCGACTATGTTTGTACCGTGTTTGTGAGGTAAGTTCGACTTTGATTTAGGAGGTAAGTTCGATTTCTTTCTGTGATTTGTGAGCCTAGTTGTGTGACTGACTACTGTGTTGTGCGACCGCATGTGTGACTGTGTAAGTCTGTGAGAATGAGACTGCGACTGTGTTTGTACCGTGTTTGTGAGTTTGTGACTCATTGCCTGAGTTCTGAATCTATGAGTCTGTGACTGAGTTGTGAATGTGCCGTGTGAGAGACAGTGGTTCTCTACTTGTCTTTGTGATATTGGATATTGGAATTGACGAATTGGATATTGTAATTGTGAAATTGGATATTGAAATTGTGAAATTGTTTATCAATTCTAATTAAAAATTAAATTGGGCATTTTGGATATTGAATATTGGAATTGATATATTGGATATTGTAATTATGAAATTGGATATTGTAATTGTGAAATTGTTTATCAATTCTAATTGAAAATTAAATTGGACATTTTGGATATTGGATATTGGAATTGATATATTGGATATTGTAATTGTGAAATTGGATATTCTAATTAAAAATTAAACTAGGCATTTTACATAATATGGAACGATTTTTTTCAACCGAAACGAAAATCTATTTGTAGATATTTAATTATTTCCATAGATGCTTCTTGTTTGGGGGGGGGGGGGGGGGGGGGGGGGGGGGGGGGGGGGGGGGGGTTGACATCTTTATTGTAATAGAGTTTGCATACCCTAGATGAAGCTACATCAACACAATAGTATTTCAAGTCCAAACATTAATATTCATGTAAGAATTGGACTTCGAGTCCCATTGCTGAGGAGAAATAGTTTCATTGAAAGATGGAACCTTGGAAAGAAGTTGAACCTTTAGATGTAGAGGATGTAGAGGCTAAGTCCCATTTTAAGGAGAGGCCTTGGAGAGGATACGTGTGTGAGTTGGCGGGAAAGGAGTTGGTGGTGAGAAAACCAGTGGCATATAAGTATAGGATTGTGTGACTGCTGTGGTGGTGAGAGACAATGCTTGGGTAGGGATTTGGATCCGATGATAGTGATGGAGTTGGAGTCGATGGCTAAAAATAGTAAAGTAGAACTTAATTTGGAAAAGTAATTCTAATTAACATCCCAAACAGAGTTCATTCCATAATGGCTGACAATTGGCATATTTTTAAAAGGATGTGCCATTTCGGTCCGATACTTTTTCAATAACAAGCTCAACTTTTAATTCAAACTTACAAACTTTATCAAAGTCCATATTCTTGGACAAAGTCATGTCAAAAGGTTATATATACATAACATAAAATATTTTTACACGATCAACGGTCAAAGTCAATTTTCGCTCTAACTGAACATTTATACTGGACTGTAAGTGTCATTTCAATTCAAGAAAGAGACAAATTCAATCTTATGCAATATCCAAAGAATGAATTCGAACAAAAACAAAAGGAAGCAATTCCTTATGAATCCATTGTTGGGAGTTTGATGTATGCACAAACTTGTACTAATCCATACATCAACTTTTCTATTAGAATGTTTGGATCGGTACCAAAGTAATTTAGGAATAGATCACTAGAAAGTTGCAAAAAAATATTTAGGTTCTGCAAGGAACAAAAAACTACATGCTGACTTAT
Organism: Osmanthus fragrans; assembly: GCA_019395295.1. Lineage (NCBI taxonomy): Eukaryota > Viridiplantae > Streptophyta > Magnoliopsida > Lamiales > Oleaceae > Osmanthus > Osmanthus fragrans. Next base: position 6,609,380 of record CM033355.1, on the reverse strand, counting down.
AGGAGATCCTCTCATCTTGAGGTGATTGGATATTCAAATTTGGATTTTGCCGGATGTGTTGATACAAGAAAAAGCACATTTGGCTACTTGTTCCTATTAACTGGAGGAACAATTCGATGGAATAGTGTGAAGCAAACTGTTATTGCTGCATCCACTATGGAGGCTGAGTTTGTAGCATGCTTTGAGGCTATAGTACATGGATTATGGCTACAAAACTTTATTTCAGGATTTGGAATTGTCGACGGTATTTTTAGACCACTAAAAATTTATTGTGACAACATCGATGCAGTTTTCTTCTCTATGAATGATAAGTATTCATAGGGTACAAAACATATGGAATTGAAATGCTTTGTCGTTAAAGAAAATGTTTAGAAACAAAAGAATGCCAATTGCTCATATTAGCACAAATATGATGGTTGCAGATCCATTGATTAAAGGATTGCCACCAAAGATATCTTATGAACATGTCGAAAGAATGGGCATTAGTGGTTTTTCAATATTAATATTACGCTATATTTGTTACGATGATTATGTATTTGACACTCTAAGCTCTTTTATATCTTTTTTTTTTATGTTTATATTCCTTTTCTGAAAGTTGTCTCTAACAAAGACATTATTGTGGACCAATATGATAAATCTTGTTGGTCCATTCAGTCCCACGGCGGACCAACCCAGTTTACACCACTATGCATACAAAACTTCCCTAGGTTATAGTCAAAGAACAATAAATTAGAGTAACTAAAAATAGTTTATATTAGTTCACCATAAAACATAAAAGACAGATTCACCAAGAACGAAACAAATCTCTTGAACTACTAATTTCATTTGACAGTTCCAGTTTGTTCTAACACTAAGAAAAAAAATCTTTAAACAATACGTAAAATAAATGTAACGATCATAACAACTGATCAATTTAAAGTTTATCGAGAAAGATCTATTTATTATTTTTCATTTAAATAAAGCCATGCAACGTAAAAAGCAGCAAATTAGTTTAGCACTGCTAGATTGACGAAAACCTATAATCAAATTTTCGCATCCTAATACTCAAAAGTTATGCAATACCTCGAACTTCACATTTCACACTTGATTGCTATTTACATTGCCATTGCATTTGCATCTATAGTTTGAAATTGCTTTCTCTTATTATGGTGCATTTGATCATTGAAGTTTTAAGATCTTTATATGGTTTTAGTCTTCAACATCGCCGACCTAGGTGATGAATCCTAAATTGAGCTATGGTGGAAATTCGGGTAAATCGAAATGTTGGATATTGATTTGTTAAACAAATGTAATCTTGAAAGTGTTGAAACTATTATCGGTAAAGTTACAAGCTTTTGATTCGATTGGTCAATGTTACCCTAAACCTTAATTAAGTCCATAATATATTTGGGACATGAGACATGCAGTGACATGATCACAATACAATCATATAAGGTTCATGTGACGTTATAAATATTGATATGCAAATTATTGAAGTTGGTCGAGAGTCAAGCGCCAATTGGGTAAGGAATCGAATAAATGGTTAAGAAATTAACTCTATAAATTTTTTAGGTTCTTACGGCAATAAAATTAGGTTGTAGACACACTAAGATAGGTCAAAGACACTGATTTTCTACTGCAAGAATGGTTGTAAAATCAGGTTTTTACTACAAACCATCTCATGCTTGATGCTACTTGTCCTTTTATAGCCAATTTCTTCATTACTAAGCATTATGTACGACTCAAGCTCCTTAAAGACTTCATATATATCTCCTACATAAGATATTAACTCCTCAACTCATCCCCAATTGATTCCAAGTGAAACGTAAGCAAACGAGCCAAAGAGAAGTAGAAAACAAAAAATTGGAATCGGAAGTTCTGTGCAGCTTGGTTCACTGTTTTGAGGTTTGTCTTTATTATTTTTGAGGATTTTATAACCTCTTGAATCTTTGGACATGCTTTATATCATGTTGGGGATGGTGTTGGTGATTTTATAATGCCAAAAAGAAGGGTAATTGATTACAAGAACTTGAATGAACTCAATATGGACAGAGATTTGATGGTTGTTGGATTTTGAGGAATTACCCTTTGATTTGGATAATACTTTGAAGGAAGTTATATGTATCACCTTGAATGTTCTTATATAAGATTTATAAGTATGTAAATATGTTTTTATAGTTTAGAACTTGATTTATGGCATGATAATGCAATAGAAATCAAAGACGGTCAAAGTAATTTGCCTAATTCAATGTCGTATAAAAAGGACTTCACTTGAGGTTGGAAATCCTGTACTTATGGTGAATTTAAGATTTGATTACCCTCTCATAAGAGCATCTCCAAGAGACTCTTTAAAAGAGGAATGCTCTCTATTTTAAAGAGTCATTTCTTTAAAATTGTACTCCAAGAAATTCTGCGATTTAACATTTTAAAATAGAGAGTGGAAAAGAGAATTCACATTGTAAAATATTTTACTGACCACTACAAGGGCACCGAGACATGTGAGATATGCTTATGTGATATGTTTTGGTATCGCGGGTCAGACTTCATTGGTGATCGCAAGGATAGATGGGGGATGTGCTTTTTGTGATCATTGGATGGTGGACCACTCAATTGTGCCCTTGTGATATTGTGATGATTTGCGCCACGGATGGGATATTTTTAGGATGATCAAAGAGGCAGTTAGGGAATGTGCCTCTAGTGGTCACAAAAGGATGATCCACTCGACTGTGTCGATATCATTTTGTCATTTCATTATTGATTTTTTATATTGATATTGTGCAAAGCCATATCCGATGCATAATAGGCGTGTCAAGGGGTCAATGAAAAGAAAAGATTTCAAATAAAATTTATTTCAAATTAACTTTGATGAATCTTTGAATATGATGCATTTTGGAATGATGTCTTAAAGAAAATGACATGGTGTCATATACTTTTATACTCTTAAGGTCCGATTGCAAATGTAGAATTTGGGTGGAACGAAAATAAATTATAGGGAATTGAATTGCCTAGAATTTGTTTTACCCAGAATTGTCGATTAACTATGTTTGATTAGTAAAATTTTGAATCTTTTGGTATTCGTTTGATTTTTTTTATAGAAATTGTCTGTTAAAGTGATAATTTTTTTCACCATTAGGTATAGAATTTGTTCCAATTGCAACAAAAAAAAAAAAAAAAAAAAAAATTAAAAATTTTTAAAAAAAACTGTCATATCGAATATTATTCGCTTGACTTTGTTTTTCATGCAAATTGTCAAGTAAATGGTCATATTTTTTTACCATTGGATTTAGAATTCATTCTAATTGCCAAAAACAAATTACCATACTGAATATCATTCGTTTGGTTTTGTTTTTCATGCAAATTGTGAATTAAAGAGATAAAAAAATTTACCATTAGATCTAAAACAAATTCCAAAAAAAAAAAAAAAAAAAAAAAGGGAACTTGGAATTGTTTTTCCCACCAAATCAAGGAATTGGCAACCGTGTGAGCAAAACCAAGATAAAAAATTTTATGGAAAAAATAAGGTATCAAACTGCACTTTTTTGGAAGTTGAAAAATATTTTCCTAGTTCTAGGAAAAATCTATGCCCGTCAAACAGGGCTTTAGTATTCATACTCATGGTATGCATGATTTTTACTTATTGGACGTTATCATATGTAGTTCTTGCATTGTAGATGAGTATAGGACATCATACAAGACATGGCTGGCTATGAAAACTCTTACGGGATTCCGATGTTCGGTGTGCATGGATGACGACTTGTAAGATTATTTTGTGGAGTGTTGTTTTAGTCTTACAATTTGTTGTATTATATTTTTGGGGATCCTTTATTTTATATGTATGACTTTCGAAATCGTATGGTAGATACATTTGTAATCTCAAAGTAAATATGTTGAAATTTGGTTATATAGTATTTTGTCTTCATATGCTATATGAACATCATAGGTGATCAAGTGAGAATATATAGGAACCTTATTATGAAAATGCTTAGTTCATTTTATCATGTCAAAAATAATATAAAAATAATGTGCGATCGTATGTCTAAGTCGAGTCGTCAAATTTTTATTTCTATACAGATGAGTATAGTGTTATCTATATAAATGGGGTGTGACAAGTTAGTTTGTCAAATAAATGATTTTATGAGAGAATAAAATATCTGGTTTTCTTAAACAGAAGTTCCATAACTTGCCAAGGGTCAATTCTCTAGGAGCAATTCCTAAGAGTTGTACACTCTATGTAATAAAGCAGAATTCTTCTGGTCTCAATGTCATCAGCTTAGTCATTGAATGATGTGTGGAGATATTAATCCTTTAACCTTATAGTTTTGATTATAATAAACAAGTTAATATCATTTTCTAACAATTAAATTTAAATTATTATAGTTTTCAAGGCTTTCAATAAAAAATTGATTGATTGTCACCGAGAGATCATAATCAAGACTCTAATACTACAAATCGGACTTACAATGAAGGTCAAGAACGAAGTCAAGTATTTAAGTCAAATCCTTCAAGGCAGGAGTGCAAAAGTCAAACATTAAAGAAATATTGAAGGTAAGATTGTATCTCAAATTTTATGAATGACTAAAGCTCTGAAACAAATTTTATGAATGACTAAAGCTCTGAAACAAATTTTATACCAAAAAACAATTTTAACAATCACTTGCATAAAATATTTTGATTAAAGATAAGGTTGTACCTCAAATTGATATCTGAAATTAGATCAATTTTAAATTATTACTTACCTTAAAAAATAAGTTGAAAATGCCTTCCAAATGCCTACATTTTTCAAAAAATTCAAGTTAGATCAAACAAAGTAAAATCGAAGAAATATGTGAAAGCGAACGTTCGAAAGGAATGGGCGGAAGCCCAAAAATTGTAATGGTCAATTTGTTTTATTGTCTTGATGTTTGACGTCTAGCAACTAGTTTCTTGCATCCGAACATGAGGCGGACGTTCAAACCACTTGTCCGATCTTCCAGATATTTTGACATTATAAACTCTCTAATTAAAGTCTACTTTTTATTCATTGTAAGAGCTTTTAAGTGCATTAAGCAGAGAAAGTCTTGAGAAAAAATCATTTGTGCTTATATCATACTTATTTAATCTATTTATTCGCATTGAAAAACTTTTATTGATCGAATCAAATTTTGAAGTCAGCATACTCATTCAAAATTTTCTCATTTAACACTGGAGCTATCATTTATTGTCATTCATTGAAGTGTTAGTATCTCTTAATATTTAATTCGTCTGTAACATTTATTAAGAGAGAAGTTTCAATTATAAAATCATTCTTCAAACTTGTGAGTCATATTGAGGTCCCTTAAATCTCAATAGTGTGGGTCATATTGAGATTTCGTAAATCTCAACATTGTATAAGGATTGGTGTTCCTTGTTTGTTAGTCACCTATAGTGTTGTAAGAATTTGGATTGTACCAAAAGTCAATCAATATAGTGAAAAGTCATTGCTCATGATGCAGAGCTTGTAACGGAGGACGTAGATCATTGATTTGGATCGAACCTCCACAATTATATCGTTTGCGTCATCTCTTCCTTTTACTTATTGTATATGTGCTTATTATTTGATTAATCTATTTGTTGTTAACTTGCTTGAATTTAGATTAATTTTTGGAAAAAGTTTCAAAAATCAATTCACCTCCTCTAGAATAGTTATTCTTGGGCTATCAGATACAAATCTAAAGTGTTGTGCTGGATGAGAGGCAAGAAACACGAAGAGGAATTGCTAGAATCTTTCTTGACTCCAGGTAGAGCAATACGAAAATAGTGTGTGTGTGTGTGTGTGCGCGCGTGCGCGCGCGCCGATATCCACAATGTCTAGTTTTTTCCTTTATAAGTTGTTCCCGTCAAGACAAGTGAAGCATTTAAATAATATCGTTCGACATTTCGAATGAGTAGCACGGGCATCATATATGGCTTGTCTAAATTAGAAGCGCTTGGAAATGTAGAGACTTGCAAAGAATCTTTGTTGTATCTCTTTTTCTCTAGATCTTGGCATTTAGTGGAATCCTTCTGCAAATCACCAGCATCCAATTTGGTTCTGCTTTGATCCTGAACAATTATCTTCACAATCTTACCATGACACAGAATGAAAACGTGAACGATAATAAAATATTCTTGTTCCTAACACATGAACGGGTGTTTGCTTGAATTTCACTCGAACAGACGTGACATTGATGGAAAGTGAATGAATGGAGAATTTATTTAAGACTTGATCTCTCTACCCTATAAATATACCGATTTCTGTCCCTCACAAATGTGTGAAAAGAAAGCCTAAAGGATCAAGAGAGAAACCTAGTTGCCTTAAGATTTCTCTTCTACAATTGATTTCTAATAAAATAAAAAATAAAAGGTCATTATGGATCAAGGTACATTTTCTCCTAAATTCTAAAATTGTGAAAATCATCTTGTTTTAAAATCTAGGAGTTATTGTTTATGCATAACAGGATTTAATTTGCATAAAGAAATAATCATGTCTTACATGGGATTGGCAGGGATTAAAGGTTTAGAAAGAGGAGTTGACATCTATTTGTCCCTACAAAGAAATTATAAGAGATTGAGACATCAGCAAAGGGAGGTAATCTATAAAAGAAAATCGCTACCCCAACCATTTAACTAATTTTTTTTTTTTTTTTTTTTTTTTTTTTTTTGCCCTGATGCATTGGCTTGTGAGCGGAACACATGTTGGTCCATTAGGGCTAGAAATCATGGCCCAGCACAACTTGCATCTCTGAGCTAGCCAACAACGCAGCCCAGCAGTATCAGCCCCAGGACTTTACGGGTTGGTCCATTCAGTCCCAGGGCGGACCAACCCAGTTTACACCACTATGCATACAAAACTTCCCTAGGTTATAGTCAAAGAACAATAAATTAGAGTAACTAAAAATAGTTTATATTAGTTCACCATAAAACATAAAAGACAGATTCACCAAGAACGAAACAAATCTCTTGAACTACTAATTTCATTTGACAGTTCCAGTATGTTCTAACACTAAGAAAAAAAATCTTTAAACAATACGTAAAATAAATATAACGATCATAACAACTGATCAATTTAAAGTTTATCGAGAAAGATCTATTTATTATTTTTCATTTAAATAAAGCCATGCAACGTAAAAAGCAGCAAATTAGTTTAGCACTGCTAGATTGACGAGAACCTATAATCAAATTTTCTCGTCCTAATACTCAAAAGTTATGCAATACCTCGAACTTCACATTTCACACTTGATCAATATAATTCATACATTACTTGCTATTTACATTGCCATTGCATTTGCATCTATAGTTTGAAATTGCTTTCTCTTATTATGGTGCATTTGATCATTGAAGTTTTAAGATCTTTATATGGTTTTAGTCTTCAACCTCGCCGACCTAGGTGATGAATCCTACATTGAGCTATGGTGGAAATTCGGGTAAATCGAAATGTTGGATATTGATTTGTTAAACAAATGTAATCTTGAAAGTGTTGAAACTATTATCGGTAAAGTTACTAGCTTTTGATACGATTGGTCAATGTTACCCTAAACCTTAATTAAGTCCATAATATATTTGGGAAATGAGACATGCAGTGACATGATCACAATACAATCATATAAGGTTCATGTGACGTTATAAATATTGATATGCAAATTATTGAAGTTGGTCGAGAATCAAGCGCCAATTGGGTAAGGAATCGAATAAATTGTTAAGAAATTAACTCTATAAATTTTTTTAGGTTCTTACGGCAATTAAATTAGGTTGTAGACACACTAAGATAGGTCAAAGACACTGATTTTCTACTGCAAGAATGGGTGTAAAATCAGGTTTTTACTACAAACCACCTCATGCTTGATGCTACTTGTCCTTTAATAGCCAATTTCTTCATTACTAAGCATTATGTACGACTCAAGCTCCTTAAAGACTTCATATATATCTCCTACATAAGATATTAACTCCTCAACTCATCCCCAATTGATTCCAAGTGAAAACGTAAGCAAACGAGCCAAAGAGAAGTAGAAAACAAAAAATTGGAATCGGAAGTTCTGGGCAGCTTAGTTCACTGTTTTGAGGTTTGTCTTTATTATTTTTGAGGATTTTATAACCTCTTGAATCTTTGGACATGCTTTATATCATGTTGGGGATGGTGTTGGTGATTTTATAATGCCAAAAAGAAGGGTAATTGATTACAAGAACTTGAATGAACTCAATATGGACAGATTTGATGGTTGTTGGATTTTGAGGAATTATCCTTTGATTTGGATAATACTTTGAAGGAAACTATATGTATCACCTTGAATGTTCTAATATAAGATTTATAAGTATGTAAATATGTTTTTATAGTTTAGAACTTGATTTATGGCATGATAATGCAATAGAAATCAAAGACGGTCAAAGTAATTTGCCTAATTCAATGTCCTATAAAAAGGACTTAACTTGAGGTGAAAATCCTGTACTTATGGTGAATTTAAGATTTGATTACCCTCTCATAAGAGTATCTCCAAGAGACTCTTTAAAAGTGGAATGCTCTCTATTTTAAAGAGCAAATCTTTAAAATTGTACTCCAAGAAACTCTGCAATTTAACATTTTAAATAGAGAGTGGGATTGACTCTCCAAATTTGGAAAGCCAAACCCCTCTCTATAATTTAATATTTCAAATATTCCAACTTCCAATGCACAGTTTATTAACTTAATTAAATAAAGTGATAATTATTAGAGGGAAGATGATAAAAATAATAAATACATATTGGGAATGGTAAAATTAAATGTTAAAAATAAAGAAGCTATTGGAACATTTTAAAATTTTTGCTCTTTAAATTTATAGATTTCTTTAAATTGTAGAATATGCTCTTTAAAAATAGAGAGGCTCTTGGAGATGCTCTAAATGTTATAGAAGTGTGGGAAAAATTTGGAAATGAATGGATGTGGTTAAGGGTGTGAAAAGATGAATGAAACTAGACCGGGCGCCAATAAAATTTAAATGCAGATTCTATCCATTTCCTAATTTCACATGGTCCAACCTTTACATGTTCACTAATTTCCTCGAAAGCTTGCAGAATTGATTTGAATAATGGTCCTATCACAATTAGATGGGGAATAGAGGGAGTTATAGGCCGATTTATCTTGACAATTATGGTGGTGGTGTGTTAATCTTAAGAAATTGAGGACCATATTTGATATTAGATGATACTACAAGTTGTTTGCGGCCCTAAGTGGAAAAGAGTCTTGAATCATACTTTGTAGAAAGCTCACACATGCAAAGACAAAAAGTAAAAATTCGTTTACAACTACGATACAAAAACATAGTATTCATGGAATATCCTCTATAAAGTATTGTTGTAACATTTATATGACCTTGAAAAAGAGTTCATTGTATGTCATATGATGGTTACAATTATTGAACATGTGGCTTCGAAATATATTGATTGAGTATGGCATTCATGACACGTCCTTCTCCGTATAATGCTAGTGGATCCGGAACGTAACGTGCGTCGATAATAGATACCAACTAAAAATCGGACTCACCATTAAGGCTATTACAATATGCAACGTATTATAAATTATTTTTAATAGGATTTCGACATTATTTTCCCTGTAAATAGGACTAATCGACTTGTAATCCACTATGCATCAATCCCAATAATAACACAACACAATAAAGATCAGTCGAATTCTCAACTTTTACTACGAAAATAAGATAAAATGAACATCAGGATGCAAAATACATAGTGATCCCCATAACTATCTACTAAGCCACATCCAAAAATGGACATGTGTCCCAAAACACTGACTATATGCCATGAAATGAGTCATACTAGCAAATTTCGTCGTATGGCTCTGACTCCAAAATCAAATGCTCAACTCCAAAAGATCCCCAGAAACTCAATCGCAACATGATAAGAAAAATCGTAGGAAAATACATGAGTTGATAGCTTAGTGAGTAGAGAAGTTCGTAAATAGTTATACCTTTTCATTTATACGTTTTCATCAAAAATCAAGTTTACATTATTTAACACTCCAAAGTATAGAAACATGTAATAATAATAATAATAATAATAATAATAATAATAATAATAATAATAATCAAGATGTAAGACACGTCAAACGATGAAAAATAACATCTCATAGTCATGATATAATCATCAACTCAAACCTATACCATCATTTAATTACACCACATGTAATCCACCAAACATATACCCTCTCACTGAAATATGTGATCCGCCCCTCAGGTTAAGCACTTTCACCACGGGCCTTAGGCTCTCTCCATGAATGAAAGCGTTCTCAAAGACCTCTGATAATCCTTCTAGAACACGGTCAAGGCCTTTCTGTGAACTATATGTACATGGTCAATACCAATATCCAGTTAAGACCCTTTCGTGTAGGATAGAACACGGACAAGGCTCCTCTGTGAACTAGAAGACGTATATAATCACAGGTACTTTCTAGTCGATCTCAATATCGCATGTCTCATATTTCAATTCACAATTAATCTTTACACACACATGCACGCGCACACGCGCACACACACATCTTGAATTCCACATTTATTGTAGTGAAAGAACATTTCCATATTAATCATGTAATTGAACAAATAATTCACATAATCACACGTAATATAATAGTATAAGTACTTTATCAATAATTGAGAGTATATAAGTTTTTCCACTCGCGGAACTATGTTTGGAAAATCAACTCGATGATAAGTTGTCTCGATATCTGTATCGCCGCCTGAAATAGGATATTATATTTAGATTAACAATTAATTGTTTTAAGAAATTCTGATAATTAGATAGGCAATACAAAAACTTAATCTTTTCATATTTAAGCGATTTCTAAAGTTTGTTTAATCCCTTAAACTAATTTTTCTTTTATTTAATTTAATTACATAGCTTATTATACTTAATTCAATAATTTTCCTTCAATAAAATTGAATTTAAACTAACAATTCGACAAACCTAAAATTTAACATAACTTTTCAAAAAGTACCTTTTTACATACCTTTCAAAACTGAGGAATTCAAGCTTAATAGCATAAACAACTTATTTTTAAACCACATTGTCGAACTTTCTTATTATTATTATTTTTTCCCTCTTCTTCTTTGCCTCTGTGTGTGTGTGTGTGTAATGAAATGGATTTGGACCCAAAATTGGATTGATATAAAACACATCAATCCACGGCCTAGCTACTTTATGATTTTTTTTTTCTAGCTCGACACATTTGACTTAAGTTTTGGTTTTGACAATTTTAAGTTATTTTATTATCATAACTTGGTTATTACAATTCACGAGCATTTGAATGTGCATGCATGACGTATGTCCATTATTAAAAATCTAGCATGCACGACATGATTGGAAAAGAGAATTCACATTGTAAAATGTTTTACTGACCACTACTAGGACACCGAAGCATATGAGATATGCTTATATGATATGTTTTGGTATCGCGGGTAAGACTTCATTGGTGATCGCAAGGACAGATAGGAGATGTGCTTTTGTGATCATTGGATGGTGGATCACTCGATTGTGCCCTTGTGATATTGTGATTATTAGCGCCACGGATGGGATATTTTTAGGATGATCAAAGAGACAGTCAGGGGATGTGTCTCTAGTTGTCACAAGAGGATGGTCCACTCGATTGTGTCGATATCATTTTGTCATTTCATTATTGATTTTTTATATTGATATTGTGTAGAGCCATATCCGATGCATAATAGGTGTGTCAAGGGGTCAATGAAAGAAAATATTTCAAATAAAATTTATTTCAAATTAACTTTGATGAATATTTGAATATGATGCATTTTAGAATGATGTCTTAAAGAAAATGATATGGTGTCATATACTTTTATACTCTTAGGGTCCGTTTGATTGCAAATATAGAATTTGGGTGGAAAAAAAATGAATTACACGGAATTGAATTGTCTAGAATTTGTTTTACCGGAATTGTCGATTAACTGTATTTTATTAGTAAAATTTTTCACTTGAAATTTTTTTGAAATTTTGAATCTTTTGGTATTCGTTTGATTTTGTTTTTGTTTTTTTTTTTATTTTTTTTTTTTTTATAGAAATTGTCTATTAAAGTGATAATTTTTTTCACCATTGGGTCTACAATTTGTTCCAATTGCCAAAAGAAAATTTAAAAATTTAAAAAAAATTAACATACCGAATATCATTCGTTTATCTTTGTTTTTATGCAAATTGTCAAGAAATGGGTCATATTTTTTTACCATTGGATTTAGAATTTGTTCCAATTGTCAAAAAAAAAATTACCATACTGAATATCATTCGTTTGATTTTGTTTTTCATGCAAATTATGAATTAAAGAGATAAAAATTTTCACCATTGGACCTAAAACAAATTCCAATTGCAAAAAAAAAAAAAAAAAAACTTGAAATTGCTTTTCCCACCAAATCAAGGAATTGGCAATTGTGTGAGCAAAACTAAGAAAAAAAAATTTCATGGAAACAAATAAGGTATCAAACAGCACTTTTTTGGAAGTTGGAAAATATTTTCCTAGTTCTAGGGAAAATCTATGCCCATCAAACAAGGCTTTAGTATTCATACTCATGGTATGCATGATTTTTACTTATTGGACATTAGCATATGTAGTCCTTGCATTGTAGATGAGTATGAGACTTCATACAAGACATGGCTGGCTATGAAAACTCTTACGGGATTCCGATGTTCGATGTGCATGGATGACGACTTGTAAGATTATTTTGTGGACTGTTGTTTTAGTCTTATAATTTGTTGTATTATATTTTTGGGGATCCTTTATTTTATATGTATGACTTTCAAAATCGTATAGTAGATACATTTGTAACCTCAAAGTAAATATGTTGAAATTTGGTTATATAGTATTTTGTCTTAATATGCTATATGAACATCATAGGTGATCAAGTGAGAATAGATAGGAACCTTATTATGAAAATGCTTATTTCATTTTATCATGTCAAAAATAAAATAAAAATAATGTGCGATTGTATGTCTAAGTCGAGTCGTCAAATTTTTATTTCTATACAAATGAGTGTAGTGTTATCTATATAAAAGGGGTGTGACGCCAAAGGGGTGTGGCCGAGTTGGTCAAAAGGGTACGCTTGGAAAATCAAGTAACTCTCAACAAGGGTTCAATCCCCCCCCCTGAGGCATCCGCTGCCTCATTTGAGGTGATTTACCTGGCTGGTATGGTTTGTGGGTATTGTGCTAGCCTCCAGGTTTATCCAGTGCGCACTGATGGTCGGGTCTCCGCTCTATGAGTGGTCGGGGCTCTGCCAGTAGCGGCTGCGGGTTCCTGGGTAATCAAAAAAAAAAGGGGGGGGTGTGACAAGTTAGTTTGTCAAATAAATGATTTTATGAGAGAATAAAATATCTTGCTTTCTTAAACAGAAGTTCCGTAACTTGCCAAGGATCAATTCTCTAGTAGCAATTCCTAAGAGTTGTACATTCCATGTAATAAAGCAGAATTGTTTTGGTCTCAATGTCATCAGCTTAGTCATTGAATGATGCGTGGAGATATTAATCACATGTGGTTGATTTTAACCTTACAGTTTTGATCATAATAAACAAATTAATATCATTTTCTAACAATTAAATTTAAATTATTATAGTTTTCAAAGCTTTCAGTAAAAAATTGATTGATTGTCACCCAAAGATCATAATCAAGACTTTAATACTACAAATCGGACTTACAATGAAGGCCAAGAACGAAGTCAAGCATTTAAGTCAAATCCTTCAAGATAAGAGTGCAAAAGTCAAACATTAAAGAAATATTGAAGGTAAGATTGTATTTCAAATTTTATGAATGACTAAAGCTCTGAAACAAATTTTATGCCAAAAAAAACTATTTTTATAATCACTTGCATAAAATATTTTGATTAAAGATAAGATTGTACCTCAAATTGATATTTGAAATTAGATCAATTTTAAAGTATTACTTACCTTAAAAAAATAAGTTGAAAATGCCTTCCAAATGCCTACATTTTTCAAAAAATTCAAGTTAGATCAAACAAAGCAAAATCGAAGAAATATGTGAAAGCGAACGTTCGAAAGGAATGGGCGGAAGCCCAAAAATTGTAATGGTCAATTTGTTTTATTGTCTTGATGTCTGATGTCTAACAACTAGTTTCTTGCATCCGAACATGAGGCGGACGTTCAAACCACTTGTCCGATCTTCCAGATATTTTGACATTATAAACTCTATAATTAAAGTCTATTTTTTAATCGTTGTAAGAGCTTTTAAGTGCATTAAGGAGAGGAATTTTTGAGAAAAATCATTTGTGCTTACATCATACTTATTTCATCTATTTATTCGCATTGAAAAACTTTTATTGATTGAATCAAATTTTGAAGTCATCATACTCATTCAAAATTTTCTCATTTAACACTTGAGCTATCATTTATTGTCATTCATTGAAGTGTTAGTATCTCTTAGTACTTAATTCGTCTATAACATTTATTAAGAGAGAAGTTTCAATTATAAAATCATTCTTCGAACTTGTGAGTCGTATTGAAGTCCCTTGAATCTCAATAGTGTGGATCATATTGAGATTCCGTAAATCTCAATATAGTATAAAGATTGATGTTCCTTGTTTGTTAGTCACCTAAAGTGTTGTAAGAATTTGGATTGTACCATAAGTCAATCAATATAGTGAAAAGTCATTGCTCATGATGGAGAGCTTGTAACGGAGGACGTAGATCATTGATTTGGATCGAACCTCCACAATTATATCGTTTGCATCATTTCTTCCTTTTATTTATTGTATATGCGCTTATTACTTGATTAATCTATTTGTTGTTAACTTGCTTGAATTTAGATTAATTTTTCGAAAAAGTTTCAAAAATCAATTCACCTCCTCTAGGATAGTTATTCTTGGGCTATCAAATACAAATCCAAAGTGTTGTGCAGGATGAGAGGCAAGAAATATGAAGAGGAATTACTAGAATCTTTCTTGACTCCAGGTAGAGCAATACGAAAATAGTGCGTGTGTGTGTATGCGCGCGCGTGTGTGTGTGTGTGTGTTTGCTAACACCGATATCCACAATGTCTAGTTTTTTCCTTTGCAAGTTGCTCCTGTCAAGACAAGTGAAGCATTTAAATAATATCGTTCGACATTTGGAATGAGTAGCATGGGCATCATATATGGCTTGTCTAAATTAGAAGCGCTTGGAAATGTAGAGACTTGCAAAGAATCGTTGTTGTATCTCTTTTTCTCTAGATCTTGGCATTTAGTGGAATCCTTCTGCAAATCACTAGCATCCAATTTGGTTCTGCTTTGATCCTGAACAATTATCTTCACAATCTTACCATGACACAGAATGAAAGCGTGAACGATAATAAAATATTCTCGTTCCTAACACATGAACGGGTGTTTGCTTGAATTTCACTCGAACAGACATGACAAATATTTAGAATCCACCAAATAACAAGAAAAACCAAAATATATTATTAATCGATGAATTTTACATTGAGCTATGATAGAAAATTAAGTTAATCTAGATGTTGGAGATTAATTTGTTAAGAAATGAGAATCTTGAAAGGTCTGAGATTAGTATTGACAAAATTTCAAGTTTTCCATCCGGTTGATCAAGGTAACCTTAAACTCTAGATAGGTGGTTGACACATTTAGAGTATGAGACATAAAGTGACGTGATCAAAATGTAATAAGATAAGGTTTATATTATGTTATAAATATTGATGTGCAAATCGCTATAATCGGTCAAGAATCCGATGTCAATCGGGTAAGTTATTAAATGAACGGTTAAGGAATTATCTCTATAACATATTTTGGGATCTTAGGACAAGTAAAGTGGATTGTAAACACATTAAAATAAATCAAGGATAGTTGATTTGTACCTGCAAAGAGGGATGTGCTACATGTACATAATTTTTTGCACATAGGGGTGTCCACACCCTCAAATGGGTATGGACCCCACTTGAATAAAATATTTTATTCAAGTGGGGTCCATACCCATTTGAGGGTGTGGACACCCCTATGTACAAAAAATTATGTATAAGAAGAATAATCCCTGCAGAGATAGGTACAATATCATGTTTTAGCCACAAGAGACCACCTCATGCTTAGTACATCTCATGCATATTGATTTGTCTTTGTAATGGTCAATCCCTTCACCCTTTAGCATTAGGCACGTTACCACTCCTTTAAGACTTAAAAAATATGTAGTATATTATCCCTAAATTTTATACAAATCCTCCAAAGATAGGTACAAAATCAGAATTTAATTAAAAGGAGACACCTCCTACTTAACATATGATGATTTGTCACTTGAACATCTAATTCCTTCAACCTTAAGGCTTCCAGCGCGTCTTCTAAACCCTTAGCACTTATATAGGATAGTTATAAATCTTCTAAGTTACATATGACTCCATATAGTGTAAGGGAAAAGTCAAATTTGGCTGCATGAAGCCACATCCTGCTTGGACACCTCATGTTTGGGATACTTGTCCTTAAATCACCAATTTCTTCACCCTTAAGTATCACTCACGACCCCAATCCTTAAGACTTTTTATATAGCCCCTAAATAAGACATTTGAACTACCAAAGGTATCCCCAAGTGACCCCAAGTGAAAGAAAGGGCAATGGAAGCAAAGAGAAATAGAAAACAAGAAGCTGGAATTGCAATTTGAGCAGGTGAGTTAAACTCACGGTTTTGAACTTTTTCTTTAGTTCTTTTGGGTGCTTTATAAGCTTGTGAAACTCTAAAATTGCTTGAGATTAGGTGGGAAGGTTGTTTATGATTAAAAAAAACATTTATGAGGAAAACTCAATTTCGAAATCATGTTGTGCATGCTAGATTTTCAACCATGGACATATGTTGTACATGCTCATGAAAATGCTAGTGAATGACATGCTTAATCAATATCGATGTCAATGTTCTTAAACCACATACTCAATAATCATCATCATCATACAATGAGCTTGTTATTAAAGCTATGTAAATGTCCTAACATTATTATCTCGCAAATACTATGTTCTTGCATTGTAGTTGCGAATGGATTTTTACTTACCTTCTTGCCTTTGTGTGTCATCTTTCTAGGGAGTGTAGACCAGTTTCCTTTTTTCACCTAAAGTCAGAAAACCACCTGTATTACCATTTAATATTAAACACAATCCTCAATTTAATAATCTTAAGACACACAATCGCAAACTATGTCCATTCATCCCAAAATAATTTAGATGACATTATCATTTCAAGTTCCCAGTGGCATTGCAAACTAGTCCCATAAATCTCACTATTTCTCGAGTCCAATTATGAACGTCAACATTGTTGTCAACATCCTAGCACTCCTAAAAATCTATTTTCCATGTCTAAGAGATGATTAGTGCACATGTAAAGGTCAAACTACCAAAATGGACATAATCTATTTTCAAGTTTCCATCACCGTCCAATTATTTTTCTAATCATTTTTCACCCTCTTAACCATATCCAACGACTCCCAGATTTTTACCACACTTCTATAACATGTATTTGAAGGTACTCATGCCATAAAGTTGGGACAAATGAAGGGTTTGTAGCTTCAAAAATAGTCCATTTTTCAAAATACCAAATCAGGCAATCCTCATCTCTGTCCAGGTTGTTTTCTTTCAAGTTCTTGTAATTAATTGCCCCTATTTTTGTCATGATGTGATACGTTTTAGCATCGTGGGTGATACTTCCTGGGTGATTGCAAAGGTAAATAGGGGATGATCCCTTGGTGATTATGGGAGGGTGGACCACTCGACTGTGCCCTTACGTTATTATGATTATTGGTGTTGCCGTGTGGGATACTTCTTAGGTGATCATAGGGGCAGTTAGGGGATGAGCCTCTAGTGGTTACAAGAGGATGGTTGACTCGTCAGTGTCTATGTTATATTGACCATTTGATTATTGATATTGTTCACAACTCTATCTGGTGTATAGTAGGTGGGTCAAGGACCCAATGAAATGAAAGATTTCAAAAAAAATTATTTCGAGTTGACTTCGACAAATATTTGAATACGATGCATCTTTAGCGTGGCATGATTGCATATACCATCATTATGAATGTGTAATTTACAAACTCTTAGCGCCTATTTAAATACTCAAACAAATTCTAATCAAAGCGAAAATTCAATTATGTAGGCAACTCCAACTAAAATAAAAAAAACAGCAAAAAAATCCAATTAAAAAATAAAAATTGCTAAAATGATGAAAGTGCCTTTAGCGGACATTTGATTGCAAGGGTGGAATTTGGGTGGAAAGAAAACGAATTGTAGGGAATTGAATTTCCTAGAATTTGTTTTAGATGGAATTGTAATTAATGGTGTTTGATTGGTATAATTTTTCACCTAATCCGTTTGACTTTATTTTTCGTGCAAATTGTTACTTTTTGGGATAAATTTTTTTACAATCTGTATTAAAATTTGTTTGGATTGCCAAAAATAAAAAAAAAAAAAAAAAAAAAAATAATAATAATAATAATAATAATAATTTTTGAAATTTTTTTGTTTTCGTTTGACTTCGTTTTTCATGCAAATTGTCAATTAAATAGATAAAAAAATTTACCATTGAGTTTATAATGTGTTCCAATTGAAGGAAAAAAAAAAAAAGGTATGGTTGAAATTTGTTTTCCACCAAATCATTGAATTGGTAAGCATGTGGGGCAAAGATGTAAATGGATTTCATGGAAATAATAATTAATCAAACACCAAATTAAACATGAAATTGGAATTGGTTTTCATTTTCCACCCATTTTCTAGGCTATCAAACATAGCCTTAATCTAATTCAAAATAGAAAAACGCTAAAATTGACCACTAAACGATGAAATTTGACATTGAAAGTTTGACAGTGTTGACTTAAGTCATCACCTCAATAAAAGTGTGCAAAATAGAAATGCACTTCCGAATTGCATTCATGGACGAAAATTCGACAACCGTACTAAAAGTCATATGTATTTTCGTACATCCTTCCTATTTCTTCGTTTTTTTAATTGATTTAGGATTTTCTCTTCTAACCAATCCGCAACTTCCCCTTCCACTTAAAACAACTCAATTCTAAGTTGTCATCAAGAAACAAATGATTATCATTAGCTGACACATACTCATAGAAATCTGCAACATTATTAAATGTCTTAAAAATCTTTATGTGCTCGGGAAGATCAATGATATACGTATTGTCATTAGTATTTTGCAAAATCTTAAAAGGTCCATACTTCTTCGGCACCAACTTCTTTGAACTTCCACCACGCTCTTTTCTCAGAAACACCATAACCATATCACCTACCTAAGATGTCTTATAGCGTCTATGTATGTCAACAACAGCTTTATACTTTGCATTGTGGGCTTCCAACATTTTCTTCACTTCTTTAATCACCTCTACATGTTGTTCATCTAGTTGTTCAATCAAGTTTACCGCTTGCATCTGTTGCATGAGAGTCCTCCTATGAACAATTGCAAAAGGGAAATTACCCGTCGAAGAATGAACTTCACTGTTATATGCAAATTCTGCCTTTGCCAATGTAAGATCCCATTGTTTCTTCTTCTCACCACGATGCACCGTAACAGATTCGCTAAAGTTATGTTAACCACGTCAGTTTGACCATCAATCTGAAGATGTGTTGTACTGCTAAGTCTCAATTCTGTCCAAAACATCTTCCATGAAGTCGATCAAAATTGAGCTAAAATCTTTGAATTTTGATTGAAAGTGATAGATCGAGGGACATCATGTAGTCTGACAAATTCTTGGAAGAATAGTTTCACTACGTGTAATACATTACTAGCATTACGACAAGGGATAAAATGTGCCATTTTGGAAAATCAATCCACTGCAACAAAAATAGAATCTGAATCTCGTTATGTATGAGGTAGTCCCAACACAAAATTCATAGAAAGATCCTCCCAATACTACTCATGAATAAGCAAAGGCATACACAACCCAATGTTCTGCCAATGTCCCTTATGCGTTTGACAAACTGGACATTTCCTTACGAACCTGCCAACATCCCTCTTCAACTACGGCCAATAGTAGTGCTCATCAAGATTGCTAATCATCTTGACTCAACCTAAATGAACACTCAATCCCCTTGCACACAACTATCTTATTAATTCTCACTCAAGGATGTGCATGAGATATATAATCGATTACCTTTAAACAAAAATTCATCATGTACGAAAATATCGCCCATCGATTGCTTCATTAAATGATTCGTCCATAACGACCCAAAGTCTTTATCTCCTTCATAAAGTTCCTGTAGAAATTCAAATTCAACCACCTTATTACTTACAGTGACCAGCAAAGCAGCTATCATGCTCAAAGCATCGGCAGCCCGATTAGAGGCCCCAGAAGTTTGCTTTATCACTTAATTAAACTACCCAAAATATGCAGCCTAATGAAACATGCATCTTATTATTCAAATCTCTTCGATTTTTAAAGTGTACCAAAGACTAGTGGTCCAAGTAGATCACAAATTCTTGTGACAACAGATAATGTTCCCAATTCTTACTCGAAATGTTGCATACAACTCCTGCTCATAAGTTGACCACTTCTATCTAACCTAATTGAATTTCTCACTGAAATATGCTACCAATTTGGCCTCTTGAGATAGCAAGCCCCAATTTCAGTTCCACAAGCATTACACTCAATGTTCTCGAAATCTCCTAACGACAAAACAGCAACAGAAGTCAACTTCTGCTTGATCTCCTCAGACCTTTTGGCAACAGCTTCGATTGACTCAAAATTCTCTCCCTTCTTCTTCTTCTTCGAATAGTACGTTATAGGAGCCACGACACAATTAAAATTTTGAAAAAATCATCTATAGAAAATAGCATGTCCGTGGAAACTTTGCACCTTGTAAGAGAATTCGGTGTTAGCCAATCTTCGATTGCCTGAATTTTCTGCTCATCCACATGTATCCATTTAAAACTTACAACATATCCTAGAAATAAAACTCTATCAATCATAAAGTTGTACTTTTTTCCGATTGATAAATAAATCATTATCCTGCAATACTTCTAACACTCTTCTCAGGTATTCTTCGTGATCAACTTCACTTCAACTATAAACTAGAATATTGTCAAAAATAAACGACAACAAATCTACCCAGAAAAGGTTTCAAAACCTAGTTTATCAGCCGCATAAAAATACTTGGTACATTGGAAAGGCCAAAGGGCATAACCAGCCACTCATACAAGCCCTCCTTTGTTTTCAAATCTATTTTTCACTCATTCTCGAGCCAGATCTGAATCTGGTGATACTCACTGATAAGTGTGTTTTTGCACACTTATTAAATACTTTAATAAACTAATTATTAATTAAATTGTACGAATTTTTATCCAAAATTGTGTAATTATGACTTTTGTAGGTCAAGTGTTCAAAATTTTGAATTTGGGGACCAAAATGCATAAATGCAGATAGTTGAAGGACCATGGATGCAATTTATGGAGGGCATAATTGAAATAAAAGTTAAATTTTGAGGACCAAATTGTACAACTTCAAAGTTGAAGGACTTTGAGTACAAATTGCTAAAAGACTTGTGTGCAAAAAGGAAAAGAGAAAAAAATGAAAACAGGAACCAAATTGGCAGAGAGTTGGCACCTAAGGCACCATTTTAAAAGAAATGGGGATCGTTTTGCTACTTTTGAAACTCCAGGGACTTGACTGCAAATTTGCTAGGTTTTAATTTTAAAACCAGAAGCAGGGGCTGGATTGGGCTTTTTTTTTTCCCTACTGCTCCTTTTCATTTCCTTTTCTTTCTCATTTCATTTTCTTTCTTCTTTCTTTTTTTCTTTTTCTTCCTTTGATTTTTTTCTTAGCATTTTGGAGAAAATCATAGATCGGACAAAGGAGAATGCATCAAGGAAAGTAGAGAAATATTTAGGGAAAGTCAAGGCTAAGCTTCAAAAAATGATTTTATCTATAACTTTGTATTTTCTCAATTATTTTGTCATATTTGTAATGTATTATTATAAAAATTCTCTTTTTTATTATTTATATAACATGGGGCTAAGTTTATTGTTGGGATTTATGGTTGAACTTAACCTACCTTTAATTAATTTTAATATTTGTCTTTTAATGTTAAAATGTTTATTTTCATATGTTTTTACTATTATTATTATTATATTTTCATTTATGTGGCCAATGAATGATTATGTATAGTGATTTGTGAATTGTTCGAAAGAAAATTATGCATTTTAGACCAAATAGTAGAAATTCTATGTTTGTGTGGGTGATAGAGATATATCACTAACACTAAGTGACACATTGAACAATTTTCACAAAAATTTAATGCGATTGTTTGGTTTTAATCGACATAATGATATAGTAACTTAAATCAATCAATTATGATTAATTTCATTCGAGATAGGTAATTAACTAAACTTGAAAAATCGAATCTAACATCGTAAATGAGTAATTTGTTAATTAACTTGTGAAGAAATTAATTAGGCGATGGTTAAATGAAACCATGAATCTCAACCACTTTTTCCTTCGAAATTTTCAAGTGTTTTTATTTATCATTTTATAGACTTTTAGTTATTTTCCTTATTTTCCAAAATCATAATTTTATTGTGTGTTTTTTTTTATTGTTAAAATAAGATTGATTAAAGTTGTGTAATCTAAAGTAAACATTCATCGAGTGATTGACAATCCGGACTAAAAAAATTTACTTTATTACTTGAACGCGACCCATGAACTTGCGGTTTGCACTTTCTTAGAGAACACCCACTCTTAAAATTAATCTCTGAAACCACAACTAATCCAACATATCATCCTACCTAGGCATAGAAAACTTGTGTTGTACAGTAATCTTGTTGATAGCTCAACTGTTAACACACATCCACCATAATCCATCCTTTTTTTATCAGTAAATGTGAATTCTATAGATCAAAATTATGTACAATGTACAAATAATACGGGCATACCCGAGCAATCAAAGAACAAGTACATAAAACAATTACAACGAGCATACCCGTGCAATCAAAAGACATGTGAAATGACAACTACTCCGGACATTCCCGAGCCACCAAAAGATATGAGGTAAGGAAATCTAATAGCAACAAGCTAAATACTCAAAATGAATTAAAACATACAGATATAAAGTAAAAATGACTTTGTATATGTGTGTTTTAATCTTATTAACAACATTATCAACATGTTGTACAATGTTCTAAAAAAAAAAAAAATCTATTTCTAGCCATCCAAATAAAATAGACAAAAGTGGCAAGTGCAATTTTCTTCACTCTATTCTTCCAAGTCATGCCTCTAGCTTCCTTTGTTAACCATTTCAATGCACTAGATAAAGTAGTCATAGCCCGAGTGATCCATCCTTTTTTTGTATTAGTAAGGATTAGGGGTGTAGGCAGTCCGATTTTACTAATTTTTGACAGATTTTCCCAAACCATTTAAATCTGTTTGAGAAAAACTCAAATCTAAACTAAACCTTTTTGAACGGTTTGAAAAAAATTCAAACATAAACCTAACGGTTTGGTCCGGTTTTAAACCGCTGGTATCGCTGTATATTTTTTATATATCTACTTTTATACCATTTAAACCTAAACCTAATCGATTTTAAAGATGAATAGCTGACCAGCGGCTCGAAGCCTCCAACCGAAAGAAGAGGCTCCGGTTGTTGAGATTACAGAGTTCAGAACTTGAGAATAGTCAAGAAAAGAGGAAGCGAGGGGACTGGATGGGCAAAGGCAGAGCGGAGGTGAGGTCGCGTCGCGTGGAAATGAGAATCGCATCGCGTATGAGGAAGTATGCTAGTGGAAGCCTGGAACCCTGGAAACTGGAACGGAATGAGAGGAAGTGAATGATTAGGTTTTAGGTTTGATAATTGATACTTTGATTTCAATTGAAATAAGAATATATGGGTTATGCCGTTATGAGTTGGGGTCGTTGGGCTAGAAAATTACTTATTCCAATTGGGCTGAAAGACATAAAATTGAGATTATTATAATTTATATATAAAATATAAATTATGATTATTGAGTAATAATAATAATTATAATATATATGTAGTAGAAAATTAGAAATTGAAAAAAATACCAACAAATGAAAAAACTATTGAATTTTACATTTTTGGAATTTTGGATGAATTTTCAAAAAATTTCATTTTTTCATTTTTTATTTTTATATATTTGATCGCCGGTCCGGTTTGGTTTTAAACCGTGATTAAAATTCTCAAACTTAAACCAAACCGGTTTGGTTTGGTTCAAAACCATTTTGTTGACAGGTACACGTGGCACCAAACCGACGGTTTCTAAAATGCGATTTTGGTTCGATTTTCCGGTTTGACGATTTTTGCTTACAGCCCTAGTAAGGATGGTACTACCCACAAACTAATACTCTCTCTGAAGTGACTTTTTTGCAACTCCTCAACTTTCTCTTGCAATTGATTCTCTTCACCCCATAATAGGAAAGATTTAGCAAATGAGCCTTGGGGACAAGATCGATCTGATGTTAAATATCTTGCATGGGAGATAATTCTTCTGGTTCTGTAGTCACACCCTGAAACTTCTCTAATAATTTTCTGACAAATTCAGAAGCTTCCTTAACAAATTCTTCCACCTTGGCTACTAATGCAAAATATTTCCCAAACTCCTTTACGTCCAAGGAAAACTTGCTTGCCGAATCTGCAGTAGCTAAGAAAGCCTTCTCTTTCACTTTAGAAGTTTTCTGTGCACTCCATGTTGGCCCAACCATAATCTTTTTATACTTCCACTGAAACATGTTGGTGTTCTCTCTACCTCTATGTATAGCATTCACATCAATCTGCCATGATCAGCACAATAGAATGACATCCATCAATCTCAACAACATCACAAATAACTTCTGATTTATATTAAGTCCATGTTGCTAAAGGTATCCTACAAATTTGAGACAACTAAATAGACTCTTAATCAAACCAATCTGATAAGGAATTGATGTGGTTCGGTTGACAGTTTCAGATGATCCACCAACTTCTTGGCAGTCAAATTTTCACAACTATAACTATCTATGATTAGACTACAAACAACATCACTGACTCGAACTTAGCTTAAAAGATCTTCCTATACAGAGTCAACTCTTTCTGCTTGGGTGAATATAAGATTTTCTGCACTCTACACACAAAATCTTATTGTTCTTCTCCACAAATTTCATCGGTGTATTCTTCATCTACCTTTTCCTCATCTTCGCCATACTCATAATCATCGTCTTCATTAACTGTATCTACTATATGTACTTGTCTTCGTTCAGGACACATTCGATTTATGTCTTGGCTTTTCGCACCTATTTCACTTCCCAATAGCCAGTTTTGCATACGGGTTATATGCTGTCCGACCAGTCGAATTGTGTCCAATTACTGCCCATTTCGATTCCACTCTATTACTGGCCATTGGTGGTTTAGTCACGATCTGGGCGGACGCGACCCTTCTGGTGCCCTTCGATTTGTATCATCTGAATTTCTCCTAAATGGTAGAGGACGACGTGTTTGTTGTACAAGCAATGATTTTGTGCAAAATGCCATCACCCTTACGTTTATTAATGAATGGATGGGTTGAACTCCCATCTTGTCCTAAGTCTTAGACTTTAATCTCCCTACAAATTGTGCAATTTGATAATCATCAGCCTCCATTACATTGCAACGAGATTGTAGCCTCAAGAACTCCTCCATATAGGCAGCCAACGAACGACTTCCTTGCCTACAATCCAAAAATTGCTGATACAGGGCCTGCATATAATCTCTAGGAAGAAATAGCTATTGCAATAATTTTTTCATCATGATCCAGTCCCTTATGGGCGGTTGTCTCAGCCTGTGACATCCATCACAATTCTATGTATGCTATTAATATGTTTAATTTTGTTTGTTCAATAGGCATTTTTTTTACTCTGTTTTTGCCTAAGACTCTGAAACTTCTCAACTTTACTCTGGATCAAGATAAGACTAGAACCTGCATTACTTAACTGACAGTTAATGTTGTTTTGATCTTTGTAGGGTGTATTTGACAGTAACTGTGGTACTGAGCTTGATCATGGAGTGACAGTCGTAGGACGTGGATCAACTAAGGTTTCGGATTACATCATTGTGATGAAGTCATGGGGTCCAAAATGGGAAGAGAAAAGGTATATAAAGATGAAGAAAAACACAAGGAAACATGAAGGTCTCTGTGGCATCAACAAATTAGCCTCTCATCCTACCAAAACCAAGTGACCTAATTAATTAAACGTCGGTCGGTTTTTACACTATTTGTCATTGCTTCATTCGTATGCTATTAACCTTCAATACACAGATCCACCAACAGGGTGATAAATACATTTTACACACAAATTTAGGTCACAAAATATGGCTAATTGTGAACGTATATGTTGAATTATGGCTTAATTCGGTACAATTTTTATTTGTAAGGTTACATTGATGGATGGAATGAAAAGTAAGCAGAAATGAGCGAAAAAGGACTAAAATGGAAGAAAAATAAAGTTCAGGGACCAAATTGTAATCTTCTAAAAGTTGTCACAAAGATCGGATCAAGCATGGAGATGGACTAAGTACGAATTTGTGAAGTCATGGGATGATTGAAGAAGGAAAAAGAATAAATCAAAACAAAATAGGAGAGAATGAAATTTGGGGACCAAAACGAAGAAACTTGGAAGTTCGTCCTTCCAAGCGGTTGCCCAAGTTGCTCCAGAAAATCTAGGAGGTAAAATTGACTAACCAAGCGGTCGCTTAGAATATAACCAAGTGGTCGTTTTGTTCAATTCAGCGTGAAAAAAATATTGTTTCCTTATTTGATTCAACCATCTATGGAAACACATCTTGAACCCCTTTCTTTAACCCTAATCACGACCAGAAAGAGGGGTTACGCATTATTCTACTTCTTGGGACATATTGGAGAGCAAGAAAGGCGAAGAACGAGGAGATTACTTTAAGATTCAAGATTTACCTTTAGAATTAAAAGGGTGATGTCTTCTTCAATTAGTTTTCTTTCTTTTCTTAGTTTTCTTTGTTTTATCATGTTAGGCTAGATTTTATAGTGTTAGGTGAACGATGAATCATATAATGTGATATTTTAATTCCTAATTTTATAGTTTTGACATTAAAACGCGTTTTGGATTGATGAATGATTTATATGCATTGTTTTTATCCATAATTATATGCGCAATGATTATGTGATTGTTGTGGTTTATTCATTCGAAAGAGGAGAAATAGATTAGACAGGATATAAATCATCGTAGGGTCCGATAGTGGATAGAGATATACCGCTATGTTTTACGTGAATCTCTAAGTGTTCATAAAACTTCATGCATTTTTGTATATTTACTCCCGTCGTAGAGATATAGTCGGTGTCGTATATGAAAATAGGTTCAAGCTTAATCGAGAAAGAGTTTTGAATAATGTAGGAACATTGATTCGTCACAATCTAAACGTATTGTCAAATTATAGAACTGAGGTTGAAATAAATCGTTGCATGGGGATTCACGAACCTAATATGCCTTTTATTTGATTATTATCTCAACTTTGCATTTAGGACTATAATAGCACGTAGTGCAATTTGCGAATTTTAGTTAATTCATTCACTTTTGCATAAGTAGCTTCTAGTTTTATTGCAATTTAGTTACAAAAACAGAAAAACGTACTTTGTTTCGGTTAAACTCGAAATAAATATAGTCAAACTATTAAATCTCTGTGGGACGATACTTGGACTTAAAAATCAACTTTATTACTTGAAACGAACCGTATACTTGCGGTACTATTAGTCGAACACATTTTCGTGTGTCAAGTTTTTGGCACTATTGTTGGGGATTTAATTTAGTTTAGTTTTATTTACTTTGACACTAATTCGAACTTTTTAGTTAATATACATTTTTGTAGTATTTTTGAAGTTTTTCTATCAGTTTCCTGATTTGCTACAATTGTCCATCTCTCAGGTCTTACATGTGAAGATCGTTCGACGGTGAGTTGATTCCAACTGATCTGAAGATCGAGAGGACCTTTCATCGTAGACAAAGGGAAGCTGTTGTAGCAGCACAAGAAACAGATCAGGAAGAGCTAGTACCAATGGCAAATCAACAACTTAATCTGGCACCTCTAGCAAATGCAGAGGCAGAAGATGAAGGGAATAGGCTACTGGGAGATTTCATGCCGCCATTTGTCTTCCAAAACCAATCTAGCATTATCTATCCACCATTTGGGCAGCCAAACTTTCAGTTGAAAAAAATATCATCCAACTCTTCCAGAATGGACTCAATTTCATAGGATGGCTACTGAAAATCCACATACACACATATCGCGATTCTTGGATATGTGTCAACACTTCAGATACCAAGAAATTTCAGATGACGCCATCAGACTGAGGTTGTTTCCACACACCTTATGGGATAAAACTCTGGAGTGGCTGGATTCATTTCCTGTTGCAAGCATAACCACTTGGGATGAGCTAGCTCACAAGTTTTGCACAAAGTTCTTCTCACTAGCCAAAGTAGCACAACTGAGACATGCCATATCAATATTTACGCAAAATAACTCCAAATCTTTCGATGAGGTCTGGAACTGGTTTAAAAATACGCTACGAAAGTGTCCTCAGCACGATTTTGATAAGACAACCTAGATTCGATTCTTCTATACAAGTCTGCTTCCATCTTTCAGAATGGTAGACTCTTCATCCAATAGCTCATTAACCACAAGAACTGTCGACGGAGCATGGGAGTTGTTTGAAAGGATGACAGATACTTCAGCAATGTGGTCGTCCGAGCGGGTAGTTCAAAAGAAATCAGCGAGTCTCTATGAAATTGACACCTATTCAGCCTTGTCTGCTAAAATTGATTCCTTGTTTCACAAGGTAGAAAGCATATCTCATTCAGAAAACGTAGCACAAGCAAGAAAATCGAATTGTGAAGAGTGGGGCTGAACACAGCACGAAGGAATATCCAATTCTTTCATAGAGGTCGAACAGACAGATTTTGCACAGTGGGGTCAACGCCAACAGAACAACCCTAACTCTGGCACCTACAATCCTGGATGGAGAAATCATCAAAATTTCTCTTGGAGGGAAGAGCAAAACAAGGATTGGGGAGGAGATCAAAACAAGTTCCAAAATCAGAATAAACCTCAAGGGCAGTTTCAACAGGAGAAGAAGATCCAATTGGATGAAATGTTTGAAAAATTTATAGAGAAGACTGATAAGTATATGGAGAAGACAGAAACAGCTCTCCAAAATTAAGGTGCAGCAATCAAGAATCTTGAGACTCAGGTAGGATAGATAGCAATCAAGAATTTATGGAGAAGACTGATAAGTATATGGAGAAAACAGAAATAGCTCTCCAAAATCAAAGTGCAGCAATCAAGAATCTTGAGACTCGGGTGGGACAGATAGCACTCGCAGTGAATAGAAGAGCACCAGGTACTTTGCCAAACAATACTGAGGTGAACCCGAGGGAGCATGTTCAGGCGATTACTACAAGAAACAGGGTACAGCTGCCATAAATTCATGTAAAGAGAACGGGTGCGGACAAAGCAGCAATATCTCCTACAAATGAGGAAAAAGTAGATCACATTGAGGTGGCATCCATCAAAGAGGGTTCAGACACTTCACAGGTCAAAACAGTTATTCCTGTCAATCCATATGAACCTCCAATCCCATTCCCTCAGAGGTTAAGGAAGCATAAGTTGGACTAACAGTACATGAAACTTCACATCAACATTCCATTTGCTGAAGCCATCACGCAGATTCCTAGTTATGCCAACTCCTCAAGAAAATCCTGTCCAATAAGCGCAAACTTGAAGAACATGAAATGGTGATGCTAATAGAGGAATGCAGCGCATGAATTCAGAAAAAGGTTCTTCCAAAGCTAAAAGATCCAGGGAGTTTCACTGTACCCTGCACTATAGGAAATTTTCATTTTGATAAAACTTTATGTGATTTGGGTGCCAGTATTAACTTAATGCCACTTTCTATTTTCAGGAAACTATGATTGGGAGAAGATAAAGCAACTATAGTGACTTTACAGCTGGCTAATCGGTCTATCACTCATCCACGAGGAATCATCGAGGATGTCTTGGTTAAAGTGGAGAAACTCATATTTCCAGTAGACTTCCTCATTTTCGACATGGAGGAAGACAAAGATGTGACATTCATTTTGGGTCGACCATTTTTGGCTACTGGAAGGGCTCTTATTGATGTACAGCGAGGGCAATTGATTCCGAGATTGGGAGAAGAACAAATTTTATTCAACGTCTTCAAGGCTATGAAATTTCCTACAGAGAGTGACAGTTGTTTCCAGATTGATGAGATTGACAGAGCAATTCAAGAAACTTTTCAGTTACAACATCCAGTCGACACTTATGAGGCTTGCATCATGCATTCTCAATCCACTCACACTAACTCGAGTGAGATTGAGATTTGTGCAAGATTCACAGAAACAAACTCACCTTATGCAAGAAAATGTAGTTTTGAGGAGTTAGGGATCGGTCATACAAAGCCTCTACCATCAGAACAACAACCGCCTAAGTTAGAGCTCAAGCAACTACCATCTCATCTGTGTTATGCTTACTTGGGAGAGTCTTCTACACTCCAGGTCATAATATCAAATTCAGTTAACGAGGTGGAAGAGGAAATATTACTTCGGGTGCTCAGAGATAATCAAACAGCTATTAGGTGGTCTATTGCTGACATAAAAGGGATCAGCCCTTCACTTTGCATGCATAAGATCCTCATGGAGGATGATTTCAAACCAAGTATAGATAGTCAGAGACGGCTCAATCCAAACATGAAGGAGGTAGTTTGGGCAGAGGTTATTACTTTTAGATGCAGGTATCGTATATCCTATCTCAGACAGTGCGTGGATCAGCCCCGTTCAGGTTGTTCTAAAGAAAGGAGGTATTACAGTGGTAAGGAATGAGAAGAATGAATTAATACCTACCAGGACTGTTACGGGATGGAGAGTTTGCATTGACTATCGCAAACTCAACAATGCTACGTGCAATGATCACTTTCCTCTGCCATTCATTGATCAGTTATTGGAAAGGTTAGCAGGTTACTCACATTACTGCTTTCTTGATGGGTATTTCGGTTACAATCAGATAGCTATAGCGCCAGATGATCAGGAGAAGACTACTTTCACTTGTCCCTATGGTACATTTGCCTACCGTAGGATACCTTTCGGTTTATGCAATCCATCGGCCACTTTTCAGCGTTGTATGATGGCCATCTTCTCTGATATGGTAGAAAAATTCATAGAAGTCTTCATGGATGACTTCTCGGTGTTCGGTTCGTCTTTTGATGAGTGTTTGGAGCATCTGAGTTTGGTGTTACAGCAGTGTAAGGAAACAAATCTAGTATTGAACTGGGAGAAGTGCCATTTTACAAGAGGGCATCGTGTTGGTACACCGCATTTCATCTAAGAGGATTGAGGTGGACAAGGCAAAAATTCAGGTCATTGAGAAATTACCGCCACCTACATCAATTAAGGGTGTTCGCGGTTTTCTGGGGCATGAGGGGTTCTACAGACGCTTCATTAAAGATTTCTCACAAATTACGAAGTCTCTTTGCAATCTGCTACTCAAGGATATGCCAATTTTGACTTTTCTGTGGATTGTCTACGAGCTTTCAGCACTTTGAAAGACAAACTCATCTCAGCACCGGTCATCATAGCACCAGTTTGGGAGTTACCGTTTGAACTTATGTACGATGCTAGTGATTACGCAGTGGGGGCAGTATTGGGGCAGCGAAAGGGTAAGATTTTTCATGTAATCTACTATGCAAGCAAAACACTAAATGATGTACAACTCAACTACGCCACTACTGAGAAGGATCTTCTAGCTGTGGCCTATGCCTTCGATAAATTTCAATCCTATCTTGTTGGTTCGAAGGTTAGTCTACACGGATCATGCTGCATTGAAGTACTTGATGACAAAGAAGGATGCAAAATCGAGATTGATTCGATGGATTTTACTTCTGCAAGAGTTTGACCTGGAGATTCGAGATTAAAAAAAAAGGGAGTGAAAATGGGATAGCAAATCACTTATCTCGCCTTGATCAAGGAGATCCGACAGACGCGATGGAAATAAATGAGGTTTTTCCAGATGAGCAGATTTTTCATGTAGAGGTTGTACTTTGATATGCGGATATAGTGAACTATTTGGTGAAATCCATCACTCCGACGGATTATTCAAGTCATCAAATGAAGAAGTTCTTTTCTGAGCTGAAATACTACTTCTGGGAGGATCTCATACTTTATAGGAGAGGGGCTAATCAGATTATCAGACGGTGTGTACCTGAAGAAGAAGTACCTCAGATACTAGAGCATTGTCATTCATCTGCATATACGGGGCACTTCAGGGCTTCTAAGATAGCAACAAAGATTTTGCAATCGGGATTCTATAGGCCTACCATGTTTTGAGACACCTTTGAGTTTGTGAAGAGGTGTGACAGGTGTCAACGCACGAGAAATATATCTAGACGGAATGAGATACCTCAGAACAGTATTCTAGAGATGGATCTTTTTGATGTATAGGGGATTGACTTCATGGGTCCATTCCCTCATTCGTTCTCAAATCAATACATACTTGTTGCGGTTGACTATCTCTCCAAATAGGTGGAAGCAGTAGCTTTACCAACAAACGATGCAAAAGTAGTGATTGGATTCTTGAAGAAGTACATTTTCACCCGATATGGCACACCTAGAGCTATTATAAGTGATGGGGGAAACAGTTCTGCAATCGCCAATTTGAACAGTTGTTGAGTAAATACGGAGTCAGACACCGAGTGGCTATACCGTATCATCCTCAAACTAGCAGTCAAGTTGAAATCTCTAATCGACAATTGAAAATGATACTTGAAGTCACAGTCAGTTCTTCAAGGAAAGACTGGTCCAAGAAGCTAGATGATGCCTTCTAGGTGTACAAAATAGCATTCAAGACACATAGGCATGTCACCTTACCGACTTGTTTTTGGAAAAGAGTGTCACTTGCCAGTGGAATTGGAGCATCGGGCATATTGGGCTCTCAGACAGTTAAACTTGGATTTGCAAGTAGCGGGTGAAAGGCGAATGCTCCAACTCAATGAAATGGATGAATTTTGGTTGGAGCTTATGAGAATGCAAAACTCTACAAGGAGCGAATGAAGAAGTTTCATGACAAGCATATTCAGAATAGAGAGTTTGAAGTGGGGCAGAAAGTGTTGCTTTTCAATTCTAGACTCAAGCAATTTTCGGGAAAATTGAGGTCTAGATGGTCTGGTCCGTATACTATCATGAACGTTTTTCCATACGAGGCTATTGAGATTTCTCATGACACCAAAGGCACCTTCTCAGTCGATGGACAGAGGTTGAAGCACTATTGTAATGGTGATTTCTCCAAGGAGAAATCCATCGTTGATCTTACACCACCGAAGTCAAACTAATACGGTATAGTCGACCTATAAACTATAAACTAGAGCTGGATGGGAGGCAACCCATCATCTCTACCCTTTTATTTATTCCGCTTTATGCAGTAGATTTAGGATTTTTCATGTATTGTATGCATTTTGTTAGTTTTTAGGTCATCGATCACGTAGGTAGTTCACAAAGTGTCTATTCATGATTCACACAAGTTCTGAATGTGCGTTGAATGCTTAATGGGGTGCTAAAATCATTGTTGGGACATTTGGGATCAAAATCACGTATTTCGAGGCAAAACGAGCTTTTTATAAAATTTCCCGAACCAACACTTGATTTCATGTTTAAAGTAGTTTTTAAAGTGATTTTATGGTTTACATACACCTCATACGTTCTAAAATGGGTTTTGGTAAGTATTGGTGTAGATGGCTGATCAAGGGGTATTATTGGCAAAAAGTTGAAATTTTGAGTAAAATGGTCAAAAACAAGTTTTTGAAGAATTGAGTAAATTTTAAAATTTTTCTATGTTGCATACATTCACTACAATCACTTTAACTTGTTCGACACAAAAATCAAGGTTTCGGGTGTGATATGGTCGAAAAAGTAGAATTTTTTTGGAAAAAGATGAAATTTTAGGATAAATTGACTATAAACAAGTTTTCAGGGAATTGAGTGCGTTTTCAAATTTTTTCATGTTGCACACACTCATCACACTCACTTTAACTTGTTCGGCACAAAAAACGAGGCATTGGGTGTCGGGATGGTCGATCGTGGCAAAATTTTGGGAGAAGACACTACCAGATGAGCGATCGCTTATCCCCTACCGTAAACTAATTGGCCCAGAAATTAACTCCAAGCGACCTCTTGGAGTTACTCTAAGCGGTCGCTTAGAGTAAATTTCTGGCAAATTTGGCCGAGTTTTTTTAAGACACCAAGGGCTTACTCTTATCCACTTTCTTGCACACCATAACACATGATAGCACATGACCCGTCCTCTCACTACACCAAACTCGCCATCACCAAGGATTTTCGGCCAAATCCTCCACTAGTATTATCATACTTTGCATCCCATCATGCATTGCAACAACGAATTCAAGGTATACCTTCAACCCTATTCTCTTCCATTCCTAAGGTACTTTGTTCGAATTTATTGTTGCTTGTTGAGGAGATTGGGATTAGGTAGTTGGATGGCTTGAATGTTGGTTGTGTTATGTGTTTAATTTGGCTAGTTTCATCCCCAACTTAGATTTTACAAAATCTTGCCCAAATCTATACCTACAATGTGTTTGATCAATTGCTCAAGAGAAAAAATTTGTGAATTCGTGTGCATTCTGAATTTCTTCTCATTGTTATGCTCTTTCTGATGTTAAATGTGATGACCTTCTTAACCTATGCACATCTTATCACGCTTAGGCACACGATGGCTAAGCCTCACATCACCTACTTCACCCATCGGTTGCTCTAATTTTTTGATATGTGCTAGACCATAGTGAGTACTTTCACATGCCCGAAGATTGCTTTGGAAAATTTCAATTTTTCTCGGCGGTGTTCAAGGTTGAACATGCTAGGTCGAACATGCCTTAATTTGACAAAGTTGACCACTTGACTTTCTTTTTGGTTTGTTCATGATACATTACACTTTCTATATCCATTATCACACGTCATGTGCACAATAGCTCGGTCGGAACTAAGTCATGCCACCTCATGTCATTTTCTAGGCATCACCGCACCTCACGTCATCAACTTCATCACTTAGTTTCACAACTCATATGACTTCCGAATTGCATGAATTTTGGATATATCCTAGAACACTATGAATACTTTCATATGCCCAGAGAATGCTCGGGAAAATTTCGTTTTTTCTCGATGGTGTCCGTGGGTGAAAGTCTTTGACCGAACATGATTAAAATGTGCCCATTTGCATGAATTGAGTTAAGATTGGGGCTTATGAGTTCTATTTTCATCTCTTGCGATTATAACCCTCAATTGTTACACATTTTCATCGATCATGACACTACGCCTTCGCATGTGGCTTTATGTGACCCTATTCTTTGCTTTAGTTGAACTTTGAACTAATGTTGGCATATTGAAGTAAGTTTGGGGGGTTTTGCACTTAATCTCACATTTTTCTTATATTTTATTATGAAGAATGCAATTTTGGTCTAACACTTGCATTGTGTTTTGCAGGATGCCTCCCAAACGTACGTCCAAAGGAAAAGAAAAGACTGGATCCACATCCGACACTGCCCGTGCCCAATTACTCAGTGAGGGTATGAGGCGGTTTGTCAGTCAGGAGGCCCGTGCATGTTATGCATATATTATCTCCCATTGGGCACTACTGCCAGAGCGGCCGATACGGTTGGTCAAATTTCTGGGTTTTGAACTGACTATTTTAGTACAGCTCTGTGGTTGGGAGAAATTGGTTGAGCGCCCACCCCATTTATGAGGGTTTCGTGCGAGAATTATATGCCAAATTCAATAGCAAGATTGATATACCCATGACTGATCACCAGAACCAGACTTGGGTGCAAGGCACTTGGGTCACATTCTCACCGGAGGTCATAACAGACTATTATGAGCTGACTCTTAATGACATCGTCCCAGTTCCGGGTCAGTTCTCATGGCCTGAGGTAGCTACGGTCTTATACGGACGGGATAATGTGTGGCCACTGTAAACCGAAGAGTGGCCCCAGATTGAGCTCACACCCTCCATCGGCATTCTATTTCTCTTCATTTGCCATAATATTGAGCCAACGACCCATCGGAGTAGCTTCTCCGACCCGAGAGTAGGATTCTTGTATCACTTAGCTCGGGGCAAGAAGATCGATTTGGGCTCCTACATTTATAATCAGATAGTATCTCTTGCCACCTAGGGTGACCGTCGCAGCTCTCTCATATTTTCGAGTTTGATCAATGGCATCTGCATACGCGCGGGCGTCACTATCCCATCAAGGGAAGTCCTAGCGCGACTGAGCCCACTTCTTAAGGGCAGTACATTGGAGGCTCAGGATCGAGCTAGGATGCGACATCGGGAGAAGTTAGCCGAGCGAGCGAGGAGACAGCAGCGGGCTACTCTTAGACAGGAGGGGGACGACATCGAGATGCCTCAGGCATCACCACCACTAGAGATCGTTGATACACAGCTGCTATGACAAATGTTTACTACTCTCACCACCACTAGTCGAGATATGCAAAACATACGACAGACCCTTGGGACTTTAAGCACTGATATACAGACGGTCTAGAATCACCTCCAGACTACAAATAATTTCGCGTCTGCGGCCCAACGAGAGTCTTTGGCATCCAGACGTGCAGTGGACATCATGAATAGTCGACTCAGCACATATGTGGGTCGAGTGGATGGGATTCAGCTCTGGGCAGATGAGATGTGGGACCGCCTGGGCAACATGGAGACAGAGGTTCAACAGCAGTCCACATTACTCCAGTTAGTGCAGACGAAGCTGGCATAGCAGTCCACATTCATTCAGTCGATGCATGTGGAATTGGCGCAGAAGTCCGAGCTCATGAGACAGTTCCTAGCGCGACCACCACCACCAGAAAATGACACTGCCGGGCCCAACTATTTTCCACCATCTTCACCACCACCTCCATTTTGACCAGGTGAGTTCTTTTCCCCGTATTTTGTTTTGTATAAGCATTGTCAAATTCTGTATTTTCAAACTTACACTTTCACATTGGGACAATGTTTGTATAAGTTTGGGGGGTAGTCGAATTTGTATAAATGAAGTGATAAACTTGACATTCGCATTACTTTCATTATCCATCGATGTCCTTATGTGTGTTTATTGTCTATTGTGTGTTTTTACTGCTTTCTGTGTGTATAAAAAATAGAATTTTTTTTCGTTTTTGCTTATTTCAGTACCTTTTGTGTTGTTTTATGTGCTTGTGTGGGTTTAATGGCCTTGCCGGCAATGATGTGATTATTGGAATTAGTATGAGCTATGAATAGTGGATACTGTGCATGTTAGGTTGGTCAATACTTGTTTATGTGAAAACTTGACACTTTTTGCACACGTCACTAATGTTTGCATGCTAAGGTGATGGTTGGGGTCATGATGTATAAAAGAGTTGAACATGATAGATCAAACCGGAAATCTCTATTACACTTATCGATAAACCATTGTTTTAGTAGTTTGGAGATGATTTAGCTATTACAGAGGAGCATTGAGATAAGTAGGGATTCCATGCATTAAATTATGTTGAGTGGATTGTTTAGACCAATGAGACGAAGATGAGATGAAAGTTTTAAGTTAGAGGTTGATTTTTGAAACTAAGTGTCTAGAAAAATAGGGGCATGTCATAATTCTTGTGAGAAAACACTCTTTTCAAGCCTTTATGACTCGAACAAGTAAGCCTGTGAGGGTGATTGAAACCTGATGCCAAAAAATCAACTGATTTGGGAGTCATCGACCTAAAGCTCGATACAGGGGTCATATAGAAAGCAAGGGGGAAAGAGTCAAAAGAAAAAGAGTGAAAATACATATTATCGAGCATTTATAACTTGAGCAAGTAAGCTTGCAATGGTGATTGACACCTGGTGCCCTAAAATCAACTGATTTGAGAGTTATCGGTCTAATGCTCGATACATGAGTTATATAGAAAGCAAATGAGATACGTTAAAAGAAAGAAAATGGAGTGAGAAAATAGCCCCAAGACATTTATTTGATGAAATTATACATTTGATGCAAGACAAGTAACTTAGTTTAGTCTTAGAGGTTGAACCAATCAAAGAAATAGGAGAATCCTTACTTGTTGGAGTGTGAACTTGTGATTGCGAGGTCTATCCAAACTAAGAGAGGGTAACAACTTAAGTGAATCAAATCTCTACTCTAGAACACACCCCGGGATAATGGAGTGAAAAGAATGAGTTTGGGGAGTGTGTATCTCTCGAGCGAAGAAAGGAAAATTTAAACTATTACAGGTCGGGATTTGAACCCATCATAAGTTGAGTATGTTTGCATGAGTGTACACACACACACGTGTCAGGTTTTGCATATGATAAGTGGAGATTGATCTGATTTTGCACTGTTGAAACTATTCACTATGTTGATTACCAAATTCTAATCCTGAGACACGGCAAGTCATTGAACCATGTTCTGTGTTGAGTTAAGTCACCATCTTGTTTGAGGACAAACAATAATTCAAGTTTGAGGGGTTTGATAAGTGCGTTTTACACACTTATTTAGGCCACACAACATGACTAATTGTGAACGTATATGTTGAATTATGGCTTAATTTGGAACAATTTGAATTTGTAAGGCTACATTGATGGATGGAACAAAAGTATGCGGAAACGAGCGAAAAAAGACTAAAATGGAAGAAAAAGAAAGTTCAAGGACCAAATTGCAATCTTCTAAAAGTTGTCACGAAGATCGGATCGAGCATGGAAATGGACTAAGTACGAATTTGTGAAGTCATGGGATGATTGAAGAAGGAAAGAAGAAATCAAAACAAAATAGGAAAGAATGAAATTTGGGGACCAAAACGAAGAAACTTGGAAGTTCGTCCTTCCAAGCGGTTGCTTGGAAGAAGCCCAAGCGGTCACCCAAGCTGCTCCAGGAAATCCAGGAGGCGAAATTGGCTAACCAAGCGGTCGCTTGGTTCAATTCGGCGTGAAAAAAATCTAGTTTCCTTATTTGATTCAACCACCTATGGAAACACATCTTGGACCCCCTTTTTAACCCTAATCACGACCAGAAAGAGGGGTTACGCATTATTCTACTACTTGGGACATATTGGAGAGCAAGAAGAAGACGAAGAACGAGGAGATTACTTTAAGATTCAAGATTTACCTCTAAAATTAAAAGGGTGATGTCTTCTTCAATTAATTTTCTTTCTTTTCTTAGTTTTATTATGTTATGCTAGATTTTATAGTGCTAGGTGATCGATAAACCATGTAATGTGATATTTTAATTCCTAGTTTTATAGTTTTGACATTAAAACGCGTTTTGGATTGGTGAATGATTTATATGTATTGTTTTTATCCATAATTATATGCGCAATGATTATGTGATTGTTGTGGTTGATTTCATCTATTCGAAAGAGGAGAAATAGATTAGATAGGATATAAATCATCGTAGAGTCCGATAGGAGATAGAGATATACCGCTATGCTTTATGTGAATCTCTAAGTGTTCATAAAATTTCATGCATTTTTGTATATTTGCTCCCGTCATAGAGATATAGCCGGTGTCGTATATGCAAATAGGTTCAAGCTTAATCGAGAAAGAGTTTTGAATAATGTAGGAACATTGATTCGTCACAATCTAAACGTGTTGTCAAATTATAGAACTAGGGTTGAAATAGATTGTTGCATGGAGATTCGCGAACCTAGTATGCCTTTTATTTGATTATTATCTCAACTTTGCATTTAGGACTATAATAGCACGTAGTGAAATTTGCATTCATTTAGGTAATTCATTTACTTTTGCATAAGTAGCTTCTAGTTTTATTGCAATTTAGTTACAAAAGCACAAAAACATATTTTGTTTCTGTTAAGGTCGAATTAAATAAAGTCAAACTATTAAATCTCTGTGGGAACGATACTTGGACTTAAAAATCCACTTTATTACTTGAAACAAACTGTATACTTGCAGTACTATAAGTCGAACACATTTTGGCGTGTCACAGGGCATACACAGTATATCTATAGCAGCATCTGAGTATACCAATTATCAATAAACTCAAGGAACAACTGTTCTAAATGCAGCGCTGCAAAGGAAATGGATAATTACCAGAAAATAATGTGTAGCTCGAACACCTTATATAATATCATTTTCTCTAGTCATCTTAATGGCATTTACATATGTATGTGATACATTCTAAGTATTTATTTTTCTTTGAAATATCACAAGCTCAGTTGTCACAAACTCAATTACAGAATTTTTCTATACACCTACAAACAACTATTTAACAATACCTGACCAGTTGTCCAAGTACACAGCAGAGATGACATTGGACAAACAGCATGACTTAAATATACATACATGAAGCATTAGGAATATTACTTCTAATATCTCAGGTCTTGTAGCCAAAACCTGTCTTGATTGACCCAACCTTCTGCTTTCAACACTTGAAAAAACTCGATTTTTTTGAGTCACTTTTGTCGTGATACTTTAAGCATCACTGACTTGATTATTAGATGCTTGTCGGCAGATGCATGGATTTGCGAAGCAACGCAAGAAGCATACACCAGTGGTCTCATCTTCATTTTCATTCTCTTCAAGTGATCTTCCTTTGGTTTCACGAGTGAGGAAATATGTAACAATCAGTCCCAAAATACAAATCCCACCTAAGACCACCAAAGAGGCACCCTTGCTTTTCTGATCATGAGAAGCCCATAAAAACCCGACCGAACCAATAATTGCACCTATTTTCCCTGCAGCTCCTGAAATCCCATGGCAAGTTGATCGGAATCGAGCCGGGAAAAGTTCAGCCGGGACAATGAAAGTGGTTGTGTTTGGTCCAAAATTTGAGAAGAAAAATGTTAGACCATACAAAAACATGAATGGTATATTAGCTCCGGACGGATGTATCAAGTGTTGTATTCCTATTGCAAACATGCCTATTGCCATGAAAAAGAAGCCCATTATTTGGATTTTGACTCTCCCAACTCGATCGATAAAATAAACAGTTACAAAATAGCCGGGGATTGTGGAACAGATTGCTATAATTGCTTGGAGTTTTGCATATTGAAAGGCGTCTTCAAATGCATTTACTTCGCCCTTGGGCCGAATATATCTATCATTTTCATATATTTTGGATTGGAAAAGGTTGCTGCTGTAGAAAACGACATCAACTAAGAACCAGTTGGCAGCGCAAGAGAAAAGGTCGCGTCCATGGCGGCGAAGGAATTCTTTGGAGAAAAGGGAATAAGATGGTGGATTTGGTAGACTCTCTTCCTCTGCAATTTGACTCAATGAAACGTCTAGCACTTTTTGCATGTCTTTGGTTGCCTGTATTACATTTCTCTCCACCAAAGCTGTATACCTGTTAAATTTAACCATATAATTTAGAGACAAACATGAATATTAATGCGAAAATTAATTAATTGGCCTAGTTCGAATGTAATTTAAACGTTGAAAGTAAATTATGTATATTCAAGAGAGAGAAGTAATAAACTTCGTTATTAATTTAAAAAGATAAAAAAGGAAAAAAGGACATATATAATTCCAGTTCTGAAACCTTACCTGGCAGTCTCAGGCATCATCATCCGCCAGTAATAAGTCAACCCCGCCGGAACTGCACCGATCATCAGTATAAGCCTCCATGCCAGGTCTGCCGACTCCGGCTTGTGATTTGGCGCCGGATAATTTGATGCCCGGTTGAATATAGCACAAACTGTCATAGTCACAGTGGAGCTCACCAGAATCCCAAACCCCTGCATGGAGAAAACTGCAGCTATGAACGCACCACGTGTCTTCCGGTTCGCGAACTCCGACATAATAGTCGCCGACAACGGGTAGTCTCCTCCGATCCCCAAACCCAACATGAACCTGAAAAGCATAAGAGAGAGAAGTACAAAAGTCCTGGACGTGCTTAAAGAAAATCCACACCCTATGGAGCTCAAGACCATCAGAGTGAGTGACAGACCATAGACACGCCGCCGCCCTATTCGGTCCCCGAGGTAACCAAACACCAGCTGCCCAATAACGGTCCCGAGGAGGGCCGTGCCGACCATGAAAGAAGACACCTCCGCCGAGATTTCATTGCTATCATCGTAATAGATGCGGCCAAGGAGTTTCAAAATAGGAGGAATGCAAAACAGGTCGTAGGCATCAGTGAACAACCCCATTCCGGCCACGATTATGGCCTTGAAGTGATAGTATTGTGTTCTTGCCGAGTCGAGGGCAGAAAGGACTTTGAGCGCCATTGTACAATTCCCACAATTTTTCCTTCCCTAAGTCGAAAGATTTATACACACGAGTCAAATTTCTCGGACACGTACATGCGTTTAGATCATTGGTAGTCCAAGATTGAAAGAAACAGTGGAAGTTGGAGGGGAATTTCTTACAAGAAGACAGCTACAAGAGAAGACTTTTGGAAATGTTGATGTTGGAGTCTCTTATAAATATGCGAATTACAGTTGATAATTCAAAGTTGAAAAGGACTTGTCGAATTTGATTTAAAGGCAAATATGAGGAGGAAGAATTGAAGATTCCTGTAAGACTTACTATTTAGTATTTATGATTAATTGACATGGGATTTTGACATCATCTATGTTCCCTAATTGGTTAAATACTGCTCTGCAATTTCTTAATTATTTCCATTAAGATTCTGGTGCACCACATGATAGGATAACAATACGGTTATGGACTGGAGAGTCAGCCAAATGAAAGAACTAGAGAAAATGGACTACCATCACTCCCCAATGGAATATATTTTAACTGCAAAAAAAATATTTTAACTAAAAAAAACACTACTTGTCCAGGGCAGACATATAGCCACTCTCTTTAACTAAATCAGCCATAACTAACTTGATCGTCCTAGTTCAATCAATCAAATACTTTGACAATGATGATTAAGCCAATTAAGCAACTTCAACAACAAATCGGAAAGAAATTAGAGGATTACCCCGTTAACTAAGAAAATTAAGTCAATATTTGGTCCCCATTACTTAAAACTCATTTTTCACTACACATTTCATGATATTTATAACTTTTATTAATTTTTCAACTACACATTTTTAACCATTTTCAATAAAATCTACTTAAAATGTAATTTTTATTCAAATCAAACACGAACAAAGTTTGCAAGAAAGAAATTTAGGATTCAATTGCATGTAATAAGTAAAGTAGAAATTGAATGTTGAATAAGACGTGGAATTTGAATAGCAAAATGGACGAGAAAGAATGCACAGATGTATCTTTCAAAGGTTTGTCAAAAAAAATTAACCACACATTCAATTAATTTCTATCAAAATTTAATAAAAATTTAATTTTTATCTCAATCAAACAGGGCTTAATAATTTAAAGTTGAAAAGGACTCGTTGAATTCGATTTAAGGGGAGGTTATGTGGAGGAAGAATTGAAGAACTTATTATTTTAATTTTGACTTCATTTGGCAATATTATTTTTATGCAAACATATTTGTTAGGGAGAAAAATTATTCACCTGATAAAGACAGGTAAGAAAAGCCGTGTTGTACGGATCGAAATTAAATAATGGACTGCAATTTCTTAATTATTTCCATGAGGTTTCTGGTTCACCATATGATAAGATAACAGTATGGATGTGGACTGCAGGGTCAGCCAAACGTAGTGATGGCAATCGAGCCGAATAGTTCGTGAGCTCGTAAAAAATGAATTCGAGCCACGAGTCGATCTTAAAAAATGTCAAACGAATTGAGTTGGGCTCGGCTCGTCATATAGACGAGCTGCTTGCGAGCAGCTCGTGGGCTCGTATTTCATCAATTTTTTTTTTTTAACAAAAAAGGATGAGCCGAGCCGAGCTCGTAGAACAACGAGTCGAGTCGAGCCGGCTTAACCCATTGCTACCATTAGTCAAACAGAAGAATTAAATGGAAATGACTGCCGTCACACTTGACCTGAATATATTTAGGGCATGTTTGATTCATATTAAGTGGATGTCAGGGCTAGATTCTTAAGCTGATTAAAATTGAAAAAATGGCAGTTGGCTTCAGACGTGGGTCCCACCGGTGATACAACTAATCAAACATGGTGGCTCCCAACGGTCCAAAAATCAATTTTTTGGCTTGAATAATCATTTCCAGCGCTAAAATCTTATTTTAATTTAAGTCAAAGTCAAACAATCAATCAATATTAATCACATCTTTCATGGATCCCACAACTTTTCAACCACACATTTCAAAAACTTCTATCACAATC
Source organism: Osmanthus fragrans (assembly GCA_019395295.1). Lineage (NCBI taxonomy): Eukaryota > Viridiplantae > Streptophyta > Magnoliopsida > Lamiales > Oleaceae > Osmanthus > Osmanthus fragrans. The sequence continues at coordinate 6,565,222 of CM033355.1, read as the reverse complement.
TATTAAAAAATCTAATTTTAATCACTATCAAAAACTCTTTTAATTTAAAATTATTGAATAATGATGCTTGAATAGGCTCAAAGAAGGCCGAAATGAACAAACTGACTTGACAGCACCTTTTTGAATTTTTTTCAAATTATCCAATCATGTATGGACACACATCCTCTCTATTTTTTAACATGTTCTTGAATCTATTTGTGTAGCATAATTCTTAAATATCAAACATAAAAAGGTAAAGGAAAAATGGATCCTAATCAATAACTAACTTGCTCGTCCTAGTCAAATCAGCCAATATACCTGTCTAATTCAGTAGTTATGTTTGCTAAACCACATTTGTTGTAAAAAAAATTCGGCGATATCAAGTTCGCAACGGTGATTGATCCAACTAAAAAACTTCGACAACATATTTAAATTGAATAGACTAACTCGGCAGTACCTATATGGATTTTATTTTTATTTTTTAAATTGTCCAATTATATCTCTACACGTATCTCCCCTATTTTTTAACCCGTCGGTGAGTCTGTTTGTGTAATATAATTGTTAAATATCAAACATAAAAAGAAAAAGAAAAAATAGATCCTAATCAATAACTAACTTGCTCGTCCTCGTTAAATCAGCTAATATACCTGCCTAATTCAGTAGCTGTGTTTGCTAAACAACACATGTTTGTAGACTTTTTCGGCGACATCAAGTTCGCACCGTTGATTGATCCAACTAAAAAACTTCGACAACATATTTAAAAGAAATTAGAGGGACGCGGTGCAACACTTGAAATTTTGTTCCATTCAAATTAATTAGTTAACTAGTTAAATCTTAAAATAGGAGAATCTCAGTTGACCTTTGGGCAATCACCAGATTTTGTGTATTAGAAAGTTGTTAAGTAAAGTAGGACTAGAAATGAAATACCGAAACTTGTGAAGGTTCTTTGAAATTGAATGGTGAATGAGACTCGTGGAACGATTTGACTGGCAAAATGGACAAGAAAAAACGCGTAAATAGATCAAGCATAAGCTTTTGTTTGGCGTAAAGTAAAATTAAAATTTTCATAAATTTTGATAAAACTACTAAATAATAATGAAATGTGTGATAGAAAAATTGTGAATCGTATAAAATATGTTATTAAAATTAATTATTAATTTTACCTGGAAATTTTAATTGAATTTTAACCAAAACCAAACATGAACTAAAATAAAAAGAGTACTTATTCTACTAAGGGTCCGTTTGATTGCAAGATGGAATTTGGGTGGAAAGAAAGCGAATTACAGAGCATTGAATTGCCTAAAACTTGTTTTACTGAGAATTGTCGATTAATTGTGTTTGATTGGTATAATTTTTCACCTACAGAAATTTGAAATTTTGAATCTTTTGATAGTCGTTTGGCTTTATTTTTCATGAAAATTGTCCATTAAAGGAATAAAATTTGTTCCAATTATAAAAAAAAAAAAATGAAATTATTTTTCCCACCAAAATGGTGGGAAATTCAATTCCATCAAAAGCAAGAAATTCCCAAAAGGTGAAATTCGAATTGCCTAGAAAAAATGTGCAATCAAACAAGATAAAAGTGGAAGTTGGTTTCATGAAAAATTTTACTCTATCAAACAGACCCTAAGATGTAACTTTTTACAAAATACTGTCTCAATTCATTTTATTTCATTAGATCAGGGGTGTGATAGGGTTCCGAAGGATGAACCAGATATGGACAATTCCAATGAGATTTCATTTTTTTTTTAAAAATTATTTTTTGATTTATTTCATCTATTCCATGGCCGGAACAAGTTTTATCAAAACATGATCTAGGAAAAAATATCAAATGAATGGTAAAATAGTTTATATGGTCATTCATGTAGCTTGATTGGACATACCTAATTGACATGACAATATATATTATCCAAACAATTATTCTACATGGACATCCATATTTCCAGGCTTTTAAAAAAAAAATATGACGTGTCACTAATTTGTAGTTTTTGGAGGGAATGAGGAGAAAATGTGAGGAAAACACACAATAAAGCAGAAAATAGTACCCACTTGCTAGGTGAGAAATCCCCAACAACCATACCTCCCCAAAATAGAAGCTTTCATCCGTCAGAGCTCCTGTGAATTTTCGTCGGTCGTCGAAATGTGCCCGGAATAAAGACGAAAATAGTGCACACGAAATTGGTTGAGAAATCCACAGCAACCATACCTTCCCAAAGTAGAAACCTTCATCCGTCTGAGCTCCTGTAATTTTTCGCCGGTCGCAGAAACGTGCCCGAAAATGACTGTGCCCAAACGGTAACTGAAGATCGAAAGAATCTTTCCTTCATTTTCACCCATTGTAAGTAACCGGAAATCCCCAAAATAGAAACCTAACTTATCACCGTCGGACCACTGTTGGGTCGATTTTCGAGCACGTTTCAGGGACATTGGGAGATTCTTCATTTTTCCCCTACACGTCTGCACCAATGTTGTAAGTTTACTTCTAAATTTCCCCTACACGAAACACCGCAGACGGAGGTTTTCATTTTGCTCCACCTGCAAAAAAGATATAAATTTTCCCTAGTGTATGATGAACTGTAATTTGTCACAGGAACTAACTGAAAAGAAAATTGGACTGGAAAATGTTCCGCTCTACTATTCACTGTATTGAAGAACAAATCAGACTGCAAGAGTAGTAGAATCCGTTCTAAATATTTAACTTGAAGGTCCACAGGGCAAGGTATGTTATTTCATGCTAATAAGTTCAATATACTAGACATAGATATTGTTAGTGAATTGTAGAATTTTGGTAGAAATTGTTAGTGAATTGTAGGAATTCGGTAGAAATTGATTTTTGGAGCGCCACGAATTTGAAGGATTTGGGTGTGGCCCTTATAGTCGAGGCAAAGAACTTGGAGAAATTGTGGTTGGTTAGGTGCAAATCTATTACGGAGTGGTGGGCTTAAGGTGTATCGCTGTGGGTTGTAGGAAGCTAATAATCCTTAGCTAGAAATGGTGTTCTGGTGTTTTTGAATTGGGTGGGATTAATCGCTGTCAAGTGTAAGGAAATTCCCAGTTTGGTTGCTAAAATACAGAAATTAATACAGCTGTTCTTTGGCATTAAAGTTATTGATTCGTGATTATTTCTTCGATTTTGATGTTTATTCATTTTTGAAAAATACAATTAGTCTTTCGAAATCTAGGTTATATCGATGCAATAGAAAATTTAGTGCACATGTGAAACGCAAGCTTGAGATTAATGACTTGGCTGGCATCCCGCTTTATAAAAGTTACAATTCACAGTTGTGGAAGCAGGAGGTTACGAGAACATGAGTTGTGTAGAAAAGGATTGTCGGAATTATATTGACCAAGTCAGCGGTTAAGACTTGGAGAAAGAGATGTTGTAGCAATACAATCTTACTTCTCGAAAATGCAAGCACAGTGTTCGAAATTTTATTTTAGTGTTGATTTGGACGAGGAATCGCGGTTGAAAAATGTGTTTTGGGCAGATAACCGTTGTAGGCAAAGCTATAAAGAGTTCGGCAATGTTGTTACATTTGACACTACTTACCTCACAAACAAGTATGACATGCCATTTGCACCATTTGTCGACGTCAATCATCACGGCCAATCGATTTTGTTTGGATGTTGTTTGGTATCGAATGAAGACACAGACACTTTAGTATGGTTGTTCCGAACATAGCTTCAGTGTATGCATGAAAACGCAGCACGATATAATAATCGATCAGGATAGGGCCATGCAAAATGCGATCGAGATCGTTTTCCCGAACATAAAGCATAGATGGTGTTTGTGGCACATTATGAAGAAGTTGCCTGAAAATTTGGATACCACGACGATAAGTCTTCAGTATTTGCCGCCATTCACAGATTGGTTTATGATTCTCAGTTTGTTCAAGAATTTGAAGAAGGTTGGAGTGCGATGATTGACACGTATGGATTACACGACGGTGCCTGGTCGTCTGGACTATATGAAAATAGAGGATGTTGGGTTCCTTGTTTTTTGAAGACCACTTTTTGGACAGAGATGTCAACAACTCAAAGAAGTGAGAGCATAAATGCATTCTTTGATGGGTATGTACACTCGAAGACCTCCCTAAAGCAGTTTGTTGAATAGTATGAAAGAGCCTTTCGGAGTAAGGTTGAAAAGGAGTTTCAAGCTGACTTCAAGTCATTTTCGCAGATGTTACCGTGCGCGACACAATATGAGATTGAGCAGTAGTTGCAGTCAGTGTACACAATGTCAAAGTTCAAAGAATGTCAGGCAGAGATCACGGGGAAGGTTTACTGTGACCTCATAACGAGCTCAGAGGGGAACTTGGGGACCACGTACGAGGTACGGGAAGATGTGATGTATGAGGGCGACAGAAGAAAAAAACAGTCTTCGTCACTTTCGTAAAAGAGAACTGTGACATTGTTTGCAATTACCACTTGTTCGAATTTCGAGGCATATTGTGCCGTCATGCCATCACAATTTTAATTCGTAGTGACGTCACAGTGCTTCCAGAAAGGTATATACTACGGAGGTGGAGGTGAGATGTTAGTCGAGCACATATGAGGGTCGCAATTAACTACGACGGTTTAGTTAGTTCTCTTGCACAGTTGAGATACGACGAGATGTGTCAGGCATTTGCACAGGTGGCAGATCTTGTTGCAGATGATGAAGGGCAGTCACGTGTTGTTATGGACTGGATTAAACTTCAATGTCAACACCTCATGACGTCAAGAAGGTCAGGTAGTGGAAGTGATGCCATCTCGCACCATGCAATCTCAATGGCCGATTAGGTAAATGACAACGACAACATACATGATCCAGTAGATGTACAAAGGAAGGGGACACCGAAGAAACTTCGAAGAAATAGCCTCTTGGAGTCCAGCTCGAAGAACAAGAAGGTATGATTAAAGCTTATCTTACATTACGTACCAAACATTACAAAATATTTTTTTTAAGTAATATTCAATGTACATGCAAGGAAGTTAAGCGTCAAACAAAGGAAAGAGACCCACAGCAAGGCGTACTAATGAGCAAGAGGTCATCCTGGATGAGCACCTACCTCAGCAGCAACAGTATTCCATGCAGACGCCATCATATATACAATACTTTATTCCGACACAATTACCGTTCCCACAGCATTCATTCCCGACGTCATTCTCTCTTCCAGGGGGCTTACCGTCTTCAAGTTTGATTCCTCTGTCTTCGGCGAATGTTATGTATGGACGGCAAGGTATATGCATGGCACACATATTTATTTATGTCTGTTGTAGTTAGTTCATGTGCGGTTCGATTAATGTGGTTATTGCCTTGTAGGTCAAGCAATGTCGTACTATTTTGTGTCGTTGTCGGAACATGGTGGCTCGGGCAATTGATTTTGGCAGAGTCGTTTTTTTGTGTCAAACATATGACGAATGGAAGAACGTCGAGGGGTAGTAATTTTTTGTATGCATTATAGTTGTTCTCCCCCCCCCCCCCCCCCCCCCCCCCCCCCCCTTCCCCTTTAGATTTTGCTAGATGATGTTTGTAAATTTTACTAAATAGTGGATGGACGATTTATGTGCACATGTAATGTATAATTAGTGTTGGTACAATTGACTGGATATTGGAAGTAAAGAAAATGGTTACTGCACAAATTTTAATAAAATGTATATTGCTTACTTGACTAGTGACATTTATTGGTTGGTCGGTTTCTAAATTGATGGCTCAGTTTATTGTATTTGTTATGGATGAAGGTGATGTTTGTCTTCTGGTTTTCTAAATTGTTGGCTCATTTGACGAAGAAGAACACGATTGGGCACAGTTTCACTAACATGGTTGGGCACATTTTAATCACAATTTCATTAACATTTGGTTGGGCACATGTTAATCCTAGCTGCCCAGCACTGGGGAAATGGCAGAAAACTATGATTAACATGGCACTGGGAAAGTGGCAGCTAATAGTTTCATTAACATGGTTGGGCACATTGGTTTATATGCAAGTGACAGATAATTATGATTTTAATTGGTCTTCTTTGATAGCAACAAGACAACATACAACTCACATTCTTCTTTTACAAAAACCAAAATTACACCACATAAAACATAGCACGTAACTTCGTAATTGATGCAAATATTATTCCATGTCCTACTCCGTTAGATGACTATCTGCTAATCAAGTTGGACTCTTCTCCCTCGCATTTAGTTCCACGTTTCCTTTTGCCTTGTGGAGCGTCACTGTCATTGAAACATGTAGTTCTTCTTCGTCATTGAGGCGAACTCGAGATTCGAACCGGTTTGACATATCTTCAACTATTTCATTAGTCGCAGGGCTATTTGAGGAGTGACCGCTTGATTCTTCATTCACCACCCACTCCCAAAATCCACATTTCTCACTGCGACAAAGAAATAACCTCCCTTTATTCCTAGTCTCCTTCTCCACCACATAACACTTCTCGAATCCATGCTTGCATGTTGGGCATCGACATTTCCCTGGGCATTCGGCAAAAAAGTGATCCTTAGCTCTACAACTATGACATATTTCATAATTCCTTCCACCCGTTCTACGATATTAATAAACCACGGGTTAGATGAAATAGAAAAATTCATTCTTTTTTCACTGCAAAATGGGGCTCAAACAGGTCAAAAAAAATTCTATTAACATTTTCACTGCATCGAATCACAGAACGGTTGGAAACTAATTTTCATTCAAATCACCTCCATGAAAATAGAAATGTGGGTAGGCAAGACACTTCACAAGCTAACAACACAAAGCAGTGAATAACAAGAACAATAACTCCTAGCGGTCCTCAATTGCCTTCGATATTCAGCAGTGCTACTCAAAGCATAACAGCCCTAGATAACAAAATGAATTATAACAAAATGGATTATAACCTGGCAACCACATATGTATTAACGAAACAAATTATATTTTTCCATGGCAACTAAAGGCTCAAACATTTCCCTTTCACAAACGGACATGGGCACTAATCTAATTATCGAGAACTACAGACATAAATGATTCACAAGTCTTGGTTCCCGACATACAGATAACACAATTCACAAGCCATAATCAAATTAAATTCTAGGGTTCCTTGGATAACATACCAGATCTGCTCAATATGGTGTGGTATCGGCAACAGGGCGACAAATGGGCTGATTTTCAGCTTCATTACAAAATGAACACATAAAGCTTTGGTGTGTGATAAGTAAAATATCAACCCTCAAAAGTGTTGTGTCGATTTCAATTTGGGGGAGGGAGTGGTTGTGGATTAGGTCGGAGATGGTGAGGAGAACAGCGTTTCACCGTCACGAGAATCCGTATCGTCTTCAGCCGAAAAAACCGATGGGCTTTAGGTAGGAGTTGCCCCCGGAGTGCTATGTTGATTTCAACTTGGGGGGAATGAGTGGTTGTGGAGAGGTCGGGGATGGTGAGGAGAAGTTAGGGTGTTGATTTCAATACCGAAGATGCCCACGGAGTGCTATCTTGATTTCAAGTTGGGAAAGAGACAAAACGTGGAGAGGTCGGAGATGTGGAGAGATCGGAGATGGGAAGGAGAAGTGAAGGCGTTGATCTCAATTATGCAGATGGAGTGGTTGGATTTTTGAAAATATGACTGCAGATCTTTATTTCTCTTTATATTTGACGCCATAGTTTAATTGCAGGGGGTTTTAGTCTTTCCATATAGCACCTCAGCTTGAAAATATGGATGTTAATATGGATGTTCATGTAGACTAATTGTTATCCAAAAGGATGAAATCACATTTACACATAGTTTTTTAATAGGAATTTGCAGCACCTGATTGACAGTGCTTTGTTTTTTTTTCTTTTTAACTACAAATGAAAACTTACAAGTGTAAATCTGTAAAAATTCTATCAAAAAATACGTACATGAAAAACTATTAATGAGTTATAGCAACCAAATATTGGTTGTTGACGGTGTATCTTCATCGATCATATATTGGTTGCTAAGATATGGTATTTTTTTTAACTAATCATTTACCGACCAACATTTGGTCACAAAAGGATGCAAATTAACTGACTTTTACTCCTCCCAAACGAAGCTCTTAATCGACTATTGTTTGGTTGTTGAATGTATACCATTCAACGACGAAACCAACATTTTAACCCAACCCAAGCCCTTTACTGACCATTGTTTGGTGGTTGAATTTTTACCATTCAGCGACCACCTTATTTCCTCTCTAAAGTCCTTTACTGTCAATGACTTAGCAACCACAATTTTTTGGTCGCTAAGTTTATTGCCTTTATCGACCAATTTTATTGGTCGCTGGAGACCATATTTTTGTGATTTGTAGTGTGTTGACAATGTCATACATATAATTGGAGATTCCGCATAATAATTTTTTTTTTTTAAATTAAAAATTAAAAGGAAAAAGTGGTATTTGGTATATATTATTGGTGGAGCGATATCAAAAATCTAATCCATTGGGTAGTTTGGGCAGAGAAGAAAACTAACATTGAATATATTAATTGTGGGCTACGAAGAGCTTGTTCTTCTTTTTCTTTGCAGAAAGTTTATCATTGCAGGAAACTACAAATTGAGATAGAGTTGTATATGTTTGCAAGATATATAACGGTTCGATGTTATTAACTGACAAAAGGTGCCAACCATTTATGAAAGTATATTCCAAGCCTATGTGTTGGTCATTGAATCTGCAGTAAGTTTTCTCGTAAGGCAAATTACTAAAACCTTCATGAATGCAAGAAAACATGCCAACGATTAAATATGAAAGTGCATAAACTTTCACGAGATATTGTTACTCATAGTCATTTTATATAGTTTGGGATGAATATATGAAATGGATATTGTCTAATTTGATAGATGAATCGAACTTTAAAAGAGTTGATGAACTCTAAGATCGAGCATATCCCAAGATTTATGGGGTTGCAATATTACTCATAGAGTACATTCCAATTGAAAATTTGTGAGGGTATCTTTGTCTATAAATTACATTCTTATTTGTATACCTTAGAAGTTAAAGAAAAAAATTCTATGAAGATGAAATGTTGAAACCCCTTTGTACATATATACCAGAATGTTATTGTACAAAAGAGATGGATCCTAAACCAAAAATGGTGAAAATTGGACGAAAATCTATCATTGCATTTGTTTTGGATATGTAGTATTGAAATATTTGAAAACTATTCAATAAGTTAAACTGCATTATAGTGGATAATGGTACAATGATGCAAATTGAATATCTATCAGGAAGGATTTGAAGTTCACCGACAAATATGTTGTACTACAAATAGGGCAGTACACACATTCCGATTTTTATTTTATTTTCATATGGGCCAAACTTAGTGTGGTTGTTTAGCAAATGAAATAGTCCATACCTCACCTTGTCGTCACACTAAAGACCAAATGTTAAAGTGATAAGCTCGCCCTCGTATTTGCACAAAAGATTTAATTGCTTACATGTATTTTTTTTAGAATGGATCCTAAATCTCATTTGGGTAGAATATTTAAGTATTTTAGAAGTCAACAAAAATTTATAAATATTATACTTGTTGTGGAGTTCATGTTAAATAAAATAAATTGGGCTCGAGAAAAAATGATTTTGAACTATTTTTATCCGAATTAACTTAATGGAAAGAAAAGTAATATAAATTCTATATTTTATTTATAAAATAATAATAAATATTCAAAAAGAAAGGAAGATAACTTTCATTTGCAAATCAATTCAGTTACATTGGAAATTGAAAGAAATATTAGAATTATTTATATATATTAAACTTAATAACAATTAATTTAATTAATCTCATAAACTTCCAATTTGCTCCAAATACGTTTGGAATTCAAAGGTTGAAACTGAAATGTCATTTTGGTGACTTGAGGTTACGTGTATGCCAAATATATATATATATATATATATATATATATATATATATATATGTGTGTGTGTGTGTGTGTGTGTGTGTGTGTGTGTGATCTTATGAGAAATATATTTCACAACTTCATTTCCTTTACAAATTTCATACACGTAAATTGTTGAAGGGATTTTACTGTTATATTTAGGGCTGGACATGGTCGAATTCGGTTCGATTCTCTATTTCACAACTTCATTTTCTTTACAAATTTCATACACGTAAATTGTTGAAGGGATTTTACTGTTATACTTAGGGCTGGACATGGTCCGGTTCAGAACCGAACCAAAAAATTTCGAGTATTCAGTAAATGGAACCGTCGAGTCCATATATAATTATGGATCCGTTCGGCTTCGGTTCCGTTCTATTCGGTTCCGTTCGGTTTCGTACCATTATTAAATTTTTTAACATTTATAATAAAAATAATTAATAACACGTTCAATCTTAATTTTACAAATTGACATAGTTCAATTTAATAACATATAAATAACAAATTGTACAATAAGATTAATTTACAAATGTATATAAATACCAAAAAATATATACTAATACTAAAATATCGGTGATCCATTCCATATAAATAATTCATTTGTTTCAAACATTTAAATCTACATAAAATAAAAAAATATAAATTAGAAGTCACAGAGATAAAAATACGTTAAAGTATTATTAATACTTACCAACTATTTGTTAATTTGCTAATTTGTTAATTGAAAATAATTTGTTAATTTGCTAATTTATTTAGAAAAAGTTAAATAATTTGATTTATATAATATAAAAAAAATTAAAAATTTTAAAAAATTAAGTTCTTGTTCGGTTTTTCGGTTCTTGGTCTAGAACCGAAAATCGAACCAAAATTTTCGGTTCTAGATTCGGGTACCCGTTCGGGTATTTAATTTCAGAAGAACCGCTCGATTCGATTCGGTTCGGTTCGATTCGATTCGATTTGGGACTTTTGTCCAACCATAGTTATACTAGCTACAACTCATTTTTAGAAATTTTTGAAAATCAAGTGAGGTAAGAATACATTGTGCAAGTGGTAAATTTTTATTTCTTGATATTTATATAAACTATGGCATGAAATACTTTAAGACCTTATGGTCGATATCCATGTTAAATCGTTCGGGATAGACCTTCGGATTACTATGTTAAATCTTTCAGGATGAACCTTTTCGTCAAGATGTTAAATCTTACGAGATATAGGGATTCTTATGAAATTCCTTGAGCTATTGGAATCGCAACCAGTTTGCTCTAAATCTATGAAATGTCGGTATGTTATGCCAAATTTATGTTTATATCATAATAATAAGGATAGACACATATTTTTACTGGTGTTTTCAAAATACTCACTCTTACAATATCATTTCATATTAGAACAGGTCGTGTGGAAGATTGGTCAAGTGATGCTGCTGGGGTCACCAAGTAAAAGAAATGATTATTGCAATTTTTATGTTGAATTTCTTACACAATACTTAATAGTTGTTCTTGTGTTTGAACATTTGACATTTATGTTAAATTCGGATTGATGGTTGAAAATCATAGTATTTAAAGATTTTTATTTGACGTGAAAATTTTTTTTCACTTAAATTGTTAGTTTATAATTATCAACCTATCGAACAAATTTCAACTTGAATGAAAGTAGATTTTTAAAATTTGGAAAAGAGGATTTTGGTAACACTTCAAGTCTGTTTTTTATAAAATAAAAATGAAATAGATTTGAGGGCATTGCAGCTTGTATCAGAGCTTTGGTCTACTTTTCTGCAGACCGGGTAAAATTTATATGATTTTACGATTATGTGTAATTTGAAATTTTGTTAAGTAAATTATGTGCAATTTGTAGTCTCAACATCTAGATGATTTAACATAGACCATGCTTTATGATTGTGTCCTTTCAATTTTAATAAACACATGGACATCTGAATGGATTGAATTTTATGGAGAAGCCGGTGACTTTATAATTTTTTCGATTATGAAATGTTTATGTTTATATATTTTAATTTCTATGGACGTCATATGTGGAACTATACTACGAACATTTTCTTTTATGAATAAGTTATGTTTGAAAGTAGATGTGTGATAGAAATTTACTTACAATCCATCGTTTACCGAAAAAAAAAAGTGTTAGCGATTTAAAGTTTGCTGTTTCATTAAAAAATATTCAGTTTCTGCCTTGATTTTAAAAAATTCGTATCTTAATCGTTACTTAGAATTTTTAGACAAAACCAGTGGAGTTTGTTAGCCTCACATGTTAGCTACTGAATAAACTTGGAATAACGTCAATACGAAGTGGGTAGAATTTTATACGTCACTTAAAGTAAACTGTACTTGGTATTGTTGCTGTTTTCAGCTTCTGCCCTCGATTTCAAAAATTCATAACTTGGTCGTTACTTGGAATTTTTGGACAAAAACAGTGGGGTTTGAGAGCCTCATAAGTTAGCTACTGGATATAATTTAAATAATGTCGTTTAAATATGTGTAGAATTTTATATGGTACTTTAAGTAAACTGCGCTGGGTTACCTTCCAAACCGAGTCGCTGCGGGGTTTGAAAAATATTTTTATGCCTTATATGTTGCCGACGGGAGTCGATTTTTGGGTATGACATACTATAAGAAGTTTTTCTATTTTACATTAAAATTTCAGGAAGTTTCGGAGTCAATAACTATGCAAACGAATTTATTTTGTCAGTTGTCGCTTTAGATAGAAAACAAAGTTAGCAACTTTTATTTTTCAAGTTTTGTCTAGAATTTCACGTCAATAGTGGGTGCATGCGTGAAAAATATTTTAAAGACTTTTTTTTCATTGTTTCTTTGGGTATTGAATTCTTTTGTTTAAGAAAAAAAATGTTTACACGTTTATTTTTTTAGATCTATATGATATGTGATTTTAACTGAATGTTAAACAAATATTAAAATAAGACCCACGGCATTTAGCGCTTGTCAATCTACTACCGTCCGATGAACCTAAGGTATGGACAAAATGTTATGTTCCATTTTATTCAAGCATGATTTATTTATCATTTAAGCTTGAATTCATGAAATTAAGGATTATGATTGAATGTGTAAAATGAAATATGTTATGCATGTTATTATTTTGTTTTAATAGACAATAAGGTATGACGATTAGCCTTTATATTAAAACTACCAGAGCATAATGTATTGTTTGATATCACTAACAAAGGTAAAACATAATTGGACACTTATGTGACAGACATAGTTAGAACTTATCAAACAGCCAGAAAGACCACAACTTGTAGAGCAACATTGCACTGTAGGTCCATCATTCAGTCCTATGAAAATTTCGTGACTGACCCGACTCGTTCGCTTGTTGAAAACTTGCAAGACGTCTCTAAGAGATGTTTGGCAGCTGCGGATACAGGACTAGAGATCACGCATATCGAGGCTATAAATAACCTCATACATTCACTTCCACCTCAATGGGGAGACATGGGGGTTATAGTTAGGGATGAGATGCTAGAAGGCAGCCCTACAGAGCACCCAAACACGATTGTGTTCGGCATATATTGTCAAACCCTTCTAGTTAGGTGGAGTGAGAGCTTAGAACCCCAACCGGCTATAATAAATGAGCTTGAAGATGAGCCCAAGCCCGAGTCAGAACTTCAGAGTGAGTCGGACCCAGAGGAAGACCCAAAATGGGAGCATGAGGATGACTTTGGGTTAGAGTTAGAAAATGATCATGAGCATGAACCTGAGCCACAGGTCGAGATTGACATAGAGTCCGGGCCTGAGGCAGAAGACTCATCCAAAGATGAAGCTCCATTAAAGAAGATTCGCAAGATTCATAAGGATTAAAAACTTAGAGTCTATTTCCTTAGTACTGTGATATCTTTTTATGTTATTGGAAAACAAAAATTGGTGAACTATTGTGTATCCTGATTTCAAAGAATATTATTAATAAGATTCGCACTTCCCTTTGAACATATTGAGCCGCTTTGTAGTCCAACATTTCTAAGACAATATTTATTTTGTTGATTTAAGGAAATGGCTGGACGACAAAACCAAGCAACTATGTTTAGAGATCTAATGAGAGCAGTGCATGACCTTGGTATGAATCAAGCACCCATGCCAACAGCTCCTCAGAATGGATAGGCAATTGCCAATAACATAGGTTCAATTGTGGAGCAGTTTTGCTGTTTCAAACCTCCTTCTTTTGACGACAAGGCAGATCCTTTAGTAGCCGAACAGTGGTTAAGAGGGTTGGAACGAATCTACAAACACATGGCATGCACTGACGCACAGAAGGTATCATGTGCTGAATTTATGCTGGTTGGAGCAGCAGGCCACTGGTGGGAGTCTACTTCGCGTACCAGAACTGAAGTAAAACAACAACATGCTATGACTTGGGGGCACAGTTCAAGGAAGAAGTGATGAAAAAGTACTTTCCACAATCCTTGAGAGACCGGAGAGAGGCAGAGTTCTTATAGCTGAAACAAGGAAATATGTCGCTTGATGAATATGAGAGGAAGTTTGAACAACTTTCAAAGTATGCAACACACCTGGTGGACACCGAGCCAAAGAAGGCTAGGAAGTTCAAACTAGGGTTGCGTCAAAGATTGGAGAAATCATGGCATCTCACCATATGACGACCTATAGTGAAGTGCTTCAGCGTGCTCAGTCAATTTCTGATCGTCTAGAAATGGATCGGATGACTGAGAAAAGTAACCAATCATATGGAAAAAGAAAGTGTAATGGACTGAATAAAGGGAAGGGATTCGGACAAGTTAAGAGGTTCAATACGGGATCAGGATCAAGATCAAGATCAAGCAAACCAAATATAGTTACTCCACGATACCCTAAATGCAATAAAGCCCATAAAGGAGAGTGCTTATTTAGGAAAAATGCGTGCTATTGATGTGGCCAGGTAGGGCATTTTACCCCGGACTGCAAGACATATCCACCTAAAAAAGATTTTGAGCAAGGATATAAGGTAAAAGTCAAAGTTTTTACTTTAACCCAGGAAGAGGCAAAAGAGGATTCAAATGTGATGACAGGTATTCTATCAATATCTGAACTACCTGCATATGTTCTTATAGACACAGGAGCTACTCATTCATTTATCTTTACCGCATTTATCGCTAAATCATGTACTGCATGTGAGAAATCTGATAGTGTTCTAGAAATTTCCATCCCATCCGGTAGAATTTTGAACACTAATCAGATCGCTAGGGCGGTAAAATTAGAAATTAATGGAAAAGAATTAAAAGTCATCTATACCTCCTAGACATGAAAGACTTCGACGTAATTTTAGGAATGGACTGGTTAGAAAGCAACCATGCAGCTATTCGATGTTTTGAAAAAGAAGTAATTTTTCAAAAGCCTGAGGAGGAAGAGTTTCGATTTTGTGCTGTAAGAGTTAAGTCTTTACCTCATCTCGTATCAGCCATAAAGGCAGAAAATATGTTAAAGAAAAGATCTTGCCAGATATTTCTAGTGAGTATACATGGAACTCAGCAATGGAAGCTTAATATTGATAGTGTGCCAATTGTACAAGATTTCATTGATGTATTCCCTGAGGACTTACCTGGCGCACCACCTGATAGGCAATTGGAATTCACAATTGACCTCATACCTGAAGCAACTCCAGTGTCTAAAGCTTCATACAGGATGACACCAAAAGAACTACAAGAATTGAAAATAAAATTGCAAGAATTGTTGGATAAAGGTTACATTTGACTAAGTACATCTCCTTGGGGAGCTCCGATTTTGTTTGTGAAGAAAAAAGATGGATCAATGAGGTTATGTATTGATTATAGAGAACTTAACCGATTGACTATCAAAAATAAATATCATCTTCCTTGAATTGAAGACCTCTTTAGTCAGTTGAAGGGTGCAACTGTATTTTTCAAGATTGATTTGAGGTCAGGTTATCATCAGTTGAAAGAAAAGGCGGATGACATTTCAAAAATGGCATTTAGAACTCGCTATGGTCACTATGAGTTCATGGTGATGCCTTTTGGATTAACAAGTGCTCCTGCAGAATTTATGGATTTGATGAATAGAGTATTTCACCAGTATCTAGATCAATTTGTCATTGTATTCATCGATGACATTTTGGTGTATTCCAAAAACAAGGATCAACATAAAGAATAAGTCAAGATAGTGTTGGAGACACTACGAAAGGATAAATTGTATGCCAAATTCAAGAAATGTGAATTTTGGCTTGATCGTATAGTCTTCCTTGGTCATGTGGTTACGGCACAAGGGATTGAAGTAGACCCAGTAAAGTTGAAGCGGTAACCAACTGGTCCAAACCGACAAATGTAGGTGAAGTTCGTAGTTTCATGAGACTAGCCAATTATTATCAGAGATTCATTGAGGAATTCTCCAAAATAGCTAGGCCGATGACCAAACTAACTAGGAAGGGTGTAAAATTTCAATGGAATGAGAAGTGTGAAGAAAGCTTTCAAGAACTAAAACAGAAATTAGTTACAACTCCAGTCTTAGCTATACCAGAGGGTTCAGATGGATTCGTCATATACAGTGATGCATCCAAACATGGTTTGAGATGTGTGTTGATGCAGTGTGGAAAGGCAATTGCTTACGCCTCGAGACAATTAAAACAACATGAGCAAAACTACCCTACCCATGATCTTGTGTTGGCGGCGGTAGTACACGCTCTAAAGATATGGCGTCACTATCTTTATGGTGGAAAATGCGATATTTATACGGATCATAAGAGTTTAAAATACTTCTTTACTCAAAAGGATTTGAATATGAGGCAGAGAAGGTGGTTGGAGTTAGTTAAGGATTATGACTGCACTATCTATTATCATCCAGGTAAAGCTAATGTAGTCGCGGATGCTCTTAGTAGGAAGACAGTGGGACAACTAGCAGTTTTACCCACAACTCAAGTACAGTTGATAAAGGAGTTCGAGAAATTGAAATTGGAAGTTGTCGTTCCACCAACTCGAGTTACTGCAAGGATTGCAGCTTTAAAGATTCAACCTATTCTTAGGAATCAGATAAAAAATGCTCAAGATAATGACCCATTTTTTGAGGAAGATTAAGACGGAAGTTGGTACAAATAAAAGAAAGGGTTTTGCACTAGCAGTGACAATGCTTTAGTGTTCGAGGGAAGGTTGTGTGTACCGAAAGATGAAGAGATAAGAAAGGATATATTAGGGAAAGCTCATTATGCCCCGTATGCTGCACTCCTGGTGGTACTAAAATGTATCGAGATCTTCGCGATATATTTTGGTGGAAGAATATGAAAATGGGTATTGGTCTCTTTGTCGAGAAGTGTATTGTATGTCAGCAAATTAAAGCGGAACATCAAAGACCATCAGGACCATTAAATCCATTGAAAATTTTAGAGTGGAAATGGGAGCAAATAACTATAGATTTTGTGGTAGGGTTTTCAAAAACAACAAAAGGATATGATGTCATCTGGGTAATTGTGGATCGATTGACAAAGTCAGCTCATTTTCTTCCGATAAAAATGAACTACAGTATGGATCCGTTTGCTCAATTATATGTTAAGGAAATTATCAGGCTGAATGGAGTTCCAGTATCCATCATCTCAGATCGAGACCCAATGTTTACTTCTAAATTTTGGAAGATCTTGCAAGGAGCTATGGGGACAAAGTTAAATTTTAGCACTGTCTATCATCCTCAATCTGATGGACAGTCTGGAATGACTATTCAAATCTTAGAAGATATGTTTCGTGCATGTGTTTTGGATTTGGGAGGAAATTGGGAATCATTTGCATACAATAATAGCTTTCAGGCTACTATTAGCATGACTCTTTATGAAGCCCTCTATGGGAGGAGATGTAGATCTCCAGTTCGTTGGGATAAAGTTGGAGAAAAACGAATTTTGGGTCCAGAAATTATTGCAAGAACAATATAAGCAATTGATAAAATTAGAAGCAGGATAAAGTCTGCTCGGGATAGACAGAAAAGCTATGTAGATCAATGAAGGAAATCAATAGAATTTGAAGTCGGTGAGAAAATATTTCTAAAAGTGGCTCCAATGAAAGGGGTTCTTAGATTTGGAAAAAAGGGAAAGTTGAGACCTCGATTTATGTGTCCTTTCGAAATTTTAGACAAAAGTGGGAATGTAGCGTACCGTCTAGCATTGCCACCTAGACTATCAGCAGTACATAATGTATTCTACGTATCAATGTTTAGGAAGTATGTGCATGATCCCGAGCATGTGATAAGCTATGATTCATTGGAAGTACAGAAAGACCTCACGTATGAAGAGGCTCATTTAGAGATTATTGAAAGGAAAGTACATGCATTAAGAAATAAAGAAGTTGCATTGGTTAAGGTCAGATGGAAAAATCATGGAGTCGAAGAGGCTACTTGGGAGAAAGGAGGAAATAAAAAAACAAGTACCCAGAGTTTTGCGACTAAATAAAGTAATTTCGAGAACGAAATTATTTTAAGGGGGAAGAAATGTTACATCCCGATTTTTATTTTATTTTCATATGGGCAAAACTTAATGTGGTCATTTAGCAAATGAAATAGTTCATATCCGACCTTGTCGTCACACTAAAGTCCAAATGTTAAAGTGATAAGCTCGACCCGCTTATTTGCACAAAAGATTTAATTGCTTACGTGTATTTTTTTTAGAATTGATCGTAAATCTTATTTGGGTTTAATATTTAAGTATTTTAGAAGTCAATAAAAATATATCGATATTATACTCGTTTTGGAGCTCATGTTAATTAAAATAAATTGGGCTCGAGAAAAAATGATTTTGAACTATTTTTATCAGAGTTGTCTTAATGGAAAGAAAAGTAATATAAATTCTATATTTTATTTATAAAATAATAATAAAATATTCAAAAAGAAAGAAAGAGAACTTTCATTTGCAATTCAATTCAGTTTTCAATTCAATTCAGTTACGTTGGAAATTGAAAGGAATATTAGATATTTTTATATATTAAACGTAATTAGTTCATTAAACTTGATAACAATTAATTTAATTAATCTCATAAACTTTCAATTTGCTCCAAATACGTGTGGAATTCAAAGGTTGAAACTGAAATGTCCTTTTGGTGACTTGAGGTTACGTGTATGCCAAATTATATATATGTGTGTGTGTGTGATCTTATGAGAAATATATTTCACAACTTCATTTCCTTTACAAAATTCATACACGTAAACTGTTGAAGGGATTTTACTGTTATACTATAGCTACAACTCATTTTTAGAAATTCTTGAAAATCAAGTGAGGTAAGAATACATTGTGCAAGTGGTAAATCTTTATTTCTTGATATTTATATAGATTATGGCATGAAATACTTTAAGGCCTTATGGTCGATATCCATGTTAAATCTTTCGGGATAGATCTTCGGGTTACTATGTTAAATATTTCGGGATAGACCTTTTGGTCAAGATGTTAAATCCTACGAGATATAGGGATTCTTATGAAATTCCTTGAGCTATTGAAATTGCAACCAGTTTGCTCTAAATCTATGAAATGTCGGTATGTTATGCCAAATTTATGTTTATATCATGTTAATAAGAATAGGCACATATTTTTACTGAGTGTTTTCAAAATACTAACTCTTACAATATCATTTTAGATTAGAACGGTTCATGTGGACGCGTGGAAGATTGGTCGAGTGATGCTCATGGGGTCACCAAGTAAAAGAAATGATTATTGCAAATTTTATTTTTAAAAATAAATCTTATGTTGAATTTCTTGCACAATATTTAATAGTTGTTCTTGTGTTTGAACATTTGACATTTATGTTAAATTCGGATTGATGGTTGAAAAGCATAGTACTTAAAAAAATTTATTTGACGTGAAAATTTTTCTTCACTTAAATTGTTAATTTATAATTATCAACCTATCGAACAAATTTCAACTTGAATGAAATAGATTTGGGGGCGTTACAGTTGTGTGTTAAAAATCCTTAAAAATAAATTGTTAAATAGAATATGTTGAAGCTTAAGATAAAGTTAGATAGAAGCTGGTGGCTTCATATATTTATGGGAGGATTCCTTAATTGATGACTATGTTTCTATAAAATGAATTAATGTAGCTAGTTATATTTAATAAGAAACAGAGTCTGTCATAATGGTAAGTTTAGCTATAAACGTCCTAGATATAATATAGCAATTGATCTCAGATGGTGTAAACTCATGGATCCACTAAGAAAAGGTTTACCAAGAAATCAAGTATACTGTATATAGAGGGAATGTGCTTAAAACTTACTACGAAACCCATAGTACCTATCTCGATGCAATAACTTTCCGCTTGAACTTTTTTTTAGTGTCTATACAGTCATTTGCATAAATTTTCATTCATATGAGGGATTGTTGAAAATTGATATAGAAAATAGGATTTCTAAATGATTATTTAAGTGAAAATCGTTAGTTGGTGAATGAGAAATTAAGCCAAATTTAAGTCACTTAAATACTTGAAATTGTTGAAAAATTATGAAGAATATAATGAAATATTCTAGAACCATTTGGCTGAAAATGTGTGTTTTTTCCATATGAAAGATCATGACTTTTGGAATTATTATTTCCATTAGGTGTCTTTTCATATATAGAGATTAATTCCAATAGTTATATCTTTTTGTAAGGTTGTCTTTTAAGATACACTTTCCAACTACTATATATAAACCCCATGTGTTTGAAATTTTTATTCATTCAGTTTCATCCTCGCATTATAATGTTGATGTTTATTCATTTTCAAAATAATTTCAGCTTTTGAATCGGGTTCCATTTAAAGAGAATTCAAAACATAAGTAGATTTGTTAGTCTACATAATTTAAAGTGCTCCTATTGTGGGACATAATCATTGTATCTTGAGAGACGAATGCTGAAAAATCCACCAACTGTGTATCTTGAGAGACGAATTCAATACACAGATCCACCAACAGGGCATACACAGTATATCTATAGCAGCATCTAAGTATACCAATTATCAATAAACTCAAGGAACAACTGTTCTAAATGCAGCGCTGCAAAAGAAATGGATAATTACCAGAAAATAAGGTGTAATATCATTTTCTCTAGGCATCTTAATGGCATTTACATATGTCTGTGATGTGATACATTCTAAGTATTTATTTTTCTTTGAAATATCACAAGCTCAGTCGTCAAAAACTCAATACAGAATTTTTCTATACACCTACAAGCAACTATTTAACAATACCTGACCAGTTGTCCAAGTACACAGCAGAGATGAGATTGGACAAACAGCATGACTTAAATATACATACATGAAGCATTAGGAAGCAGATTAAAATTTAAATGTATTACTTCTAATATCTTAGGTCTTGTCACCAAAACCTGTCTTGATTGACCCAACCTTCTGCTGTCAACACTAGAAAAAACTCGATTTTTTGAGTCACTTGTGTCGTGTTAAGCATCACTGACTTGATTATTAGATGCTCGTCGGCAGATGCAGGGATTTGCGAAGCAACGCAAGAAGCATACTCCAGTGGTTTCATCTTCATTTTCATTCTCTTCAAGTGATCTTCCTTTGGTTTCGCGAGTGAAGAAATATGTAACAATCATTCCCAGAATACAAATCCCACCTAAGATCTCCAAAGAGGCTTTCATTCCAATCCCTTTAGTATAACCATTCTTTGCCTCATCTTGTGAAGCCCATAAAAACCCAACTGAACCAATAATTGCACCGATTTTCCCTGCAGCTCCTGACATCCCATGGCACGTTGCTCGGAATCGAGCTGGGAAAAGTTCAGCCGGAACAATGAAAGTGGTTGTGTTTGGTCCGAAATTTGAGAAGAAAAATGTTAGACCATACAAAAACATGAATCCTATATTGGGATGATTCTTCCAATGTGTGTTGTATGGTATTCCTATTGCAAACATGCAGTGCCATGAAAAAGAAGCCCATTATTTGGATTTTGACTCTCCCAACTCGATCGATATAATAAACAGTTACAAAATAGCCGGGGATTGTGGAACAGATTGCTATAATTGCATGGAGTTTTGCATACTGAAAAGCGTCTTCAAATGCGTTTACTTTGTCCTTGCGAGGAAGATAGTGACCACATATTTTGGATTGGAAAAGGTTGCTGCTGTAGAAAACGACATCGACTAAGAACCAGTTGGCAGCGCAAGAGAAAAGGTCGCGTCCATGGCGGCGAAGGAATTCTTTGGAGAAAAGGGAATAAGCTGGTGGATTTGGTAGACTCTCTTCCTCTGCAATTTGACTCAATGAAACGTCTAGCACTTTTTGCATGTCCTTGGTTGCCTGTATTACATTTCTCTCCACCAAAGCTGTATACCTGTTAAATTTAACCATATAATTTAGAGACAAACATGAATATTAATGCGAAAATTAATTAATCGGCCTAGTTCGAATGTAATTTAAACGTTGAAAGTAAATTATGTATATTCAAGAGAGAGAAGTAATAAACTTCGTTATTAATTTAAAAAGATAAAAAAGGAAAAAAGGACATATATAATTCCTGTTCTGAAACCTTACCTGGCAGTCTCAGGCATCATCATCCGCCAGTAATAAGTCAACCCCGCTGGCACTGCACCGATCATCAGTATAAGCCTCCATGCCAGGTCTGCCGACTCCGGCGTGTGATTTGGCGCCGGATAATTTGATGCCCGGTTGAATATAGCACAAACTGTCATAGTCACCGTGGAGCTCACCAGAATCCCAAACCCCTGCATGGAGAAAACTGCAGCTATGAACGCACCACGTGTCTTCCGGTTTGAGAACTCCGACATAATAGTCGCCGACAATGGGTAGTCTCCGCCGATCCCCACACCCAACGCGAACCTGAAAAATATAAGAGAGAGAAGGACAAAAGTCCTGGAAGTGCTTAAAGATAATCCACACCCTATGGAGCTCAAGACCATCACCATGAGTGACAGACCATAGACACGCCGGCGCCCTATTCGGTCCCCGAGGTAACCAAACACCAGCTGCCCAATAACGGTACCGAGGAGGGCCGTGCCAACCATGACAGAAGTCACCACCGCCGAGACATCATAAAGCTGATCGCTTTTTTTGCTATAATAGATGCGGCCGAGGAGTCTCATGATCAGAGGAATGCAAAACAGGTCGTAAGCATCAGTGAACAACCCCATTCCCGCCACGATTATGGCCTTGAAATGATAGTATTGTGTTCTTGCCGAGTCGAGATCAGAAAGGACTTTGAGCGCCATTGTACAATTCCCACAAGTTTTCCTTCCCTAAGTCGAAAGATTTATACACAAGAGTCAACTTTCTTGTACACATAAACGTGTTTAAATAATTTGTAATCTAAGATGGAAAGAAACAATGGAAGTTGAAGGGGAATTTCTCACAAATAGACAACTACAAGAGAAGACTCTGGGAAATGTTGACGTTGGAGTATATTATAGAATTTGCGAATTACAGCTAATAATTCAAAGTTGAAAAGGACTTGCTTAAATTGATTTGAAGGTAGATATGAGGAGGAAGAATTTAAGACTACAAAAAGGTTGGTATGGGAAGAAACTTAGCCCTTGTTTTGGTAGTTATTTTGTGGAAAAAAATGTATTTTTGAATAGTTGATTGACGGAGAATGTGTGGTTAAAAAGTTTTGAATTTACGTGTAATATTATTTTATTAAAGAATTTTATGATTGAAAAAACTTTTCCGCCATATATATTTCGAAAAATTTGCAAACTAAATAGAATTTTATTATTTATGATTAATTATTGACATGAGATTTTAATATCATATTTGTTCCCTAATTGGTTAAAGACGAGCAAGAAAAGTCATATGTTGTACGGATCGAATAATGGACTGCAATTTCTTCTTTATTTCCACGAGGTTTCTGGTTAACTCTATGATAAGATAACAGTACGAATGTGGACTGCGGAGTCAGCCAAATGGAAAAACTAAAGGGAAATGGACTGCCGTCACTCTTGACTGGAACATGTTTAATTTAATTGTCGAATAATGATGTTTGAATAGCTCAAAAACAAGTCAAAATGAATAGACTGACTTGACAGTACCTGTTTGGATTTTATTTTTATTTTTTTTATTTTTTAAATATATCCCCTATTTTTTATATCGCTGATCTCTATACGTATCGTTCCCTTTGATTACTCTTTGGATTAACCTATCGCTGAGGGTCTAAATTTTGTGTGATGTAATTGTTAAATATCAAACATAAAAAAAAATAATAATAATAATAATAATAAGATTCTAATCAATAACTAACTTGCTCGTCCTAGTTAAATCAGCCAATATACCTGCTTAATTTAGTAGTTGTGTTTGCTAAACAACACATGTTTGTCGACTTTTTCGACGATATCAAGTTCGCAACGTTGATTGATCCAACTAAAAAACTTCGACAACATATTTAAAAGAAATTAGAGGGATGCGGTGTAACACTTGAAATTTTGTTCTATTCAAATTAATTAGTTGACTAATTAAGTTCCTGTTTGGTAGTCATTTTTTTTTAAAACGTATTTTTTTCTCTCTTCTTTTCAATCACACATTTTTTAATAAAATAATATTACACGCAAATTCAAAAAAAATTAATTTTTAATCATATATTTTTCATTGATTAATTATTTAAAAAATATATTTTCTTTTCAAAAATGACTAGAGCTAAATCTTAAAATAAAAGAATCTTTTTATTCAGTTGACCCTTGGGCAATCAACAGATTTTGTGTACTAGAAAGCTGTTAAGTAAAGTAGGTCTAGAAATGAAATACCAAAACTTGTGAAGGTTCTTTGAAATTGAATGGTGAATGAGATTTGTGGAATGATTTGAATAGCAAAAAGGACAAGAAAGAACGCGTAAATAGATAAAGCATAAGCTTTTGTTTGATGTAGAATTAAAATCAATTTAAAATTTTGATAAAACAAAATAATAATGAAATACGTGATAGAAAAACTGTGAATCTTATAAAATATGTTATTAAAATTAATTATTAACTTTGACTTGAAATTTTAATTGAATTTTAATCAAATCAAACATGGGCTAAAATTGAAAGAGTACTTATTCTACTAAGGATCCGTTTGATTACAAGATAAAATTTGAGTGGAAATAAAACGAATTACAGATAATTGAATTGTCTAGAACTTATTTTACCAAAAATTGTCGATTAATTGTGTTTGATTAGTATAATTTTTCACTTGGAGAAATTTGAAATTTTGAATCTTTTGGTATTCGTTTGACTTTGTTTTTCATGAAAATTGTCCATTTAAGGAATAAAATTTGTTCCAATTACCAAAAAAATGGAATTATTTTTCCAACCAAAATGGTGGAAAAGCCAATACCATCAAAAGCAAGAAATTCCCAAAAGGTGAAATTCAAATTGCCTAGAAAAAAATGTGCAATCAAACAAAGTAAAAGTAGAAGTTGGTTCCATGGAAAATTCTACCCTATCAAACAGGCCCTAAAATGTAACTTTTACAAAATATTGTATCAATTCATCTTATTTCATTAAATCAGAGGTGTGATAGGGTTCCGAAGGATGAATCGGATATGGACAATTCCAATAAGATTTCATTCTTAAACAAAAATTTATTTTTTGATTTACTTCATCTATTCCATGGCCGTAACAAGTTTTATCAAAACATGATCTAGGAAAAAATATCAGATGGATGGTAAAAGAGTTTGGGTTTATCTATTTGTACAGCATCAATTGCTGTCCAAAAGGAAAAATCGCGTTTACAGCCCCCTCACATTGATTGACAGTGCTTTGTTTTTTTTTCTTTTCAAATTCACAGTGATTAAAAATATTTGTGGGCCCCCTCAATGTGATATTGGTTGGTGTATCTTCATCGATCATATATTGGTTGCTAAAATATGTGTATGTTGCTATGTACAATGATGTACACCAAGCAAGTCTCAAAGAGTTTATATGGTCATTCACGTAGCTTGATTGGACATACCAAATTGACATGACAATATATATTATCCAAAAGGATGAAATCACGTTTACGCACAGTTTTTTAACAGGAATTTGCAGCACCCGATTGACAGTGCTTTTTTTTTTTTCTTTTCAAATACAAATGAAAACTTACAAGTGTAAATCTGTAAAAATTATGTCAAAAAATACGTACATGAAAAACTATTAATGAGTTATAGCAACCAAATATTGGTTGTTGATGGTGTATCTTCATCGATCATATATTGGTTGCTAAGATATGGTATTTTTTTTTTACTAATCATTTACCGACCAACATTTGGTCGCAAAAGGATGCAAATTAACCGACTTTTACTCATCCCAAACGAACTCTTAATTGACTATTGTTTGGTGGTTGAATGTATACCATTCAACGACGAAACCAACATTTTAACCCAACCCAGGCTCTCTACTGACCATTGTTTGGTTGTTCAATTTTTACCATTTAGCGACCACCTTCGTTCTCTCTAAAGTCCTTTACTGACAATGACTTAGCAACCAAAATTTTTTGGTCGCTAAGTTTATTGCCTTTACCGACCAATTTTATTGGTCGCTAGAGACCATATTTTTTGTAATTTGTAGTGTGTTGACAGTGGCATATGTATAATTGGAGATTCCACATAATAATTTTAAAAAAATTAATAATTAAAAGGAAAAAGTGGTATTTGGTAAATATTATTTGCAGAGTGATATCGAAAATCTAATCCATTGGGTAGTTTGGGCGGAGAAGAAAACTAACATTGAATATATTAATTGTAGGCTGCAAAGAGCTTGTTCTTCTTTTTCTTTGCAGAAAGCTTATCATTGCAGGAAACTGCAAATTGAGATATTTCCAGTTACGAATTTGGTTGTAAATTTATTATGATGTTGTATATGTTTGCAAGATATATAACGGTTCGATGTTATTAACTGACAAAAGGTGCCAACCATTTATGAAAGTATAACCCTAAACCCTATGTGTTGGTCATTGACTCTGCAGTAAGTTTTCTCGTATGATGCAATTCAATCCTTTACAACGCTTTTGGTGACTTACAAACAAAGAGCATCGATCCTTATACGACATTGAGCTTTACGGGACCTCAACACGACCCACACTATTGAATTTTACGGGACCTCAATATGATCCACACGGTGACTTACAACAAGGAGCATTAATCCTTATAAAATGTTGATCTTTTAGGGACTTCAACACGACCCACACTTTATGAAAGTGATTTTACAATAAAATCCTCTCTTGATAAATAATAGAAACAAATTTAGTACTAAGAGGGACTAACAGTTCAATGAATAGTAATAAATGATAGATCAAGTGTTAGTTGAAAAACTTTGATGAATATGATAATTAAAAATTAAATTCAACCAATCAAAGTGTTTCAATGATAAGATGAAGAAAAAATAAATTCAATGTAAGTTCAAAGAATATTCTCAAGATATATCTCTATTTTAATGAATGATTGTAATAAATCAAGTACTAAGAGACAAATGAGAAACTTTAATTGATATGATAATTTTACAAATTTAATTCAATAAATCAAAGTGTTTCAATGAGAAGATGAAGAAGAAATAACTGCAAGGTAAGTTTAAATAATCGTCTCAAAATATGTCTCTCTTTTAATATTGATATAAATAAGTTAAGCACAAAGAGAGATAAAAACAAAAAAAAAAAAAAAAACTTTGAATAGAGAAATAATTCAATAAATTTGATTCAAAAATCAAAGTTTTTACTATGAAAAAATAAATGAAATGAATGTAAAAATGTAGGCTCAAAGAAGATTTTTCACTCACATACTTATCAAGAAAGGTCTCTTCTAATTGTTTGATGAATGCAAAGTCAAGTGGTATTTATAGGAATCAAAACGGAAAAAAATTCTGCCCAATCGGACGACCCTATCGGATTTTCGCTAGTCTACTGAACGACAAGACTAGCCGCTGAGCAACGGTTAAAAGTTTTGACCATTGGCGTACCAAACGTCCTCCAGGTAGGGATTTCAACGAGAGCCGGCTCGCGCGAGCCAAAATTTGAGGCTCGAGCTCGATGTGTGGGCTTTTTTTCCAGTCGAACCGAGCTTTTGCTCACCCAAAAAAAAAGAGGTTCGACCCGAGCCAAGGCTCGGTTCCTCCGAGCCTCAAGCCTCTTTGTCATCCCTACCTCCAGGTCAACCAGACGTTCGGTTGACCGTTGACTTTGATTTTTTTTTTTTATTTTTTTTTTTTTTGTGATCTTAGTTCGAATATGACTTTTGAAAAATCAATCTTACTTTTGATTAAAAACATTTTATGCAAGTGATAGTGAAAATAATTTTTCGTGCACAAAATGATTTTTGAGTTATTGTCATTCATTACTAAAGATCAAAGTGTTATACATTTACATAAGATTAAGGAGACCTAGTCTTTGATCTTATTTCGAAATTTCTTTCATGTTTGACTATTGGCACTTAAATTTCTCATCTTGATCTTTCTTTGCCGTCTCTCTCATGCTCTTGATCTTTTTCTTGGTGTTTATCTTTTAAGATCCATCTCGAATGATTTGACTTGAATGTTTAACTTTCACTTTTTTATCTTCATTTCAAGTTCTGTATATATAATGCTTGATTAATTTTATCATGAACTATCATCAATCAAAATCAATTGTTAGAAATAATATTAATCTTGTTTGTTATGATCAAAACATTAAGGATGACGTCAACCATATGTCAATATAAAAGAGTTGATGAACTCTAAGATCGAGCATATCCCAAGATTTATGGGGTTGCAATATTACTCATAGAGTACATTCCAATTGAAAAATTGTGAGGGTACCTTTGTCTTTAAATTACATTCTTATTTGTATACCTTAGAAGTTAAAGAAAAAAATTTGAAGATGAAATGTTGAAACCGCTTTGTACATATATACAAGAATGTTATTATACAAAAAGAGATGGATCCTAAACCAAAAATGGAGAAAATTGGACGACAATCAATTATTGCATTTGTTTTGGATATGCAATAAAATATTTGAAAAATATTCAATAAGGTAAACTGCATTATAGTGGATAATGGTACAATGACGCAAACTGAATATCTATTACAAAGGATTTGAAATTCACTAACAAATATGTTGTACTATAAATAGTGCAGTTTTGTGTTAAAAATCCTTCAAAATAAATTGTTAATTAGAATATGTTGTAGCTTTAGATAAAGTTAGATAGAAGCTAGTGGCTTCATATATTTATGAGAGGATTCCTTAATTGATTACTATGTTTCTATTAAATTTAAATGAATTAATGTAGCTAGTTATATTTAATAAGAAACAGAGTATGTCATAATGGTAACTTTAGATATAGACGTCGTATATATACTATTATATAGCAGTTGATCTGAGATGGTGTAAACTCATAGATCCACTAGGAAAAGGTTTACCAAGAAATCAAGTATACTGTATATCGAGGGAATGTGCTTAAAGCTTACTACGGAACCCAAAGTACCTATCTCGATGCAATAAAGTTTCTGCTTGAACTTTTTTTTAGTGTCTGTACAGTCATTTGCATTAATTTTCATTCATATGAGTAGGGCTGGGCAAAAATTCTAAACATAATTGAATCGAACCGAATCGAGCGGCTCTTCGTAAGTGAAATACCCGAACAGGTATCAAAATCGAGAACCGACAGGTTCGGTTCGATTCTCGGTTCTAAACCAAAAATCGAATAATCGAATAAGAACCGAATTTTTTTTAATTTTTATATATGAAATAAATCAAAAATTTTTTAAATAAATTAGCAAAGATAGAGTTTGTATTGAAGAGACTGAGTTCTATGAGAACATTGAGACAGATAATAAAATATATATTATATTTTTTCTTATTAAATCTTATTAGTTGAATAATTTTTAGTTTATTTATGTTTGTTAATTGTGAATTTTCAATTTTTCTTGAAATGTTTATTATTATCTATTATGTCAAGTCAAGTAATTGATGGTTAAATCAAATAGTTAATAAGTACTACTGTATTAACAATACTTTAAAATATTTTATCTCTATGAGTCTATGACTTCTAATTTATATGAATCGTCGATGTTTTAGTATTACTAATTTACTATCTACTTTTTGTTATTTGTATACGTTAGTAAATTAACTTTATTGGATAAGGAATACGTTAATTTGTAAAAGTTAAAATTGAACATGTCAGACTATAGTTTTGTTATAAATGTTAAAAAAAACTAATTATAATATGGAACGAAACCCAAACGGTTCCAAAATTATATTTGGACCCGACGGTTCCGTTTACTAACTACCCGAAAATTTTCAATTCAGTTCAATTCAATTCTCTTCAGAACCGAACCGAATCGAGCCGAGCCGAGCCTAGGCCTACATATGAGGGATTGTTGAAAATTGATATAGGAAATTGGTTTTCTAAATGATTATTTAAGTGAAAATTGTTAGTTGGTGAATGAGAAATTAAACCAAATTTAAGTCACTTAAATACTTGAAATTATTGAAAAAATATGGAGAATATTATGAAATATTCTATAACCATTTGACTAAAAAGGTGTGTTTTTTCATATGAAAGATCATGACTTTTGAAATTCTTATTTCCGTTAGGTGTCTTTTCATATATAGAGATTAATTCCAATATTTATATCTTTTTGTAAGGTTGTCTTTTGAGATACACTTTCCAACTACTATATATAAACCCCATGTGTTTGAAATTTTTATTCATTCAGTTTCATCCTTGCAATATCATGTTGATGTATATTCATTTTCAAAATAATTTCATCATTTATTTTGAAACGGGTTTCATTTAAAGAGAATTCAAAACATAAGTAGGTTTGTTAGTCTACATAATTTAAAGTGCTCCTATTGTGGGACGTAATTGTTGTATCTTAAAAGACGAATGCTGAAAAATCATTAACACCGGTAAGGGGCATTATTATTTTAAGAAGAAAGAATCCAACTCTTGCATAGACAGAATTCATATTCATGCATTTCTAGTTTTTATTTTATATATTAATTTCGGTAAGTCAAAATTATGTCCAATATTATGCAAGTAAAATGTTTGTTATTGAATATAATTTTTTTCCCAACAAATCCTTTATAATTCAATTCTTTGTAATTGTTATCTTGTATTTCTTACATCTCATGCGATTTTCCCCTAGGTATATACTACAAATTTGTCGTTTTCTTATCTAATCCAACATATTAAACATGCAAAATTGTGAATTGTTTACTTTTCAAGTGTGCACTAAAACAGGCGAAGGGAGTGGTGGGCTATGGTTGGCCTAAAAAAAAAAAAAAATCATGTGTAAAAATAAATAAAAAAATTTAAGCCTATTTTTTTCATTATCCTACCTAATAGTACATCATCCAACCCAGTAGCCCACCATATGATGGATTCCTGGCTCCGCCACTGCACAAAACTATGCCATCCACCCAGAGTGTTACTTATGAACACTTTATAGAACTACCATCTAAGAAAATCACACCAAGTGTAGGTTATGAGCACTCTATAATACTATCGTCAAAGCAAATATTTGAAATCAACTGGAAACATGATCATAGAAAAGGAGCGCATGCCTAGCAATTGTGGCATGTTAACTAATATAGACTAGATTGGATAATATTAAAAAATATATATTTCCTTGTAGACCCCACACTAAACATTCACTAACCTAACAGTGATGCAACAAGAGAAAAGAAACGACTAGTTAAAACGAGTTCTCTGACAATGTTTCATCAGGCTGGGATCGATTATGTAGATCTCAACACAAGTAACTACTCATATTTTGCAACAACGGCTTCAAAGATGCCATCAGATCTGAAATACGGTGAAAACAACCTTGGATCAACAGGTCCTGGAAGACTGAAGCAAAGCGTGAAGGGTCCTGGTGCCTGGTGGGCATTTTTCATTAAAAAAATTCTGAGAATATTTTGATACAGTTTTCACACAGGTTGATGTCACGCCTTTGATGCTAACTCTTCCATCCCGTTCAATCTCACAGCTAAACTGACCTGCTAAAAATAAATGACATCAACTTAAGGCGAGAATGATTGATAGATATAGGTAACAACAGTGAAAATAGCGATGTGTTTCATTTAGCAAGACTCAATATTGGCATGACTATGCAAGCCTACCTAAGAGCTTATTGTAAAGTAGAGACCATTTTGAAATGACCAATGATAGACTTCAATCTAGTTGCAAGAGAAAAAGGTAAAATACTGTCTCAAGAATTTCATTTCCAATCAAATTTAAAGAAGGTGAAACATTTTAAAAATGCTAGACAGGAGTTCACTTTTCATACTTTCGTTTTAAAGAAGGTGGTCTGGTTGTATGCTGGCCGTAGCTGGCATTTCATGTTTTTTTTTTTTTTTTTTCGTTTTATTTAATTTATTTTCACATAAAACTAGCAAACCCCTTCATTTGCTAGTTTTTTGTTTCTTAAATTATTTTCAAAAGAAAATACATCTGAAACTTAATTTTTACTATATCACTGAACGTATATGTTGTAATGTTGGAAAGAGGAATACATAAATTTGAAAGAACTCCCCCATGAATTAGAGGCATTGGGGTTCTCAAATATCGAGAGGATTACCCGTTACCATTTCCCTCAACACTTGAGGGGAAAGGCTGGGTAAGAAGGGGTGGGGTGGGCAGAGATTAAGGGTTTAGAAAGAGGAGCTGGAATCTGTTGTCCCCCTAAGGAGATGAGAAGATGCTGATACGATGAAGACAGCAGCGAAGGCCAAATGAGGTCAACTGTGAAAGAAAATTGCTACCCCAAAAATCCTTTTTCTTTTTTATTTTTGGTCCCTCATGCACTGGCTTGTGAGCTGGCACACATGTTGGTCCATTTGGGCGGAAAATCCTGGCCCACCGGAACCTGCATCTCTGAGCTGCCCAACAACGCAGCCCAGCAGTGCTGGCCCCAGGCTTTTCACGGGTTGGGCCATCCAGTGCCAGAGCGATCCAACCCTGTCTACACCAATATCACTATGCATACAAAACTTCACTAGGTTATAGTCAAAGAACAATAAATCAGAGTAACTGCAAAACAATTTACATTAATTCGCCATAAAACACTAAAGACAGATGCACCAAGAATGAAAAAAAGTCTCCTGAACTATTAATTCCATTTTGACAGTGGAGTACATAAAAAAAAAAAAAAAAAAAAAAAAAAAAAAATCATATTTAAACAAGAGGAAATTGCAATGAATGTCAATTTTTGGGTTTGCATTTACAAAAATGTCAATTTTTTGTACTCATTGCAAGATTGTCAATTTCCTTGAATTTTGTACAATTTTACCCCTGTTAGATAATATCAATGGCTTTCTTGTCCTTCAATGAATTCGATTTGACTAGAAGAAAAATTGTACAATAATAGTACAAATGTCAGCCAGAATTGGGAAGTGTGTTTAGAAATTCAGAAAAAAAAAATCGAAAACAAAAGAAAAAACTTAAACATTTTCATCTACCACTACCGGCCAAACCCTAAAATGTCATCTTTCACGCACCTCTTCTCTTTTTCACTCTAGGGTTCTCTCCTCCAACCAGGTAAGTTGAACTTGTTCTCATTGATTTTCTGTTTTTGATTTCTCCCACAAGTATTTTTCTTGTTCGTCTGTGATGATCCCATTTTGTAAAACCCAAATTTCACTCAACAATTTTTAAAGATACTACTTCCCTGACCATAATACTGTGAATGAATTTTGTTCCTCAACTTCTTTTTGACATACTTCTGAGATCTCCACTCCCTTCATCTTCTTCCTCAAACACTCCATGGATAATCAAACCTGAAAATCGCCAATGCCAAAAATCAAATGAATGCAACGAAATTTCCCTGCTTTAACCTAAACAATCAATTAACCTATAATCTACCCCCAAAGATAACGAAAGCCCATGTGCAAAAAAATCTGATTTTTGGTTAAATCCTACAATCAGACAATCCCTGTGTAATTTACTGTTTTTCTTCAAGCATGTGATTGTTGCAGAGAAATGAGTACTTATTAGAATTTAGTGATGGTCAGGTCCCATTTTGGAGATGAAGACAATATTTTAATACTAAAACTTTGTTTAGGATGACAGAATCAAAAGCTTACTGTGCTAGCATTCAACTTGCATCCAAGTGGAAAACTTTTTATTTATGTATTATTACATCTTTTTCTAACTTTCGTTGTTGTTTTTGACAATTTGGTCTTGATTATAGTCTGACTTTTATAATCTAATAAATGGTGCAGATATACTAAAATCCTAATAATTTTTTTTTATATTTTGATTATTTGTTAATCTACTTGATGTAACTTAAAAAAATTGAAATGAAAAATACGATTTATTGTTTTGGATTTTCAATTATACGAGTTGTGGATGATTTGGATATATAAGAAGTTGTTTAACATATTACATTATATATGTTTATTTATTTTTTTTTTTTTAAAAAGTCTTTAAAAATCTTTAAAAGTCTCTAAAATTCTCTAGTAAAAGTCTACAGAAATCCATTGAAAACTTCTATTAATTCTAACAAAATCGATAGAAATCACTTCAAAGTTCACAAAGTCCACGAAGTAATAGAAGTTTTCTCTATTTTGATTTATTTCCTATTTGATGGGAAGTAATAGAATGATTTCTTTAAGTGACCTCTCTCTTCTGGTTCGTGCATTGGAGTTTATTGTTCTTTCTTCAAACCTCCTTGCTTATGGGGTTGATGAATGTGAAATATATATATGGGATGTCGCTAAATCATCAGAATCAAGTCATTTTCCTCCTGTAAATGTATGAAATATTGTACCTATGGAAATGGACCAATGAAGGTTATTACGTCTTCTAGTATTGATTAATATGCTATGAGAATTTTTGAATGTTTTTTAAATATTTGTAGATTTTGTTTTCTGTGTTCTACATTTGTTTTACTTCGTACAATTCAACAATTATTTTTACATCTTTGGTTATTTGAATAGAATTCCTACAAATTTGTGTATGTTGAATTAAATTCTTATGCATGTTGATAAGGGTATAGTTGTTTGTGTTGTAGTAGATTAATTTTCCAACCGTTCAACTTCTGTGTGTCCACATGCGTATTGTTCATTAACATTTTCATAGCCATAAAGATCGCATAATACCGATAATGTAGAAGTCATGAATAGATTTGCTGGTGTTACCAGGAAAAAGTAGTCAACACATAACTATTGTTCCCGACAGTTAGCTTCAGGCGTTCTCGACAATTGGTTAGATCTCGACAGATAAACTGTCGTTCCCGACAGTTACCCTTAAGCCATTCTCGACAGATGGAGGACATGACTATTTCATCTGACGAGAATGTCTGATTTGTTATCGTCCCTTAGTAATACATTGTTTATTCTCGTTCTACATGTGCTTTGTATTAAATGATCTGCGTTTGTTTACGTTATGTAATATTCAAAATATTTTCAGTTGAACAATTGTTGATTTACTATAAACATTTATGCAAATTTTGCGCTTTGTTTATCGTCCATAGTGCAATGCATGTGTTATTTTTCACACCACCATGGTGTTGGTATTAGCGGTTCAATGTGTTGTTAACTTTTATATGCAAATTTGAGCATAAGTGTTTGGGATTCTTTGCACTTCAAAATCTGATTCTTTGTACCTCTCATTTCAGGGTCGACGGCGAGACATGATGTGAGGAGCTTGTGAATGGAGGAAGATGGGGAGAAAGTAAAACAAACGATTTTGTATAACAAATGGGGATTCCCAAAAATATTAATATTTTGATTTGAAAAATAGCTACAGTTCACAATTTGTTATTGTGAACTTTTTTTTTTTGGTTAGGCATAGTATGCAAAAAATTGATGTTTTATCGGTTCGACATTGGAACAAGTCGAACGTAGACTAATTGATGCACAATTTTGTCACAGAATTGTACTTGATGAAAATGGACCCATGTACTTTTTGCAACTTTTTGATGGCAGTGTCATGGGTGTGTGAAATTATAAATTTATTGTTGTTGAAACTTGATACATGCTCTAAATTCACCGTCAATATATCGCACGTTCTGTTACATATTTTATTGGCTGGTGGTACCTAAATCAGTGGTGGACGTTCCCTGTGCATCATGTTGACTCAGGACCCTTCGCTCAGGACCCTTCGATTATCACTTCAACAACTAATTGATATTGTACATGGCGACAAATAAAATCTGGCAGATTTCATATTAAATATTTGCAAAATGGTACAAGCTTTGAAAGACTTTCTATAGCCATAAATAGTAGATTAAAATCATAATAAGACATTAAACCACCACACTAATTGTATTTGACATGAAAATTTTGTATGTACTTTTGGTGGTTGGATGGTAAAGTTCCATGGTTTGTACCTTGCAGGGAAATTTCATTATAAATAGACGTCATATAACATGTGTATGAGTAGCAATTCAATACTTCATAAGGTGCTAGTTCTTATAATCTCCAATAGCGTAAATGAGTTCTTCAACGGGTAGCAACGATCCCTTCAACATGAAGGAGTCTCTGTACTATGTAACGGGTTGTCCAAGTGCTCATCCAAATATGCAGTCCTAGTATCAACATCCGGAGGTTGTGGTGCATTATTTTTTGAGACACTATGCTCATGATTGAGCTCCTCATCTCCTACGTTGTGGTCCTCATCTGCTACGGTGAAGTCACTATCAGGCCAATTTGCCTTCCTCTCCATGTCAACACTTGGGTGCTCGATTTCCATAACAGTAATGCACAATGCAGTTTCATTATGTATTGATATGTACCAATTTAAGTCTTCGTCATCGCGTAATTCGGCCGACAGTATATTCAAGTTGGGCACTTTGAACTTTAATTCAACATAGGCGCGGGGATCGAGAATACTAAGTTTCTCCTTCAATCGTAACATAAGTCCAGCTACGGTAATGATTGTCGGTACTAAAATGAAAGTGGTTTTTCCCCTCTCCACTTTCATTCGTCGTCCACATGTACAAATTCTCCCCCATGCGACACGATAAATTTCAACTGATTGTTCATACCAGAAATGATGCGATTGCAACGGTAAGAATTTCTCACAATTAATACATTTTGATTTAATAATATGAAGACGAAAATTTATAATATTTCAATCCATGCATTAGCGGCATGCGACATGAAAGGTTTCAATAGTTCTCAAGTGTCGAATTCGACAGTTAAATTATTTATCCCGACAGTTTTGAAATGTCGTGTTCAACATTTCAACTGTCGGAACTCGCCGGAGATAACACAAGGGTTTGTTTGGGACCTTCCACAAATTTCATGGAAACATTAATGGTGATAATCAATTCTCAACTACAACATTTTTCCAACATTTAATAAGTCAATGTGCTTCATTAAATATGGAAAGTTTCACATTTGCATAAATGATATGTTATCTTTTCCCTTTAAAATGTATGTGAAAAATCAATAACATCACCACTAATAGTAATTTGAAAAATTAAAAAAAATAAAATAAATTTATCATCATCTTGTGTTTCACTTTAAAAAGTAGTAAGTCATTTCATAAAAATGTAAATAATTTGTAACAACTAACATCTCAAAATAAATGAAGAGTCCAAAATTAATGTTTTCTTTATCAAAGAATGAAGAAGATGAAGAGAAAGTTACGGTTTGCTAATGGGGTTGGAAGATTTTAGTAGAGTTACCATTTGTTCTTCTTTTATCTTTTTTATCTTTTTTTTTTTTTTGTATTATCAAATATCATATTAAACAATATAATATACATATATCTAATTTTTATTATGTCAAAAAGAAATTATCAAATCAAAGCATTAATGAGGTTGTAAGGTTGTACTAATAAGCATTAAATGCTCCTAGAAAATTGAGACTAAGGGTAATTTGGATATTTCACGGCAAAAAAGTGACATTTTTGCACAAATCAAGTGCCAATGTTTTTTTTTAGTGCATTTTCAAAAACAATGACATTTTTGTAAATTCTCCTTTAAACAATACGCCAATAAAATATAACGATCATAACAGCTGATTGACTAAAAGTTTATGGAGAAAGATCTATTTATTAATTCATTTATATAAAGCCATGCAACATAACATGCAGCAAATTAGTTTAGCACTGCTAGATTGACGGGAACCTATGCTTAACCTTCCTCATCCTGAAACTCAAAAGTTAGTTTGCCAGATAAATGATTTTATGAGAGAAAGGGATATCTTGTTGTCTTGAACAGAATTTCTGTCACTTGCAAGGGTCAATTCTCTCCCAAACTGTTTAATAAAGCAAAAAAAATTCTGGTCTTAATGTGGTCAGGTAATTTGCAAGCCATTGAATGGCATGTGGAGATATTTATCTAAAGTACTTGGACCATGCTCGAGGAGAGGCGTGAAAATATGAAAAGGAATTACCAGGATCTTTCTTAACTCCAGGTAAAGCAATGTGAAAATAGTATGCAGATTTGCTAACACCGATATCTACAGCACCTACAGGTGGTCCAGTTCCCCCTTTACAGGCTGTTCCTGTCAAGATGAGTGATGCATTTAAATAATATCTTTCCACATTTGGAATGGGTAGCAGGGGCATCATGTATGGCTTGTCGAAATTGGAAGCACTTGGAAATGCAGAGACTTGCAAAGAATCATTATCGTATCTCTTTTCCTCATGATCTGTGTATTTACTGGAATCCTTCTCCAAATCATCTGCATCCACTTTAGTTCTACTTCGATCCAGAATAATTCTCTTCACCGTCTTCTCAGAATCTAAGGTATCCATCCCTTGATCTACTGTGATTCATTACCAGATTATCTCCACCACAAGTATCCTTGTTCCATTTGAAGAATCCAGTTTAGGAACTAGAAAACAAGAACTTTTGAAGATAACAAAAGTTAAAGGAAGAAGATGGCATTAAATAGGACCTGTTAGACAACAATTGAATTAGAATTTGCGGAGCATATGAGTAATAAAAAAATTTAAAATTCTGGTAATTACATTTGAGTTTTCAGCAGTGACCATTCCATTACGCATGTAAGCATCCACAACAGTTTAAAGAGAAGGGGAAAAAGTAAAATTTGAACTGCTCCTAGTTTTCATGACAGCATCTAAACATCTACATTGTAATTTCCCTTTAATATATTCCATCCCCTGCATAACTGCTTGAACTTTGTGCATGTCAAGCACCATTAAAATGTCCTTGCATTTGATTTTTTAAGGACCACCTCCCATGGAGGGAACTTTCTTTTGCTTCTTTGAATCACAAGCTGTCAAGCATGATGCCAATGGGATAAGTATTAGAATGAAAGACTCAAGAGCTAATGATTTTTGTTGACCTCGAAAAATGGACCTCCGAGCCATCAACAGATAATTCTTCAAGTCACTCCTTCCTGCGCTCAATAACAAGCCGTTAGTCACTCGTGGCCCTTTTTCCCGGAGAGGGTGGTGGCGGCCGCGAGCACTCCGACGGTCAAGTCAGTTTTCAGTATAAAGGTTTTAGGTCGCCGGTGGGCATGTGATCACCGGAGACGTGAAGGGATTACGAAATAAGTTAAGTGTCTATGAAAAAAGGGAGAAACTTATGCTATTTAGGTTGATAAAAAAACGAAAATCCTTCTTCTGGGACAAGGGGAAGGTATTTATACTAAGGGTGGGAGGAGGAGAACCGTTGGATGAGGAAACACGTGGCCTCGGATCCTTCCACCTTGTTCCATCCTAGACGTCAATCTGTCCATCAATAGGTTGGCGGATCTTTATTATTCTGACTTATGCGGCTTACGGCTGATTTGACCGTTTGAGCCCTGCCACACGTCC
Source organism: Osmanthus fragrans (assembly GCA_019395295.1). Lineage (NCBI taxonomy): Eukaryota > Viridiplantae > Streptophyta > Magnoliopsida > Lamiales > Oleaceae > Osmanthus > Osmanthus fragrans. Next base: position 6,525,801 of record CM033355.1, on the reverse strand, counting down.
CATCAGTCAATCAAATATTCAATGTTGGAGGCTTGCATAAAAGGACTTCGACTAGAGGGAGGTGGGGCAGTTCGGAGAAGCGTCGTTTGCGGAGTACGGGCCTTTGCATCCGTAAGAGGTGCGGATGAGTTCAGTTCTGACTGTTGAGACACTTCAGTTCGGTCTCCCACATCAAATCAGTTCGCCCATGCGTGGGGCTTCTTCTGCTTGACACGTGTCGGGTCCTCTTGGACCCGTAACAATAGTCCCTCAAGTCCATGTATGGATTATTTATATAATGCGTGGACTTTGGAGTTGATATGCTTACAGGGGTGTCTGAAGGATGTGTGATTCTTTGGCCGTGTGAGGCGAGTATCGTGACGTCGAACGGCGGGGCTGTCCACCCTCGCAACTACAATTCCTCAAGCAGTATCGTGCGTTAACTGGAGGCTTATGACGTGGGGAGTTCCGAGAGCTGGCGACTTCGATTATAAACTTTCTGGAGCAATTGTAGGGGGAAGCCTTAGGACTGCTGAAACCTTGGAATCCGGGTTGGACGAAGTGATTGTGGTTGACAGTTCTTAGGAGAACTGTTGCAACTATGCAATTCGAGTTGGACGAGGTGATTGCAGTTGGCAGCTCTTAGGAGGACTGTTGCAACTGTGCAATCCGAGTTGGACGAGGTGATTGCAGTTGACAGCTCTTAGGAGAACTGTTGCAGCTATGCAATCTGAGTTGGGCGAAGTGAGTGCAGTTGGCAGCTCTTAGGAGAACTGTTGCAACTGTGCAATCCGAGTTGGACGAGGTGGTTGCAGTTGGCAGCTCTTAGGAGGACTGTTGCAACTGTGCAATCCGAGTTGGACGAGGTGATTGCAGTTGGCAGCTCTTAGGAGAACTGTTGCAGCTATGCAATCTGAGTTGGGCGAAGTGATTGCAGTTGGCAGCTCTTAGGAGAACTGTTGCAACTGTGCAATCCGAGTTGGACGAGGTGATTGCAGTTGGCAGCTCTTAGGAGAACTGTTGCAGCTATGCAATCCGAGTTGGGCGAGGTGATTGCAGTTGGCAGTTCTTAGGAGAACTGTTGCAACTATGCAATCCGAGTTGGACGAGGTGATTGCAGTTGGCAGCTCTTAGGAGAACTGTTGCAGCTATGCAATCTGAGTTGGACGAGGTGGAGGTGCTGAAATGGCTGCCTTGGATTGTGTGAAGTTTCTCGCGTTTTTCCAAGGCAATAATGAGCGGGGGCATCGTTTTCTTCCAGGGCACGTTTCCCCTTTACCCTAGGAAGTAATTATGGCAACGGCTCCCCAGTGTTCAAGATGACGCGCTTGACCTTTGCGTGAGTTCCATGGCTTCATCAGGGTCCTTGATTCAAATGCCTTTTGGTTTGAACGGTTTTGATCAGCTTTAGGTCTGAACGGCCAAGATTTGCCTTGGGCAGATCTAACGGCTGGGGTGATCTTTGGGCTTCTATAAAAACCCCTTCCTCCGCCATTTGAAGGTTTTACCTTGTGAAAAAATCTGAAAACGCTCCCAAACTCTGTCAAATTTCTTCTCCGGCGAACAAGCAACTCCGGCAAGTTCTTTGGCGATTTCAGTGACCGGCGAATCTTCCCCAAGTCTAGGTAAATCGATTTTCCTGCTTTTGCACCTCCTTCCTTCAAATTTTTAGACCTTTCTGGGAAAAAATGGCTTCTGAGGGGGATTCTAGAATTTCTGCAATTGTGGAGGGGCGAGTTGAGGAGAGTGCTGTGCTGAGAGAGCCCATCCTCGTCAGTTCGGAGGAAGTGAGTAGGGCCATTAGGGCCGGGGAGAACGTTTGGAGACGTCCAGAGTCTCCGGTAGACACTTCGGTTAAGTGGGGGGCTTCTAAATACCCTTCAAAGGCCACTCCGGCCATAATAGAGAAGTGTAGGACTGTCTGTAGGGTCCCCGATTCTGTAAAATTAATTTTGCCAAGGCCGGACGAGAGGGCTTGTTATCCGAGGCCGGGGTGTGTGGCGGTGAGTGAAAGCCTATTCCGGGCTGGTCTTAGGCTTCCTTTCCACCCCTTCTTTAGGTTAGTCCTTCGATCCTATGGGTTGGCCCCGACCCAGCTAAATCCGAACTCTTGGTCCCAACTAGTAGGGTCATGGATGCTGTGGAGGCAGGTCAGCATTGGGGTTGACATGCCTTTCAGTGTTTTTCACTCCATTTATATGCCGAAGTGCGTGGCTGGGGAGGGAAATAAGGGGTGGTACTACCTGGCTCCTTGGGGATCCCATTCCCCCTTCGTGACCGACCTGCCCTCTTCGGTAAAAGGGTGGAAAGACTCATGGTTCTGGGCGTCCGGGAGGTGGGACACAATGGAGAATGACCCCCTGGCGCCTCTGACAGTACCCACCACTTACTCCACACCCAGTAAGTTTTTCTTCCGAAGTGATTTGACTTGGACCTACTTTCTCATGTGTTTAATATTTTTGTTGTTTGTAGGTTCCAAGCCGAAGTGCGAGATTTCTGAGGAGGAGTGGGGCATTATCAGTGATATCTATCACCTCGACCCCCGAGAGAGGAGCTTCAACAAGCTGATCTGCCTGAACGTCGACCTCATCCGCCACGGCCTGATGTCTACCCAGCGTAAGTTCCATCTCACTTCGTCGTTTATTCTCTTCTGGTATCATCCGTTTTACTTAAGCTTTTTCCATTTTGCAGAGGATTTTGTGAAGAAGAAACCTCTCAGGCCTGACTTCTCCACCATAAGGCGTAGCCTTACCGAGGCCAGGACTCTTCGCCTCGGCGCTACCGATTACAAGAAACAGTCGGAGAGGCTGCACTCCTTGAGCAAGACCAAGAGGGTTGCCGAGGAGGAGACCACTGAGGAAGCTGCTCCTTTAATACGGACTAAGAGGAAGGGTCCGACAGCAACTTCCACTTCTGCTCCTGCCACATCTGCGAGTTCCCCTGTAATCTCACCCACTGTGTCTGCCGAGGTGACTCTTGCGATCTCGGCTGAAGCCCAAGCTGCAGTGCCCATCTCCTCCATCCCAGCTGGGGGTCCTTCGAGGAAGAGGCTGAAGAAATCAGCCACCTCTGCAGCCCAGCGAAAAACTCCTGACTTCATTGGGAGTAACGATGAGGAATTGTCGGAGGCTGTGCTGGAGATGCTCCCTCCTGAAACCGCCTCTGCTGCAAGGGTCCACAACAAGTATTGGACTGAGGCGTGGCAGGATCATACTGCTTCCTGCGAGGTGGAGGACCTCCTGGCTGCCAACAGTGCATGCTTGGCCAGAGCTTTGACCCTCAGTTCAGCCGTAGATGATTTGGTTCGAGGCCTCCGGAAGAAAATAGAAGATTTGGAGAAAAGGGTGGAGGCTTCTGCTGCTTGGGAGGAGGAGGTGGATAAGGCGAAGAAGAGGGCTGATGACTTCGAGGCGAGGTGGGTCGACGCCACAACGAAGCTGGACTCTTCTACAATGGAAGTAACTCGCTTCCGGAATGAGCTGCATGAGGTCGTCTCGCAGGTGGCTGCCCTCACGAAGAGAATTGACCAGTCCAACGAGCATCAGCGCCTCGCCTCCGAAGCCTTGGAGGCGGCAAACAAGGAGAAGGCTGAGCTAAAAATGCTGTCGGAGGCCCAGGCTGAAGAGATAGCCTCGTTGAAGGCCGAAGCGAATCTAACAGAAGAGAGGGCGGTTCAGAAGTACAAAGATAATTTCACTGAAACATCTGAGTATGATGACTTCGCCAATTACTGGGCTTCGTGGAGTGCCAGAGAGATGATGTCCTGCCTACGGGAGAAGTGCCCAGAGATGGACATTGGATTCCTTGAGGAAGAGTTCGGTGGGCCAACTGGGGGGCGACCTGACCTGGAAGAGGAGGCAGAAGTGCCCAAGGAGTAGGAAAGGATCTAATTTTGTAATGGCTTCGGCCCACATTGTAAATGGCTTCGGCCAAATTCGTACCTAATGAAATTTTAATTCTTCCATGTTGGCTCTTGATTTTGTCACTTCCATTTGATTGTTATCTCACTTCTGTTCAGTAGTCTTAATTTTTTTTTTTTTTTTTTTTTTTAAGAAACAAGTTGACTTCCGTGCGATCAGTTCGGCGAGGACTTAAATCATTTAAGAAAATGACAAGTCAATTGCATACGTGATCAGTTCGGAGAGGACTTAAATCATTTAAGGAAATGACAAGTTAATTGCATACGTGATCAGTTCGGAGAGGACTTAAATCATTTAAGGAAATGACAAGTTAATTGCATACGTGATCAGTTCGGAGAGGACTTAAATCATTTAAGGAAATGACAAGTTAATTGCACACGTGATCAGTTCGGAGAGGACTTAAATCATTTAAGGAAATGACAAGTTCATTGCATACGTGATCAGTTCGGAGAGGACTTAAATCATTTAAGGAAATGACAAGTTAATTGCATATGTGATCAGTTCGGTCAAGTTAATTGCATATGTGATCATTTAGCGAACGATTCTCTTTCTGAGTCGGCGTGCCTCTGCCTTATTTTCTGGGAGGATCTGCTCCTTCAAGTAAGCCAGAATTGGTTGCATCCAAGGTGGAGTTCCCTCAATCCACATCAGCTCTTCACCTTTCTTTGTAGAGGGTTCGGCCAAATGTTCAACTGGCACTATCTTGAGGAGCTCTGAATCTTTGCTGCTCGCAAGCTTGGATAGGGCATCTGCCTGGGAATTCTCTTGCCGTGGCACTTGTATCAGTTCGAACCTTTCAAAGGTGGGGAGGAGGCCCACGACCAATTTTAAGTACTCTGCCATGTTCTTGTCCCTGGCCACGAAAATTCTATTCACTTGATTCACCACAAGCTGTGAATCGCTGTTGATAATTAGCCTTCTGACCTGCAGTTCCTTTGCCAATCTCAGCCCGGCTAGGAGGGCTTCATACTCAGCCACATTGTTGGTGGCTTTGAAGCCAAGCCTCAATGCATAGTTCATCTTGTGCCCCTCTGGGCTCACCAAAATCACTCCAGCTCCGGAGCCATTTTCCCCTGAAGAACCGTCCACGAAAAGGCTCCAGGTGGGTGCCTCTGCTGGCTCCATATTTAATTCGACCTCTGGTGCCTTAGCGAATTCTGCAACAAAATCAGCTAGGGCCTGACCCTTTATTGCCGTCCTGGGCATATATGTCAAATCGAACTCAGTGAGTTCTACTGCCCATTTCAATAACCTCCCCGAAGCGTCTGGCTTCTGAAGAACTTGCCTTAGCGGAAAATTTGTCAGGACACGAATGCTGTGGGCCTGAAAGTAAGGCCTCAGCTTCCTGGAAGCAGTGATTAAGGCCAGGGCCAACTTCTCCATGTCCGGATATCGAGTTTTGGCGGGGAGCAGCGACTTACTCACATAGTAAATAGGCAACTGGTGTGCTTCTTCCTCTCTGACCAACACCGAGCTGATAGACTCTTCCGCCACTGCCAAGTATAGCAACAGGGGTTCTCCCTCTTTGGGTTTGCTAAGGAGGGGAGTTCGTCCCAAGTAGTTTTTCAACTCTTGGAAAGCCTCTTCACACTCCGGTGTCCACTGGAACTTCTTCCCACCCTTGAGGACCTTGAAAAAGGGTAGACACTTTTCAGTGGCCCTTGAAATGAAGCGATTGAGTGCGGCAACTCTGCCAGTCAGCCGTTGCACTTCCTTGGGCTTCTGTGGTGATCTCATTTCTATCAAGGCTCGAATTTTCTCGGGGTTGGCCTCTATCCCTCGTTGATTTACAATGTAACCCAGAAATTTCCCGGAGGCCACTCCGAAAGCACACTTCAGGGGGTTCAACTTCATTTGGAACCTTTTAAGTATCTGAAACGCTTCGTCCAAATGTCTGATATGATCTCCTACCCTGAGGCTTTTTACGAGCATGTCATCAACATAGACTTCCATGGTGTTCCCGAGCTGATTGGCGAACATCTTGTTGACTAGCCTCTGATAAGTCGCCCCTGCATTCTTCAGTCCAAAGGGCATTACCTTATAGCAATATAACCCCCGGTCAGTGATGAAAGACGTGTGCTCTTCGTCGCCAGGGTGCATGGGGATTTGATTGTAGCCTGAGTAGGCGTCCATGAAGCTCAACAGCTCGTGGCCTGCAGTTGCATCCACCAATTGGTCTATTCGTGGGAGAGGGAAACTGTCTTTTGGGCAGGCCTGATTAAGATTGGAGAAGTCAATGCAGACCCTCCATTTGCCGTTGTGTTTCTTGACAAGAACGGGATTGGAAATCCACTTCGGATACACGGATTCTCTGATGAAGCTGTTGTTTACCAGCCTCTCCACTTCTTCCTTGAGGGCTTCATATCTCTCGTTGTTCAACGACCTCCTCTTTTGCCTGTGAGGGGTGCAATTTGGGTCTATCTGCAGATGGTGGCAACTGACATTCGGGTCTATCCCAACCATGTCTTCGTGTTTCCAGGCGAAAACATCCACGTTTCTTCGTAGGAAGTTTTTCAGTTCTTCCTTCATTTCGCTTTCCAAGTCCTTTCCGACCTGAAGTACCTTCGTGGCATCCTGGGGATCTACGGGAAAACACTCCAGTTCTTCCATTGGAGCACTGAGTGATTCTGATTCAATAATCCTTGGGTCCAGCTCCTCCAAAGACGTTTCGAGTCCAGCCTCTGCCATTTCGACGTCTTCAATGGGGGGCAGCCCTTCTGCAGGGGCCTCTGCCATTTCAGCGTCGCAGTGAAGCATGTTGACCCTCGGTTCGGCCTTCCTCAGAGAACTGAGGTAACATTCCCTGGAGCCCCTTTGGTCACCTCTGACTGTGGCAATTCCCCGTTCAGTGGGGAATTTCATGCATAAATGATGGATCAAGGTGACGGCAAATAGTTCTTTCAATGCGGGTCGCCCAAGTACCCCGTGGTAAGCGGATCGGCGATCCACGACCAAGAATTCCATGAAGTGATGTGCCACTTGGGGGGCTGTTCCCATTTCTACTGCCAGTGTGATTTTGCCCCTTGGAATAATGCTATCTCCTGTGAATCCATACAATGGAGAAGTCATGGGGGTCAGCTCGTGATCTACTTCCATTTTTTCAAATGTTGACCCGAATAATATGTTTACAGAGCTCCCGTTATCCACCAGCATTCGCTTCAGCCCGTTTCGTGCCACTATTGCCCTTACCACTAGGGCATCACAGTGGGGATAGTGCACGCCAATTGCGTCCTCCGGGGTGAATGATATCGGTTCTGCAGCTCTTCCCCCTTGGGATTGGCTTACCACATAACTGGCCATTGGTGGATCCTTCGCCTCCCTGGAATAATTTCTTTGGGCATTCCTTGTCTCGCCTCCCAGGTGAGGTCCTCCTATGATGGTATCGATTTCGCGGATTGGATGTTCCTCCGCGGCGGCAGGGCCTTTCCTGGGGTGCTGCCCATCTCTGGGCCTCTCCCTTTGATTGTTCCTTGCATTCCGAGGCGATGGTGGCCTTTCCTCTCTTCTTCTGGGGGACCTTTGTCTTGGCTCATCGTCATGACGACGGTTCTCCCTTGCATTTTTGGGGTTGCTTCTTGGCCTGTTGCCATCCCTGCAATCTCTTGTGTCATGGCCATAAAAGCGGTGGAAAGTGCAATAAGGCGTTCCTTCCTCTTGGGGCCTATTCCTAGGCCCACCGCCTCTTCCCCTATTTCTAGAGGTTGAGGGTCTTCCAGTGTTCCTAACTGGGTCGTTGGTGTTAGGTTCAACATTCTCGTAAGCCAGGGTGGGCACGGCGTTCAATGTGGCAGAGGCAAGTGCATGCCCTGATGTGGGGGCCACGGTGTGCCCAGCTTGCGTCCATTGATTTACCATGTGTGATGTTGGGCCTTTTCCGATCTGCCTCTGGGGTGGGGGAAGCCCTTGTGCCGCCCTGTTCCTGTGGTCAATCATCTCCTCATTCACTATTTCAACCTTCATCATTTCCACCAGTTCATCATAAGTTGATGGATTTTTGCTTCGGACGTCCCTCCAGAATAAAGTGTTCATATTCAATCCTCCCTTCAGAGCTGATAGGGCTTCTTTGTCTGTGACCTGTTCGCAGTAGGTGATTTCGTCAGTGAAGCGGGCAAGATAGTTTTTCAACGTCTCCCCAGGTGCCTACCTCATATCCTGCAAGCGCTGGATTGGCGCCTCTCCATCTCTCTTAGAAAGGTACTGGTTTAGAAAAGCCCTTTTCAGGTCTGGCCAGCTTCTTATGCTAAATGGTGTCAACCTGTTGTACCACACTTCGGCTGAGCCGCTGAGCGTCAAGTGGAATGCCCTGCATTTTAGTGCAGGAGAGGCGCCTCTGAGGCTCATCTGCGTCTTGTATTTGTTGAGGTGCTTCTCCGGGTCTCCTTTCCCTTCATACTTTGGGATTTTTGGTGGGACGAAATTTTGGGGCATGGGAAAACAGCGGAGCTCCTTGGAGAAAGGGAGATTTTCATCATCATCATCCAGCTCGTAGGAACGGCACGGTTCATCCGTTTCCCCCATGTTAACTGCGGGGCGAGGTTCTTGTTGAGCATTCTCGCCCCGGCTCCCCCAATCTACTAGGTTCCGCCTCTCCCGCCTATTTCTAGGTGGTTGGGCTGGTTCCCTTTGATTTTGCTGCTGTTGTGGACGAACTGTGTGACGGGGAGACTGATCCCTGTTTCTGGTGGTTCGCCCAATTCGGTCAAAAACACTTGCGGACCTTTGGGGTTGTGCCTCGTATTCCGGGGCGAAATTATCCTCTTCAGCGACTCCATCATTAGCCGGAGCGACTGTATAGCTGGAGGCCTCCATTTCCACTTCTCTTTCGAGAGGGGCCTCTTGAGGGCTTAAATGGGTCCTCCTCCCCGATTCTGCTTCTGTTCGCCCGTAAGTTTGTTGCTGGTTTTGTTGGAACCCACCTTGGCTGTGCACCTGCATGAGGAGTTCTTGCATGGCGGCGTTTTGAGCCGCTATGTTTCTCATGTCTGCGGCCATGCGGGCCACTTCGGCAGTTAGCATTGCAGCGGTTCTCGCACCTCTGCGATGTCGATGATGGGGCCTTTGATGCGTGACATTGGCTCGAATAACCTCTTCTTCAGAGACATTCCTAGCCCTGGTAACATCCACATCGTCTCCAGAGCTCATGGTTCGAGTTGACGGGGATGATGCACGACTTTTAGCTCTTTTTCAAGAGCTTAGCTCCTTTTCCAAGGGTGAATCAACCGGGTATTCAAGCAAGCTTTTTGGTGGAAAACTCGTGGTTTAAGCAAGTTTCCCACAGACGGCGCCAATCTGTTGACCTCGAAAAATGGACCTCCGAGCCATCAACAGATAATTCTTCAAGTCACTCCTTCCTGCGCTCAATAACAAGCCGTTAGTCACTCGTGGCCCTTTTTCCCGGAGAGGGTGGTGGCGGCCGCGAGCACTCCGACGGTCAAGTCAGTTTTCAGTATAAAGGTTTTAGGTCGCCGGTGGGCATGTGATCACCGGAGACGTGAAGGGATTACGAAATAAGTTAAGTGTCTATGAAAAAAGGGAGAAACTTATGCTATTTAGGTTGATAAAAAAGCGAAAATCCTTCTTCTGGGACAAGGGGAAGGTATTTATACTAAGGGTGGGAGGAGGAGAACCGTTGGATGAGGAAACACGTGGCCTCGGATCCTTCCACCTTGTTCCATCCTAGACGTCAATCTGTCCATCAATAGGTTGGCGGATCTTTATTATTCTGACTTATGCGGCTTACGGCTGATTTGACCGTTTGAGCCCTGCCACACATCCCATCAGTCAATCAAATATTCAATGTTGGAGGCTTGCATAAAAGGACTTCGACTAGAGGGAGGTGGGGCAGTTCGGAGAAGCGTCGTTTGCGGAGTACGGGCCTTTGCATCCGTAAGAGGTGCGGATGAGTTCAGTTCTGACTGTTGAGACACTTCAGTTCGGTCTCCCACATCAAATCAGTTCGCCCATGCGTGGGGCTTCTTCTGCTTGACACGTGTCGGGTCCTCTTGGACCCGTAACAATTTTCTAGATCAGAAAGGTGTAATAGTCAACTAACTGTTTTAAATATCCATGAAGTTATGCAAGGATGGTCCATTCGAGAGTTGTTCGGTGAACTGTAAGAAAATCCCACATAGTAAAGTTTGGCATTAACAGTTTTGGAAGCGGGGAACCGAAACATTTGGGGAGGGGAAGATCCATAAGCCCCCTTGGTGCATTACCAATGAAATCCCTTACTGTAATTATTCAGAAAAATATCCACATATCTGCATTAAATGGTCATGGCTTAGCCCACTGCACAAAATTAAACAATCAACATTTATCGCCAATGCTACAGTCTTCCGCGCAGTCGAACCTTCCCTTCCAACAAACCATTGAACACGACACTCGAAAACCTCCTAGTGACCCCAAATATAAGTTTATCCAAACACAAATTTTTGACTCAGTCACCTGACTATCCCAGGCAATGTTCCAAGTCCCATTCCTCTTATCCACCAAACGTTGGATAACTACAGCATAAAAAAGGCAGTGATTTTGATCAAACTCCTAAGAAATGACCAATTCAAGCAATGAAGCTGTATATAAATCATTGTAACACCAACTTGATATTTCAAGAAGCTCAAACAAATTTGTATTTGTATCCCCAGAATTGCAATCTTCTTCCTGACACATAAAGAAATCGAAGACTAGAGACAGAAAATGATTAAAATAGTTAAAGCGTACTAAAATATAAACCAACTGGGCAAAGATAAATGTACGAGTCATAAACAGCATGAAGAATAAAAAAATCAAATTTGAAAAATTAACATGAGGCAAAATAATGAGGTGCATAGTACGAGAATTTTACAGATTAATGGTGAAAAGAAAAGGCGTTTGTTGAATGAGTGCAGCGAAAAAACAGACAACTTGCGTCTTCCTTTTTTTTTTCCCCTGCAAAGTGCAAACGGTGCAAGTCTTTCAATGAAATATTTACTTGCATCGCTGTAATAATTTATAAAACCAACGACTTTTTGTTTGGATTTAATTGTAATGGGATTACAATAAACAAAATATACGGATAATAAACTCAGACCAACACATAATATTTCTAACTCGAATAATCCTATTTAGTATAGTGTACATGTTACAACACCCATCTATATGAAATTAAGTATAATTAAATGAAAAATAATCATATAATTTCACATTTAATTTAACATGTCACATAATATTACATAATACTATGGCACCACTAACATTAGATAACATTATTCTTCGTAATCGATCATGCAATCATGCCTGATTAATTGGATTGGCAGAGGTATAACCTGAAATCAATGGACCAGAATTTCAAATATATATATATATATATATATATATATATATATATAAGTGTCATATCATTACATATCTCAGGTTCAATCATGCTATAGGAACAGAAAGTTTGACATAATAATTGACATAATGTCACTTAACATTTCATCATTGTACTGTTTTAAACATAGTTAACTTCTCACCTAATTACCTCCCACCACATCATCTTCTATCACTAAATCTGGTCGAATTTTTATGACAAAGTAGCATCATTCTCTCAGGTTTCAACAAGGACCCATTGGCCCCACCTCCCTCTTTTGGCCTTTATGGCAATTTTAGAATCTTTTCAAGGGAAAAATACACGACTAGTAGATTCTAAGAATAATATTTCATGACTAACAATCTTGCAAATTAGTTTCAAAAACCAAGTAGTAAATGAAATATATATAATATTTAGATAATATTGTCTACTTTTGGAAAAAAAATAAATAAATAAAAATTTACCATTTATACCTCTCCATCTAAAATCAAACAATATCTTTTCCTCTCTGGAATTCCTAATTTTCGAATTTCTCTCCTAATCAGGACAATTTTTCCCTAAAATTATTTTCTCTCTCATACTCTGTAGGTCTGGGAGATCGGTGCATTTACATCTCCATCACATCCAAAATAATTCAAAAATTATCATTAAAAATTGCCTTAATTTGATGAGTATGTTTCTTCAAGAGCATATTTTGACTGAGTAAGTCAAAACATAATCGTCAATTTTCTGATTCATCTATCTACAGAATTCAATTAGATGAGAGTTGTCGAAACGTGGTTGTCGAAGAGTACGATGATTAGAGATCTCTATTGTTCAATGTGAAGCGATCATGAAGTCATTCCTCTTTCATTTTATTCACAAACTGTGTATTCTAGAATAGGTTGAATTGGAAGATTATTCAAATAAGATTTACTACTAATCTGAAATGTTGAATTCATCTTGTGACATAAAAATTCAAATTTTGTGAATAGATTTTTGTATTTTATAAGATTTCAGCATGATTGTGACCTATTAATTTTATGTTTTGTACTATATGTGACCATGTTGTGTTCAATTATGACTATTTGTGACCAAATTTGTGTAATATGTTATTGTTTGTAATCATATTTGTGTAAGTTATTATTGTTTGTAACCAAGCCTACGTTATTTGTAATCAAATTTATCTTTATTGTGACTTTTATGATTAAGTATGTCTTAACTGTGACGGTACATGATCAAATCATTGTTAATTTTGATCACATACTATCGTAGTTAAAACGGATCTAATCACATATAATTACAAGAATAAAACTTCTTGTACCTGGTCAATTATCTACTTGTTGACACGCTGACATGGAAAGGGGGGTAAATTGAAATTGAATAAAGTTAATAAATAAAAATGGTGGGCTGAAAAACACACTTTCCCATTCAAATTGTTTCAGAAACCCTTTTGTCCATGTTGCCCACAAATATTTCTCTCCGTCGCGCCCATATTTTGCCGTCGAAACCTTGGAAGAATTCTCTCCGCCGCGACTTCTCTTCGTCTCAAGTGGAACCTAGATTTTTCGGGTCAGAGAAAAATAGTTCTGTTGCTTGGCATTGCTTGAACTATCCAGTGGTGGGTTCATTTCAAAAGCAAAGAAGAAGTTAAAATCTTGTTTAATTCGAAAAGTGGGTTCATCGGCGGAAGGAAACAAGAAGGGGAAATTTTGTATGATTCGAGGAGATGTCGGACAAAGGTATTTCTCAAATTCATTTTATTTTGATAATGGTCGTTGGAAAAAATGGGGGTAATGTGGAGGTCGAAAAGCTGTCGACCTATATTCGAATTTATGTAATATAGGCGATTGTTGTTCCCTTAATTAGACTTGAGATAAATTCAATATCTAGAAGGAAAAAACGAGTATGCAAATAATTTTGTGCCCTCATAAATGGTCTTATTACATCTTCTATCAAATGGATCATTTTCTCCTGTTGTTTTCATTTGGCTATCCCCTCGACTGTCTCTCAACTTAAATTTTGACATCTCACTATATTAGTTCTTTGGAGCAATAGCAAGATGTCAAAATTTCCTAACATGAGCCTATGTAATGGGGTGTCAACTTTTTGGTAGGACAGTCAAGTTGGACAACAAAACAGTGAAGGATGTAGTCATACAATTTGAGAAACCATATTGGCATGATTTGAGTAGTCATACAAGTTATTATTATTATTAAATTTGTGCCCTTAATATTTTATCGCAGCGAAACGAATTTACGAAGAGGTGGATGACGATAACTTGTTAGAAATGGATAACAACATTTTGGACGGTGTGGACTTAGTGGATAATGGTACTGTAGAAGTAGATGGTGTGATCGTACCCGAGGTAGGTATGAAGTTCAATGATGAAAAATAAATGTTTGATTTTTTACAAAAGATATGCGTACAACGTAGGCTTTCCAATTAGCAAAAGAAACTCGTGGAAGGATGATGGTGGAATTGTGAGATATGTTGTGCTTACATGTAGCCGTAAAGGCTGAAGAAGTAGTAACACAAGTGGTTCTTCGAAGCCACAAGCTACCATTCAAACATGTTGTAAAGCCAGAATAACTTCTTCTGTAGAGGCATGTGGAATATGGAAAATAAACACGGTTAATCTCATTCACAATCACAAAACCAGTCCTTCGAAATCTAGGTTGTATCGTTACAACCGAGAATTGAGTGTCTATGTCAAACGAAGGCTTGAAGTGAATGATATGACTGAGATTCCATTGCACAAAAGTTACAACTCTGCAATAGTAGAAGCAGAAGGGTACGAGAATATGACCTGTATAGAAAAGGATTGTCGAAATTATGTTGAACAAGTGAGGCAGTTAAGACTTGGAGAAAGAGATGTTGCAGCAATACTGGTCTATTTTTCGATCATTTAAGTAATGTGCTCAGGTTTTTTCTTCAGTATGGATTTAGATGAAGAGTCGCGGCTGAAGAATTTTTCTGAGCAGATAATAGGAGTAGGCAAGTAGATAAGGAGTTTGGAGATGTAGTAACATTTGATACCACGCACTTGACGAATAAATACGACATGTCGTTTGCACCCTTCGATGGAGTTAATCATTATGGACAATCAACACTTCTTGATTGTGGTTTGATGTCGAATGAAAACACAGAGACATTTGTGTGGCTTTTCAATACTTGGCATAAGTATATGTATGGACAAGCATCCCTCGGTATTATTACTGATCAAGACAAGGTCATGCAGAATGCAATTCAGATCGTGTTTTCAAACACAAAACATAGATGGTGTTTGTGGCACATATTAAAGACATACCTCGTTTTGCATATTGACTTTTTTGAGATCACAAGTGGGAATGCAATGCCGAATTACTATCCAAATGTGCCTAACCAACATGGCGCAAACTTCTAATGTTAGAGGAAAGAGAATGGATGGACGGATACTCACAAGCTTATTTAGACTTGGAGATGCTTTGTGTTTTTTATTTTCATATAGTGAACAAGAGCTAATTCCAGCTATTAACAGTTATGTGACTAGATTATTCGGTTTTTTTGAAACTCTTCAAATGTTATCTTCAGTAAAAGAGTTAAACAGTGATGTACTTGGAGCATTTTGACTGTTAATTTGTTTGGCTTTGATTAAAAGTATTTTTTACTCAAAGTGTTTTTATATTCTTTGCATTATGTCATGTTTCATTTCCTTTTCTCTTTGGAGTTGTTGGGATAATTATTGTATTAAGAGGGCATTTCACTTATGAAATAATGAGTATTTTATAGATACCTTACAATGTTGGTTTGCTTTGATAATATAGATACCAAAGTTAAGCTTAGCGAAAATGAAAGATAAATAAGTTTTTGTTATTATTGAGTTGACAGCAAAAGGTAAAGCAAAAAAATAAAGATGTTGGAAGGATTGCTTAAATTTCTAATTACACCGGCAGTACAGCAATTTGATTTTGTTCTAGAAATCTATTAAGCATGTTGGCACATGGTTTAATTAGTCTTTGGAAGTTAAAGTTTGTTAGCCACTTCATAAAGTTGAAACGAGTTTGTGGTTCATTATAAAATCAATTAGGCATTCCTGCTCCCAAATTATTCATATATCATTGTTCGAAAAAACTTTTGGATGGATATATACTTGCTTACATATTACTACTAATCAACAGCACAAATTGTAGTCCACTACTATCAACACCAACATCGTTAACATAGCAATTAAAACATGAAAATGGACAATATTACAATGACTTCTTCAATTCATCAACGACACATATTACACATCAACTACACAATACACAACACATATTGGTGAACTCTGAATGTGATAACGATGCATCCTAAGAAAATATAACCATTGATCATGCTGGCACTTTCCCTTTCTTATCCACTCCCTCACTTTCGTTGGCCTTCCTTATTGTCACGTTAAAAGAAATCTCAATATTTCATTCCTCAATTACCCAACAAAGAGAGTGGAACATGTGAGAGAACTTCTGAACTTCTTCGAGGGCTAGATGAGACTCTGCGTTAAGGGTAACATTACTCAGTCCACTACTGGATGCTCCCTCATCGACCCATTCCCAATATTTATAGTTAGCACTGCAGTAATTGAACAATTTTCCATTGTTCTTCGTCTCCTTCACGACCTCAAAGCACGTCACAAATCCTGTTTTATAGTTGGGGCATCTCTGTTTATTCGGGCAATCCGTAAAGACATACCCATTCTCTCTGCAGCTATGACAAAGTCCGAAGTTCGTTCCCGACATACTACGTACAAACGACAAACAGATTTTCCTATATCAACCAACCACTACACAACACTGTAATTATTCGACCACACTAACAAGCGATGACCAAAAATACCTGCTTCTAATACTGAAATTAATACTTACTCCTAATACTTACGTTCAAATTGAAATTAATACTTACTCCTAATATTAGTTCTTCAAATAAGTCGGGTTGAGGGTGAGATGGAAAATTGGTTCAAACTGAAATTAATTGAGCGCAGTAAAAAGTGAATAATATAAGAGTGATACTTACGTAATGTTTGCTCACGATTCCGCCGGAGGGATGGCATTGTCGACAGATGATTACAGTGTTTGGCAGATTTCAAACTCGCTGTTTTATCTTCCTTTTCATTAAATGCACGTCTTTTCATTAACACACAATTTCAGCAGAATGCAGATCTAACTCGAATAATACATCAAATCCTGCTGCAATTAGAAATGTTAGATTTGTGATTTTAAATCTACGAAAATACAAACTCTACAAAGAACAACATCAAAGACTAAAAGTAATACCTCTACCATAGCAGGATTAAACTAAGATATACCTATTGGCGAGAGAGGGAGTGGTCGGGAGGTTTAACCAAAATATCATACTTACATAATATTTGCTCAAGATTTCGCAAGAGGCAATGGCATCGGCGACGGACGATCTTGCTGCATACGGTGGGCTTCACTCTTGCGGCTACAAAAACATTTCTCACAACTGTCCGATTAGGATAGGAAATCCAAACATGGGATGATAACTAGATTAAGCATTGTACTCTTAATATGGTCAGGATAGAGGAATGCGGCGTCAGTTCTCCTCGCTTGAAATTTTCGCCAGAGAGTTTTCTGTAGTGAAAGGGGTTTCGAATCTCAAATTTGGGGCAAATGAAAGGGTTTTCAAAATAAGTATTTGGGCCAGTTCAAAATACTTGACCCATTCTCCTCCCCCCCCCCCCCCCCCCCACTCCCACCCTTACCCTTGTGTCGTGTCACCGTTTCAAGCTGCAAGTAAACGAACGGGTACATGTAGCACGATTGTAATTACAATTAAGATAGACTTGGTCACAATAGATCACAATTAACACATACTTGATCACAGATGGTCACAATCGACCACAATTAATAAAGACTGGTCACATCACTGTCTAAACACCACCGTGCTACAAACCCACATCGATTAATTGAATCAATCGCTACCAAAAATCCAGCCAACTAACGAATTGGAAAAACTCACCAACAAATTTGGCCACCACCAGTTTATTAAAGTAGACGTAGTTGGTATTGATGGAGGCAACGATGAACGAACTAGAAAACTCATCGGCAAATAAAATTAAACACTAGAAACTTGCATTTTGGTAATCCTCTCTGAATCCTCACTTTGTAAATTTTCACTCTTCAACATCAACTCTTTTTTCAATAACATTCAAACACAATAGATCAAGATGACGATTCCATGCATGAACTCTCCTGCAACTCCAACTTCAAATCCTCCGCTTACCATTCAGATGACTCCTTTGACTCTCTATTATCGAATCGTCGAAGAGTGTGTAGGAAAGGGATCTGACGATCAGAGTGTCGTGGGAAAGCAATATGATATTGAAGGAGAGATCGACAGACTGGTAGGAGAAGGAAAATATGTATTTATCTTTATATATGAATTGTGAGAATTTTCATTTGTAAACATTGGAGAGAGAGAGGAAGATTTTCTTTATTTGGAGTGAGAGAAACAATAAAGATATTTGGTAAAGGTGGGGTACATGTGGGTGGAATATGCTACTTGTACATAATGCGGTGTTTATAACGGTATCCACTCTTCTCACATGGAGAGACCCATTTCGGATAAATTGTATTTTATTCGAAATGGATCCTCCTCCATGTGAAGGAGGTAGACACCGTTATGAACACCCTAATGTACATGTAGCATCACCCATAGGTGGGTAGGACGGGATTAAAGATGATAATTCATTGGTATATATGTTTTTATATATATATATGACATACATATGTATATTATATATAACTAAAAGATAATTAATACTTGATTATAGAAGAAAAATTATTAAGACCTGATTTTTTAAAATGAAATTTTAGATTTAGGGTGTGAAATAATTTTTCCCTCTTTTCAATCCCCAAGTTTTACATAGTGCTCCAAACTTTTAATAGTCAATATTTAGTCAACATTAGACAATGTAGACCGGTAATCCCTAAGGCCCCATTTGTTTGTATTTTAATTTTGAGTTTTAAGTTTTGAGTTCATTTTCAACTTTTAGTTTTGAAAATCTATTTTAAAATTGCTAAAAACGCATTTGATTTGTGATTTTGAAAAATTATTTCTCAAAATAGAAAACACATTTAGCTTGAATTTTTTTTTTTTTTTAAAAAAAAATATTATTACATTTTATTCCATAAAATTTGATTATTCAGTAAAAAAGAATAATTTTATTTTAATACATTATTAAGTAATATGTACATTTTAAAGTTGATGAATATTACAATATCTTTTTTCTTATTACAAAAGGAAAATAAAAACACATAGTAAATTGAGTTAAATTTTTATGTAAAAAATCATTAAAATATTTTAATTTTTTTTTTAAGATATTTTTATAACTTTAATTTTTCAGAATTTTATGTTTTAGCTTTTTAGAATTTTAATTTTTTTTGCTTTTAGAATTTTTGAACTTTTTTTTTCATTTTTTAGAATTTATCAATTTAATTTTTTAATTTTTTTTATTTGAATTTTATTTTCTAAAATTTTAACATTTAATTTGTTAGAATTTTATATTTTCATTTTTTTAATTTTTAATTTTTAAAATTTAATTTATTTAAACGCTTGTTTTCCATATTTTGAGCGTTTTTAGAATTTTCACTGAAAATACTCAAAACGTCAAAAATGTGTTTTGAATTTTATGTTATAAGTTTAACATTATATTCAAAAATGAATTTTCAAAAATATCAAACCAAACACGTTTTCAATAGTTTGTAAAACTGAAAATAACTTGAAAACAATAAATCAAACGCACCCTAATAGTTATGGACATGTTTAACAGAATTTTTGAAAAATCAAACGTTGATTATATGATTAAAAAGTTATTTTTGAACATGTTTAAATAATTTTTTTTAAAGCCCTATCGAATGGACATTATGTTTGTTTAAACTGACATGACATCGTATGTGAAAAACGAATTCCTAAGCTAGCATGACTTTCAAAGGCTTAAAAGCCTTATTGGTCTCTAAATTTTCAATTGTAAACATAGTTATTCAACTCTAGACGGTTCATTTCTTGAACCTATGTTTGATTAGTGTTTATAAAACACTCGAATCAAATTTTTATTTACACAATTTAGAGCATCGATCTCAATAAATCATTTACCTATGCATGCTATCGTGTAGACGCACCCATAAAAAAACTCCAATGTTTTGTTGATTTAAAATGTTTTTTTAATGGAGACCATGTTTGATACGCGAACTACATTCAACTAATTTACTTACTAATTACGCCACGAGAATTGAGACTTTTCCCGTCCAACATCCAAAGTGAGTCCATTACACTACCCTGACCTCTTTCCATGTATAGCAATCAGGAGATAAAAATAAAACATGACAACGCACAATACATATTTTCTCTACTTTCCGCTAAAAATACAACGGTAATTTCATCACCATCCAAATTTATATAGCCAGATTCTCTCTCTCTCTCTGACTTTGTTAACAACAGGAAAACTTATGAGATGAGTAGCTAAAGCCAGCATAAAATATGAACGAAAAAAGCACAACGATAGCTTGATCAAAGGAGGATAACAGAGAAAATCGAAGACTGAAACTACCACTAATACTACAACAGCCAAACCACAAACTAAAGTCCCAGATGATTAAGCAATTAACTCTACTCGGGTGCTTCCCAGAATATTAGAGTCGAGGAGGAAAGCAGGCCATTGTCCTTATTACGATGACAGAATAACAAAGTGCATACGTTACATACTGTCTAAGCAAGTATTGTGCAGAAGATTATTTCCACGGCATGCCTTGAATGTTATTGTTACTGAAAGGTCCGGTGCTCTGATTGAGTGGACTAGCAGGCCCACCAGAGGATTCGCTCAGAGTCCCGTGTGATGGTGAGCTGCTGGCACCAATTGCACCACCCCGGTTGATATTTGGTGGAGCCGATAAAGGCTCCATATGGTTCGCTGGTTTTGATTCCTTGCGACCATCGGCCATGAAACTGCCAACAATTACCTGCCAAGTGAGAGAATTTACATTAGCAATGCAAAAAAAAAAAACCATTGATAATGCACATTACATAGCATTAAGCAAGAGCATGATCTGTAGGACCCTAGTCTGTTCTGTTCAAATGTTGTGTTTTGGAGATGGAGGAATTTACTATTTTTGTCTTGATTGAAATATTTCAGTTATTGTCTTTATCGAAAAATTCAAATGCCAGTTTAATGCTAGTAGTACAAACAGTAATTATATAAAAACCAACTATGAATCAAAGAAAATTAATCAACTCAAGAGGAGTAAATGACGGGATCTGACACACATGTAATTCGGAGTACATGTATATTAACCAAATCCTGATTGATTCACATTACATATAAATCCAAAACAAGATGAACTATTATCACAAGATTTGATGTATTTCAAACGAGATGGATAGCCAGAAGAAATGTCAACCTTCCAATTTCTGTCCTCAAGTCGACGGTTCAGAAACTATGCTCTTAGTTGAGTAAGCTTACCTCAGTCATTAATATTAAGTAAACATTTGAGTTCATTCATAGATATGACTGGAATGACATGTGATCTTCAACCGCATGACAAATACGATAAGCCAAGAAGATATGTATGTACAGACAAATAATGAGTGCCTATATGCAAAAGAGTCGAAATAAGAGCAAACCAACCTGTACAGGAGATGCAGCAATTAGTAAACCAGCCACACAACCGCCTAAAACCCTTCCATCAGGACCAGCTAATGTGATGCTTAATCCACCATTTCGGCTTCTCTGGCCGCCAACTTCTGATAGCATAAATGAGCCAGAAAGGGACAAAATCTCAAACCGCCCCTACATAAGGAAAAACGATAAGCAGGAATTCACAAACATATGTGATAAATAAACTATTCCATATGAAGAGAGATTCCTGAGAAGCAAGGACATTGTAGTTTATTATAAATAAGAACATAAATCTTAAATAACTCTGACTACTAAGCCATTGTTTGAGCCACATTTTGGGTAAAAAAAATGAGTATTGGAATAGTGTCTTTTGGAGAATGTGTGGTTAAAAAATAATGAAAACTTTTAGGTTTACGTGTAATATTATTTTATTGGAAAATGTGGTTTAAAATAAGAGAGAAAAAAATGTATTTTGGAATTAATGGAGCCCTAACAAGGGGTAAATTTCTGATAGCCTCATCCAGATTGGGATATTCGAAGCAAAATGTCACACGATTCAGAAACTATTGCTATTACTAAACCTCTTAAGATGCAGGTGAAAAGATAAATTAACAATATCACTAAAAGAAATAATTGACCTTTAACACCCCACAATAACTAAAAACTTTGACAAATTTTAAATTCATTAACTCCTCCAAAGATCAGATTTGTTATTATTATTAAGCATAAAGGAACTAGAAGAAACAAACAGATACATAAATTAAAAAACCTCATAAGTTGCAGTTCCCCCAGATGTTGCAGCTTGGCTAAGTGTCACATTTGATATAGCACCATTTGCAGAGAGGACACAAACGGCCCTAGGACCATTTTGAGAAAAAGCCATTATTTTCAAAGACACATCCTGAAAAACCAGTTACTTAAAATTAGTAACATTATACATAATTAATTATCTCCTAGTCATCCTTTATGGTTCATAGCAGTGTGCATGTCAAGATCTCCATCAGGTGACTTGTATTATTGAAAATACCTGCCAAAAAAGAAAAAAGAAAGAAAGAACCATCTCCCAGCATCAGTAAATCATTGTTGAAATTTTAGCCCCCATTTGGCCCCCATTTCTTGGAAATGAAAATGGGTGGAATAGTTGTTTTTTGAAAAATGAGTGGTTGAAAAAGAAGGAAAAAATTTCGATATTATTTTACGGAAGATTGTGTAGTTGAAAATAGGAATGAGAAAAATGGAATGTAGTTTAATGAGATTCAAACATGGGCTAATTTGAATAAATGCAATGAAAGAAACATAAGATCAAATGCTGTGACTTGTGATTTGATGTAATACTAGTGTACCTTAAAATAAATGAGAAGGTTATATGAAATCAAGAGAACCATTGCGATCAGTTAAAGGAAAACTTTTTGATTTATGAAAGAACTTAGTATATAAAAGGACAAACGAATAATGAATTTTTAGTTCACCCCACCACCATAATACCTATATATGTTAAGCAGCCACGAGAAAAACAATAACTTTTTGTCAATATGGCAGAGTTGGAAAGTTTCTTTTTGCAAACCAAAGAAGTCTAGGTAGAGCCTAGGTACTCCATTATTTACATGTAGCTACTTAATCCCTCCCATCAGTATTTTGCTGCATATCAGATGTTGTGTACTTCTTACCATTACCAAATACTGGTTGATACTCGTGTATTGAACTATTGAAGTGACAGTGCAATCCTACCTTGTCGACTCAATTAATTAGCTCCACTTTTAAAATAAAACAGAATATTGTAAAGATTAGTTAACACAAACAAACATAGCATTATTAACCATACAACCACAAAAAAATTTATACAATGATTTAGTGATCTAAAATTCCACACAAGCCTAAGTTCGAATCTTCTACTGCATTTTTCAAGCAAGTACACGTCTTTGTCAGGATGAAGTATATTACATAACATAAAAGTAAAATCACAAAAACAACTCCTTTTCTTCTGTTCTGAAGGAGTATACAACCTAAGGAGTTTACGACATTACGTATTTTCATATAGAGTAACCATTAAAGAAAGCAAGCAATGGTAGTTCGGTAAAGAATTATTTGGCTCTTAGTGGAAATTGAGTCAGTACCAGTAGATAGAATTCTACATAGTTATAGGACACAGACATAATTATTAAGATAAGCTAAATAATAGTCTTAAGCACCTACAACTTTAGGACACGCTTGGAAGAACATTTATAACGAAAATAAAACAAAGCTCTTGGCGATTCTAATTACCAGTACAGTTTCTTCGATAAACAAAATAGATGAAACATTCCTTCTAAAAAGAATAATGAATACGTTCCACTGACTTAACAAATAAGAATGAAAAGGGTAAAAAGTTAACCTCTCCAGCCTTTACACCGATAACATGCGGAGTAAATCCAACACCAGTTGATCCTGAAAAAAAAATAATAATAATAATAATAAAATAAAAGCATTAAAAAAAATGACAATAACATTAAAAAAATTGTCGATTTCTTATAAATGTGACAAGTCATAAACTATAGTGAATAAAACAAAAGAATACTAATAGTTAAGCCCATGTTTGGGAATGGACTCTATTAAAAATGTATTTTGGAATAGTGATTTTTTAGGAAAATGTGTGGTTAGAAAATAAGGAAAATTTTTAGCCCCTATTTGTCTCCCATTCTTTCAAAACTATTTTTTCTACATACTCATTTTCAAGCACACATTCTCCAAAAATTCACTATTAAAAACAATGTTTTTTTAAAAAAAAAAAAAATGGCCACCAAATAGGTCCTTGAAAATAAGAAAGAGAAAAATGAGTTTTTTTTCTAAAATGGAGCCCAAACAGGGGCTAAATATCCTCGGAATGAGATAGATAAAATAAAAATGAATAGATGAAAAGTAAAGAATACGACAGAAGTCGTTTTGATTTTCACCAGTATAGCTTCTTTGTGTGCATCTGAAGCACATAACAATAGTAGGCAAATTATATTAAAAGCAAAAAGAAAGCAACACAGGGGCATACTGGTAATCTCCCATTCTATAATATTTTGGAGACCCAAAGTTCCAGCAGACACCCATACCTCAATTTGATTTCATTAACCCATAAATATAGTTTCTCATTTTCTGTAATACTATATTATAGCATCAAGAACAACCACCAAAGCCTATTTATAGTTTGTTATTACAACTAACATTAAACAAAGAAAGAATAGGAAACATGTTTGGTTTTGCTTAAAAGTCAAATTTACTTCAAAGGTTACTTATTTTGTCAAATATTCTTATAAGAAACAAATTAATCCATTACAAAGATTTAATTTTTCAATCAATGATTCATCAATTAATTTAATTTAAACCCCATCTAGCACGTTTAGATATTCATATATAACTTCGGAGAAAGAAAGGGTCTTTACCCATCGTTTCCTTTTGTTGCTTCTTGCTGGAACCACGAGGTCGTCCTCTGCCCTTCTTGGCAGTTGGCGAGGCCGATCCGCCCAGAGGTGGCTGCGGCTGCGGAGGAGTTGCGACGGATGGTGGAGTTGCCATAGACTGTGAGAAAGTCCCACAGGCCGGCCGCTGGCCTGACGTCATAGCCATTGCCATGTTGCCATCGGGGCCGTACTTCCTCGGCCGCCCCCTCTTCCGCTTCTGCTCACCAGAGTTCAAATTCGTGACATTTTTTACTGTGGCGACGCCAGCAGGGACAGGATTGTACGGCTGCGGGGATGACCCTACAGGCCTGTACACAGTAGCACTTCCATCTGTGTTGTACACCATCCGCATAGACTGATCCAACTGCGCCTGCGAAACCGTCGGGGTCTGTGCTGATGCAGGAGAATTATGGACGGCGGAAGAAGCGGGTGCGATTGTGAATGGCTCCCGACTGGTCATCAAAGTTGTGGCTTCAGCCCCCGACATTTTCTTGCCGGGTGTCTTGAATTACCTTGAATTTTTTTGAAAATTACCTGACAAAAGGACCACAGAACAAAATGAGATCTTCTGCTGAAGAACTAAACGTCTAAACCCTATTCACATTTTGAAAGTAATTGAATTCAACTGTCACTCATGACTGCACTGAAACAAAGAAAAAAAAAACGCAACTTTGATGAAAAAATCAAAGTGAAATTTAGTAAAAACTAGTGAGAAATCAAAGAAGTTTGAACGCTAACAGCAAGATTTTGCCATTAAATGTCAAATTTGAGCTGAATTTTCCCAATTTTTGAAAGAAATTAGCAAAAAAAGCTCGAAATCACCTTTAAGCAAGAAAACCAGTTTTTGAAAATTTTGATTTTCACAATTTTAAGAATAACAAAATAACCCTAAAATTGAAAAGAAATTTAAGAAAATAACAGAAAAAAGAGGAAAAATAAAAAAATCTCACAATAAATAGGGGAAAATTCTTTGAAGCAGCGAAGAATTACAGAGAGTCAAAGATTGAAAGAGATAAAAGCAAACGAAATTTTGTAGGGTTTTGAGAGAAAGGCTTTTTGTAAAAATAAATGGGATCGTTAATAAAAAAGAAAAATATGAGGAAGGAAGTGGCATTTTCAGTAATTACTTTCCCACTAATATCTTATGTACGAAGAATATCCTAAAAAATAAAAATAAAAGAATGGTTTCGTTTATTCTTGAAATTCCTCATTTCATTTATGTAATTTCTCAAGGACGTCAGTGTTGTTCGACAATCATTATTTGAAAAAATAATATTTTGAATAATAATTTTTAAGAGAATATGTCATTAAAAAATTTTAAATTTACTTGTAAAATATTTTATTATGTAGTTAAAAATGAGTATATAAAAAAAAAATTCAAATAATGGTCGTCAAATATGAACTTAATAATGTTATTAGTACTATTAATATTATAATACCAATTTAAATGATAATAAGTGACATTTAATGAGTCGAGCCACAAAATTATATATTTAATTTAGTGTGTCACTAAACTAGTGTTGTAGCACTAATTTATAATAAATAAATATCATATCAAGTGATAATTATTTCTTTTGACTCTACTATAATTCAATTATTTCAATAATATCTTAATTTCATTTTTCAATATATATTTAATTTATTTAACATTTTAATTACCATTAATGTACATGTATATTTGACAGATTCATTTCATTTGTGTGTTTTCATTAATATATAAATTCTCTATTATTAATTCTCAATTAAATAATATTCACATTTATTTGATTAATATTCATCTTTATTTATATATTTCAGTGTGTATTTTAATTATAAGTTAATTAGAATTTCACTAATCAAGTATGCATTATATTATTCACCTACGTGTATATTAGTTAATATTCAATTTTACTTCATTGAAATTAACTATCACATCAAGTGAGAATTATTTTTTTGGACGGATTTAGCCCTACTGTAATTTAATTATCTCAATAATATATTGACTTTTCATTTTTCAATGTGTATTTAATTATTTAACCATTTGGTTATCATCAATGTACATATACATTTGATGAATTCATTCACCTACGTAGTTTCATTAATTAATAAATTTCATACTATTAATTCTCAATTAATAAGATTCGCATTCATTCAATTAATATTCATCTTCATTTTTTAAACAATTATAGCCCTACTATAATTTAATTATTTCAATAATTTTTTATTTTTTATTTTTTCAATATGTATTTAATTTTTTTAACTTTCTAGTTACAATCAATGTACATGTACATTTCACATATTCATTTCACATATATGTTTTCATTAATGTATGAATTTCTCACTATTAATGCTCAGTTAATTAACATTCATATTTATTTAATTAATATTTATCTTCATTTATGCATTTCAGTATTATTAATTTTAAATAAAAGTTAAATAGAATTTCACATTCAATAATGCATTTCATTATTCACGTCCATGTATCTCAATTGACGTTCAAATTTACTTAATTGGAATAAAATATCGGATCAAGTGAGAATCATTTTTTTATGATTTTAACCATAATATTATTTAATTATTTAAAAAATACATTACTTTTTATTTTTTAATAGGTATTTAATTTATTTAACAATTTAGTTACCATAAATGTACATGTACATTCAACGGATTCATTTCACCTATGTGCTTTTATTAATGTTTGAATTCTCTATTATTAATTCTCGATTAATTAACATTCGTATTCATTTAATTAATATTCATCTTCATTTATGCATTTAAATATTATTAATTCTAATTATAAGTTAATTAAAATATCATATTCAAGAGTGCATTTTATTATTCATGTTCGTGTATAACTGTATGCTAATTAACATCTAATTTTACTTAATTGAAAATTAAATAAATTATTTAGCATTTATTGTCACGTATATATTTCATGATATTAATTCTAAACTAATTATCATTCAGGCATATTCAAATATTATTTCTACGGCACTTATAAATCATTTCATAATAATGTGCAACGCGCATTTAACATTGACTAGTATTTCTAACTAACATTATTGTTTATTTTTATTTTTATTTTTTTAAGGACAAATTTACAGTCACTATCCTTCGGATGCGCACTAGGTAAACTCTCATATTGATATAATAGCCTACAAACTATATCAGCTAGGTTAACCATATTATTTTTTAATTTGTAATAACTTTGTTTTAGAGCAAATAATAGAGAGAGTGGCACGTGGTTCGTGTATGAAGATAGATAATGAAAAGGAAATTAAAAGTTGGATTACATTATGTAATGTAGCTATAATTATTAATTATTAATAGATAATGAATTATTAGAGGACAGTCCAATTCAAATTCTACTATTTCGGGTTTGGTAACTGATAATACAATTAATTGAATACAACTCACATATCACTGTCAGCATTAAAGGAGTCATTTATGAGTGGACAAAATAATCTTATTTATTTTTTTAATTATTGTTGTCCTTTTAATTTCTCATAAATTATTAAGCCATTGGTCCTCATTTTTTTCAAAAATATTTTTATCTCTTATTTTCGCTCATATATTTTTCAATAAAATAATATTACATATAAATTCAAAATATTTTCTTATTTTTTAATCACATATTATCAATCAAATTACTATTTCAAATTTTTTTTATTTTTAAAAAAAGAGGGGGGAGGCTCAAACATATTCTAAATACATGAGCTCGAAAATTTTTGTATAATCAAAATATTTAAAGTTTAAACGTAGTTCTTAATAGTGAGATCTCGTTTTTCTTTTATTTCTTGTTGACGAATAAGTAGGTTAAGAGTTCGATTAAAACTTTTTGAAATTAATTGTTCAATAAAAAACAATATCATGGGGTACATCATGATTGTAAATTTTTTATTTGAATATCACGATCTTACAATTCTAAAATAATAAAACAACCTAGTTAGTATATGGGATCTTTAAAATGTAGAACTCATACAATGTCATTATTGGATTCTAACTATTCCTCCATCTAAGAACATTTTGATGGGATTATTTAAATATGAGATTTTTCTCTATTTTAAAGGGATTTTGCTATAATATTCTCACAGCAGGGGGCTCACAATTTTTTTATTTATCGTGGGCCTCCTCCCATGTGTGTGATTATCAATCGAAATTGTCATCCCCGATTGTACGTGTAGCATGATCTATTTTAAAGAATTATTTCTTTAAAAATTATATTTCAAGAACCTCTTTTAATTCAAGTTTTTAATTTAGAGACTAAATTCGACTATCAAAACTTAGAGAGTCAAACATACCCTCTATAATTAAATGCATTCAAAGTATTCTAATTTCAATAGAGGAAAATAATATAATAATTTGAAGGGAAGCTAATAAAAATAAAAGATAAAAAAAATAATAATAATATTTTTTTGGAGTAATAAAATTAAGTGTTAATAAAAAAAAAGTTTGTTGGAGTACTTAAAAATATTTACTATCTAAATTTATAAATGCTCATAGAATATACTCTTTAAAAATAAAAATTATCTAAAAAATGCTCTATCTTACCAATCCTATTTAATGAATTAAATAGGTTTGTTATTAGGCACTTTGGCCCATGTCATAAAAAAATTAGGAAAACACTCACTGTTCTGATTTACTTAAAAACAGTGGCGCCAAAAGTTTTTAAGTCTGTCCCCAAACTGGGACATGTAGCATAACTATAAAAATTAACCGTAGTTAAATATTAGACTTCAAGTTCCGATTTAACACTTGATGGGGTTTTCATGATAGTTAGATTTTTATTTTACTTTTCTTTGCATTTCAAAATCAATTGTGAACATTACAAAGTAGTTACAAGTACAACCTTCATTTTAGTGTTTGATTAAGGGGGACCTCAATTCATTTTAATGAATTTTTAAATCCCATATAATTTTCCAACTCAGATTTTTTGAAATTTACCTCCATGGTAGGGTGTGTTAGACATTCTTCATTTAATTTTTTATAATTTATTTTTCACTCTTTCTCTACATTCTCTCTCTTTTAGACGTGGTCCACAATTAATGTCATCTACATTAACATTGAAAATGTTCTGCTCTTCATCTCCATTTTGCTTCTTACATTCACAACAATTTACACATTTGCATTGGAAATGCTCTTAGAATATCGTAAATGTAACCATGAATTGCTTAAAAATTTATCACACTAGCAAAATAAAATGATGTTTAGAAAGTAATTTCCAATTCTAGCAGACAGGGATTATATCAATCCGACATAATAGAAAAATAGACAATGTTTAGAGTTCTGTTAAACTAAGTGACTTGGCAATTTTTTTTTTTTTTTAGATTTATATTTTATTTCTTGATTTAAACTTGATTTTCTTTTTATTTTAAGAAAATGAAGCACCTAGATAACATTAAGAGAAAATTACAGCCTACCCTGTATTTAAATATTCATTTTCGTAAATCAAGAATCAACTTTCATAATACAATAATCAGGTTTTAATTAATAGATTATTTTGAATTAAATTAATTATTTGGGAGGAAATCAATACCGTATTTTACGTTGAATTGGAGAGAGAGTGTTTATATCTAAAGCCTTGAACAAATTGATTCCTTCCCAAATTAAAAAGAAATATAAGTCGTTCATCATTCTCTCTCTCTAGCACAGCCGCCGTTCATGTTCTCTCTCCTCCTCTCCATCTCCTTCGTGAAGTGAGCGGCGACTTGTGAAGTCGCAGAATCGACGCTGCGACTTGTGAAGTGCATAGCAATCCACCGCCCAGAGCACAAGTAGTGGGTGGTGGCGAATGAAGAGGAGATTTGGGTGGTGGGTGGTGGCGAATCACCACGAGGCAGTTTGGGTGGTGGAGAATCATCGCGAGGCAGTTTGGGTGTGACGATTTCTGATGGTTTGGATGGTGCTTTCTGTGGTGGTTGGTGTTTTGTGAGGTGTTGTTGATGGCAATTTTTGTGAGGTTGCTGGTCGCGATTTTCAGATTTGTGAGGTGTTGGTGACGACGAAGTGTGGTACAGTGAAGTGTTGGTGGTGGTGACGCTGTCGGTAGTGTCGCAGCGCTGCTGTTGGGATGAAGGGAGTGCCGGTATTCACAGATTAATTGGGATGAAGGTGATTGCCGCCGCAGCTGTAGGGATGAAGGCAATGGCTTAATTGTGACCATAAGCTAAAATAAACATCAACAAATCGGTGGGCACATATTTGTATATACATACGACACAGATTTGTGACTTGATCTCCGATTCATATGCGCCTACTCAGGTCACATACTTTGTTACATTGATCACATGTTAAAGTCTTGCGTGCACAAATAAGAAGTTACAGACTTGCGGTCAAAGTTCTAAGTTCACATAAAAATGTGCACAAGTTGGTGTTGAGGGTCACAAATTTGTTTACTGATTAATTTGGTAGGCTATGGCTTGATTGTGACCACCGAAGGCAACTATTTTGTGACCACCGGAATCTGATTAACTGTGACTATCGGAGGCAACTATTTTCAAAATACAGCTCCAGTAAGTCGAAACGGGAAGAAATGCGCCATAATGAAGTTTTCGGCTAGCACAGATTTTGGATACTTCTGTTAAGATGGTAACCAACTCCTTGATTTTAGGAATTGAATTGATCCAGGTTAATCATACCATGTATATTTATTATATATATATATATATATATATATATATATATATATATTAGAACTTGATTTCTGAATATTGGAAACATAATTCTTACTTTTCAAATGATGTATAGTAAAGACTTGGGTTATGTATTGTTCCCTAACATTAAACTTTGAGCATTCTGTAGATGGAATCAGGGGGCTCCATCTAATTTTTAGAAATGAACAGGAATCAGAATTGTTGGTTTCGGTTGGGTTCTACCATAACGCAGCTAAAAATTTAGAAAACAATTTTTTTTTACATTAGTTTGTTCAACTGGTTACAATTTTAAACCAAAATGTAAGGAAAGAGAAATTACATATATACTCCCATTAATTTCCAAAAGTTTCCTTTTGAGCATTAAAGAAGTCCGTATCAGTGAACTCAAATCAGAAATTTCACGCAATATTTGAAAGTGAAAAGAATAAAACTTAAAAAATGAAAATTCGCTTGTGAAAAGGTTCAAAACAAACCTTCGTGCTCTCCTAGATGGCGTAGGGTGGTTCTGCTAGTCCGATGATCAAAAGTCACCTGCAAAATGAGGGCGAGGCTCTTCTCTCCCATTGTACCTCCGACGTAAGAATTAGAATCAGCTGGAGAAATATAGTTTTTGGAATTGAATGCACAGGGAGAGCTCAGATAGTAAAAAATCCACTAGTCTTTACCTGACCCACCTTGGGGTATTTATAGGTGGCTGGGGCCGCGTAACTGACGGACGGTTGCAATGTCACGTGTCACACGTTGTGCTCCCACTTTTCCTACGTTCTGAGAAGGTGGCCACTACCCGCCTAGTAGTTGGTTGTCTTTGTGATAACCGCTAGGTGGCCTCTATCTAATTAGGTGATTTTCCGTGACTAAGCGCTATAGAGCGCCTCATAGTGGCAGACAGCTTAGCATGAATGTAAAGCGCCCGCGTGGGGTCGACGCCTTCACGTGGCAGGCATGTGGTCGACCGCCTAGGGGTCGTTGTCATCTAATGCCAGCATAGTGAAGCTCACGCTGGTAGACACGGGGTACATTCCACATAGTTCCAATCTTAGTCACCATACCCGAAGATTGCTAAGGGATAATTGCTAAGGGCGTATTATATCACTAGCCCCTTGCCTCTTGTCGATATTTTTTATTGGCAAAGGGTACGTCTTTGCGCCATTTTTTTATCGGCTCTCAACTCGACGTAAGTAAATCAAATGGTCCAAGTGGCGAAGAGAGGCGAAGGTGTCGTCCAAGTGGTGGAGATAGCTGAACAATTCAGTAGTCTTTACCTGACCCCCCCTTGGGGGTATTTATAGGAGGCTGGGGCCACGTAACTATCGGGTTGTTGCAATGTCACGAGTCCCACGTGTGCTCCCACTTTTCCCACGTTTTGAGATGGTGGCCACTACCCGCCTAGTAGTTGGTTGTCTTTGTGATAACTGTTAGGCGACCTCTATCTAACTAGGTGATTTTCCGTGACTAAGCGTTGTAGAGCGCCTCGTAGTCGCAGACAACTTAGCATGAATGTAGAGCGTCCGCATGAGATCGACGCCTTCACGTGCCAGGCATGTGGTCGATCGCTTAGGGGTTGTTGTCATCTAATGCCAACATAGTGAAGCTCACGCTGGTAGACGCAGGGTGCATTCCACATAGTTCCAATCTTAGTCATCATACCCGAAGATTGCTAAGGGATAATTGCTAAGGGCATATTATATCACTCACCCCCTGCCTCTTGTCGATATTTTATTGGCAAGGGGTATGTCTTTGCGCCATTTTTTATCGGCTCTCTACTCGACGTAAGTAAATCGAATAGTCCAAGTGGCGAAGAGAGGCGAAAGTGTCGTCCAAGTGGTGGAGATAGCTGAAAAATTCAGTAGTCTTTACCTGACCCGCTTTGGGGGAATTTATAGGCGGCTGGGGCCGCGTAACTGCCGGGCGGTTGCAATGTCACGTATCCCACGTTGTGCTCCCACTTTCCCCACGTTCTGAAAAGGTGGTCACTACCTGCCTAGTAGTTGGTTGTCTTTATGATAACCGGTAGGCGACCTCTATCTAACTAGGTAATTTCCCGTGACTAAGCGTTGTAGAGCGTCTCGTAGTGGCAGACAACTTAGCATGAATGTAGAGCGCATGCGTGGGGTCGACGCCTTCACGTGGCAGGCATGTGGTCGACCGCCTAGGGGTCGTTGTCATCTAATGCCAACATAGTGAAACCCACGCTGGTAGACACGGGGTGCATTCCATATAGTTCCAATCTTAGTCACCATACCCGAAGATTGCTAAGGGATAATTGCTAAGGGTGTATTATATCAGCTTCTTATATGGGTTTCGTCCGAGTATTTCAAGAATCATTACCATCTTTTAAAATTCGAGAATTTTGTGATCATTCGATTTTGATTAAAATGTCCATCTATAAATTGTAGTAGTTTTTAATCACATAAATATTTTAGAATATTAGGAATTTCTATTCGACTCTTTAGGCTATCATAGATATGTAACTATACCCTTTTAGAAAAATATATGTTCAATTTGTACACAATAAATTAATCAAAATAAAAGGTCCCCAAGTACATATTACCGACTCCATTATAATAAGATAGTTAGATTCATATTTTTGACATAATATTTTTATTTCTAAAACCCCAAATTGATACCGTCAAGCATTTCAAGATATTACTTCCCATTTTAATCCAACAACTTTCTCTCGTCTCCATCTTAACTATACATTCATAAATAGAGTTTTGCTACAGTGCCTGTATAATTGACACCCAACTCACACTATACACACATGAGGAGAAATATTATTTTATTCACACAGGACTCACGCAATTCATGCGAGAACAGTGTGATCCATACGATTATCCTAGTGGTGATTTAGCATTTTTCTCATAAGCATTTTCTGCACTCTACCCAAAAAAAATATTAAAATATATATATATACAAATCTTACAAAAATTCCATCGTGAATACCAAATTCCAAAATAATAATTTAAAATAAACGTTGGCTTTTGGGTATATTGAGACATAATGCATGATAAATAACATTAAAATAATTATTATAATAATAATAATAACCATTATATTCATATAAATTTCATGTATTAGAAAATGAGTCAGTTCTGTTGTAAAAAGAAAGTTCTGTTGTAAAAGAAAAGTTTATTAGGATTTGTAGTGAATGACAATTATACCCTGTAGTCATAGAAATTATTATCATTGTATCCCTGTTTTTTAATTATAAATTTAGGGTTTTGGTCATTAATAAAATACACACAAGATATTGACTCTAATTTTCTCTTATTCTTCTTCTCTATTTTATAACATGTTATCAGCACGAAAACTTAATTATTCAAAGTTTAGTGAATATAGTAATTTTTTTTTTTTAGCATAATCATCTGTCACAAGTACCAAAATTTATTTGATGACATGTGAATTTTTTTATATGTGCATTATAATATTCTGCTTATACAAACTCTCTGCCTCTTGAATTTTCCGCTAATTGATTGCGGTTGATTTATTCACAAGTTGATTGTGGCAGATTTATTTTGCAATCATATAGATTATTAAATCATTAGATGTACTAGCTTTTTGTGACCAACTTTTTGGTTCTACCTTAATTAATTATGCTTTAATTTTTGTTGATTAATCATGCTCTAGTTTTTGTACAAATTAGTCTTGGTTTAATTTGTTAATTCTATCACAATCAATTAGTATGCATGATTCTTGTATGTATGATTTCTTTTCAGGCTGCAATTTGGTGTGTAATATGATTTCTTTTTTCACTTCAACTTTGCCTGTATAATATGATTTCTTTTCACGTTTTATTAATATGAACATATCATGCCAAATTTAATTCACGTTGCAATTTGGTAATTCATACCACAATTTGGTAATTCATGCGGCAATTTAATAACTCATGTATCATAATTAATAATTTCCTATGTGGTAAAAAATAACTTTAGAGCATTTCTTTTCAAGATTTCTTTCTTAATGCATGTTTGGAAATTAAATTTCTTTATTGTAAAATATAAGTTTATGATGATTATTGAATTTTTTTCTGCCCTTAACTTGATTAAATATTTTTAGATGATCTATTATGATATTCTATCATGTTGTTGCTCTTGAAGTAGCACAACTTTATAATTAATATTCTAGAAGAATATTATTTGTTCCTGAAGAGCATAAATTATAATTTTCAATATTCAAGAAGAA
The DNA here is from genome assembly GCA_019395295.1 of Osmanthus fragrans. Classification (NCBI taxonomy): domain Eukaryota; kingdom Viridiplantae; phylum Streptophyta; class Magnoliopsida; order Lamiales; family Oleaceae; genus Osmanthus; species Osmanthus fragrans. Next base: position 6,490,705 of record CM033355.1, on the reverse strand, counting down.
TATTGATATATTGTTCTTGAAGAACAATAATAAAATACAACGTGCTCCTGAAGTAGCACATATTTCGATGAATTTATTATCTTAAATTAATGTTTATTCCCTTAAAGAAAACACGTAACCTATGTTGATATTATTTAATTAACTATTATGTAATGATTAATCATATTCTTTGAAACTAATTGTATTTTCACTTATTTTATTGTATAGTTAATCAAATGGCAAATATCACAAAACTTGAGTTTACTACACTAGACATATCTGACAAAAAATTATCTATCATGGGTATTTGATGCTGATATCTATCTTGTCTCAAAAGGTTTGGGAGAGACAATAAAAGAATGAAACAAATAATCCTTGCAGGATCATGCAAAAGCACTCATCTTTCTTCGTCACCATCTTCACGATGGATTGAAAATTGAATATCTCAATGAGAAATATCCACATGCTCTTTGAAAAAAATTGACTGAAAGATTTGATCATCAGAGGACTATAGTCCTCCCCAAAACCCGCTATGAGTGGATGCACCTTCGTTTGCAAGACTTCAAAACTGTAAGTGAGTACAATTCTGAACTCTTCAGAATATCTTCAAAATTGATCTTGTGTGGAGAAAAAATCACTGATGAAGATTTTTTCTACCTTTCACGCCTCAAATGTGCTCTTGCAGTAGCAATATCGTGAGCGTGGTTTCAAAAAGTACTCAAACTTAGATCTTGCTTGTTTATTGCTGAACAAAATAATGAATTTCTAATGAAAAATCATGGGTTACGTCCAACTGGTTCTGTACCATTACCTGAAGCAAATGCAATATCAAGACATGGACATGGACGTGCACGTAAAATAAATTATGAACGAAATAATCAACAAAGTTATCATCAGCAAGACAATAATTTCAAAAGGCACAAAGCAAACGAAAGTAGCACGTCCAAAAGGTGCATGAACAAAATTGTTTTAGATGTGGAATGAAAGGGCATTAGACACGTACCTGTCGTACGGCAAAACACCTTGTGGATCTTTATCAAAAATCAATCAAGGGAAAAGGAAAAGTTGAGACAAATTTTGCTAATTATGATGGTCCGATTGATGTGACTCATTTGGATGTCTCTGATTTCTTTGTCGATCCAAATGAAAATATTGACCACTTGATTGGGGGTGGTGTGATGGAAGATGTAGATTAATTTATTTTATATGCTTCTAGTATTTCACTTTATTTTACAAATTTAGAGTGTGTTTGATTGAGATTATTTGGGAAAAATATATTTTGAAATAGTGATATTATGGGAAATGTGTGGTTGAAAAAGAAGGAAAAGTTATTGATGTGATGGAAAATATTATTTTATTGAAAAATGTGTGGTTAAAAATGAGTAGAAGAATGAGAATGAGAATTAAAATGTGGGTCAAACAGGGCCTTAGTTAGAAATATGTTTTTTTTTTTACTTTTCACAAAAAAAAAAAGGAAAACTTTATTATGTATTGTCAATTTCATATTATTGAATTATATTTACTTCCTTAAATTTAAATTCAAGTTTTTATTAAAACATATGTATTTTGTTGTATTTATGGATTGATGATGGATTGTCAAAATACTTATTTGATTAATAGTGCAACACACATACAATTCTTCAAAATAAAAAATATTTTTTGGACTTAATATTAGCAGAAAATAATGTTAATGTGATATCTGGTGCATTGAATATCGTTAAAGGCTCCGGAAGAGCTTGAATTATTTTACCAAATAATACAAAATCATATATTAACGATGCACTTTACTCTAATAAATCCAGAAGAAATTTGCTTAGTTTTAAAAATATCCGCTGCAATGGATATCACATTGAGACTGTGCAAGAAAATAGTATTGAATATCTTTGCATAATTTCCTTTGTATCTGGCAAAAAGCAGATAAAAGAAAATTTTCATGCACTTCCATCTGACATGTACTATACATTTATAAAAATGGTTGAATCAAATAATGTCACGAACTAGAAGTTCGTTGACCCAAAAAAAAGTTTTATACTTTGACATGATAAGATTTGGACATCTAGGAGCTATAATAATGTGTCGAATAATAAACAACTCACATGGACATCCTTTAAAAAACCAGAAGATTATTTTACCTAATGATTATCCATGTGTAGTTTGTTCGCAAAGCAAGTTAGTCATTAGACCTCCGACTACAAAGGTTAACGTTGAATCTCCAACTTTCTTGGAAAGAATTCAACTACACCCACCATGTGGACCATTTCATCATTTTAAGGTATTAATTGATTCTTCTACTAGATGGTCACATGTTTGCCTACTTTTCACTAGAAATGTAGCATTTGCTAGACTACTTGCTCAAATCATAAAATTACAACCACAATCAATCAAGACTATTCGTCTTGACAATGCTGGTGAATTCAGATCACAAGCATTCGATAATTATTGTATGTCAATTGGGATTACTATTGAACATTCGGTTGCGCATGTCCATACACAAAATGGTTTAGCAGAGTCGTTTATTAAACGTCTACAACTAATAGTTAGACCATTACTTATGAAAACAAAGCTACCAACTTCTGTTTGGAAACATGCCATATTACATGTTGCATCATTGGTTCGTATTAGACCAACTGCCTATTATCAATATTCACCATTGCAACTTGCATTTGGTCATGAACCTGATATTTCTCACCTAAAGATTTTTTATTGTGCTGTCCAAGTCCCTATTTTATCCCACAACGTACTAAAATGGGTCCCCAACGAAAACTTGGGATTTATGTGGGTTTTGATTCACCATCCATTATTAGGTATCTGGAACCTTTAACGGGTGATTTATTTACTACACGTTTTACAGACTGTCATTTTGATGAAATGACTTTCCCAACTTTTGGAGGGGAAAAACTACATTATGAAAAACAAAGTAAATTTTCTTAGAATGAAATAACTCTATCTCACTTTGATTCCTGCAGTAATCAATGTGAGCAAGAGATGGAAAAAAATCATTCATTTGAAAAGAGTTGCAAATCAATTACCCGATATATTTGTTGACACGAAAAAAGTGACAAAATCATATATACCAGCAGAAAATATTCTAGCAAAAATTGATGTCGCTGCAGGACAATCTGTTGTAACAAACGAATCTAACATACGCCAGAAGCGTGGTCGACCAGTTGGATTAAAAGACTCTATACCTCAAAAAAAAAAATACAAGAGAAAAACCAACCAAAAACTTCGAAAGAAGTAACATTAGAAAATATTGATCAATCAAATATTGAAAATATATGGTTCCTGAAAAATCACAAATGTCCGAAAATAATGAGATTTCAATAAATTATATGTTATCTCATAAATTATGGGAATGGAATAATGTTGTTATAGACAATATTTTCGCCTTTAATATGGCTCTTGATATTATGCAAAATGAGGATCCTGAACTACAGTCATTTAAAGACTGTCAAAATAGAAATGATTGGCCAAAATGGAAAGAATTCATACAGGCGGAATTGAATTCCTTAGAGAAAAGAAAAGTGTTTGGACCTATAGTTCGAGCACCTGAAAATGTAATCCCTGTAGGATACAAATGAGTTTTTGTACGAAAGAAAAATAAAAACAATGAAATTACAAAATACAAAACCCGACTAGTAGCTTAAGGTTTCTCACAAAGACCAGGTACTGATTATGATGAAACATATTCTCCCGTAATGGACACCGTCACTTTTAGATTTTTGATTAGTTTGACTGTGTTACAAAAACTTGATATGCGCCTTATAGATGTAGTAACTACATACTTATATGGTTCACTTGATGGTGACATATATATGAAAGTCTCCGAAAGACTTAAAAGTGTCAGGAGCAAACGATACATGCCCGAGAACCTTATTCTCAATTAAATTGCAAAGATCATTATACGGACTGAAACAATTCTGATGCATGTGGTATAATCGTCTTAGCGAATATTTGTTGAAAGAGGGTTATAAAAATAACGATGTCTGCCTCATGTGTTTTCATAAAGAAAACAAATATTGAATTTGCAATTGTCGCAGTTTATGTTGATGATCTAAATTTGATTGGAACTTTTGAAGAGCTCAACAAAACTGCTAATTATTTGAAAAATGAATTTGAGATGAAGGATTTAGAAAAAATCAAATTTTGTCTCGAGTTGCAAATCGAACACTTCCCAGAACGATTATTTGTTCATCAATCTACATATACAGAAAAAGTTTTAAAACGATTTTATATGGATAATGTACATCCATTGGTATCACCTATGATTGTTCGATCACTTGATGTGAAAAATGACCTATTTCGTCCACTTGAAGATGGAGAAAAGGTTATTGGTCTTGAAGTACCATATCTTAGTGCAATTGGAGCATTAATATATTTTGCAAATTGCACTCGACCCAACATAACTTTTTCTATAAATCTTCTTGCAAGATATAGCTCTACACCAAGTCAAAGACATTGAAATGGTGTTAAACACATTTTTCGTTACCTAAAGGGTACGATTGATTTAGAATTATTTTACTCCCAAAAGTCGGGATCTACTTTAGTGGGATATGCAGATGCATGTTATCTATCTGACCCACATAAAGCTAAATCACAAACAGGATACATGTTTACACGTGGAGGAACAGCTATATCATGAAGATTTGTGAAGCAATCATTGACAGCAATATCCTCAAATCATTCTGAAATTATTGCAATCCATAAAGCAGGGCGATAATGTGTATAATTGAGGAACATGACCCATCATATCCAAGTATCATGCGGGTTAATTTCAACAAAAGATAATCCAACAATTTTTTATAAAGACAATGCAACTTGTATTACACAACTCAAAGGAGGCTATATCAAATGCGACAGGACAAAATATATTTCTCCAAAATTCTTTCATACACACGAGTTTCAGAAGAATGGCGACATCGATATTCAACAAATTCGCTCAAGTGACAATTTGGCCGATTTATTTACAAAAACACTGTCAACATCTACATTCAAAAAGTTAATCCATGAGATTGAAATGCGTCGACTCAAAGATTTTTAGTGATCAACATTAGGAGTAGCTGTACTATTTTTCCTTCGCATAGGTTTTATCCCACTGGATTTTCCTAATAAGGTTTTAATGAAACAACATTTATTTTTAATACTCCAAAATAACTGTACTCTTTTTCCTTTGTTTGATTTTTTTGTCCTATTAGATTTTATCGAGACAGATATTTTGTAATGTGTCATTCAAGGGGGAATGTTGTAAAAGGAAAGTTTATTATAATTTGTAGTGAATGACAATTATACCCCTGTAACCGTAAAAATTATTACCATTGTATCCATAATTCTTAACTATAAATATAGAACTTTGGTCATTAATAAAATACACACAAAATATTGACTCTAATTCTCTCTTCTTCTCTATTTTATAACAAGTTCTAATATTTCAGTTCCATTAATTTCATTATAAATTCATGCTAGAACCTTGTGAACTCTATTCAAATTCAAGTGAATCCATAAATCATAAGAATTTTTAATTAAAATCCTGTCCAGGCTGTTAATTTACTACATCAATTGGCATACATAAATACAAATTCCAAACCGGAGTTAAGTTATGTCGTATGAGGCATTAGCATTCCCATAAATTTTGCCACTAATGGGACAGGTACGTCTCATTAAGTAACAACTCCTAGGGACTTCAGCTCAATTCTCATTCTTGTCCGAGATTCGAAAGAGCTTGAGCTTCTCAGATGAATACTGAAGCGGGGGAAATCGAGCAGTTGAATATCAATCTGCTTTAACACCCTCTCCTACAATTTCCCCAGCTTTTGGTGGGGCGGGTGTTTTATGAAATGAAAGAGTCAATTGATCGACAAAAAGAAGGTTCTGTAACTGCTGCAACTGTTGCCGTTTCCTCTCCATTTGCAAATCAAATTCCTCAAACTGAACAATGTTGTCTTCAAACTCTTTTGTCTGCAAAATTTGAATTACAACGAAATAATGAGAAAAACGCTTGGAATTATTATCGAACAGCAAAAATCTATCACATTCGGACTGCGGTGTACCTGAACAGCAATGCCAGATATTGCCTTCTCTAGCTCCTCATCTTCCTTCTCGAGCTGCAATCTTGCTTCAGCAAGAGATTCTTCCATTGAGTTTGGGTCGTCACTATTAGATGCAATATCAGATTCTGTTCAAATTCATTTGAAAATTGAATTGAATTAATTGAAAGAAGTTTAAAATCAGACTGACCACTACTATTTAGAAAGGGTCTACAAGGAGTAAAGCGTGGTAAGGCATAGAAGTCAAGCCTCAAGCCTTGTGAGCCTAGGCAAAACCTAAATGCAACAAGGCGTTTTTCTATTTTTTTTTCTATTATTTTAATTATAAATAAATAAAATAATACATATGTTGACAATTACTAGGAACTTCAAACATATTTTTCCAAGTTTCCAACAAAAATATAATTTTCAAAATCATAAATATTCCAATTAAATTTCATGAACAGAGACACCCATGTTTGTAGGCTAGGTTTTGGCTAAGGTGGGTTTTTGTTTGGACTTGCTCCCTTTTTAAGTTTTAACAATGATTAAGCGTTTTGTTGAACTGGTTTGAAAACAAGAAAATATCACTTGCAATTTTTTCCGCCTAGGTGCGCCCTACTGACTGTTTTCTTGCCTAGGCGAGAGGCAGGGTGTTTTCTCCGAGCCTCAAGCTCAAGCGGCCACTCTATTGAGAGAGAGAGAGAGAGAGAGAGAGAGAGAGAGAGTACTGGTTGGAACGGGTGTTCAAAGGTGTTTAATTAGGTCCCAATACTACATTCTCACCAACTTAAAAAGGTGTATGGGTAAATTTAAAAACACAAATCAGATGACGGGAGTTGATCACCAAATACAGGTTTCTCATTTCAACCATGTTTCTTTATCACCAAACACTGACAGCTTAGAAAAAAATTAGTTTGTTAACGGATAAAATAGGAATAAGATGAACATAGCAGGAATAAGGATGTCATGGCAGGGGTGTGGCTATGATAGAAAAGATAAAATGAGTTGTAAATATAAACTAACAGGCCGAGATGAAAACAATTAAGGATACCTAAGGGTAGAGGGCCTTGTGGCACCAGTGATTAAAAAAACATGAATATCAAAGAATCTAATTAGGCGAGGCATAAACCTGAATACAAAGAAATCAAAATAAATCACCAAAAATACATAATAAAGTAATAATAATATCATTAAAATTTTTTAATAATCCATAAAAGAACATTTCAATAAAATTAAGAAATTCTGATTCACAAATAGAAAAATAAAATAGGTTAGGACATGACTGGGCTCTTCATTTCTTTTCTCTAATCTCCAAATCCTTTTCTTCTTGGTTTTCAGGGTTGAACTTTGTTTCAAACAACCTGCAATTCCTTACAACATCCAGGGCTATTGAGGGGTGGGGGGGGGGGGGGGGGGGGGGGGGGGGGACAGCCCAAAAAGTAGAGGATGGTTAAAAAAGAAGTCCAAAAAAGGAAAAACTAAGGAGCGTACTTCTAAGCACCTTGACGTGTATGCCACAGTAAGGCAATACATAACCCTTGACAAAGAGCACCCTAAGTGTAGGAGTAGGCCTAGAGGCTAGTGAAAGCCTCACATGAAGCACTTCTGAAATGATTACGTAACACTAAGTGAAACAAATCTCCTAGAAGCAGATGTCTATCATGAAATAGGGAATTGAAGAAACTGATGGTTAGTGTTGGATGATTTTAACAGGTGCAGATATCAACAGCTCATGTCAGTTTCCAAATGATTGACGATGCAAGAGGAATGCGTTGAGTAGCAAATCAAAGTACGACCTTGAAGGTGAACATATAAGTATCTAGTAGATGTCAAACTTAAAAGTGCATTTATAAAAAACTTGCACAAACAGATCACATTACAATTGTCCAACACTACAACACAAGTGTCCAAAACTCTTGCATACATCGAAAGCAGGTTTCCTAGAAACTTGGATAACTTTCCCAATGAATTGAGATGTACTTAATGCCAAATCATATCCTATGAGGCTAAAAGTTTCTACGTGTTCAATATCCTAAAAGATTATTAATCACAATTAAAAATCGTCCAGCAAACACCTCAAACCAGTTGCATTTTAACTTCTGGTCAAATAGATTTGTGTCTCTTTATCAAAATGCAAAACTCCAACCATATGCTCCTGATGGACTCGTACCTTATTCTGATTCAAACCAAACTACGATTTGAAACCCTACAATTTTGAAAGCCATGGAAAAAGCCTCAATCTCAATTGCCTAAGTTTTTCGATAATTCTTCGAAGACATTTATAACCTTGAGATAAACTTTCATGTCCTTTCAAACTCAATTTAAGCCTCCAGTAACTTATCCTATGAAACCTCCATGAGCTTTATCAATTTGAAACCCCCTTGAAGCATTCTTTGATGACATCAACATAGTTCTAGTAATATACATTGTAATTAATTCCTAACTGTATTCTTCTAAACAAGAGCCTATTTACTGTAAGATAAAATTGGAAACCAGTACTCACTTGCAATTATCCGATGTTTAATTATCTATATCCAAAAAAATTAAGACAAAATATAATTGATTTCCAATCAAAAAACATTTAGAATCTTGCAAATACAAAGATTGGCAGAGCAGTTAATCCTCTGTCAATATGTCATTACAATTGCAAACTTTACATAACTCAATTTTTATTTTTATTTTTTCAAAAAAGTAGTAATAATAACTCAATGTTTTGTAAGTAAGCCTTCAGGCTCAAGTCATACGTTTGGCTTGCTACAAGCTGGGCTCAAAGATCACTTGGGAATTTCGTTTTGCACTCCTATGAATGGTAGTTGTAGCTAACTCTGCTGTTGTATAACTTGGCTTGACCTTACCAACGAAAGAAAGAGGTCTTAGTACTCTATGAGTGGGTTTAGAGTCCTTAACTAGGCTACCTAAATAGTAGATTTCGAGTCTCTAACCAAACTACCATCTATAGAGTTTGCGCTACTGCATCTTCTCTCATTTCTCAGCTAAATGTAAATTAATTTCTATAGTTATATTCTTTGATTACAATACTTGCAGAATGGTTCAGCACATCATATACATATCTTGAAAAGTCATATCAGTTAACACTTGAACCTCAATTGGAAAACCTTCTAAAACTGTCTTAAAAGTGTCTGGAAATCTAGGTGCATTTGTTCTCCCTTGTTAAGAATTCTAACATATTTTGAGAACGTGAACAAAAGGCTTTCATTGTAATCAATCTGATCAAAAGCATATCTACATGAAATCATACAATACTCTTTCACATTTATAGTATTGTTCAGCATTGTTTCATTACTTAATTGTTGCAGATCTCAAATTATTATAAGTTTTAAAGTGAACTTATAGTTTCAGAATCTGTGGTAATTTGAGCACCCCCCAAAAAATCCCTCCGAAACTCATTTGTAAGATATAGTAATATGTGAAGTAATTATTTTGCATTTCCTTTCCTTTTGAACTTTCAGAGATGATTGTAATATTGAAACATAAACGGTCTCAACATGTTATTCACAAGTGGGTTCATTATTTGAATTGAAATCTCAACATAATATTCTCTTTTATTTTTCATGGGAAATAAGCATTTCATTTTGCTCAATGATGTTGCATTAATGAGTCATTTTTATTATTTAGAAATTTAATAATTAAATTTTTCATTTAAAAAAAATTTACTCTTAGCAGCACATGCACTGTGCATGCGTTCATCGCAATTTTTATTTTTCCCCGTCTTGCCTAGTAGCAGTTTAATACCAACTAACTACTCAGTCGTGACATTATACAAGGACCAACACAGTTTCCAAGAAGAGGGACCATTAAGCTGTAAACAGACACTACAGACACATTTTTCAGAGGAATTAAAATTCACTGCCTGATCCAACAGAACAGATAAGTAAGGAGGTCCAATAGATTAGTTGTCCTTTTCTTTGCCCTAATTTTGAAACACGTATAATAATTGTATTAGATCATCTAGTGAAAGCTTAAAGAAAACCAACCAATGCAAATTCCAACAGAGCTAAAGGACTTGAATTTTTACAGTTATAATAGAGCATAACTATTAGATTTCCTGTCTAATCCATAACTCACAATAGATATAGCTCATACCTTGCTGTTTGGCAGCACCAGAGGATAGTTTCAAGCACTCTTGAAGTTTTCCATCACCAAGAGCAGAAACAGCAGCTAAAGCAGCACGTGCTGCGACTTCTGCAACATCTACTCCAACCAAAGTGGAGAGAAAATAAGCCTGATGAAATATCACCAACATAAAAAGCAAAGGCAAAACCATCAATAATGGAAAGAAAAAGTTGCTTAAGAGCAAATGTAGAGAACCAAAACAAGTAATAATGACATTTATTTGACTGGCTCAAGTCCAACATACGTGTGCAAGGACGAGGAATATAGGAAAAAAGTACATGTTCGCTTAACCATTTTAGAACGCAAAAAAAATGAACGGTGAGAAATATAGGAAAAATACATGTTTACTTATCTATCTTGGAACGCAAAAAAAAAAAAAATAAAATAAAATAAAATAAAAGAACAAGAAGAAGAAGAAGATAAGACAGTAAACTTATTATACTGAAATTGCTATATACCTCAAACCGCACCATTAGCATTAAATTGCCAAGAAGACATAGACCATGTTATTTATCTCCTAGAGACATACCTTTTGGGCTGTTAATAACCCCTAATGCCTTACTAAACTCGAAGCAGGAGGACAATACCAATAAACCTCGTGTTACATTTGTTTTAGCACTAGCTAATCTCAAATTTTAAGAATTCATTCTTCAAACCAACAAACGGGGAGTTGTTACCTGAGCCATAATTGGGTTACTTGAATCATCCAGGGGTGAAAGACACGTCCGTTTTGTTGGTCTTGAAAGATTTTGTGAACTTAATGCAGTATCCAGCTCAGCAGATTCTGGAGGCCCATCAAACTGTTCGCCAAATGGCAAATTTACAAAGTGAGTTACACATTCCCTCTCACTTCTACCGCCAACATGCTCTGCTACTTTCTTCCAGTCATCACCATAGTGCATAATAGCTTCTAGAAGTTGCAAAGTCTCTTTATCTGTCCAATCTGTCTTTGCCTCTTCACTGATCTCAACCCTCTTAAATTCCGAAGAATCCCTATAGTTACCCCGCACATAGCACCTCGCACAAAGTGTCATATCACGCTGCACAATGATTACAAATAGTACTGTAATTTTCTGCTCTCAAATATTAATAAGTTTGAGTGATGATGACTACCAAGTGGAGCAGACAACTTTGAGAGATGCAAAGAAGCATTAAAATGATATATTGCAGAATACAGAAATCTACTATATAATTGCTAAAAGAAAATACAGTTGCTTTAAACAAACAATAAGCATCAAGGATAACCAATGACTGGTAGTGGAAGCTAAATTATAAGAATTCCTATCTGATACACTGATACACAAAGCTATCTTATTAATAGCACAGAATATCCATCGACAATATAACACTAAACAGGGTGCCAAACATGCACTAAGTACCTTATCAGAGGCAAAGCAAGCAAAGCTGCAAACACCCTTGCAGTTACTGCAGGGCTTTGACTTGGAAACCGTAACATTGGTGCCGCTGCCACCGGCAGCATCACCACCCTGCAATGTGGCTGTTGCCGACTTGCTCTCCTTCTCTTCCCATTTCAACTGTGGCTTTGAAGAACCGGTGTAATTGATCAAACCCCAAGCTTCCAAGAAATCAAATATCCTCCGAATAGACCCCACGTCACCAACAATGGTCTTCCTGACCTCAGTGAAGGTAATTTTCTTGGTGGGGTTTTCTCGAAATCGCCTAATGATGGCATTCCTATAACACTTGTAAACCCTAGGGTTCTTAGAGGGATACCTCCCATCGAAGAACTCCGGAACAAATCTAACCTCGCATTCGTGAACGCTGTTCCACGAAAACCACCCTAAAGAGCAAATCATAAAATTAAACCAGAAAAGAAAAAAAAAAAAAAAACTATTATCCACATAAACAAATAAAATATAGAAGTGTAAGCATACGAGAATAGCTGGGGATGTGGATGATGTCAGAATCAGAGGAGGGTAGTTCGAGATGAGTGCGCGCGGTAGCCTCGACGGCAGAGGTGGCGGTGGCGGTAGCGGTGGTAGGTGTGAGAAGGGCGGTTGCGGGAGCGGAGGCGGGGTTGGATTTGGAGTCGGAAGGTGGCGGAAGGTCAATGGTAATGGTGGGCGTCGGGGTGTCAGTGATTGGGTTCCCGACGGAGGGTTCTGGGGTGGGTGTCGAAGAGGCCTTGATATCAGTAGCCATAATTGACGATTGGAGAACTAAAAATTAATTTTATGCCAGAGCGAGCCGTAGACCGACGGTTTAGAGATGGGCAGAAAAGAAACCAGTCGACCGGACCGTACACAAAGTTTTAATAGAAATAATAAAATAAAAATTTAAGCATGCGATTTAATGCCGTTTTCAATTTTCAGTTTTATAAAACATTAAAAATGTTTTTGATCTACCATTTTTAAAAATACATTTTCAAAAACAATGAAAAAATTATAACATAAAACTCAAAACACAATTTTCACGTTTTGAGTATTTTCAGTGAAAAATCTGAAAACACTCAAGACATAAAAAAACAAGAATTTTTAGAGTCCCATTTTTTCTATCAAAATATATTTTTCAATAGTGATTTGACTTATTTTAACCATACATTTTTTAATAAAATAATATTACACGTAATCTCAAAACTTTTTCTTATTTTTTAATCATATTTTCCATCATACACTATTTGCAAAATGCATTTTTTTTTAAAAAAAAATGGAGCTCAAACTAAAAAGATTTAAAAATAAAAATAAATAAATTCTAACAAATAAAATTTTATTTTTAAAAAAATAAAATCTTAAAAACTTAATATTAAAATTCTGAAAAAGTAAAATTATAAAAAATATATATATAGTTCAAGCCCTTAATAATTATTTACATAAAAAATTTTAAAATATGTACACAAACACAAACAAAAATATTTTCAATCCACATTATTAATTTTTAGTTTTATTTCCTATATTGAAAATTATTATTATTATTATTTTAGTTTTATAGTGAGGAAAAATATTGTAAAATTTACCAGCTTAAAAAATATATATATTAATATATAATTATTCTATTTTCATTGAATAATCAAATTTAATGGAATAAAGTATTATAAAATAATTTTTCAAAATTTTAAACCAAACATGTTTTCTAATTTTTCATTTTGAGAAATATTTTTTCAAAATGACAAATCGAATGTATTTTTAGAAATCTTAAAATAGACACACAAAACAGAAAACTAAAAATGAATTCAAAATTGAAACACGAATCAAACGGGTCCTTAGCAGCTTAGCTCCTCTTTTGCAAAGCATTTTGAGATTATTTGCTCATGTCAATGAAATGTTTTATTAAAATATAATTAAAAGTTATAAATTCAATAAAATATGTGATTAAAAAATAAATTTGACTTTGTTAGTATTAAAATTATAAATAGAATTCAATTTTATCATGGGAAGAATACATTACCCGAGCCTTAACTATACCACAATTCAATTTTAAGATAAATATGTTTAAAAATTCAGGAGATTATTAATAAACATTATACATAAAAATAATATATCACATAATTAATAGATATCCATCCTAATATCTCGACCTACTCCATTTTCTTCTCTCTCTACTTTGTTCTCTCTCTACCTTCTTCTCAAACAGTAGCGCTCGTCGTCGACATTTCTCAATGATGAGCCTCACTATGGCAAGCCTTACTATGACAATGAGGCACAAGGATGATACCTGTGTAGTTGCGTCCGCATCTGTGAGCAACAGTCTTGGCCGAAGATTGGTGGTGATTTCCTTTTTTGTGGTATTTCTTTAATCAGTGGGTGAGTGATTGTTGGTGGGTGGTGTGACGGTGGTTGTGTAGGTGGTGGTAGAGACGACGGTGGTGGATAGATCAGATTTAATGTAAATTTGTAAATTTTTTGTGGTGTGATCTAAACTACATGTAAACTATTACCCGTTATGTTGATCCAATGGTATGTGACCAATTCTCTTATATGCATCTACGACCTTCAAACATTGAATTGTTACATGTTATATTAATCCAATGACATGTGGCCAATTCTATCGAATCTGTTACCGGTAGATATTGATCTGTTACCTATACAAATGATCTGTGAACTGTTACCTATGATCCGTAATATATGAAATGTGACCTATAAACTTGAATCCGAGACATGTTATCCGCGCACAAAGATATGTGACATTTGATTTGTGACCAATTAATATTGATCTGTGATAGTTGACTTTGATCTATGACGTATACAATATGACACATGACTTATGAATGGTAACCAGTGAAATATAACATGTGACCTGTAACATATGAACTGTGACATGTGAACTTGAATTCGTGACATGTTATCAGTGCACAAAGACGTATGAGATACGATCTGTGACTAGTTAATTTTGATTTGTGACCTGTTGACATTGACGTATAACCTATACAATATGACATGTGATCAATTCAATTTGATCTGCGACCTATGAATATTTATAAGTGACCTACGTTTAATAATCTGTGACCGATTACCTATTACCACTACTAGATATCAACACATCATTTGACATACGTTCTATGAACATTTGACCATCGTCAGCACCACCACTACAAAAACATCACAAAACAACCGCAAAACCACCAGAAAAGTACTACAAAACCATTACAAATAAGTCTAATCCAAACAAGAGAAGCAGACCAGAGAATCAAATGATCATACCAAATGGACCACAATACCAAAATCTTGATTTTCATTACTAATCTCCCAAAATCCAAGAAGCCTAGATTAGGTTACCATCCAATTTCATCAATAATAAATTTTCAACAGCCTGTCTTAATTGAATCCTCCACGGACGAACCTGATTCAAATCTATTGTTAAAATAAAAAAGATAACCTGCACAAAACCACCACAAATAATGTCGTCGAATCGAGGCACCGTCAAAAGAGCCACCTCTGTGCGATGCCTCGCTACCTCTGCTTGCAGCGTCAATTGTCGAAATAGTGAGTATGGGGATAATGTGTATAGAGGATAGAGTGATTAAGAGAGGGAAGACATGATGGAGAGAGAAAAGATGGAGAGGATAGAGATATTGCATGCATAAATTAATTTATCATATTGTTATTAATATTAAACACTTGATTAATGAATAATGAAACTTTAAACCTAATTTTAGAATTCTCCTTACCATAAATAAAAGAGTGAGTTCCACTTTACTGTTCATAAGCCGAAGCCGAGCTGAGCCCTCGTGTTCTTTTCTTTTCTTTGTCAGAATTTCCTGCCATTACATGCAACCATCATCACCATCCCCTCGACAATCCCATTTTCTCCATTTTCACACACCTTCAACCTTCCATTCCATCCAACCCCTCGACAATCCCACCAAGCCCTCGTTATTATTTTCCCCTAAATTAAACCCTCAAATCCTTAAATTTTTCTCTAGCCTCAGCCGTAGTGAAAGTGATCGACACAAAATGAGCGGCACTGGGAGTTGATCTGCACGACGACCGGAGGATGAGGGACTACTGCAATGGCGACGACAAACTTCGTGGATGAGTGGAGCACGTGTACCGCGAAGAAGGCAAGAACGGGTCGAAGTTGGTAGAGAAGGGGTTGGAGAAAGTCAACGTGGTGGTCAACTCCGAGTAGTCGAGAAGAGGCTGCTTTGGAATTCTCGAGGAATGTGGGGGGATTTTTGTGAGTTTGTTGAATATAAAGAGGCCTTTCACAGCCATCAAGCTACTGAACATGGAGAAGGTCATTTCTAATATTGATTAGGGTTCTTAATTAGTTTGAACCTTTGAATTATTGCAGTTTTGAGCCAGCCTTCAAATTTTGATTCTGCATCCTCAACTATTTTAAATCCATTTCACGATCAAATTTTCCCTTTGAAGATTGCATACCCAAAATCAACTAATCCCTAATTTTCTTTAGAAATATCTATATTATTCTCAATTAGGTTTCCCCTTGCATTAAAAGACACGAGATTAGAGAGATTTAGAAGGAAAGATTTGATGGTTCAACATTGATGCCTATAGCCTATTACCATGAACTTTCTGTGTGTATATTTTTATTGGTATATATTATCTCGATTAAAATATTTAGGTTTATAAAAACTTGATGCCAATAGTCCAGAAACACATTTTTCTTTGTGTGTTCACAATGCTTTTATCAGGGATTTATCAGGGTTAAGATATATCAAATTTCTTTCAAAGTGTTCTGCTATGGTTTTTGAAATGCAATTCAAGAACTGATCCTATTCTGTGACCTTGTGCATGGTGTCAAACTATTGATCTTTGGAAGTTATTCCGTTTGCCAGCTTCCTAATATGTAATGATGTGGAAGCGTCATTTGCTAGACTTCTGGCAAATTGTGTTGTATTTATAGAGTAACAAACATTTTGTTGATCTTTCATATATAATCATCAACAATTATACTATTTTAGGGAAATGAATCCTTTGATGATTTATGTCCGTATATAGGGGAATTATGATTGTGAAGCTACGCCGTGGTCAAGAGCTGATTCTAAGAGCCATAGCTAGGAAAGGAATTGGTAAAGATCATGCTAAATGGTCACATGCAGCAACTGTCACTTTCATGTATGAACCAGACATTTATGTCAATGAAGAGTTGATGGAGAACTTGACACCTGATGAGAAAAGGGAGTTTGTTGAAAGCAGTCCTACCCCAGTGTTCAAATTTGATGAGAATACGAATTAGGTTAATCACAAATCTCATTCTCTGTTAGGATCAAGAATTATATTGTATGATGAGATGATGTGTGGTTATCTAGCTTCTCTCTTATTTTTGCTAATATGTTTGATCTTTTGAAATATCATTCATATGATTTTTTAAGACACTTAATTCACATTATATACTGCATTTCTCATGTTCCTTGGGACATCACATGTAGCCAATTTTTTTAAGGAGTTACGAGCATTCATAAAATGTTTCCTTAGACTTGTAATCACTGCTTGTTTGTTTCTATGCAGCACCTCTTTCGTTTCTTGGCTCAAGGCTAACTGTTTTAGCCACTTATTATGGTTTGATGTGTTTGTCTTGTAAGTGGTGTGCATTTGATGTGTTGTCTTGTGTACACCGAGTAATTAGCACCCATGGAAATATTTATTGGAATTTAATAAAATAGATAGTTTGTGATATTTGAATTTAGAAAAAAAAAAAAAAGATTTACCGATGCTAGCGGAATTTAGAGCTATAGATGATTGTTCATACAATCTTGAGGTTCTCGTAATTTCAATCAGCACAATCATATTAGTATCTCTTCATGTTATGCAACAACAATGAACCAAGTTTCGACCAAGAGGTCTTTGATACAATTTCATGGTCCTTCATCACTTATATTCAGCTTGTATCTCATAAAATGATTTCTCAGCAAATGCTTTGGCCTTTGGGCACATATTTTTAGAGTATTATGTTAGAGATTTTTAATAACATCTCTTTTTCTTTTTAATGCTAATTTCATTTTTCTTGTTCTCTTTGCAGGTTTCGATTCATGATACCGAGGCATATACATATGACGAAGAGGTGATTAAGAAAGCTGAATCAATAGGCAAACCAAGCCTTGTGGAAATCGCATTATGAAAACGGCTCATAACCCAATTATCCATCAATCATACCTAAATAGACGTCAAGTGAGAGAACACATTACTTTCAGGACATTGCATGGATCAAGCTTTCCTAGAATAAAGTTCTCCTCTTATACAAGCATTTTGCATTTGCATTAGCAAAGAAATTCATGTAAGAATTTCCATACCATTCATAGGATAATCAGGGATTGAGAAGCCAAAAAAATGTATGAATAGTTTGCATATGTATTTCATGGAAAAAAATTGAGTCCAAACAGTGAAACTTTTGTTTTAGTGTGATCACAACGTTAAATGTTTAAAATTTCTTAAGAGGGCTAAATTGCGTTATTTGAGAAAGAGGAAACCTTGGAGAGAAAATCTGCATTAAATAGGCAATGGAATTAAATGGGCCTCAATTGGACTTGCTTTGGAATCAAATATTCAATATTTACTTGGACTCCAATTAACAGAGTTGGGGGCTGAAATGTCCAGGAGGTATATAAACGACAGAGATGAGGGCTGCCAGGGAGGAAGAAAATTGGGAGCTGAAAATGACATACGCAAGAGGAGAAAAGCGGCAGCGGTTGGAGAGAAAATTAAGGCAGCTGCTGGAGGAAAATAAAATCATACGAAGGCAGCAACTTTGGAAGAAAAAAGGAGAAGAAATTAGGTGGCTGCTTTGAGAATATACACGGCAGAACACAAAAAGGGGTTGTGGCTGGGAGACAAAAGGAAAGTGAGTTGCTGAAATATATTATATATGCACCCATTGACACTCACTTTTGAATAGAAAAGGCTGCTGGTTGGGAAGACAAAGACAAAGGCATTGGGCTGTTGCTTTGGAATTGGGCACAAAAATTGGGGAATTACGCAGGAAAGGACGGACACGGCAATCACGTTTCGTCAATTTTTGGGTGATATCTTACAACTTTTATTTGCTTAATTTCGACATTATGCTTGGGTAAATTTTTTATTGTTGGGATGTGATGAAGCCTTATTATGATATTGTTGGTCGAATAATTAAATTGATGTTAATTTGTTTAGTTGTTTGGATGTTTATTATAGTTTAATTTGTTTTTTAGTTATTTGGCCAATAATTGAATTGTTTGTGGGTTTTATTGTCATCGAGAGAGATAATAAAATCATTAGCACAAAGTAATAAACATTGTGAGGTTCGATAGAGGATAGAGATATACCTTTATGCTTCATATGATTTTTATAAGATGTTCTAGTTCGTTTAATGCATTTATCATGTTTCCATCTTTCATCGAGAGATGGGAAGGTCACATGAGGGGAATAGATTTGATAACTATCGAGAGAAATTTTTAATTAAAATAGGAACATTGACCAACAAACGTGATTTCAAATTGTCATTTTAAATTATTGAACTAAAAATGGATTAATAAAGGGGATTCCACATCTTAGCAATACATTTCAGGAATTTTATAAAACTTTACTTTGCTTTCAAATTAATTGATAATTTAGACATTATTTGTTACAACTCGATTTTGTTATTCGATTAAGGGAATTGTTAGCTTTAACTCGATCAAACACATAGTCCTCGTGGGTTCGATACTCTACACACAATTTATTACTTGTTCACGATTTCGTTCACTTGCGAGAAATCAAACGATCAAGTTTTTGGAGCCATTGCCGGGGATTAAACTACTCAATCTCTGTGGAATCGACAATCCAGACTCTAAAAGTTCACTTTATTACTTGTAATGAACCGTACACTTACGGTAGTTTTAAATCAAACGGTATTTTCATGAACAAGTTTTTGGCGCCACTGCTGGGGATTGAGTTTTAGTTTAATTTTAGTTATTTAGACACTAAATCGAACTTTTTCTTTTATTTTGATTTTAGTTTAGTTAGATAACTTGTTAAACTTCGTTATTTCGACTTTTGCTTATTTTTAGGTAATTTTGGCTATTTCAGATTTACATGCTAAGATCGACTAGAAGGGACTTGATTCCAACTAATACAGAAATCGAGCGTACTTTTCACCAATTGCAAAGATAAGCTAGAATAGCACAACAACAGCAAATGGCTGACGAACGACAAAATCCAGTAATTCTGGCTAATGAGGAGGAAGCTATGGACGAATGAAACATGCTTGTAGGGATTTCATAATTCCCCAAATCATTCAGAGCCAATCCAGCATCGTATATTCACCATTTGGGCAACAAAACTTCCAACTGAAGACCAACGTCATTCACTTGTTTCAGAATGGGCATCAGTTTTATGGGAGAGCTGAGAAAAACCCACATACACACGTCTCTAGATTCTTGGAGATGTACCAACACTTCAAATATCAGGGTATCTTAGATGACGCCATCTGTTTGAGGCTATTTCCACACACATTACATGACAAAGCACTTGAATGGTTGAATTCTCAACCGATTGTTAGTATCACCACATAGAATGATCTTGCTCAAAAGTTCTGTTCCAAGTTCTTTCCACCAGCCAAGATTGCAAAATTGAAGCATGATATCTCTATTTCTCATCAAGGGGATTATGAATCATTTGATGAAGCTTGGAACAGGTTCAAGAACATGCTTCGGAAGTGTCCACATCACGGTATCAGCAAGGGACTCCAGGTCCAATACTTTTACACACGGGACTGCTTCCGTCTTTCAAAAGCAATATAGATTCTTCATCTAATGGGTCGGTGTATACTAGGAAAGTTGATGATGCACTGAAGCTATTTGAGACTGTGGCTACTACTTCAGCCATGTGGTCTTCAGAACGAGCAGTTCAGAAGAAGGCACCGGGTTTGTTCGAGGTGGATACTATTTCAGCTTTGTCGACGAAGATTGATTCACTTTCCATAAGGTTGAAAGTATGTCACAGACCGCCAATGCAGCAACTGTCAAGAAACCAAGTTGTGGGGAGTGTGGAGCTAATCACATTATTTCAAACTGTCCAATTCTCACACAAGAGGTAGAGCACGTAGATTATGTGCAATGGGGTCAACGCCAGCAGAACAACCCGAATTCTGAGACATATAATCCGGGGATAGAGAAAGCACCAAAATTTCTCGTGGAGTAATCAGAATAAAAATCAAAATCAGAACCAGAACAGACTATAGGGTCAATTTCAGCAGCAGGATAAGAAGCCACAGTTGGAAGAAGTGTTTGGAAAATTCGTAGAAACAACTCATCAGTATATGGAATCCAACAATCAATTTATGAAGAAGACAGAAGCCACTCTCCAAGAACAAAATTCTGCAATTAAAAATTTGGAGATTCAAATGGGGCAGATGGCACTTGCGATGACAAACAAGGCACCAGGAACTCTACCTAACAACACAAAAGTCAATCCAAGGGAACATGAAAAGGCAATAACAACCAGAAGTGGGGTACAACTATCGGAGATTCATGTCAAAAGGCCAGTCACTAATAAGGAAACAATACCCACTTCAGATGAGGAGCAAGTGGAACAGACTGAACATACCCCAGAAGAAAGTGCAAAAAAGAGTTCAGATACACCACGGGTTACGGTAACCGCTCCTGTCGATCCTTATGAGCTTTCTATTCCGTTTCCTCAAAGGTTGAAGAAGCACAAGTTGGATAAGTAATACAGCAAGTTTCTTGAGGTTTTCAAGAAATTTCACATCAATATTCCATTTGTTGATGCCCTTGTCCAGATGCCTAGCTATGCAAAGTTTCTCAAAGACATACTCTCTAACAAACGCAAGCTGGAAGAACAAGAAACGGTGATGCTTACTGAGGAAAGCAACTCAATGATTTAGAAAAAGCTACCTCCAAAATTGAAAGATCCAGAGAGTTTTATTGTTCCGTGTTCCATTGGAAAATTGTCATTTTGATAAGGCATTATGTGATTTAGTTGCAAGTATTAATTCAATGACACTCTTTGTTTTTAGGAAACTTGGTTTGGGAGAAGCAAAGGCTACTACGGTGACTCTCCAGTAGGTAGACCGATCCCTTACTTATCCACGAGGAATCATTGAAGATGTGTTGATAAAAGTGAATAAGTTTATTTTTTTCTGTCGATTTTCTCATCCTCGACATAGAAGAAGATAAGGATGTTCCACTGATATTGGGGCGACCTTTCTTGGCAACTGGAAGGGCGATCATTGATGTTCAGAGAGGTCAGCTTATTTTGAGACCTGGGGAAGAGCAGACTTCATTTAATGTGTTCAAGGCAATGAGATTTTCGATTGAGTCAAATAGCTGCTTTCAGATTGATGTGATTGACAGTGTGATCGAAAATAACTTCCACCTGCGACATCCCATTGATGTATATGAGGCTTGCATTGCACATTCTCAATTTATCCGTGCTGATTCATTTGAGATCGAGGAATGTGCAAGACTTCTGGAAGCTAATCCACCATACGCGCGCAAACGCTACTTCGAGGAACTGGGATCTGGAACAACAACAGCAAAACCATCTATTCAGTAGCCTCCTAAGTTAGAACTCAAGCAACTGCCATCTCACCTTCGATATGCCTATCTGGGTTAGTCTTCGATACTCCCAGTGATTGTGTCAAATTCTATCAGCAAGGTAGAAGAGGAGAGATTACTTCGGGTGCTAAAGGACAATAAAACAACCATTGGATGGTCTATAGCAGACATAAAGGGTCTTAGTCCTTCATACTGCATGCATAAAATACTCATGAAGGAGAACTTTAAACCAACGGTTGATGGTCAGTGGCGATTGAATCCAAACATGAAAAAAAGTGGTAAGAGCTAAGATGTTGAAGTTACTTGATGCAGGTATCATTTACCCAATCTCAGACAACGCATGGATCAGTCCAGTACAGGTTGTACCAAAAAATGGAGGTATCACGGTGGTGAAGAATGAAAAGAATGAGCTAATTACGACTAGAACGGTAACTGGATGGAGAGTTTGCATCGATTATCGTAAACTCAACGATGCTACTCGGAAGGATCACTTTCCACTTCCATTCATTGATCAGATGTTGGAAAGACTAGCAAAACACTCTCACTACTGTTTTCTGGACGGATACTTGGGGTATAATCAGATTCCAGTGGCACTGGAAGATCAAGAGAAGACTACTTTCACATGTCCCTATGGTACATTTGCCTACCGTGGGATGCCTTTTGGTTTATGTAACGCACCTGCGAAATTTCAGCGTTGCATGATGGCTATCTTCTCTGACATAGTTGAGAAGTTCATCGAGGTATTCATGGACGACTTCTCAGTATTTGGCTCCTCGTTTGATGATTGTCTAGAGCATTTGAGTTTAGTTCTACAGCGATGTGTAGAAACAAGATTGGTGTTGAATTGGAAAAAATGTCACTTCATGATACATGAAGGCATAGTGTTGGGACACAGGATGTCAGTAAATGGGATTGAGGTGGATAGAGCAAAGATGTAGGTAATTGAGAAGCTACCATCACCAACTTCAGTAAAGGGTGTTCGCAGTTTCCTTGGGCATGCCAGTTTCTACAGGAGATTCATAAGAGATTTCTCAAAAATCACAAAACCACTGTGCAACTTGTTGTTGAAAGATGCCACATTCGAATTCACAAATGAATGTTTGACAGCGTTCAATGTTTTGAAGGAAAAACTAATTTCAGCACCTGTGATCATCTCTCTAGATTGGGACTTGCCGTTTGAGCTGATGTGTGACGTCAGTGATCATTCAGTCGGGGCTGTATTGGGACAACGCCAGAATAAATTATTTCATGTGATCTATTATGCCAGCAAGATGTTGAATGATGCTCAGCTTAATTATGTCACTACAGAGAAGGAGCTTTTGGCTTTAGTCTATGCTTTCGACAAATTTCGATCATATCTTGTGGGGTCGAAGGTTATAGTCTACACAGATCACGCTGCCATCAAGTATCTGATGACAAAGAAGGACGCTAAGCCAAGACTCATTCGTTGGGTCCTGCTGCTGCAAGAGTTTGATTTGGAGATCAGAGATAAGAAAGGGAGTGAAAATGTAGTAGCCGACTACTTATCCAGACTAGAACCCAGCGAGCAAACAAAATCTTTGGATATCAACGAAGTTTTTTCCAAATGACCAGATTTTTAGTATGGTAGAGACTTCGTGGTATGCATACATAGTAAACTATCTAACAAGATCCATCACTCCTCCAGATTATTCACATCACCAAAGGAAAAACATTTTCGCTGAATTGAAGTACTACTTTTGGGAGCATCCCATTCTTTACAGGAGAGGGGCAGATCAAATCATTAGGTGGTGTGTTCATGAGGAAGAAGTATCCAGAATTTTAGAGCAATGTCACTCCTCAGCCTATGTGGGGCATTTTGGAGCATCGAAGACAACAGCTAAGTCAGGGTTCTACTGGCCTTCATTGTTTCAAGACGCCTTCGTGTTTGTGAAAATGTGTGATAGGTGTCAAAGAACCGGAAATATCTCGAGGAGGAATTAGATGCCTCTTAATTGCATTCTTGAGGTTGAATTGTTTGATGTGTGGGGGATTGACTTCATGGGACCATTCCCACCTTCTTTCTCCAATCAGTACATTTTGGTTGCAGTGGATTATGTGCCCAAATGGGTAGAAGCAGTAGCCTTACCAACCAACGATGCTAAGGTGGTGATTGGATTCTTGAAGAAGTATATTTTCACACGGTATGGCACACCTCGAGCTATCATAAGTGATGATGGCAAACATTTCTGTAATCATCACTTTGAGGCACTACTAGCGAAGTATGGCGTTCGATACAGCGTAGCCACACCTTACCATCCTCAGACCAGTGGACAGGTTGAAGTATCTAATCAGGAACTAAAGAGAATACTTGAAGTCACAGTGAATTCATCTCGAAAAGATTGGTCTAAAAAGCTTGACGATGCCTTATGGACTTACAAAACTGCCTTCAAAACACCGATAAGAATGTTTCCCTATCGCTTGATTTTTGGGAAGGCATGTCATTTACCAGTTGAATTGGAGCATCGAGCCTATTGGGCAGTCAAAAGTCTGAATTTTGATTTGGAGGCAACCGGTGAAAAGAGGTTACTTCAACTGAATGAAATGGATGAGTTTCGTCTGGAAGCTTATGAGAATGCTAAACTGTATAAAGAACGAACTAAAAAATGGCATGATTTGCATATTCAACGACGGAAGTTCGAAATTGGGCAACAGGTATTACTTTACAACTCTAGACTCAAGTTGTTCCCAGGAAAGTTGAGGTCAAGATGGTCTAGTCCATATACAATTACATAGGTTTTTCCACACGGCGCTGTGGAAATAACTCATAAAAGCAAGGGGACCTTCAAGGTCAATGGATATCTCCAAGGACAAATTCGTCGTCCACTTCAAGCCATCTGAATGACAGCCATACGGTAAATTCGAACTATCGACTATAAACTAGCGCTTGTTGGGAGGCAACCCAATATTTCTTCCCTTTTATTTATTATGCTTTATGCATTAACTTAGAATTTTTTTTTATATTTTTGCATTTTGGTAGCTTTTAGGTCATCGATCACCTAGGTAGTTTACAAATTTTTTTTGCACGGTTCACATAAGTTCTAAATGTGTTTTGCATGCTTCCTGATGTATAAAAATCATGTTTGGGAGATTTGTGATCAAAATCACGCATTTTGAGGCAAAAACGAGTTTTTCAGTACATCTCCCGAACCAAAAAATGATTTCATGTTTAAAAAGTGGTTTGAAAAATGATTTTATGGAGTACACACACCTCAGTCGTTTAAAATGAGTTTTGACAAATTTTAGGGACGTTGGACGACCGAAGGGTATTATTGGTAAAAAGTTGGGATTTTGAGGAAAATTGACCAAATACAAGTTTTCGAGGGTTTGAGTGCATTTTAAATTTTTTTCATGTTGTATATACTCATCATACCCCATTAAACTTATTCGGCACGAAAAACGAGATTTTAGAGTGTCGTGGTTCATCGAGGGCTGAAAAATGGAAAACATGCAATTTTTGGACTTCTGGTAGTCCATGCAGTCGCATAGGCAAAAATTTCATGCGGTCGCATGGGTTAACCAGAAGTCTCCTTTGGCTCGACTTTTGTTCCATGCGGTCGCATGGATTTGCACCATGTGGGCTGTATGGTGTAAATATTTAAAAAAAAAAAATTGGTCGGATTTTAAAACACCAAACCGGGACACCCACTCCTCATTTACGGTATTTCTCGCCATCTCTCGCACTCATCTACCTGAAACCACCCACAAAATAATCTTGCACCTACCACAAATCGAATTCGACCACCAAGTCGACCATCTTCACTCTTCTACAGCATCACTTCATCTCCATTCACTCAAATTCGAGTTCAAGGTATGCTACTTTCCTCTCAACCCTAGCTCTTTCAAGTCTTGTAGTATGTTGCTCAATTTTATATGTTTATTGTTTGAGGAGTTTGGGAAGTAGGTAGTCCTTGGATTTGTGATGAGATTGTTAGGTAAAAACTTGGCTTTGATTCAATACCCAATTTCATATCCCTTATGAAGAAATCACATTGCTTTCAAAGTGTTCGATGAAATGTCTATGTGAAATTTTTGGTGTTTTCTTGTGTATTTCGAATTCTTGCATGATGATATCTGTGTTCATTTGCGTAATGTGATGATTTTCATTCCCTAACATAGTTGAACACTACACTTGTAACACTTAGGCACCACCATGACTAAGCTTCACATTTCACTGCACCAACTTCGGCCACCGAGTTCTACATCCAAACGACATCCGAATGCTTCAAATTTTTGATATGTTGTAGTACACATTGCATACTTTCATATACCAGGATGGTGCTGGAAAAATTTCTACTTTTCTTGACGATGTCTGGGGTCGAACATGCCTAGTCGAACATGCACTATTTTTGAAAATTTGACAACTTAGGTTCAAAATGGGTTAAACATCACTTGTTACACCTTACGTGTTCATACATATGCGTTGATTCACATTTTAGTGCCCGTGGCTCGGTCATGTCACTCAATGTCACCTCATGTCACACAGTGCCTAGGTTCGCGTCACTCATGTCACCTATTTTGCCCACATGTTTCTATACTCATAAGACATCCAAATGAACTGAATTTTGGATATGTGCTAGAATAGATTGTTTAATTTCATATGCCCGGACGATGCTCGGGAAAAATTCAATTTTTCTCAACGATGCCCATAGGTGAAAGTCTTTGGTCGAGTATGGGCGAAATTTTGAGAAATGCATACATTACACTTCTTTTTGGGTTCTAAGCTATATGTTGACACATTTGGATAATATAACCCACATTTTTCACACATTCTCACAGATTATGACATTGTAACCGCACTTTTGACACCATGTGCATTCTTTACCTTTATACGCGCTTTGAAGCAAGTTTGGGGGGTCTATGTGTTTGTCACTCCATACCTATTCTGTTTTCATCACATTTGGACTAATTCTTGTCTTTGATTTTCACAGGATGCCGCCAAAAAGAACTTCAAAAGGGAAAGAGAATGTTGGCTCCACCTCCGGTACACGGGAGGCTGAGACAGGTTTCAGGAAATTTCTCAATTTCGAGACCTCTACTCGATACTCCGACATCATAAGCCATTGGGCTATCATCCCAGAGAGATCGGTAAGACTCTCAGATTTCCCTGCTATTGAGCTGGCGACCCTGATTCAGAATTGTGGATGAAAAAAATTGATAGAAAGGCCACACCCGATTTATGAAGGTCTCGCCCGAGAATTCTATGCAAACTTCAACAGTGATATCAATACACCGGGTTCTGCACATCTGAATCAGTATTATCAGCTCACCTGGGACAATATGGTCCCCATCCCATTGAATTTCTACTGGCCTGAGGTAGCGGAGGTATTATTAAGATGGACGAATGCATGGCCTTTACAAACTCCTGTTTGGCACCAGAATGAGCTCACACCGTCCATAGCCATTCTATGGCTATTCATGTGTCACAACATCGAGCCGACTTCTCACTGCACCACATTTACAGATCCTACAACCGATTTTATATATCATTTGGTTAGTGGGAACAAAATCAATCTGGCCTCATACATTTATAATCAGATACACACATTGGGTACATGGGCAGATCGTCGTTGCTCCTTGATATTTTCGAGTCTAATTAGTGGCATCTGCAGAGTAGCCGATGTTACCATCCCATCTGGGGAGCTTTCGGAGAAGTCGAGCCCATTTATCAAGCTTACTACGTGGGAGGCTCAGGAGCAAGCGCGGGCGGCGCGATGAGCGCAATTGGCTAAGGCACAAAAACGATAGCAGCAGGCTGTCCATGATGAGGAGGCACCTGAGGATGCTGATATGCCTCAGGCTGCAGCACCACATCCACCACCACCCGACGAGGTTAACACTCAGCTTTTGAGGCAGATGTTTTCCACGATGACAGGGTCGAGCCTGGACATACAGAGCCTCCAGCAGGCATTTGGTGCTATGAGCACAGAGATGCATAGAGTGAGTGAACGAATGGACACCACACACGCTTTTGCGGTGAGCTCACATAGGGAGACCGTTGCATCCAAGAGGGCTGTCGAGGGGGTGAGTGACCGACTCAGCTTATACTTAAGTCGGATGGACACTATCCAGCTCCGCACTTGCACGATAGCTACAGAGGTGCGGGAGCAGTCCGCTTTACTTCGAGAGATTCTGGCTCGTCTACCACCTCCACCACTGACTGATGATACAGCGGGTCCGAGCTTCTTCCCACCGTCTTCACCACCACCACCGTATTGATCAGGGAAGTCTTTATTAACCCTCCATATTTTTCTTTGTATAAGCTTTGCCCTTCAAATTCTGTATTCAATCTTACACTTTTCACATTGGGGGCAATGTTTTGTATAAGTTTGGGGGGTGGTCGAATTTGTAGAACAAGCTTAAGGATTCAGTACTTGTTTGTGTGTTTACTACTTTTGTGTGTTTGTTATAAAATAAAATATAAAAAAATTTCGTTTTTGACATTTTTGTTTCAGTAATTGTTTAATTAGTTCAATTTGCGTGCTTATGTGGGTTTAATAGCCTTGCTGGAAATGATATGAATATTGGAATATATATATATGAACTATGGATAGTGGAAATGGTGCATGTCTAGATTAACCAATGCTTATTTATGTGATACTTGACATATCTTGCGCACGAGACTCATGTTTGACATGTTGAGTTGATGATTGGATTCAATTTTTATAGGAGATTCGAACATGATAGGTTATACCTGAATTATCTCTACTATGCTTAAAGACAGTCCATTATTTTAGTGGTTTGGAGGATTAGTTATTGCAAGGGAATATTGAGATGAGTGGGGATTCTATGCATGAAAAATAAGTTGTGTGGATTGTGTAGACTGATGAGACAAAAATGAGGCGAAAGTTTGAAATCAGTGGTTGGTTCTTGAAACTAAGTGTCTAAAAAAAGTAGGGGCTTGCATAAATTTCCGTGAGGAAAACACTCTTTTCAAACCTTTATGACTCGAGCAAGTAAGCTTGTAAGGGTGAATAAAAATCTGGTACCCTAAAATCAACTGATTTGGGAGTCATCGGCCTAAAACTCGATACAGGGGTCATATAGAAAGCAAGAGGGAAAGAGTCAAAAGAAAAGAGAGAAAACACATTTCTCGAGCCTTTATAACTTGAGCAAGTAAGCCTGTAAGGGTGAATACAAACCTAGTGCCCTAAAATTAACTGATTTGAGAGTTATCGGCCTAAAGCTTGATACATGAGTTATATAGAAAGCAAATGAGAATGTGTTGAAACAAAGAAAAAGAATAGAGTGATAAAAGTGCCCCATGACATTTAGTTGATAGAATTATACATTTGATGTAAGGAAAGTAACTTGGTTTAGTTTTAGAGGTTGAAAAATCAAAGAAATAGGAGAATCTCTGCTTGTTGAAGTGTAAACTTGTGATTGCGAGTTCTATCCAAACTAAGAGAGTGTGAGAATTTAAGTTAACCAAATCTCAAGTACAGAACACACTCCGGGATCAGTGAGTAAAAGAACAAGTTTGGGGGGTGTGTATCTTTCGAGCGAAGAAAGGAAAAAGTTGACTACTGTAGGTCGGGATTTGAATCTATCAGAAACTGAGCATGTTTGCATGAGTATACACATACACACGTCAGGTTGCATATGATAAGTTGAGGTTGATTTGATTTTGCACTGTTGATACTGTTCACTATGTTATTAGTCAATTCTAATTTTGAGACACGGCAGGTTGTTAAACCATGTTTTGTTTAGAGTTAAGTCACCATCTTGTTTGAGGACAAACAATAGTTCAAGTTTGGGGGGTTTGATAAATGCGTTTTACGCACTTATTTAGGTCACAAAACATGGACAATTAATTGTAATTATGTTGGAATATGGCTTAATTCTAAATAAATTGTATTTGCAGGACTATATCAATGGGAATAACGAAAAGTGAGTGGAAACGAGCAAGGAATGACCAAAATTGAAGAAAGTCAAAGTTTAGGGACTAAGATACACTTATTCGAAAGTTGACTCGAGACCCAAATCAAGAATGAAAATGAACTAAATACGAGATTGACAAAATCAAATAGTGTTAGAAGAAAGAGAATGAAGAAAAGAAATCAAAATGAGGAAGAACAGAATTCGGAGACCAAAACGGCACAATTGTGAAGTTAGTTGCACCATGCGGCCGCATGGTGCAAACTTCCATGCGGTCGCATGGCAATCCCAGAATGCAGCCTGAGCCACAACATTTGAACCATGCGGCCGCATGGTTATTTTTATACAAAAATTTTTGGTTTCCATTTTTAACTTAAACTCTTATGGAAACCAATTGGGGACGGCTTTTTTAGAGAATATTTTGACATTGGAGAGCAAGAACACAAGGAATAACGCCAAGATTCATCAAGCACTTCAAGAAATTACTTGAATATCTACTCGGGTGATGACGTTTCTTCATTTATTCTTTTGTTTTTCTTTTTTTAGCATATTAGGCTAATTTTTCTTGTACTAGGAGATTGATGAACCTTGTAACATGATATTTTAATCTTTAGTTTTATATTTTTGACATTAAAACACGTTTTTGGATGTTTGAATGATTTATACGTATTTATTCCATATGATTATTGTGCACACGTCAATTGAATGAATGTGGTGATCTATTTTATGCATTCGAAAGAGGGGAAATAGATTCGACGTAGTATAAATTGTCATAGGGTTCGATAGGGGATAGAAATATACCACTATGCTCTATGTGAATTTTTAAGTGTTCATAAAAGTTAATGCGTTCTTTTATGGTTGTATTCGTCATAGAAATATAGTCGGATCGCATGATAAAATAGGTTTAACATTACTCGAAAGAGATTGTTAAATTCAATAGAAACATTGATTCTTCAATATATAATCGTGTTGTCAAATTGTAAAATTAGGATTTAAATGGATTGTTGTATGGGGATTCGTAATCCTAGTGCGTTTTTCTCATCTTAAGTAAATCAATTTGCATTCGTCTTTCATATTGCATTCTAGTATAATTTGCATTTAGTTTAGCTAATTCATCCATAATAGTTTTCATAATTTAGTTTGGTTATCATTTAGTATAAAACTCATCAAAAACATATCTTGTTTCGGTTAAGGTCGAGAAAATTAGCATTAAACTACTCAATCTCTGTGGGATCGACAATCCGAACTCTAAAAGTCCACTTTATTACTTGTAACGAACCGTACACTTGCGGTGATTTTAAATCGAACGGTATTTTCGTGAACACTGACCACTCCTGTTAATGTGCTTATGATCTTTGTTTTATGAAGTCTTTTGATCTCGAAACTTGTCTTAACTATAAGGTCTATAAATATTTGTTGGAACTAATACAAATAAATGAAGCTATATTCTCCGATTAATGGTCTAGGGCATTTCCTCTTTTTGTTATTTCATCTGTTGTAAATATTCCCTAATTGATTTATGATGAAAAATTATTTATTTATAAACATATCAGATAAGTTTATAAATATTCTTGGAGTACACTTTTCTTCTATCAGTTTGATTCACATCATTCCTTATTTTCTTGTATTCGTAAACTTATAGTTGATTAATTTTAATGATGTTTAATACTTATAGTTGAGAACTATAGCATTTAAGTGTGTTAAACTGTCAATATTAGTTTTGTTGGGTTAGCTTAAAATTTATTAGCTCTCGAATTTTTCATTTTACTAATTGATAATATCAATTGAACTTCTTAAACTAAGTTTTGATATGGCAATTAGACTTTTTCTTAAGAGTCTTCTCATTGTAAATTTGGTTGATAAATATTTGGCAGTTCTTACATATTGGAACAAGTGAGCGCTCATTCACTATTATAAATCTCTAAAGTTTTAAAGAATAAAAACATTATATATGAATGTGTAATTTAAAAAGTTTTAAATGGTATTTTTATGTCCCACTTTTTTGTATTTAAAGAATTTTGGTCAAACTTGTAGCTTTGTTTATTTTTCTGCATCTTATGGAATATTTTTGTTGCTAAAATATTCATTTGCAAGAGCGTTACAGTTTATGAATTTGTTGTTCTTCAGAAATACATTACAAAAATGAAAATGATCATCTACCTTTCCTTAGTGTTTATGGCATGTAAGCTAGATATTTTATAGACACTTCATAGTGTCACTCATGGGGACTGTTGTTGACTCTACAATAAGGTATTTCTTTTGATCTTTTTTAACCTTCTCCTTTAAATGATTTTGCAGAATTCAGTTTCCAATGTACAAAACAAAATTCATGCCAATTCTAGAAATTACATAATATTTATTATAACCTAACTTTTTATTGTAGGAAGCATATGAAAGTGTAGATTCGAACAAGAAAGCTAAAGTCATTTTTACTTTTGGTAAGTTATGTGATTTCCGTATTATTGCATAATTATAATATTTATGGTATCAAATCTTTTATCACATATTTTGCTTTCTCATTCATCATCTTTTTCATTTGATTTTTCGCCAATTTCCTTTGCAGCTAGGAAGATCAATTCATTGTTAGCAATAGAGCATTCTCGTGGCATTCCCCTCATCAAGGATACACCATCAACTATCTTAGGAAGGGATGTCTCACATGGGTCTCCTTGTCAATAAGATATTCAATTATCACCACATTCTAAATATGCTTAACGCTACATGAATTTATTTTTTTCCAGGTTGTAGGATCTCGACCTTGGCCACTGATATCAAGGTATATGGCAGTTGTGCGAACCCAATCTTCTAAAGTCGATATGATTGAGCCCTTGTTTGATTCCATTTTTTTTATATGAAAAATGAATTTTGGAATAGTAGATTGATAGAAAATGTGTCGTTAAAAAAATAAGTAAAAGTTTTTTATTTACGTGAAATATTATTTTAATAAAGAATGTGTGGTTGAAAAAAAGAAAATTAAAAATACATTTTAATAAAAATGGGAATCAAACGGGGCATGAGTCTTTATTCAAGCTTTTAGCAAATAGGGAGGATGATGGCACTATGAGGTAGTACTTTGAAATTATATTTTAATGTCTCTTTCGTAGTTATAATTTCTTGTAATGCTGAATGAATACTACTCTATCGTGCTTTGCGAAATTGCTTCTAGATTTCTATCAAATTATAAATGAGCGCAAACCATCTCAATTGTTGTTTTCAGGTAAGAGTCACCATCACAACAAGGTTGCGTTTATGTGCATTGCATACCTTTTAATTTGCTAATTTAATATCTATATATACATACCTCCCACTGTTGTACTTCATACATTTTTGCATTTGTTCATTTTGTGAACAATTATACATTTTTGCTTTTTTATATTTCCGCTATTACATAGTCAATTGCTCTATGCACGTGCGTCCCACTAGTATTCTTCAAAAAGGGTTATGTAATTTGCGCTTCTATTATTACCTACAAAATTGGACCATAATCATCCCCACGAGCAACTCATGATAATAACCCATATATTATTGTATCCGATTAGAGATTAATTCCTTACCAGTAAACCTATTTCTTAAAAAAATTAAATTATTACTGTTGATGCTTTTAATAATTTAAGATCAGTGAGGTACTTTATTAGTTAAATTAAAAAATAGTTTAATCACATATTCATAATTATGTATTTAGTTTTCTGTACGTACTTATTTGAACACAAAAAAAACACCTGTATTCTAGATTGTGCACGATAGAAGAAAGGGTCCTCTTTCTATATAAACCTAGAGCTTCTTTCATATTTTGAACTCAAGCTCTAAATTAATCCATATTACAGTAATAGAATCCAGTAAAAGCCTAAAAACTGTTAAGCAGAAAAAACTGACCCAACTTTTCGAATAAAATGTAGGATGCAACACACAGACCAGAGATTATCTACACACCCAAAATGCTGGGAATTGGTCTCTAAAAGAATCATATGTTGATTCTACCATGGTCTTTTTACATAGGACATGGGAGCCAGAAAACAATTCCGGCCACCACTAATCTCTGACTCTTTGCTGGTCATCCATTAGACCGGCAGAATATGAGAATTTAGATACACAATGGTGAAGCGAAGGAAGTGCCATTCACACATTCCATTTCCTCTCTCAGACATCGACTTCTCTGGTGAGCATGACAATGTAAGACCTGCACAAGTTACAGACATCAGATTAACAGAGAAATGCAAAGCAAGTCCCCGTTAATCATCAAAGTTCTTCATCTTCCATTATCAAAGACACGTCTCAATCTCACTTTATATAAATTACGTAAGACTGATATAAGGATAATGTAACCCCTTTCCTCTCTTTCAAACGCCCCAGTATGTAAGCAGGAAAAATCGAATGATCAGTAGATATGAGCGTAACTGGCTTTGTAGGGTTGTATAGAACTGTTTATTAGCCAAAATGTTGTGCAGAACATGTAGAAAGTCGATATGAAGTGATCTTTTATGAACAGTCAAACGCCTAAATCTTAAGCTAGAAAATTGTCAAAAACTCTTCACCCCTTCAGCACTATACAGTTTAATGGCCAAAATATTGAGCGGTACATGTAACACAAAAGATATGGTGAAAAAGGAATTTCTACAGCTGAATAAAAGGTTGTTGTAATAAAGGCTAACTTCTTGATTTGTTGTTAATGCAGAATCAAGTGCATATCTGTTATGGAGTAAATAAAAAAAATGCTAAATAACTAGGTCACAGACTTAAAGCACCATTATTCCATGATAGGTTCTAAAAGAGCTCCCAGGTGTGACCTATAATCTGAAGCACCCTTAAGAGCATGTTTGGCTAAGCTTAAAAGTACTTTCAAGTAATTTTTGTTTCAAAACATGTTTAGATAGGGTACTTTCAAGTAAATTAAGTTTCAAAACATGTTTAGATAGGGTATTTTTCTGACTTAACAAGTACAAAAAGGTTATTTATTTTCATGGCAAGGTCAGGATTACTTTCAAAATAAGTAAACAAAAAGATTATTTATGCAAGAACTTGCTTATATATAAACTTATAAGCAAATTTTACAGGATTAACCAAACATCCATTTAGTTTAAATTCAAAAGGCAAACTGTAACAGACAGTCTCAAATATGTTGATGAATTTAATCAAAATTGAACGAGCAAAAATCAATTATTTGAATATTATATAAAATACCTCTAGAATGCAAAATGAATAATTTGCAAGGCTAGATTTGAAGCCCGCCACTCAAGTAGCAGTACTGCTGTTCTTAGTCCCGCTGCAGTCTAAGGATACCAGCAAAAGGTGGCATATAATCATAACAAAAGTATCTATCAAGAAAATCACGTGGTAGCAAGGCAAGGAAAAGAACACCAAAAGTGAACATGAAAACTTACCTAGATCAAAAACTCAACCAGAATTTGGGTCAGAACCGCTACCTTGCATGAATTGAGGAGAATGAGCAGGTAGTATGAACTGAGATTGCGGTGGAATATGTGCTGGGACACCTGATACAACCAACACATTACATTAGCCTCAGATCTTCTGTAGAACATATAAAATCATATATGACATTTCAAAGATAACGTAGTACAGATTTCACGGAAGCTAGCCTGATTCTCCACAAATGTATATAATCTTTTTCACCAAGACATACACAAGCCCCTTTCTAACAAAATTATCCAATATACATAGAAATGATGTGCTATAGAGGTTAGAACATCGTAGAGATAAAAGGTATAAGGTTATGCCAAGTCATATAACGAGTAGGCATTTGAAAGCTCGTGCAGATACACAATTCCAGTGGTCTTTCATATACAAGAAAACAAAATGTGTTCAGCAATAAACAGATTTACCAGGGAATGGTGTAGGAATAGTTGGAACAGATGTAGTTGTCACTGCATTGACACTGGGCCCACCAAACTGCATGATCTGATGCCCAGTCGTTGCATATCCTGGCAATGCCGAATAACTATGACTTCCTGGGCTCATCTGGCTGTAAGGATTCATAGTTGTGTTGACTGTTCCAGGTACACCATATATGTGAAGGTATTGCTGACTTCCATAAGGATTATAAACACCCTATAAAGAAAATGAACTGCTATACGTCACAATGACTTTATGCAAGTTTACTACCATCAAAGTACTAAGCAGCAAATTTTCATAAGCTAAAGACCTGATGATAAGAATATTCTGGACTGTATGCAGCATACCTGCATCAATAGAAGGGATGGAGATGATAAATTTATAGAGGTTATCTGAAGGTAAAAATATGAATGTACACCATGCCCATCATGTTTTGTGAATATAATATTAGGCCCTGTTTGGCCTAAATTTTAATTTTGATCAATTTTTCTCTTTCTTCTTTTCAACAACGCATTCTTTAATAAAATAATATTACACGTAAACCAAAAACCTTTCCTTCTTTTTTAACCACAAATTCTCCAAAAATATTACTATTCCAAAATACATTTTTCCCAAAACCTCATTAAAATGGAGCCCAAACAAGGCTTAAATAGATGATTCATTTGAAATATGTACTCAAATAAAGAACAGAGAAGATAGATATGAAGCTATGCAAAGAATCATTTGTTATATTATATTATGCGAAATACGTACACAAATAGATAACAGAGATGATAGACATGAATAAATGCAAAGAACAATTTGTTATATTATATCCTGCTGAATTATCTTTTCAGACAGCAAACTCGAAGTAATATTAAATAGCTCCAATGAAATATTGAACTGTACTCATTTCAACCGAATTTATATATATTAGCTTGACCCAGCACAAGTATTTAGGTTAAAGGTTGAAGAGTTGTGCTCTTATGTAGCTTTCCAATGATATTAATTGATGAGTAACAATGTAATGTTTAAGACCATGCATGTCAAATTTTAAACATATGAGGTGAGACTGTTTTATTAAGGGTCCTCTCAATTTAACTTGTCAAACAGAAAAAGGAAGCTTGTGAAAGAATATTGAAAGGTAGAGTATTTAAGAAAATGGATTTTAATTTGCAATGTCCCGAAAGAAAATAAAGATGTCCAATTTCAGATAGAGTGTCATTTCCTTATCCTACCCAAATAACAAATCCAAATAAATCAAAAACTTAACAACCCTTTCAGCTCTACTAGAGGTTTTCTCTTTGCTTGACAGTTGTCTCATAGATATACCATAATGTAATATGCATACAATCACATCAAAATTTCAGGAAGGCTTAATCCAACAACTCAATCAATAATTTCTTATATCACACTTTCTGTTCTGACAATATCCGTAAGTTCAGAGCCTAAATTCTTAGGCAAGAAAATAAATAATACTCCAATACCAGGCACACATGCATGATATTGCATGTGGCAATATATTTCCAGCACAAAGAGATTATAAGAGAAGTCCGGTTTCAGTGAGATCATACTTCTAATGATATCCTTAGATATAATAACACAAAAACAAGCAGATGCAGATTATGCATGCAAGAGATGCTGTTTATATATTGAACCTAGAACCAGAAGACCATGCATATACTTGTTCATGAGCATGAAATGTTGATCAACACGCACACAGAGAGAAAGAACATACACGTGAAAGGGATCACCCTCTCATATGCATAGATAACACCATCATCATATACCCCCATGTCTAAACTAAATAAGTATCCATTTGGATACAAATTTATTTCAGTCAAGGTTAAATATTAATTTCAACCACACATTCATAACTACTATTCATTATTAACCACACATTTTATGGGACTCACAACTATTCTTCTTAATTAATTTTCCTACACAGCTGAACAATAAACTTCAACATTATAGATGAGCTAATTAGCATCAATCATGGCATCTACGAAAATCCTTCTAAAGATAATAGAACACACTTCCAAATAACTCATGGGTTCATAGAACTTCTAGTTTCAGATACACACCAGAAGCTCAAATGTTTCATCAAAAATTATAAATTGACAAGATGGACTGAAAGGGCTACAGGTAAATAAGTTTATTTCAGACATAATAATTTGCATTCCATGCTACCACATGCAAATGTCAAATCATGCCTGACCCAGAATAAGAAGCATGAAGTGAATAAAATACCAATGAAAATTTTAAATGCAATTAGGAGCCTCAAACCTACTTTGCATTTTCAAGATGTAATTCTTGACTAAGGTGCCCACCTCAGTGCATAAGCTTCAGGGAAGCTGAGACATGAACTGCCTTAGTCTAGCTCCTGAGTCATTTTAACTTACCAGCACCTTTTTAAATTGACTTTTCATAGGGAAAATCGTTTTGAAAGAACTTTTTGCTCTAAACAAAAACCAACCCTTAAAACCTAAAAAGGAAAATTGGGTATCACAAAAGACAGAAAAGAAAAAGTGAACGGTTTTTGTGAGCACTAGCCCTCTACTCCTCCAACTGAAGATGCTCTGTGACATTTTTTTTTTTTTTTTTTTTAATTCAAAGCAAGAAAATTCGTAAATAGCTTATCAATTGTTTAATTTGTTTTACACTTTTAGCTCTAATTGTTGTTCAATGGTCTTTTTATGTGATTACTAATATGTAAATTTATTTGTTGCAATTTTGTCAATCCATTCTATGTTTATGGTTTGCAAAATTGACCTTACATTTTTTGTTGAATCCTATTACAGATTTTTTAAATGGTTTATCATGAATAGAATGTCGCATTTTATATTAAATTATTTTATTGGTTAATATTGAGAATCACACCTCACGTCTCGAAAGCAAAACATCTCCATGAGATAATTTTAAACACTGGTGTGAAGAAGATGCCAACAAACAGAGATAACTAGAAGCACCAGAACAGTTTGATGACAAAACAGTCAAAAAGAGAAATGATAAAGAATTGAAATCCCATATAAATGATACATTCCTGAATTTCATTTACATATTTTCTTTTGTTTCTCTAGATTCTAGGTATTCTCACATTCGGGAGCGAGAAGAAATGGCAGTAGAAAAAAGTCATGATGTGATGCTTCAGAAACACCAGGAGTACGGATACAGATCCAGTCAACCTTCACTATCTACAAACATATTCTTAATACACAATGACTGATATGATCATAATGCATAGCTCACCCATAGGGAGAATACACCAAGCCTTGTTGGTAGCCATATGTAACCGGCTGTTGGTAGCCAAAATTTCCAATATAAGCACCCCTAGCAGCTGGTAGACCTCCAAGGTAAGGTGCCGGTGATCTAAACCGTCCTATGAGCAACAAAATCAGGAAAAACATATTGTTGTAATCTAGTTTAATGACATCTTACAGAAAAAGAGAAAAATAAGGAATACTTATCAAACTTTCACTCTATCACATAATCCAAGTAATAACTCTATACCATCTCATAAAATTGAAACAATTCCTCTGAAATGCCCCAAGGCACTTGTTCTAAGCTTTGAGCTCCCTTTTATATTAATTATAAGTATTACTAAGTTGGGGCTCCATAGGGATGTGAAATACCTCAACTCAAGTCAGTTGTCACTTGAGAAATTAGTACCAATGTAGAAATATCGAATTGATTCACAAAAATTACACCCCTAATATTAGTAAAGATTTTAATGGATTGGATCATTCTTCAATTGCATATGGTTGATAAAATTTACCCAATTTCGTTATTTATTTATACAATTGATACAATTGAAATACTGCACTTGTTAAATACGCTGTGGGGATGATGTCAACAGATGTATATTTTACTTCTCCGAGGAACTATAATTCGAGATATCATTTTTTTTATAGTACAGAGTTCCTACAAAATTGGGAAATGCCTAACTTTGAGTCTGGATTTAACTATTGGATTACGCACTTGGTCAAATTTTTCATATTTCTCAAATTTTTACCATCAGCTTTTAAAAAATCTGGAATAAGTTTTGAGGTATTATTGCAGGATTAAAAGCATGTACATGAATGCACAATGACAGGATTCAACACAATATACTTTAAACTGGAAACAGGAGAAGATAATTATGTGACCCTGTTTACAAAAGTTCACAGCCACAGCACAATTATATTTCCAATCTAACATCAGGTATTTTGCACAAATTAAAAATAATTTTCTTAATAGTAGTTAGTACAGCTGTAATTCGATCAGGATTAAAGCACCAATAAGTAATATTGCTACAGATGACAAGCGTATAAAAGATTAACAGCAAACAAGCACTATATGTGTGGCCAGATGAGGTACATTACC
Organism: Osmanthus fragrans; assembly: GCA_019395295.1. Lineage (NCBI taxonomy): Eukaryota > Viridiplantae > Streptophyta > Magnoliopsida > Lamiales > Oleaceae > Osmanthus > Osmanthus fragrans. The sequence continues at coordinate 6,450,532 of CM033355.1, read as the reverse complement.
AAAAGGAAGTGCTGGCTGAGGTCGCCCCAGGGAGGCCAAGTTACAATTTGCTCGCCTTCCATCAATGATTGGAGTTGGATCAGTACATGCTCTTCTAGCTGACTCGGGGTCCCAGAAAGTCACCTAAATCCTCCATACAAACACCATTTCCCCCAGTCATTAAATTGTCAGCCATTCCACTTTGTCAGTAACACATTAATAACAGAATCCCACATTAGCGAAATAAAATATTTCGAAGCAGACAAATCCAAAAAAAATTGACGGATGCATCAATTACACCAAGTTTTTTTTTTTTTTTTTTAATTAAGAAGCGGGATATATCAAGCATGAATGGTGCGAACTTTATACACATCTAACAATCAAACAAAGCAAATTCTACAGACTTCGATAATAAAAATTATTATTCAAGGAAAAGATAACAAGATAACACTCACAAAACCGTATCCTTTGGATCGGCCTGTGTTCTTATCAGTAATGACTACGGCTTCGAGAATCTCCCCAAATTGCTCAAAATACTGCCTCAAAATCTCACTTCGCGTTTCCCAGGCCAATCCTCCAACAAAAACCTTAGTGAGAGTGGTATCCCCAAATGGAGAATTCATGTACTGAAGCCCTCCCGGACCCGAACCTGAGTTTGGACCCGGGAGTGGCGGCTGCTGTTGATAAGCCATATCACTGAAATTACTCAAATTTAAACAGACTTTTTGTGGGGAAATTGAGTCTGAAAGAAAGGGCGTTTAATTAATTATAAAAGCGATAGCAATATAAGTGATACTAATGTTGATCCAATGAAGAGAAAATATCATTACAATAGGAAAATCCTAGAGAAAGAAAACCAAAGAGAGTGAAAAGGGCATTATTTTTTTAACTATTTATACATGAAAATTGGGATGAACAGGAGAGATTTGAGTTTGAATAGATGAGGAGGCATAAAGATCAAGAAAAATAGAACCTAAAACTAAGAAAAAGGAGATTCAAGAAGAAAAAAAATTCCAACTAGTGAGGTGGAAAAGGAGTAGGAGTAGGTCAAAACTCAAAAAGGGAAGTGGGTTCTGTCAGATGTTTAAGAGAACAGAATAAGAACATGTATGGACTACATGGGGGTGGTGGGGAAAAGGCGAATCATTGGACGAAATTGTTGTTTTTTTTTTTCCTTTGATGATGAAGAATTAATCCCTAATAATAAAAAATGCTATGTAATATATACATATATACATGGAATTAGTTAACTATGGAATTGAGGGATTTGCGTTTGAAATTTGATTTTGAGAGAGGGAGAGGGGGTTGTGATGATGGAGAAAGATGATCTGGAAAACAGTCATCATTCCATCTTCTCACAGTGTGAACGAGCAAAAGGAAATCGAAGTTTGGGGCAAAAAACTGGGCAGCCCGACAGGGCAGCTCTGGGTCCCACTCCCTTGCTATCTTGTTGTTATGCCCGGCCACATTTTTATTTTTTATTCTCACTCTTTTACTTATTTTCAATCACACATTTTTCAATAACTTTTCATTTTTATTCAACCACACATTTTCTATCATATCACTATTTAAAATATATTAATTCTCCAATAATCTCCATCAAACACAATTTTCCTTCTCTTTTTCATTTGGAAATATTGCACATCCAACCTCTAATTTTTAAAAATTTAAAATCTAAATCATATTTAAAATAAAATAAATAAGCAAAATGGAACAGAAAATGGGAATATTCTAATCTCGCCCCGGTCCATGGAATATTACAGCTCTTCGTTTTCATCTCTTCCTAGTGTCATCCTTAATGATCATGAAAAATGCTAGACGTACATATAGAGTGTACATTTTTTCTTGACATTTGATGTGTTTCAAGAAAATAATTGAAGAAAAAACTGTTTTTTTTTTGAAACTATGAAATGATAGCTTGTTATATGGCAAACTATCAAATTTGATGTATACCAAAGTGTACATCAAGTAGAACTCATTGATTATATCCAGTTGGAAATGCTTAATGATGATTTATCCTCTCTACATGTACTATCCATGTAGTTATTTAACCGTCAATATATCCTAACTATATAAAAGAGTGATTTTTTTTTTACTACGTGTCGACAATTTGTATCGTCAATCAATACAACGTCGTTTTTTGCATGGAAGCGTAATGTGGAAGCGTGAAGAAATATGTAAGAGAAGAAAATTTAGACCATGTTTTAGCCCCTCTTTTTTCCCTTTTTTTTCCATCCATTTCCTTTTTCCAACACTGAACGCATTAATGAGAGGTGAAAATGTACTGAATTTTCTGACACAATTTCTAATTCTAAAAATATCTAATATATAATAAATATACAATTCGGCAAAAAAAATCTAATATTTCCTAAATATTCAATTATAACAACACCAAAAATTTAAAAATTTAAAATTTTCACGCTAATAAAAATATCTAATATAGAATAAATATACAATTTGGCAAAACAAATATCAAATATTTCCTAAATATTAATTATAAAAACATCGAAAACAAAATTAAGAAAATTTTAAAAAAATTAAATCTTGACGCTAATATATATATATATATATATATATATATATATATATATATATATATTTCTTAAGTAAAGTGGGAAAAAAAACTCTAGAGAGTGTCTCGAAAGTGATACTCTCGAACATGACCGTGTCATGGTGATGACAATTTGAGAGTGTCACACACTCTCAAACGTGACCGTGTCACGGTGATGCCATGCCATCACCGTGACACGGTCACGGAGATGGCCTTTTTTTTTGGAATGTTATTATATTTATATATATATATATATCCTATCTTAATCCTAAAAATATTTAATATATAATAAATATACAATTCAACAAAAAAAAAATAACAACACCAAAAATTAAATTAAGATGATTTAAAAAAATTTTAAATCTTCACGCTAATAAAAATATCTAATATATAATAAATATACAATTCGAAAAAAAAAAACAGATATTTCCAATTATAAAAACAATGAAAACTAAATTAAGAAGATTTTTAAAAAATTAAAATCTTCACGCTAATTTTTTTTTCTTTTTGCGTGTCAGAATTACTGTTAAACCTACTATATATTGGCCACGTGTCAACAATTCGTATCGTCAATCAATACGACATCATTTTTTGCTTGGAAGCGTGAAGAAATGTGTAAGAGAAGAAAATTTTGGCCCTATTTTAGCCCCTCTTTTTTCCCTTTTTTTCCATTCATTTCCTTTTTCCAACACTGAACGCATTAATGAGAGGTGAAAATTACTGAATTTTCTGACATAATTTCTAATCCTAAAAATATCTAATATATAATAAATATATAATTCGAAAAAAAAATATCAAATATTTCCTAAATATTGTATTATAACAACACAGAAAACTAAATTAAGATGATTTTAACTTTAAAATCTTCACGCTAATAAAAATATCTAATATATAATAAATATACAATTCGACAAAACAGATATCAAATATTTCCTAAATATTCAATTATAAAATCACCAAAAACTAAATTAATAAAATTTTAAAAAAATTAAATCTTGACGCTAATATATTTCTTAAGTAAAGTGAAAAAAATAAAAATAAACTGTAGAGAGTGTCTTGAGATTGACACTCTCAAACGTGATCGTGTCACGGTGATGTCATGCCATCATCGTGACACGATCACGGTTACGGTGATGGCAATTTGAGAGTGTGACTCTCAAACGTGATCATGTCACGGTGATGCAGAGTCATCACCGGGACACGCCCACACCGTGACACGGCTACGGAGATGACCAGTTTTTATTTTCGTGTTAATATATATATATATATATATATATATATCATATCCTAATCCTAAAATATCTAATATATAATAAATATACAATTCGACAAAAAAAAATATCAAATATTTCCTAAATATTCAATTATAACAACATCGAAAACTAAATTAAAATAATTTTAAAATTTAAAATCTTCACACTAATAAAAATATCTAATATATAATAAATATACAATTCGGCAAAAAAAAAAATCAGATATTTCCTAAATATTCAATTATAAAAACACCGAAAACTAAATTAAGGGCTTGTTTGATACCCATTTTGTTGGAGAAAATGCATTTTTTGGGTTGATGTAATAGTGAATATGTGGTTGAAAAAGAAGGAAAAGTTATTGATGTGATGAAAAATATTATTTTATTAAAGAATGTGTGGTTGAAAATGAAAATGAGAATAAAAATGAGAATAAGAATGGATACCAAACAAGGGCTAAGAAGATTTTTAAAAAATTAAAATTTTCACGCTAATATTTTTTTTTCTTTTTGCGTGTGCAGAATTATTGTTAAACCTACTATATATATTCTATCATTATCCTAAAAATATCTAATATATAATAAATATACAATTCAGCAAAAAAAAAATATCAAATATTTTCTAAATATTCAATTATAAAAGCACTGAAAATTAAATTTAAAAAAATTTCACGCTATTATATATATATATATATATTGCTTAAGTAAAATGAAAAAAAAAAATTAAAACTCCCTCTAACATTCATATTTGAGAGTGTGACACTCTCACATTCTGAGAGTGTCACACTCTCAAATATGAGAGTGGCACTCTCAGACGTTTCACGTTGCATTTTTTTTTTTTTTTTTTGCATGTTACTATATATATATATATATATATATATATATATATATATATATATATATATATATATCCTATTGTAATTCTAAAAAAATATCTAATATATAATAAATATACAATTCGACAAAAAAAATATCAAATATTTCCTAAATATTCAATTATAACAACACCGAAAACTAAATTAATAATATAATTTTAAAAATTTTAAAATTTTCACGCTAATAAAAATATCTAATATATCATAAATATACAATTCGACAAAAAGAAATATCAAATATTTCCTAAATATTCAATTATAAAAATACCGAAAACTAAATTAAGAAGATTTTAAAAAATTAAAATATTCACGCTAATATATTTTTATCTTTTTGCGTGTCAGAATTAGTGTTTAACCTACTATATATATCATATTCTAATCCTAAAAATATCTAATATATAATAAATATACAATTCGACAAAAAAAATATCGAATATTTTCTAAATATTTAACATTCTCATTTTTTTTTCGTGTTACTATATATATATATATATATATATATATATATATATATATATCATATTCTAATCCTAAAAATATCTAATATATAATAAATACACAATCGGCAAAAAAAAAATCAATATTTTCTAAATATTCAATTATAAAAACACCGAAAATTAAATTAAGAAGATTTTGAAAAAAATTAAAATCTTGACGCTAATATATATATATTTCCTAAGTAAAGTGAAAAAAAAAAAAAAAAAAAAACTATAGATGCCTAATTTTTTTTTTAAATTAAAAAAAAATTAAAGCAAATGTCTCGCACTGTGCTGTGAGACACTATGCGAGACATCACAGTGCACATGTCTCGCACTGTACGAGACAACACAGTTCACATGCCTCACACAGTGCGAGACATCTCTCGCATAGTGTGAGAGTGCACATGCCTCGCACAGTATGAGATAGCACAATATCTCGCACTGTGCTGTGAGACACTGTGCGAGACAGTATAGTGCGAGATGTCACTTCCAAGACTTTTTTTCTTTCTTCATTTTTACGCGAAATTGCCATCACGCCTAATTTCACACAACCATCCATAGAGCCAATACTGTACCACTATGCCCAGCTTTTGATCTCATTACCACTCTATATTCTTTTACTTTGCTCACGAAAATCTCTTCATTTCTTCCCTATGTATTTTACCAAAGCGAGCGATGAACATTTACTATCTGTGACTTACCTTCTACCCAGAATTGTTTGTTCGTCTCGCAATTTCTATTACTTTCTGTCGAAATTGTTGAAAATTTCATTTTTTCTTCATGTATTTGAGTTGTAGATTTAGTGTAAGAACGTGTATTTATTTATTTTTTGCAAAATTTGACATGTGTTTCTTCCATTCTAGATTACATGATTTAGTGGAAGTAGTGTATTGAAGTAAATATTTGATGATAAATGGTAAATTTCAATACACATCCGTAAATGATTATTACTATTCAATACAGCAATATGCTTCTATCTAAATAAAAAATAATTTTTAATCCTTACTGCTGATTTTACACTCTCAACTAAAATCAATAGCACCTTACTTTCTACGCTAATAAAAATACAATAATTACAGTACTCGTGCATCGCATAAGGCACGAACTAGTAATAAATGAAAAAAGGACCAAGTGCAAAACATTGAGGAAATAAAAGATGCATTTTTTAATGTTGGGGATTAATTATTAATAGACTTTGTAAAATGGGGACTAAATGTGCATTTTTGCCTTACAGTTTTACAACTTCAAACATTTAGGATCCGTTTGATTGCAAGATAAATTTTGGGCGGAAAGAAAACAAATTATAGGGAATTGAATTATTTAGAATTTGTTTTACCAGAAATTGTTTATTAATTGTGTTTGATTGATATAATTTTTCACCTGAAAAAATTTGACATTTTGAATCTTTTGGTATTCGTTTGACTTTGTTTTTCATGAAAATTGTCCATTAAATGGTTTGATCAAACTAGATATGTATGTGGTTTCTCCAGTAGTAATAGTTTGTCTTCCACTGAATGTACTCAAACATCAAGTAATAGTCCAAATACGTTGTCTGCTGAATTACTTGATTACTTTAATCATAATTGGGCTAGTAACAATGCACTAAGGAAAACTTTAGACAAAGTAGTTGAGTTCTGGTGAAAGTATGAACGTCGATGACCAATAGTTTCTACAATGGCAAAAGATCTACTAACACTTCATGTTAGCACTGTATATTCGGAGTCTGCTTTTAGTGTAGGGTCTAGGGTTCTCTTTGAGGTTAGGAATCGACTAAAACAAGATGTTTTGGAAGTATTAATGTGCATGAATGACTGACAAGACGCTCATTTTCGACTGCAAGATAAATATGTCGAAATTGCATGTAGTCAAGTAAGTGATATTTAGTTTAAGTATATTCATGACGAATTTTTATTTTAATACATTTATAATTTTTTTTAAAAAAAATTGTACACGTAACAAATTGTTCGTGTACAATTTTTAACTCCGCCTACTCGAAATTGAATTATTGAAGTAGTCGGTCCCAAACCCGGATAAAGGAGGAGTGTTTATTTTTTATTATTTTAAAAAGAAAAAATATTTTGAAAAAATATTTGACAATTTCTCATTTTTTTTTTTAATTTTATCATTTATAAAATAATTATTTTCAATCAACATGTTTTCTTCAAAACAAACTTGAAAATAAAAATATATTAACTAAAAATTATTTATAAGTAAAAAAATTAAATTATAATTACAAAAAAACTTATAAGTATTATTTATAACTTAAAAGATAAAATCATAAAAAAATACATTATAATTAAAATTACTTATAAATTATAAGTTATAAGTAAAAAATACTTTATCCAAAAAAATTATCTACAAAATAAAAATACTTATAAGATAAAAATTTATCGAAAATATATTTTTTTAAAAATATTTAGAAAACGTGTATTAAAAAATAAATAAATAAAAAACAAAAAAAGGCGATCTCACAAGTCACGAGCTCGTGGGTTGAGTCGAGATCACATTTTTTTAAACGAATCGGGCCCTACTCGGCTCGTTGGGCAAATGAGCCCGAGCCCGAGTACAAGCACGAGCTCGTTGGGCAAATGAGCCCGAGCCCGAGTACAAGCACGAGCCGAGTCCAACCGACTCGACCCATTGCCTCCACTAAGTCTATGATGATAGAGATTGAAAGTTGTGACCGTCAATGAAACTAGCTGCACAGATGAAACTATTTTTATGGCAGGTGATGTTGGGGACTCAATTCTCATGCCAAACCCGCTTCCTTCAATGGAATCATAAAAAATTGTGGAAATTACACAAAACTCTAGTTTAAAAATTGATCATTCTAAAATAAGGTGGAAGGTTTAACTATTCAAAAATCAGATATTTTATTAATTAATTAATATATATAAAAAACCAATTAATCTTTCTACGTCTCCAATAAAATATATTATATTCCGATATTTCCTCAACCCTAATTCATTCTCACTGTCTATACCTCAACGCCTCCTCCTCCTCGTCCTCGACTCTCTCTCTCTCTCTCTCTCTCTCTCTATACACCCCGTCCCCTCCGGCAATTCGAGAGCTGTTGTCGTCGTCGTCGTCTCCCCAGCTCTAGCAACCCTTATTTCTTCTTCTCCGGCAACACTTCTTTCTTCTTCTATGGCAACACTTCTTTCTTTTCCGGCAACAAACCACAGCCGGCAGCAGGGGTTGTGTCGCGGCATCGGAGGCACAATCATGATTTTAAGCTGCTGCGCCGCCTTGTGACGCGTTGGATCTGCAGTAGCTTCGCCTCTGAAGCAGATCCGGAAGATTTAGTCTCTACAGATCTATAAGATTTAGGATTTGCAGTAGCTTGTGGTGGTTGACTTGAGTGGCAGCCTCATGGAATTAGGTAGTCGATCCTGCCGTGGTTTTGTGTGGTGGTGGTGATGGTGTTTGTGTGATGGCGGCGTCATGGTGGCGGTGTTGATCTGTGGAAATGTGGTCACGAACGGGTGGCTGTTGTGTGGCCGAATCTGGTGGCTGTTGCTGGATGGGTTTTGTGAGGTGGTGGCGGTTGTGTTGATGTTGGCAATGGTGGTGGTGGCGATTTCCAGATCCGGCTAGTGAGGTGGTGGCAATGGTGCTTGTAAGCAGCGGCAGTGAGGGTAGTTTTATGATTTTGTGTGGTGTTGATTTTCAGATCCGACTTTGTGAGGTGGCGGTGGTGGTGATTTCCAAATCCAGGTTGTGAGGTGTGGCGGTGGCGGGGCGGCGACGGTTGTCGCGCGGTGGTTGTGGATGGTGGTTTGTGTGTGGGATGGCATGGGTACGACGGCGGCGGATGTGGGTGCGGTAGTGATGGTGAGATGTTGGTGGTGATTGGTCTGTCAGTGTGGTGATGGATTTGGTGCGGTGATGTTTTTCTGTTAATTTGTGTGAGGTGGTGGTGGTTTTGGTGGATGTGACGGTGGTGGTAACAGATCATTTAGTTGACTATTATCACTAAATTGGTTAATTTGTGACCAACAAAAATTTTGTGACCAATGCTGTGACCTGAGCCATGTGCTGGAGATTGTTATGATTTTTGGTTTGCCGTCGATTGGTGAGGCTGTGTTGGCGACGTTAGTAATGGTGGTTGTGGTGAGTTGCCGGTTATGGTAGCAGCGAGAGCATGTAAGACGGTGGTGGTGGTGGTGAAGTGGTGTTGTATAGTCTCTGTGACCAATGTTGTGACCTGAGTCATATGCAAAATATTCTATGACCTATATTGTGACTATCAACAAAAACGTGAGTCATGTGCAAAAATATTCTGTAACCTGTGCTGTGACCATTTGAAATAAATCTGTGACTATCAACAAGAACCTGAGCCATGTACAAAAATATTCGGTGACCTTTAAAATTTTTGAATTGTGACTGTAAAAAAATCTGTTACATTTAAAATTTTTGATTTGTGATCGAAAAATAATATGTGACTAATTAAATTGTGAATTTGTGACCAATGAACAAATTGTGACCTATAAAATTTTTGAATTGTGACGTAAAATAATTTTGGACATTTAAAATTTCTGATTTGTGATCGAAAATAATATGTGACTAACTAAATTGTGAATCTGTGATCAAATTATATAGATCTATGACCTTAATATATTTAATTAATTAAATATATATTTAATTAATTAAATTATAAATAAAAATTAACAAAAATCTGATTTTTGAAAGTTGAAATTTATTTTCTTATTATTGAATTGGACCAAAGTTATACTCTTACTTATGAAAATTTCCCAAAAAAATTTCAATGTCTACTGCAGTTTCTGGATCTCGAAAATCTAGTCATTCAAGTTTTGTAAATACATTTTCTTTTCCAGTTGGTAGATTTGCATCTACACCAAGCATTTAGTTTACTTGCTGCAATAAAAACACCTCTTCGAAGCAGCTCGTTGACAAGTTTATGACATGTAACACAGGTTTCATATGCTTGGCCCGAATATGATTAAAGATGGAGAAGGAGAATCCTTGTTAATTCTCATTAATTAAAAATATGATGTATAATTCATGGAAACCATTGGAGCAAGAAACCAAAAAAAAATAAATCATGGATTTATCCATAGAGTATAAATTCATTTACTGTGAGAAAAAGAAAATTATCTTATCGTCGTGCAAGAAAGCAAAAGCCGTCATCGACGAAAAAGCTATCCGCAGTTAGATGTTGAGGGAAAAGAATGAAAATTAGGTTTATATTTGTGGTTGAACAATAATTTATTTTATTAAAATCATAATTATGTAATTTTACTTAAGGTTATTTAAGTAAATAAGAAAAATATTGAAAATTATGGTGCACTTAATAAATTTCATAGTGGTAATATAACCCTAAGTTTAATGTGGATCAATCATGATTAATAAGAAAATATCTACAATTATTTGTAAGGAAAGATTGAGAAGAAATTTTTAAATACCAATTTTACCTTATATATTTAGCTATAGGCCGATATTTTCCATTTTGCTCTTATTGATTTGATTATTGTTTTTAATTTTGAAACTTTTTTTATTACATGGGTTAAAGGAATAGTGAGGGTTTTTACTTTTAATCAATAATTGCAATCTTTAAATTTTTTATTAAACAAATACATAATTACATAAAATTTCATCGTTAAATATTTTAAATAATTCATGAATTAGGTATATTTAACTTATCTTATAACATATATAATTATTACTTACCATTTGAAACTTATTGATTTGATTACTGTTTTTTAATTTGAAACTTTTTTTTCTAATAAATGTGAAAAATAGTATAACACGTTAACAAGTTTTGACCTAGAATATATATAATAATCAAAATCATATTTATGATGCCATTTATTGTATTTTATTTTCTTCACGAGTTTGATTTATTTTTATGAAAGGAATGATAAAAGTTGTACCCTCATAAATTCAATCCATAATATATATTGAGCCCCGTCTGATTTTCATTTTTTTTTTAATCACTCATTCTTCAATAAAATAATATTACACACAAATCCAAATTTTTTTTTAAATTTTTAACTACACATTCTTCATCAATCAACTATTCAAAATACATTTTCCCCCCTCAAAATGGGAATCAAACAAGACATAAATTACCAAAAAAAAAAAAAATTGAAAGGTGGAATTTTTTCTCTTAATATATACTTTTTGAAGAGAGTTTTAGACCAAAGCAAGGAAATAAGTGAGAGAAAAATTATGTGAAGGCTCTCTATTCTCAACTCTCGAGTATGAATTGGGGCACAACAACCTTTCAATGATATTGGTTGTGATGAATTTGCTAGTAGTGTGAATTACGTGAAAATTTAATATTTTGGATAATTAGCTTTGAGTTTATATTCTATGAAATTTGAGGAGCCATGATACTCTATAACCCATTCTTACCGTGAATACTATTGCTAGAAGTTACACATAAGGCTGAAAGATTGAAACAACTTGCAACAACAACTTCAAGTGTAGCAGCATCAATAACGCAAAGTGATAGAACCGTCCATTAAAGATTCAATATTCAAAGTGCTACCATTATTAGCAACTTGCTTAACCTTTTTATTAGGACAAGGAGCAGTGATTAGTGACCTTAATCAAATTAATAATATTGGTAGGGACTTAAGATGGATCCCTAATCATACTATAATTAGATGTAATCACATTATAATTAAGAAATGATTGTCCGAATATGTATTTTTGAGTAATAAATCACTTATTGATTACATGCATATTATTTATATAATGTGATTCCATTCTTTTGCTATAAATTGTTACTCTTATTAAAGTAATAGGGTCCATAGGGATAAGAAAATGGTTATTATAAAAACATCAAGTGAATAAACAAAGCTCAAATCTTTTTATTGGTGTTTAAATAGTTTTACAATGTGAAAATGGCAACTTATAAAAATATTTTTAAAATTAGGGGTCTTTTGAAGAATCATATGAATTTTTTTTTGGAAATAAAGAATATTATGTAATATTAAAAAATGACACAATATCATTTTTTTCATAAAAAAATCTGTCAAGTGTCATTTTTTATTTATTAGAAAATGACATACAATGTCATTTTTATTAAAATTGCTGTTTGTCACCAAAAAAAGTGATAGAAAAAAAATGTGACAAACACTAAAAAATAGTGAAATTTTTTTATTTTTTTTAAAAAAAATAGTGACATACTAAAAAAAAAGGTGACAATAACTCAAAAAAGTGACTGATTTTTTAATTTTTTTTTTAAAGTGATGAATTAAAAAAAAAAGTTACACATAATTAAACTTGGAATTGGAAGTTATTCAATAAAATGTAAAATATTAAAAAAAAAAAAAGTGACAAAAATTATAATAGATTTAGGGATGGTTGATTTTCTTTTACATCTTCTGAAAAAGTAATGTTTGTCACAAGAATTTTTTTATTTTTTTTTATAGAAATCAAGAAAGTGATTGAAAAAATTCAAAAAAATGGACAAATACGAAAAAAAATGACAAAAATTCAAAAAAGTGACAGAAATTTAAAAATGAAAAAAGTGAAGAATTCAAAAAAGTTACACAAATTTAAAAAAAGTTACACATATTAAAAAAGTGACAGAATAAAAAGGTGACACTCAAAATATATATATATATATTTTTTTTTTAAAAAGTGACAAACACTCAAAAAGTAACATTCTACCGCATTTTTTTTAATGAAAAAATCGCAATATCTTATTTGAGCAATTAACTAAATGTATATATGTGTGTGTTTGAAAATTTAAATAAAAAAGACAGGCAACACAATGTTATGCACACACACACATAACCTGAATGTACATTTATGAGTACACACTAAGCTGTACATCTAAGTATCTTTCACCATATCGATACAATAATAATAATAAATTATTTTACTAAACACAGACTATTAGAATTTAAAAAGAGTAATCCATATATTATTCACATCCAAAACTCATATTAAGAAATTACATAATCTCCATTTATAAAACTATCTCATTGGAGCTTATTACAGGAGGAGCTTAATCGTAAATGGACAGAGCATATATAACAATGCATTGCTAATGATTAGGGAACAAGTAATGCACATGGACAGAAATTTCAAATCGAGCACTCACAAAACTCCAATGATAAGCTCCACCAAGCCCTACCATGAGGGCCAACTCAATATCCCAATCAAATTTTACAATTCCAGAAGAGGGAAAAAAATAAGAATTTGAATAGGCAAACCTTTGTGCCATCGTCAAAACGACTGGGTTTGCAAAGTCTCGCATATATATCTTTCTGACCCATGGTAAGTAAGCCTTGATCAGATAGTTTGCTTAATATAAGGGTGAGTTGGAGGGCAATTTGTGGACCCAAACGAAATTCGCAGAGGGGATTGCCCGAAAAGCCTAGTTGATCCATGCTAGCTTGGCAATCTCCGATGGGTCCAAGGAGGAGAGAATGGAGAGGGGTGCCAATATGGTAACAAGATTGGTGAGTGAGCTGCAGAGGGAAGTTCGAGGAAGGGAAAGACAATGAGAGATGATGAATTAGGACAGCGAAAAGAGATTGAAAAAGGAGAGTTTTGAATATCTTCCTTTATTACTCCGTAATTAATAGGGTAAATTACCTACAACCCTTCTTTTCAATATTATATTTTAAAAGCAAGTGGGTGAAAGATTAAATTTCAATAATTTCTAAATTAATTAAAACAAGTTAATTACACTCACCCACCCTATCACCCCCGAACACTTATTTTACACCCCAGACCCTGATTCATTTCTAACCTACACAGTCTCTCTCTTTCCCAAAAATCAAATGGTCACTCTCTTACCCAAAAATAAGGTCGACGACTTCTTCCAAACCCTCTCTAGATTCTGGCCACCTCGCCGAAGTTTCGCAAAACTGGTCGCATACTACATCGATGGTTGCAACCACTTACAGCGGTTAAACGTCTTTTGCCCCGCCCCATCCCATCCCATCCCATCCCATCCCATCCCATCTCATCACATCCTATCCTATCCTCTAGATTTCGACCACCTACTACTTCTCTTGTCGAAGTTTCATGAGATCGGTCCCCTGTTGCATTGGTTGCTACAGCGGTCACGACCACAGCTTGTAGTGGTTGCACTCACTGCAGATTTCAACTAGTGCGCGTCGCTGCAAGCTCACTGTGGTGAAGTTGACGTGCTGTAGTGCCACTTGTGGATCTGAAATTTCCTTGAATGTTGCATATCATAACGGTGATCCACCGCTTGTGGAGGTTCTTGCGGTGTTGCAATCGCCAGCGGAGGTTCTTTGATGATTTTGGGGTGATTTTTCTATGGTTTTTGTGGTGATTTTGCAACATGTTTTGTTATGATTTTTGAGGTGTTGGTCGTGGCAACGGGTTTATGAATTTTTTTGGTAGGGTGTGGTAGTGGTTGTGTGTTGTGCGGTGGTGGTGTAGTAGTTTTGAAAGTTTGTGGTGGTGGTAATTGTAGAGAGTAGTATAGATGCGATTGATTTTCAAATTGATTTTTGATTTGAACTACTGTGCGGCAGTTGGCGATGGTGGTGTTTGCGATCGGTGATTTGTGAGTGGGATGGCATGGATGACGGTTTTGTATTGTTTTGGTGGTTGGTTTGTTTTGGTGGTGTTGTTATTTCGGTGGTGGCAGTTCAGGTAGTAGGTGGGATGGCATGGATGACGGTTTTGGTTTGTTTTGGTGGTTGGTTTGTTTTGGTGGTGTTGCTATTTCGGTGGTGGCAGTTCAGGTAGTAGGTGGGGTGGTGATGGGCTTGTCGATTTATTGATGGATCTGATGCAGTGGTGTTTTTCTGTTGATTTGTGTGAGGTGGTGGTCCTGTCGTCGGGAAGTGGTGGTGGTTTTGACGGTGACGGTGGTGGAGGTGATTGTGCTGATGGTGGTGGTGAATTGAGATACTTGTATGCAGTGTGCAGATTTGTTTGTATTGATCCTATGCGACCGAATATGTGCTTGTTGTAACTATTTGTGACCAATTTTGTGTTGATTGTGATCGATTGTAACTTGAGATTGACCTAGTCACAGATGGTCACACTGAATACACATTTGGTCACAGTTAGTCACAATTAGTCACACCGAAGACAATTGGTCGTTGAAACAAAGTCAGTGAATTGGTCACATATAATACAAGTATGGTCACAGATAACACAGTTATAAATCTGATCTACTATGCACCACTACAACCATCATATTTTTTGGAGGTTTTTCTATTGGCGTTGTTGGAGTAGTCGCTGGAGTAGTGGTCGGAGTCGGAGTAGTTATCGGAGCAGTTTGCTGTAGTTGTCGGGATCATCGGAATATTCGCTGGAGCAATCGCCGGAGGTTGGTTGGTGTTGCCGGAGCAATCGCCAGAGGTGGATAGGGGTGGAGAGAAAAGCATATGAGTTTGAATTTAAATTTTGGTGTGATAGGTGAGTGGGTGAGTTGGAAGTGGGGTGAGGTAAATAATTAATTTATATAATATTATAATTTAATATTTAATAAATTTATTTACCACCCGATTTTTGAAATAATTAGACAAGTTTGATAATTTTGAAAAGTAATTCTTAAATGTGGGTTTTGTGTATTATTCCCTAATTAATACGTAAAAAGAAAAAAGTTAAAATTGTTAAGTGCATTAATCAATTTTATAACTTCGGACCGTACTGGGCCTAATTTGCCCATGTGAAAATTGGTAATCACGGGCTTCATCCTTTGAAACATTAACATTTCAGTCTACAACCTTTTTTTGGCATTTATATACTTCAACAATGAAAATAAATTGAACAAAAATTGTCTTGTGACAACATGAAAATTGAGAAAAATTTCAAGAATGACGTCTACTTTTAAACTCTTAGTGAAACAATTTTTTAATACAGTTTTTAATTAATCTAGTTTTTTCAATATGTAAATTTAAATAAAGAACTTGTGTTTTGCTATTTATTTATATATGTTTTTGTTAATAGATATGGTTTTTGAATTTCTATGTTCTTTTATTTGAAGCCAAATCCAAGAATGTTTGAATTTGAAAGCCACGACGACCTCAGATATAAATTAAAATTATTAATATTTATCTAAAATTACAGAGTTTTTTTTTTAGCAAAAATGTTATAGAGCTTTCGAAAGCCAAATGTTTTCCCCTTTCGTTTTACATGCATGCATATATTAAGGAGTGCTCTCTGCTCTTATCTATGGCGCAACTCATTATAGGAAAGAGAACTTTTGGCAAAATGTATCAATTGGTGAGTCCAAACGGCATTATTAACCATTCATACAAGCAACATTTAGTTTTAAATGCGATTTTCTACTCATCACTTTTCCTCATTCGAATTTGGTGGTATCCATTCTTAAGATCAATTTTACTAAATATGCATGCACCATACAGTTCATTCAACATATCGTCTAAAATAGGAATATGATGAATATACTTTACCGTTATGTTATCGATGGCTCTGTAATCCACACACATTTTTCAAGTTCCATCTTTTTTCAGCACAGGAAGTACTTGAATGATACAAGGACCTATGCTCTCCCTTACATATCTCTTGCTCATCAATTTCTCCACTTGTCTTTGTAGTTCCTTTGTCTCCTCACGATTACTTTGATAAGTTAGTCGGTTTAGAATGGCAGTTCCAGGGATGAAGTTAATCTGGTGCTCAATACCTCGAATGTGTGGTAATCTACTAGGCATGTCCTCCGAAAATATATCATCGAATTCTCGCAACAAAGAGATAACTAAATTGGGAAGGGGTGGGTTAGGTTCCTCAAGATTAAAGAATGACTCATTATAGACTAACAAGATCACTTGTTTATTCTCAACTATCACTCTCTTCAACTCACTACCCTTTGCAAAGAAATTCGCTTTCGACTTTTCTCTCCTTTCGAAAATCTCTCTTTCTTTCATCTCATGTGGCTCCACTCTATTTCTCTCTCTATTAGCCACCTCACCAATTTCTCTCTTACTTGTCATCTCACTATTTTCACTCATTTTCTCTAACTCTTTCACTCTCATTTCTTCCTCATTTTTAAATTTGATTTGATCTTCATACACTTGTTCTGGTGTTAAGGCGCAAGGGTAATGGACCTCTCATCTTTAACAAAACTATATCGATTCTTGTACCCATAATGAATAACATTTCTATCATATTGTCATGGTCTACCCAATAAAATATGTTTCGCATGCATAGGTACTACATCATACATAATTTCATCTCGATAATTACCAATTGAAAATTTGATCAACATCCTCCTGTTCACCTTAACTTCTCCACATTCATTTGGCTATTGTAACCTATAGGGTCTATGGTGTTTTAATACAGTTAATCCCAGTTTTTCTACAAGATATGTGCTAGCTACATTAGTACAGCTTCCACCATCAATGATCATGTTACATACCTTATTGTTAACGTGGCATTGTGTATGTAATATGTTTTCTCTTTGCTGCTCCAAGTCATCTGCTTTGATTTAAGTGTTAAGAGCTCGCATCGTGACGAGTAACTCTCCAACAACAAATTCCAATTTGTCCCCATCACCAACCTCCTCCAATACTGGTATGCCTTCATAATCATCATCACTGTCACTCACCACCTCTCCATTGTGCAAGATCATTGTCCTTTTGTTTGGGCATTGAGAAGTGATGTGTCCTATCCACAAGCACCTGAATCACTTGATATCCCGATTTCTGGTTGGTTGTGGCTTTGCTTTGGGTATTGTTCTTTTAACACTTTCATCTTTTCCCTTTAGCATTTCAGTCATTCCTTTCGAAACAGCTCCATCTCCTTCGTTATCCCACATCGATTTTCAAGATGAATTAGAACCCGAAGTACCCAATGGTTGCCTAGTTGTCGCCTTCCTTTTCAACTGTTTTCCACCTTTATGGCCATATGCAATATGTCTTCGATCTCCACATAGTGCTGCAACTCCACAACATTAGCAATGCCTTTGTTCAACCGATTTAAGAAACGAGCCTGGCGGCTTCCCGATCCTCTTCCACATTTGCCCTGATCATCAAAATCTCCATTTCTTTATGGTAGTCTTCCACACTCTTCGACCCTGATACAAATCTTGTAATTTTTGATGCAGCTCTCTGTAATAGTAACTAGACACGAACCGCTTCCGCATGATAGTCTTCAACTTATCCCAAGTACTAACTGTTTGCTCCTGATTCCTCCTCCTTGATGTAACCACTTGATCCCACCAAGTTATAGCATAGTCAGTAAATTCAAGAACGGCTATTTTCACTTTCTTTTCATCCCAATAGTTATGACACTCAAATATCAACTCTACCTTCTTCTCCCACTCTAGATAAGCCTTTGGATCACTCATTCCATTGAACGGTGGAATTGACATCTTAATATTGCCCATACTTTCATCTACGTCATCTCCATTATTGTTCATACCCCTTCTTTCAAACCTACATCTTCTATTTCTCATCCTACCCATTTCACGTCATCGATGCACCCTCATCCAAGTTACTACCATACTCATAATCATCATGCATCTTCATCCTAAGCTCTTGCCTACCCGGTTTCCTTGTATTCGGTTGTCCCCTATGAAAATTTGTCATCGATGTATCTAGCCTATCAAGTCTTTCACTCACATCCCCAAACACCCTTTCAAACCGTCGTATTACATCTTCTACCATGTTTATTTGATTCGGCTGCCTGATTGAATTGGAACCCTCTCTGTCTGACATCCTAATTCTATAGAATTTTTTCTTTACAAAATGATCACTCGTGTATCACTCAATTAATGAGTTTTTCCTCTATTGATCTCACTACTCTGCATTTTACCACTTAGTGCTTTCGTCCAAGTGCTTTAAAGAATAAAGTAAACTCAATTAATGATGTATTCCCATGGATCCAAATCGGATGTGTTCAAGATTGTGTTTAAAGTAAGAAAGAGAAATGACTCAAAGAAAGAAGAAATTGAAGGAACTTAATGAAATCCAATAAAGTAAAACAAATGGAATGAAATTGAAACTTTTTTTTTTTTACTTAAAAACTAAAAATTGAAAACTTTGGAAATTTTCGGAATTTATAATAATAATTTTATTTTAAATTCGATTTTTTTACTCGGGATTTCAACTACAAGCCCAGCAAAATAATGAAAATTAATTTGGACTCTTAAATAAATCAAAAAATAACTTTGACTCATTTTTTGTAATTGTTTTTGGATTAAAACTCGAAAACTAAGAACTGACTCGAACAACGCGAAGAAAGAAAACAAAGACTCAAAACAATTAAAAGATATAACCTTAATTATTTTGAAGTCATACTCTAATACCAGCCGATGAGAATCACGTAGCAACGATTACCACGCAACCCCGCCAAAAATTGACGATCTCAAGAAAGTCCAAAGAATAATTCGTTTTTGAGTTTGAATCAAGAACAATGAACTAAACAATCAAACCAAATAGAATTTGAACGACCTCTTGATTACACAACCCATGATCCATACTCGATGTTGAACGTCACAAAAATTAACTTGATAAGTTTAAGATGTTCAATGAAGAACGAGAATTCGAAAGCAATATTGCCTCTCTTGTATTCAATATGTCAAAAGTTGTAATACAATGAAATCTGAAAAATATTTATACTAATCCATAAAAATACTATGAAAAATGAAAAATATGCCTATAATCTTGCAAGGATGGAAAGAAATTAGAATTCTAATCAATTTAGGAAATTCCCGAAAATTGCCTCAAATCGCCTAAAAATTTCACTATGCGATCGCATAGAAGTTTGTCCAGGCGCCCTTTAAGTCTCGGTATATCACCATGCAGTTGCATGGCTTGGACAACTATGCGACCGCATAGTTGTCCGGCTGGACTCCTCATTTTGCCACTTGTACCAAATTGATTCACATTGTTTCGTCCTTCGATCCCAACATGAAACTCGCTTCTTTACTTGTGTAGATCATGACGTCATCCACTGTTGATTGCACAAGTAGCACCATCGCTTAATTTACCTGTTTTGCCCTCAATCGCGTTATCGGTCCTCTTTCGATAATCAACGGGTCTTGTCCTGGGCTCGTCTTCGTCGAGCTCGACTCTTTGATCATATTAGATATACAATTTGGTACAGTACATTTGAGGATTGGCTCTGAGTTGTTATTAAAGAACACTACTCGAGAGAGTTTATGAGATATGGCTAATTCCGTTTTGCCACCATTGTCTGCAGTTCCATCTTGTTCAATTGCTAGGAAATGACTCATTGAGCGTAGTTACGGAGTTACAGGTGTTGGAAATGCTTTCGAGTTATTTGAAAGTGTCAGTTCTAGCAAGGGGCCTTCGATTTAAGAATTTGGTGTGGATTCTACTACAAGGTGTGCTTCGACCCTATTTGGTCAATTTTGAATCCCTTGTTGGAATTTTGTTTGGGTATCGTTTGTAGATACCAGGCAGAGAAAGATGTTTTTCGTAAGGTGGAGAGTTCTAGCTATTGTTTGAAGAGTTCTGTTTATTTTGCTGCAGTTGAACTTATTTTTTCAGGTGGAAAAATTTTGGGGTTTTGTTCATTGCATTGGAATTCATGTCAAAGTGGAGATTGTTAGAATTTGGGTGTGATAAGAATTTCTTGTTGAAATAATTGTAGAGTTCTAATTGAAGTGCACATCAAGAGGAATTCTAATTGGAATACGATTGTGGGATCCTATTCAAGTTTAATTGTCAAATTCTAGTTAAAGTTCTATTTGGAAGCTCTATTGGGAGTTGAAAGTTGTGTTGGACTTGAAGATATCAAAATAAAGCAACTTTTGACATTTTATTTGATGTACAACTCAACTTGTAGGGCTTGAATTTTTCCCTATAAATATTAGACTCTTCTTCTAGTTTCTTTGGTAGTGAAGCCAGAAGAATTATTGCTCAATTTTTTGTACTCTCTCTGGTCGTTATTAATAAAACACCATTCATCTGTCAGTTTCTCTTCTTGTTATTTATTTTAAATCTTGTTTTATTGATTGTGATCTTGTATACTTCATATTGCTTCATAAATCTCAAGACGGTTCTCCATCAACTGGTGGTTTATTGTTGCTCCGCCTCCAACAACATATTTCTATTAAGTAATGAAAATTCCAGCAGTTGATTTTGCCACTTCGAAACCAAGAAAATAGTGCAGCATTCCTAGATCGATCATCTCAAACTTCGCTCATAGATATTTTAAAATCCTCAAATATTACTTGATTATTTATTATGTAGATCAAATCATCTACATAGAAACAAACAATCAGAATTTTCTCTATACATCCTAATTTAGTAAAGGGAGTATGCTCTTATGGACATTTTTGGAATCCAGCCTTAATAAAATAAGTTTCTATACGGCTATACCAAGCTCTAGGTGTTCGTTTTAGCACATATGAAGCTTTCTTCAACTTATATACCTTATCTTCACTTCCTTGTTGCACATAAGCAGGGGGTTGATCAATACAAACCTTGTCATCTAGAAAGCCATGTAAAAAAGTTGATTTTACGTCCAATTGAAAGATTGGCAAAGAATTTTGTGCTCCTAATGCCACCATCATTCAAATTGTATAATGCCTTGCAACTGGAGCAAAAACTTCATTATAATCAATACCAAATCTTTGCTTATATCCATTTGCAATGAGTCGGGCTTTATACTTGTCAACTCTGACGTCATTGTTCAACTTGGTTATATAAACCCACGTAACACCGATGGATTTTTGCCCTTTCGAAAGTTCTGATAGCTCCTATGTTTTTTTTCCTTTATAGACCTGATTTCTTCATCCATAGCTTTTTGCCATTTTAAATCTTTGATAGGTTTTTTGAATGTCATTGGATCACAATCTGATAATAAATCATAATGAGCAAGAGTATCATCAAATTGATCAACACTAACCTCATAATCATCCATCTATACAGGTCTCTTCCTGATTCGTTGATATTGAGAGCTTTTGCTTACTGCCTAGGCTTCGTTGAAGCAAGTGGCCGCTGGTTTGTTGGAGTATCAACATGAAAAATGGTTGCTCATGCATCTCAGCTTCTTTTCCATCAAAACTCACAAGTGTTTGTTGCTGCCTTGTTTTCTCCAGTTTAAGTCCATATATTTTCTTCATAAAAAACAACATCTCGACTAATGATAATCTTTCCCATGATAGGATTGAATAGTGTGGGCAAAGAAGTGGCAGAGTAAGCCACGCCATGGCGCCCAGCAGTTGCTGGGAATTTTCAGATCATGCCACGCCATGACGTGGCCACCTGGTTGAAGGCAATAGGAGTCAAGGCGCCATGGCACCTCTCAGATGCTATATATACACACCATATTTCTACTGTTTTAGAGTCCGAACATTGAGAGAAAAATATAGAGAGCTTAAGAGAGGTTTTACAAGATAGAGGTTAGATTTATCTTGGGTTATAAATCAAAGCTTGTATTCTTTCAAGGGGATTAACTCGAGGCTCGTTCAAGTAATCAATTGTTCTTCATATATATTGAAATCCATTTCTCCCTAAATTTCTTATCTTTTCTTCCATCTATGAGTTATTTGGGATTATCACATTGCTTGGATTTCTTGGGCAATACCGGTTGAGGTATTTATCTCGGATTGATTTACTAACAATTTGGTATCAGAACTACTTCTCAAATTAAGGTGGTAAAGTTTCGATTTTTGGTAGTTGGCTTGAACCTTGTTGTGCACACAAGGTATTTGTGAAAATTCCCGAGAAAACTTTGTTGGTGAATTTTCGGTAAACAAGTAGATAAATATCGTCTACTAGTGGAATGATGAAGGTTGGGAAGTATGAGATAGAGAAATTCAATGTGAAGAACGATTTCTCCTATTGGAGAATGCAAATGAAAAATTTGATAATTTCGCAAAAGTTGCACAAAGCTTTGGCGGGTAAAGAAAAGAAGCACAAAGACATGTCCAACGAAGATTAGAAAGAGCTAGACCTTGAAGCTCGAGCATCAATCATTCTATGCCTTGAAAGAGATGTTACTTTCTTGGTAGATGGTAAGGCGACGACTTCGGAGGCATGGACAAAGTTGGAGACGAACTTCATGACGAATACTCTAACTAATTGGATTTACTTGAAGTTCAAATTGTATACTTGCAAGATGGATGAAGGTACACCAATCCGGGAGTACGTCAACAAGTTTGATAGGTTCATATCGGACTTGAAGGATATTGATGTGAAAGTAGATGATGAGGATTAAGCATTTCTACTACTTCTTTCATTGCCGAAATCTTATGAGAACCTAGTACAAATATTGATGCTTGTGGGTGATAAACTTGTGATGGAGGACACTAGAACATCACTTCTAGCGGATGATCTTCGAAAGATTGCAACTAGTGGCATGTCTACCATTGATAACAAAGAGCAAGCTCAAGGATTGCTTGTAAGAGGTAGAAGCAATGTGCGAGGAGAAAAGTCTAGATTCAATTCTAGACCTCTTGCAGAAAGGCCTTGTTTCAAATGCGGCGAACTTGAGCATTTCAAGGCGAATTGTACTAACAAAAATGGTTGGAAGAAGAACAATAAGAAAAACAACAACGGGAAAGTGCAAGCCAGGCACGAGGTTAGCTATGCCTCGGAAGGAGGGGAAAGCGATGAGTGCTACACCATCTCTTGTGATGAGAAAATCTCCGGTAAATGGATTCTTGATTCTGGTTGCACTTACCATATGTGTCCAAATAGAAAGTGGTTTACTACCTATAGAAGCACTGATGGTGGAACCGTGTTGATGAGAAATAACCATTCTTGTAAAACGGTGGGGCTTGGTTCGGTTAGAATCAAGATGCATGATGGAGTGGTTAGAACATTGATGGATGTTAGACATGTTCTTGATTTGTGGAAGAACCTTATCTCGGTTGGTGCTTTAGACTCCGGTGGTTGCAAGATTGTAACATGGAATAGAGTAAAGAAGATTGTTCGTGGTTCTTTGATTGTGATGAAGGGTATTCATGAAGGCAATCTCTATGCTCTTCAGGGTACTACAGTTACAGAAAATGTAGCGTTTGGAACAAGTGAAAGTATTGGAGACCCATGTGAGTGCACTCGGCTATGGCATAGGAGGCTTGGGCATATGTCTGAAAAGGGGCTAGATCTGCTAGTCAAGAAAGGTTTGCTAAAGAACTTGAAGAAGCCTTGCATGGATTTTTGCAAGTATTGCGTGTACGGTAAAGCACACCGAGTTCAGTTTCAGTCAAGCAAACATAGAAGCAGAGGTATTCTAGACTATGTGCACACACATGTATGAGGTTTGCCTTCAGTCACTTCCAAAGGCGGTTCTAGGTATTTTATCACATTTGTTGATGATTATTCTAGATATGTTTGGATTTATTTTTTGAAGTATAAGAATGAGGTATTCGACACTTTCAAGAAGTGGAAAGCAATGGTTCAAAACAGAACAGGAAAGAAATTGAAGACACTGCGATCTGATAACGGTACAGAGTATACAGATGGTGCTTTCAAGGAGTTTTGTGGTAAGGAAGACATTGCAAGATACTGGACAGTTAGGAATACACTGCAACAGAATGGGGTCACAGAAAGACTGAATCGCACATTTCGAAAGAAATCAATGTGTATGTGATCCTATGCTGGTTTGGGCAGAGAATAGTGGACAGAGTCGGTTGTAAATGCTTGCTACATAGTGAACCGGTCTCCACATTCAAAGTTAGATGGAGATGTACCCTACAGGGTATGGTCAGGAGAACATACAGATTATGATAGACTCAGAATTTTTGGGTGCACAGCCTACTACCACGTCAACGAGGGAAAGTTTGATGCGAGAGCCAAGAAGGCAATATTTTTGGACTATGGAGCAGGTGTAAAAGGCTATCGCCTTTGCTGTGTAGAGGATTCTAAGTTCATAATCAGCAGGGATGTTACTTTTGATAAGACCTCCATGATAGCTTTGTTGAAAGCTACGGTGCCCGGTGATGATGGTGTTGAGACTCCAAAGTCTCAAGTAGTTGACAAAGAACCTAAAGATCAACCTGGTTCTAGCCGTGCTCAAGAGGAGTATCATGCAGATACTCAAGATGAGAGTGATGATGATCTTGAACACGAGACGGTTCATCAAGAGAATGTACAGGCACTACAACAACAACAGCTCGAAGATGATTTGGCCTCCACTAGGCCAAGGCGGACCTACAAGCAAGTTCTGAAATTGGGGTCAGACGAGCCTCTAAGGTACTATGGGCAGACAAATTTGGTTGAGTATGCACTCTCAGTAGAGGATGATGAGCTTACCACTTTCAAGGAAGCTATTCTTAATAGCAATAGTGAGAGTTGGTTGGCCGCGATGGAAGAAGAGATGGAATCCCTTCACAAGAACCAAACATGAGAGGTTGTTCCATTGCCCATAGGTAAGAAAGCTATTGGTTGCAAGTGGTTGTGTAAGAAGAAAGAGGATCCTTCTAAGCTCAGTGGTACAAGGTACAAGGCAAGGCTAGTGGCTAAAGGGTTTGCACAAAGAGAGAGAGTCGACTACAATGAGATCTTTTATTCGGTGGTCAAGCACACTTCCATTCGGGCTATTAAGTATTGTTGCTCATAGTGATTTTGAGCTAGAACAACTCGATGTCAAAACGACCTTCTTGCACGGGGACTTGGATGAGGAAATCTATATGCATCAACCTGAGGGCTACAAGGTTGAGGATAAGGAACATTAGGTATGTCACTTGAGAAAATCACTGTATGGATTGAAACAATCTCCTCGGCAGTGGTACAATCGATTTGACTCCTTCATGCTAAAGCATGATTTCTCTAGAAGTGAGTATGACTGTTGTGTTTATATTCGAAAATTTCGTGGAGGTAATTATATATATCTTCTCTTGTATGTGGATGACATGCTTATCGCTTCGAAAAGCAAGGTGGAGATAGATATGTTGAAATCTCAACTTGGTAAAGAGTTTGAGATGAAGCATATGGGGGCTGCTAGGAAAATACTGGGTATGGAGATTAGAAGAGAGAGGACGAACCGACGAATGTTCTTGAGTCAGAAAGGCTACATTGAGTGGGTTATTGCTAAGTTCGGGTTGCAAGGTGCAAAGTCGGTGGTGACTCCATTGGCTCCACATTTCAGGCTCTCTGTTAAACAATCCCCTACTACAGCGGAAGAAAATGTACGCATGGATCGTGTACCTTATGCTAGTGCAGTTGGCAGTTTGATGTATGCCATGGTGTGTACACGTCCAGATATTTCACAGGAGGTTAGTGTGGTCAGTAGATTTATGACGAATCTGGGGAAGACATATTAGAAAGTCGTGAAGTGGATCCTGAGGTACTTGAAAGGTACCGCGAATACGAGTTTGTGCTTTGGTGAAGATACCTGTCATATTAGTGGGTTTGTGGACTCGAATTATGCAAGTGATCTAGATAGACGACGATCTACTACTGGATATGTGTTTAGCATACATGGTGCCCCAGTTAGTTGGCGATCGATGTTACAGGCTGTAGTGGCTCTTTCTACTACAGAGGCCGAGTATATGACCACGACAGATGTAGTGAAGGAAGCATTGTGGCTGTGGGGTCTTCTAGATGATTTGGGGATTGAGCAAGATTGTGTGGACTTGTGGTGTGATAGCCAGAGTGCGATTCACTTGGCTAAGAATCAGTTTCATCATGCTCGAACCAAGCATATTGACGTCAGGTATCATTTTGTGCGGGATGTCATAGAGGAAGGTGATATTTCTCTCTTAAAGGTACACACAAATGAGAACCCAGCATACGTGTTAACCAAAGTGGTATTGGGTAGCAAGTTTCAGCATTGCTTGGACTTGCTTCACATTAGTCCATGTTGATATGCCCGAGTGGGCATGGCCCGTCGGGGCGGGGTTGGAATGAGGTGGAGATTATATGAAGGTGGAATGAACTACGGAGGCTTGATCCCGATTCTGGGTACGTAGGTAACCATGGTTTAATGGTGCAGCCAGTTTGGTTCTTTTGGTGTTCGTCCAAAATTTGAGATCTATCAAATGATGTACGAGGTGGAAAATTGTGGGCAAAGAAGTGGCAGAGTTAGCCACACCATGACGCCCAGCAGTTGCTGGGAATTTTCAGATCATGTCACGCCATGGTGTGGCCACCCGGTTGAAGGCAACAGGAGTCAAGGCCACCCCAGATTTCTGCTGTTTTAGAGTCCGAACATTGAGAGAAAAATATAGAGAGCTTGAGAGAGATTTTACAAGATAGAGGTTAAATTTATCTTGAGTTATAAATCAAAGCTTGTATTCTTTCAAGGGGATTAACTTGAGACTTGTTCAAGTAATCCATTGTTCTTCATATATATTGAAATCCATTTCTCCCCCAATTTCTTATCTTTTCTTCCATCTATGAGTTATTTGGGGTTATCACATTGCTTGGATTTCTTGGGCAATACTAGTTGAGGTATTTATCTAGGATTGATTTACTAACAAATAGTTTGTGGGCTTTTGATTGTTCACTGATGCCATGAAAAAACACAATTTTCGCCTTTATCATCTAGCTTTTTCCTCTTCTCGTCTAGAATATGTGCATATGCAAACTTGAAGTGATCAATAGATGGTTTCCCACTCCAAGCTTCTTCTGGAGTCATGTTTTTAACAGAAAAAGTAGGACTCTCTGATTTAAAACATGAGTACTCTTAACTCATTGCTTCTGGCAAAAAACTCTTCGAAATTCTTCTTTTTGCTGCCATGTTTCGTACTGATGTGGTCATACTGTGTATACCCGAGGACTCATTCAAAGGAACCCTCGAGGACTTAATTTGACTTTATCATGTGCCATGTCCTCGAGGCGTACATGTCCTCGAGGTATCTTCTTACTCGAGGACCGCAGCAGGACCGTTCCGGCTGTACGTCCTGTGGTCCTCGAGGTAACTCCTCGAGATCGTTGCCTGCACCTGCGATAGGACCCCTTTGTCTAGTTGAGTTCTATCACGAACATGTTACCTACGTTTCCTGGAATTGTAGTACGAATTAAACACTTCATTCAAATAGAACTCTTTTGGGTAGAGACTTCCTAATCCTACAGGGACTGTGCTACCTACACCCTATAAATACAATCACAAATTCAGAATTCAGGTACGCATTATTCATATTATTTTTCAGTTCATAGCCTTACGCAAAAACTCCCTTTCTGACTTAAGCATCGGAGGGGCAACGAGGAAAACCCTCATTGCCTTTGTTTCAGGTATCCGAAGCCTTGTTCGTGTTCATCATCTTTCTTGGAGCTCGGGAATTTCCCAGGTACGACTTTTGGTATCATCATTGGCGCCGTCTGTGGGAATCTTTACCAAAAGCCATGGTTAACACACGATCAGGTCTCCCTCCTGCGAGCTCATCTGCTCCGGAACATCCACCACCTCCTGCCGATCCTCCAATCCCACAAGAGGAGTCGTCAGACATGCAACAACCACAACCCGCTGTCGTCAGCGCAGGAGCATTCGAGGAGCTCCGTCAACAAGTTGCTACATTAACTCAGTTGCTCACCCAGAGATATTCACATCCGCCTCGTACGCCGACACCCGAAGGGGGGTTCATGGCAGACGCTCGTCGTCAGGCTCAACCTCAAATACATGATAATCATGGAGCCGGGACTTCGGGCCTACCCAATGTGGCCTCGGCCTCAGGACCAGTAACAATGGAGTCCGCGGACCTGGCCAGGATCATCCAGGATGGAATTACAGCAGGTCTAAGACAGAAAGACAAGGGGCCAACAGGTTTTGCTCCCAACACTCCGTTCACCCCAGAAGTCTTGTCATTCCCCTTGCCTGATAGATTCAAGTATCCTCGAATAAAAGAGTATGACGGGTCTACAGATCCTACCAACCACCTGAATATCTATACCGACGTCATGAACCTACAAGTTGCCCCGGATCAGGTAATGTGCAAGGCCTTCCCTCAAACGTTGACAAATGCTGCCAGGGATTGGTTCTCCACTCTTGAGCCCAATTCCATAGCCTCATTCTCAGACCTAGCCGATAAATTTTTTCCGCCTTCTTCGCGAGCAGTAAGCGCATCAGAAAAACGGCAGCATCCCTGATGCAACTCCGCCAGGGCCCAAACGAGAGCCTGCGAGATTTTATGAAGAGGTTCAATAAAGAGAGGCTCATGATCCCCGACCTCCATATCACAGCGTCGGTATCTGCTCTAACATATGCGATAAGGTGCGAAGCATTCAAAATGTCCTTGTCAAAGACTCCCCCAAAATCAGTAACTGAGCTCTTGACAAGGGGAGAGAAGTACATAAATATGGAGGAAACTTTAAACCCGAGGAGGGCCAGCCCAGCCCAGGATAAACCAGAACAAAAAAGGCCTCATGATACGAATCCTCGACATGAAGCTCCTAGGAATAAACAAAGACAGGACAATCCATCGACGTCATTCACTCGGTTGAATACCTCTAAGGCCAATATCTTGATGGAGATAAAGGATATGAAAGAGCTTCAATGGCCTCCCAGACTGAAATCCCCTCCGGACACGCGCGATCGAAGCAAATATTGTGATTTTCATCGTGATCATGGGCACACCACAGACAGTTGCAAAGCATTGCAACGAGAGATCGAAGCCCTTATCAAAAGAGGACTTCTTGGCTCTTATGTTAGTCACAACAAGCGCCCGAGGAATGACAGGGATACCGAAAGAGCCACAGATGAAAGAGGTCAGGGTCAGCCAACAGCAGGAACTATTAACGTCATCATAGGGGGCATTGCGTCGGGGGGAGATTCAAGCGCTGCTCGAAAACAGTATGCTCGTCAATATACGTCGGCCCCGGGAGCAGCCCACGACAAGTCCGAGGACATCACATTTGGGGCAAAGGACTCAGAGGGGGTATCGTATCCTCATGACGATGCCTTGGTCATTTCAGCAATTGTGGCCAACTTTGAAGTTAAAAGGATCCTGATTGACAGTGGGAGTGCGGCCAATGTGTTATCTCATGAAGCATTCACCAAAATGGGAATCTCATCCCAACAACTGAAACCAATCAAAACTCCCCTCCAGGGATTCGGCGGAAGCGTCGTCCTTCCGGAAGGCATCGTCGATCTCCCCCTAACCTTGGGCTCGGGTAACAGGCAGGTAACAGAAATTACAGCTTTCCAAATTGTTCGTACCTCCATGGCCTATAATGCTATTGTGGGAAGACCACTCCTCAATAAGATCAGGGCAGTTGTATCCACCTTCCACCTCGCCATGAAGTTTCCCACTTGCAACGGCGTTGGGGTCGTTCATGGGGATCAGGGAATAGCGAGGCAGTGTTATGTGACATGCCTCAAGGCGATTGGCACGGACGTCATGCAACTTGTGGACACTGAGCTCGAGGACAGAGCCCGCTTAGCTCCGGTGGAGGAAGTGATAGAGGTTGATCTCGGACATGGGAAGAAAATCTCCATTGGTAAGGGTCTTGATAAAACCCTCGTAGCCGAGCTCATTCATTGTTTATCGAAAAATATTGATGTCTTCGCATGGAAGGTCGAGGACATGCCGGGCATAAACCCCGAGGTGGCAATACATAAACTTAGTGTGAGCCCTGGTTCGAAACCCGTCAAACAGCGAAAGAGACAATTTGCGCCAGAAAGGCGAGAGGTCATTCGTGAGGAAATTAATAAACTTCTAAGCGCGGGGGTTCATTCGGGAGGTCCAATACCCCGAATGGCTAGCCAATGTGGTATTGGTTAAAAAGGCAAATGGGAAGTGGAGGATGTGCATCGACTTCACGGACCTTAACAAAGCATGTCCAAAGGACAGCTATCCCCTACCTAGAATTGACAACCTAGTGGACAGCACGTCAGGGCACAAGCTATATAGCTTTCTTGATGCGTTCTCTGGTTATCATCAAATCCTCATGGCCGAGGACGATCAGGAGAAGACATCTTTCATGGCAGATTCCGCCATATATTGTTATAAGGTCATGCCCTTTGGTCTGAAGAATGCAGGGGCAACGTATCAAAGGCTCATCAACAAAGTATTTGCTAATCTGATTGGTAAGAATGTTGAGGCATATGTGGACGACATGGTTGTCAAGAGCAAAAAAGTGAATGAGCACATATCCGATCTCGAGGAAGTCTTCAGCACTTTGCGAAAATACCGGATGAAATTGAACCCCACTAAATGTGCTTTCGGGGTGGCCTCGGGAAAGTTTTTTGGGATTCATGATCACCCACCGGGGAATAGAGGCCAACCCCGATAAGATACGAGCACTGACATCAATGGAATCGCCCAAGACTAGGAAAGAGGTCCAGAAACTGACAGGTCGCGTGGCAGCCTTGAACAGGTTCATGTCTCGGGCAGCTGACAGATGCTTCCCTTTCTTCAAAGTGCTAAGGGGTAACCGAAGTTTTGATTGGAATGAAGAATGTGAGAAGGCTTTCCAAGAGCTCAAACAAACGTTAGCCTCTCCACCCATTCTCACAAAGCCCGAACTTGGTGATACTCTACTTCTATACTTGGCAGTGTCTCAGAATGCAGTAAGCGGGGGTTCTAGTGAAAGAGGCCAACAAATCCCAGCAGCCAATCTACTACGTGAGCAAAGTATTACTTGACGCCGAAACAAGGTATACACTGGCGGAACAGCTCGCTCTCGCTTTGGTCACGGCGGCCCGAAAACTTCGACAGTACTTCCAGTCTCACCCTATTGTCGTGCTCACGAATCAGCCTCTCAAGCACATCCTACAGAAACCAGATGTTTCAGGTAGACTACTAAAATGGGCGATTGAACTTGGAGAATTCGACATTGAATTCAAGCCCAGGCCCTCCATAAAGGCCCAAGCGCTAGCGGACTTCATTGCGGAACTCACTCCGAAGGCTCGGGGGCCAGAAGGAAGCTCGAGCATGAGCACACCAGAAGTATGGGAAATTTTTGTCGATGGAGCTTCTAACTCATCGGGCTCGGGTGCAGGGGTCATAATCACGCAGCCCGGTAAAAACCGCTGAAATTAGGTGTGCATTCAGGTTCGAATTCGAAGCTACAAACAACGAGGCAGAATACGAGGCAGTCATCATTGCCCTAGAACTCGCTCAGAATCTTGAGCTTGAGCACATCAAGGTTTACAGTGACTCACAGCTTATAGTTGGCCAGATAGAAGGAACGTTCGAAAGGAAAGAGGAGAAGATGAGTTTGTATTGTTTGAAAGTTCATGACCTCAAGCGACAATTCAAGATGTGCGAGATCATAAAGATTGCCCGGGTTGAAAACTGCCAAGCAGATGCATTATCGAAGCTCGTGTTTATGGGTGTTGACGGACTGGACAGAACAGTGCACGTTAAAATTGTAACAGAGCCCAGCATAAATTCCTCATGCACCGTCATGGACATTGATCATGAGCCCTCATGGGTCGACCCCATAATTGACTTCTTGGCAAACGGAAAGCTTCCCGAGGATCCACAGGGGGCGAGGAGTGTCCGGTCAAGAGCATCGAAATACTGCATGATTCAAGGAACGCTGTTCCGTAGGAGTTTCACCCTGCCATACCTCAGGTGCCTGAGACCCACAGAATCTGCCCAGGCATTGG
This sequence comes from Osmanthus fragrans, assembly GCA_019395295.1. Lineage (NCBI taxonomy): Eukaryota > Viridiplantae > Streptophyta > Magnoliopsida > Lamiales > Oleaceae > Osmanthus > Osmanthus fragrans. Next base: position 6,417,997 of record CM033355.1, on the reverse strand, counting down.
CCGAAGTGCACGAGGGTATATGTGGAAATCACCAAGGAGCTCGGGCTCTTGCTTTCAAACTCATAAGGTACGGATATTATTGGCCCACCATGAAGAAAGACGCCCTGGAGTACGTCAGAAGATGTGATAAATGTCAAAGGTTTGGCAACATCATCCATTCACCCGCCGAAGACCTCACCAACATCAGTATTCCGGCTCCATTCGAACAGTGGGGAGTGGATATCCTCGGCCCCTTTCCAATAGCCCGGGGTCAGGTAAAGTTCGTAGCAGTTGCCGTAGAATATTTCACAAAATGGGCTGAGGCCGAGGCACTGGCAATAATCTCGGAGCCCAAGCTCAGGGCCTTCGTTTGGAAATCCATCATTTGCAGGTTCGGGATACCTAAGGTCCTCATAACAGATAACGGCAGACAGTTTGACAATCTTCAATTCAGAAACTTTTGCACCAACTTCGGGATCAACCACCGCTTGACGTCAGTCGCACACCCCCAGAGCAATGGCCTAGCAGAAGTTACGAACAAAATTATACTTCAAGACCTCAAGACCAGGATTGGGAATGCTCAGGGTCATTGGTCCGACGAGTTACCCTCGATACTTTGGACATATAGAACATCGCACAGGACAACGACAGGAGAAACTCCCTTCATGTTAGCCTTCGGTATTGAAGCCACTATCCCGGTCGAAATCAGTGTGCCCAAATCTCAGGAGGATTGATCCCGGGAACTCGGAACACACAACCGAGCATCTCGACCTTCTGGAAGAAGTGAGGGAGCAAGCAGCCTTGAAGGTAGCCTCCTACCAAAACAGAACAGCAAAATATTTCAATAGCAAAGTAAGACCCCGTACATTCAGGTCGGGGGATCTGGTGTTGAGAAAAGCCGAAGCCGCAGGTCATGCTCCAGGAAAACTTGGACCCACCTGGGAGGGTCCGTTTGAAGTTATACGAAAAGTTCATGGAGGAGCATACAGCCTTAGAGATTCCTCAGGAAGACCACTCCCGAGGCCCTGGAATGCCGATAACCTGAAGGTATATTTCAAGTAATGTTCCCTACGCCTAAATTGTAGGTTTTTGGTCCTGCACTTTTTTTATTTTTATTTTTGTTTTGGGCCTGCGTGCCCGTGCCCTTTATCTTTACGTCGTTTCTTTTTGTGATGAACTACGTTCGGCTTGATCCCGCTTGGGTACGTAGGCAGCTTGGATGAGATATAAATCCAAGTTCAGTCCGAAAGATTAATAAATTTTAGTGCTCGGGCCTTACAGCCCCACACAGGCATTACTTTCGATCATCAGTCTCTAAGCCTTGTCTCGTACAAGCACCTCAAGCCTTGCCCCGTGCAAGCACCTTAAGCCTTGCCTTACGCAAGCACTCTGAGCCTCGCCCCGTGCGAGCACCTTAAGCCTTGTCCTGTACAAGCACCTCAAGCCTTGCCCCGTGCAAGCACCATAAGCCTTGCCTTACGCAAGCACTCGGAGCCTTGTCTCGTGCAAGCACCTTAAGCCTTGTCCTGTACAAGCACCTCAAGCCTTGCCCCGTGCAAGCACCATAAGCCTTGCCTTACGCAAGCACTCGGAGCCTTGTCTCGTGCAAGCACCTTAAGTCTTGCCTTACGCAAGCACTCTAAGCCTTGTCCTGTACAAGCACCTCAAGCCTTGCCCCGTGCAAGCACCATAAGCCTTGCCTTACGCAAGCACTCGGAGTACAGGCACTCTAAGCCTTCCTCGAGTATGATTTTGTCCTCGAGAATTAATTATACATTTTTGAAAATTCGATTTATTCCTCGAACGTTATTGTCCTCGAGAATTTATCATACATTTTTGAAAATTCCATTTATTCCTCGAGCGTTATTGTCCTCGAGAATTTATCATACAATTTTGAAAATTCGATTTATTCCTCGAACGTTATTTTTGTCCTCGAGAATTAATCATACATTTTTGAAAATTCAATTTATTCCTCGAGTGTTATTGTCCTCGAGAATTTATCATGCATTTTTGAAAATTCAATTTATTCCTCGAGCGTTATTGTCCTCGAGAATTTATCATACATTTTTGAAAATTCAATTTATTCCTCGAGCGTTATTATCCTCGAGAATTTATCAATCATTTTTGAAAATTCGATTTATTCCTCGAACGTTATTTGCCCTCGAGAATTTATCAATCATTTTTGAAAATTCGATTTATTCCTCGAACGATATTTGTCCTCGAGAATTTATCATACATTTTTGAAAATTCGATTTATTCCTCGAACGTTATTTGTCCTCGAGAATTTATCATACATTTTTGAAAATTCAATTTATTCCTCGAGCGTTATTGTCCTCGAGAATGTATCATACAATTTTGAAAATTCGATTTATTCCTCGAACGTTATTTGTCCTCGAGAATTTATCATACATTTTTGAAAATTCGATTTATTCCTCGAACGTTATTGTCCTCGAGAATTTATCATACAATTTTGAAAATTCCATTTATTCCTCGAGCGTTATTGTCCTCGAGAATTTATCATACAATTTTGAAAATTCGGTTTATTCCTCGAGTATTATTTGTCCTTGAGAATTAATCATACATTTCTGAAAGTTTTATTCCTCGGATATTATTCGTCCTCGAGAATTTATCATGCGCTTTTCGGAAATTCGATTTGTTCCTCGAGCTTTATCTGTCCTCGAGACTAAATCATGTCTCTTTCAAAATGGGCTTATTCCTCGAGACCAAAGGCCAAATATTGCTCGTACATCCATTCAAAAAATATCGAGGACTGCTCATTCATTCATTCAAAAATAATACATCCTCGAGCAAAAGAGTGCCAAAAGAAATTTACAAGGGGTCGGGGATGAACTAACTACCCGATCTGTCCTAAAGGGGGGTCGAGGTTTGTGATATCGATTTCAACATCTTCATCCTCGACCACATCTTCTCCGTCCTCGCCACCTCCACCATCCTCGGAATCAGATAGCTCGAGAGTCTCTGCCATCGAGGGAACGGTCTTCAATTCCCCGGCATCAAACTCGGGGTGTTGAGAATGAAGATAGGCTCGGGCCTCTTTGAATGCATGGTAGTAAGCACCCGAGGCATACTCTCCTTTGAGCTTGTCGCATTCCTGGGAAGTTTTGAACTCTTCCCAGGCCTTTTTCTTGAAATCCTCGAGCTTTTGCTCGAACTCCTTGTCCTTTTGCATGAGCTCGAGCTTTGCCTCTTCAGCCTCATCTCTGGCGATGCCAACCTCTTCCCGGGCCTTCTTAGCCTCGCGAATGGCATCATCGCGCTCTTTCCTCGTCTGCATCCTCTCAGCCTCGAGCTCAGCGATCCTTCGGTCCTTCAGCTTCGAGGAGTCCTCGATATCGGAGATTCTCTGGGCCTCCTCGAGGCCTTGAATGGCCAAGCCTCGAGCCACACTCAGTGACTGGAAAACAAAACAAGGGCAGTGAGCGAGCCTAGTCGTCGATAACTTAAATAACAACAGAGCATGATTCGAGGAATACCTTTCTGGTCAAAAGCTCAAGAACCTTTACACCATCCCCGAGCTTTACCTCGCCACTATACTTGGCCACGAGGTCTGGGAAGAGGTTGCTCTTCTCAGCATTCCCGGCCATTACAAACCCCTCGGGGATCGTCTCGTCATCGTCAAGGTCGATCGTCTCGGGGAAGGCTCGGGCTGAAGAAACAGGAGGTGTGGCAGACCTCTGTGCCCGCACATTTGGGCTCGGGACCGGTGGAGGTCGTGATTGGGAAGATTCCCCTGGTCCAGTGAGGTTTTCCTCTTGCCCCCTGAGCCTCTTTTTGCCCTTCTTCTTGGCCTGAGGACGCTGCGGGGGCTGGGCCTCTGGCCTAGAGGACACAAAAACCACGTAGGGCTCGAGGATCGAAAGTCATTCCTGAAAAGGAAAACAACAACATATTAGTTCGAGCAATAGCTCGAGCATATAACATCATTATGGGATAAAAGGCCCTACCCTGGACACCTCTAACGTCAGCCAGATCTATAACTTCTGCCCCGATGTCCTTCATGCTCGAGAATAAAGGATCAAGCTCCACCAGCATCCTCCTACCTCGATCTAAATCCTCAGTGTATTCTTGGCCCTCACAGAACTTCTCGACGTCGGGTACGCCCCATTCAGGCCAAAAAGGGTGATCGAGATCGGGGGGCACTACGTAGAACCAGCCCTCCCTCCAGCCCTTCAGTGAACTAGCCATTTTTGGAACCCTGAACCCCCCTATGGTCGAGAGATAACCAAAGCAAGTGAATCGAGGGTGCTTCTTGAGCTCGAACACTAGCCTACAGAGGTCGACGATAGGCTCGATCCCTAGGTATCTACAAGCGATGAAAAAGTAAACCAGCATTCGCCATGCGTTTTGGGACTAGTTGCCCCGGGCACATGGAGTGCTCGACCAATAGGGTGGTAAAAAAGGGGTGTAGGGGCCACCTAAGCCCGGCCCTTAGGGCCTCTCTGAAAACAACAAACTCCCCTGGTCTAGCCCTAATCACCCTGTCCTCGAGGTTGGGGGACCTAATGTCACAGGCGGGCATCAGCCCATATTCTCGAGCAGCACTAATTGCCAGGTGCTCTTTCAATCTACAAGCCTCGTCAGGATACTCAAAGTCAGGATCTTGGGCCCTAGGTCTGGCGTCGATAGGAACGCCCATGGGGACTATGGTTGTTCCTACCTCCTCGCTACTACTCGAACTGCTAGAGCTACCCCTATCACTCGACATCACCTAAAGGACTAAGCCAAAGAAATAACTTAAAGTCTCGAGCTACTTACCTTAGGTTTTTCTGATCGAGCACGAGCTTGCACCGAGGATTTTTACAGCAGTGAAAGTAAAAAATGAGGAGTGAAATAAGGTATTTATAGGGGGGGAATATGGAAGGCCAAGGATCACGATCTTTAACCGTTGAAACGTGACACGTGTCGAACATCCACGCCCCTCACTCTAACGGTCATGAACTTGACCCTAACCTCATCCCTTGGAACGACATTCGAAGTGCACCTATCCCTCGAGGATGAGCACGAAGCATAGGTGCACGGGGGCCTGTGATGTGGTCATACTGTGTATACCCGAGGACTCATTCAAAGGAACCCTCGAGGACTTAATTTGACTTTATCATGTGCCATGTCCTCGAGGCGTACATGTCCTCGAGGTATCTTCTTACTCGAGGACCGCAGCAGGACCGTTCCGGCTGTACGTCCTGTGGTCCTCGAGGTAACTCCTCGAGATCGTTGCCTGCACCTGCGATAGGACCCCTTTGTCTAGTTGAGTTCTATCACGAACATGTTACCTACGTTTCCTGGAATTGTAGTACGAATTAAACACTTCATTCAAATAGAACTCTTTTGGGTAGAGACTTCCTAATCCTACAGGGACTGTGCTACCTACACCCTATAAATACAATCACAAATTCAGAATTCAGGTACGCATTATTCATATTATTTTTCAGTTCATAGCCTTACGCAAAAACTCCCTTTCTGACTTAAGCATCGGAGGGGCAACGAGGAAAACCCTCATTGCCTTTGTTTCAGGTATCCGAAGCCTTGTTCGTGTTCATCATCTTTCTTGGAGCTCGGGAATTTCCCAGGTACGACTTTTGGTATCATCACGTACCATGTTTAGGATAGTTTGATTCTTCCTCTTTGATATGGTATTTTGCTAAGGCATATAAGTTGTTGTCACTTGTATTCGAATTCCATGCTCATCACAAAAATTTGAAAATTATTGTGACATATATTCACGCCCCCCCCCCCCCCCCCCCCCCCAAAAAAAAAAAAAAATCAATTTGGAGAGTTTTAATAGTTCTCCCAGCTTTTCTCCACATGGGTTATAAAGTTTTTAAAAGTTGTGAAAGCTTCAGATTTTTCCAGCAATAAATAGATCCACATTTTTCGACAATAATCATCAATAAAAGAAGTAAAATATCTCTCTTTGCATTTAATATCGAGTTTATTGGACCACATATATTAGAATAAATTAGCTCCAATGGCCTCTGTGCTCTTCGTGCCTTGCCTTTTGATAATTGCTCATGATGTCGTATTGTTGTTTGCCAACAACACGCTCTTCGCATATTTTGGAGGAAGGAGTAATATAAGTAAGGCCTGTCACCATGTGCTTCGGAGAAAGGATCTTAAAACCATTGAAATTCAAAGGGGCATACTGCAGATGCCAAAGCCATGTCGAGTCATTTACATCAGCCTTGAAATAGGGTTGAATCCTCTTTATTTTCAAGGTAAACAACCTGTTAGGAGTCGTCTTAACATGAGCAATTAGCCCTCTTCTTGGATCAAAGATTTCACAAGCGCCCCCTTCGATTGTAGCCTCATAACATTTCTCTTGCTGCTTTTCAAGTCAGAAATATAAAATACGTTTGAATGATCTCTTTTGTCGGAATGAAAGTTTGCGGTGCAATCAGACTTGTAATGACCAAGCTTGTGGCAGCGGTAGCACTTAATGTTGGACTTATCAAACTTTGATTCTTTGTTATATGAATGTTGTCGGTGATCTTGTCATCTGCCTCTACCTCGAGAAACTGATGTGTATCTGCCTCTTCCTCTTCCTCTTCCTCTTCCTCTTCCTCGTCCACGGCCTCGACCACGACTCTACTTGATCTTTTCCATACAGAGGCTTCACTATAAGTTGAAGCCTTCAAATCTTGATGGTGTTGTTGGTGATCTTGTCATTCTCTACTCATGCACTAGTAATGAGCTTTGCATTTCATCAATTGAAAGCCCATCAAGGTCTTTTGACTCAATAGAACATACCACATAGAAGAATTTTGGAGCCATTGATCGAAGACTTTTCTCCGCCACACACCTGCAATTTTTTCACCATGAATACGAATCTTGTTTACTATTGCCAGTGTTCGAGAAACACTCATCGACTCTCCTTGCTTCATACGGAAAATCTCGAATTCTTCGCGAAGGGCTTGAAGCTGATATCTTTTCACCCTTGTGCTCTGATACTTTTGCTTCATGGAATCCTATATCTATTTACAAGCATCCTTTTGGAGAAACGTATTCAAAATGGTATGATCAATTGCTTGAAAAAGATAATTCTTTGCCTTGAGATCCTTCAGCTTCTAGTAACCTTTAGTTAACACCACTCCAGGGGCTGGTTCAATTACTCTTGTTTCCACTATAATCCAATATTCTATGTATTGCAGACAACTCTCCGCCAACATGCTCCAATGATCATAGTGACCATCAAAGAGATGTATTGTTGGTTGCACAAAATTAATGTTTGATGCCGTTGATGCCTGCTGGTTGCTGGAAAATAAAAGAAGTGAAATAATAATTTCCTGCTTGTATATCACTCCCTATCTCACGCTGTGTTTTTGGCACTCTCTAGTTTTTCTTTTCTCACTCTTTCTCGACCTCTCATCTGTAAGTGTTATGCCCTAGGTCCAATCAACTTTGGGCATAAGTACTTTTGATATATGCTTAATGCATTTATTATGGCAAGATCTATTATATTAAATAATAGAGTCCGTAGATTCAAGTCTCGGTAATTTGTTAATTACAAGGAGTTGTGATTGTGAGATACAAATTACATATGATTGAATCTTAAATCATCCGTGGTCGTAAGTAATAACGAGATACGGATATCGTTATTGCGGATAGACCACCACGTGTGGCATTCCTTACTTGTGAAGTAAGTAGCTGATTTCACAAGCTAAAATGTAGTGACACTTAAATGAACACGTGAATGTTTTGTTATAGAACAAAATATTGGAGACCCGCTGAGAGATTCCACATGGATAACTATCTGAGTGTCAGTGGTTAATTTCTAACGTTCGGTAGTGGAATTGATCCTTTGACTTGAGATCATCATAGTAACTTATGTGGGGGCAGTCATGCTTTGGTGATGCTGGAAGTTGCTCTGTCAAGGGCCGCTAATACGGCATCGTTCGGGTATGTCAAGAATCATATGAAGGTTGTGAATGATCAATAGAGGATTCGTCGCTCTTAGATAGTAAGAGTTTATGATCTACATTTCATCCAATTAAGTTGATAATGAAATCCTTGGCCAAGGTGTACCTATAAGTCGAAAAGGAGTTTTCGACTTACGTTGACTTAATAAGTGGAATGAAAGATATGATCGATAATCGAGATTGACACAATCCATATCTCGTAATTGATCGGATCATATTGACGAAGGGATTATAGTTTCACGATAAACGAATGAGTTTGGTTTTGTCATATCACGTGACATTTCCCGTCACATGTATTGCCCTGACACATTGCTAGATGTCAATCTGAAACGACGGATGTGAATTATAGATAATCAAAAGGGGGTTTTGATTTATCGATTTTGATTAGATCAAAATAATAATTTACGTCGTTAGGTATCGTGATTGGGAACCTAATGGGTCACACACAAAAGGAGAACTAGAAGATTGAGATTCGCCAATTAATTAATTGACAAGCGTTGGATAATTAATTAATTGGATCGCTTATTAATAGGCCCGAATTAATTAATTGGATTAATTAATTCATGGACTGGATTTGATTAATTAGATTAATTAAATATTGAACCGAGTTAAGTTGTAGGACGGGCCAAGCCATTTTGGGCTTATATAAATAAGCTACCAGGGTTTGTAAACAGTTGATGAATTTTCATTATTCTTGCTAGCACAAAAAAAGTAAAACCCTAATTCTCTCAATTTTGTTCCCTGTGTGGATTCCATTGGAGGCTGGACAATTGGACAGCTGTGGGAGGCAGATCGGGATTGCTGGAACTACAGGAATAGCAAAAGAGTTTGCAGATCTGGTAAAAGGTATGATTCCTATCACAGTTTCTATCTAAACACAAAGCAGATCCTTGGTGGGAATTGAAATCTATTTAATTTTTCGCTGTGCATGATAAGTAAATTCCCAACAGTGGTATCAGAACCTACTTTGTGTTTGTTAGGAGTTGTTCTACATATTGACGTAATCAAAAGTTGATTATTGTTCTATTTTTCCATGAATCTAGCAAATTATAAAATTGATTTTATCTTCAAAATCTGTTTCTGAAAGAAAAAATCAATTTTGGGTCGAAAAATCATATGGAAAGGTTCTGCCGGCGGCAATGACGCCACCGGCACTGGCGGCATGCCCGTGGCACAACGTTTCCTTTGTTGCTGCACGAGAAACAGAGTGCACCGCGCGCATCACAGCGACGATCGATGCTGCTGTCGGGGGCCGCTCGGGGAAGGGGGCAACGCAGGCGGCAGCAGCAGCAGCGACTCGCTGCTGTTGCTGGCGGCGTCTGTCGCTGCTGGATCTGGCAGCAGCGCCTGGCGCGTTGCTGCCCTTCTTGGTGGTGCGCTGCCGAAATTAGACAACGGCGGCACACCACCGGTGTTTTGGGATAGTGCCGGCGCCGCATAGAAGGAAGAAGAGGGTGAAAATTTCAGGGTTTTCGAAAACGGTTTTGAGAGAGGAGGTGGGAGGCGGGGGCATGTCTTGCAATTTCTGAAATTGTAAGCCCCCGTCTGCAATTAGAGAAATAGGGTCATGTTGCAAATTTTAAAAGCAGACCTATTGTGGAAATTTCAGATATTTTGAGCCCCTGTATGCAATTAGAAATTGGATCAGTGCGCAAATTTTAAATGAAGGGCCTTCTTGCAATTTGTGAAATTGAGGGGTCTATTAATAATTTTAAGTGGGTCAAATTTGCAATTTTCAAAATGAGTTTTGAATTTAAATATTAAAATGGTTTTAAAATTGATTTTATAATTTTGACTCAATTAAAATTTTATTTAAAATTAACGACTTTTATATTTTTGTTAAAATTAGATTTTAACTTAAATATTAAATTTTGACCCTTAATTGAATTTTATTTTATTTGGGAGTCTTATCCTAAATTAAAATATTAATTCAATTTAAATTAGAGTTTGACTTTAATTTAATATTTAATTGAAATTTGATTTTAATTAAATAGTTCTCCCCATGTACTCTTCAAATTAGAATTTAATTCTAATTTGACATTTCATTAGAATTAGATTTTAATTAAATTGTTTCGCCCTAAAATTTATTCTTTGAATTAGAGTTGGACTCTAATTTGGTATTTAAATAAAATTTGATTTTAGTTAAATAATTCGCCCTGATTTGTTCTTGAAATTAGAATTGTATTCTAATTTGACATTTAATTAGAATTTGATTTTAATTAAATTGTCTCACCCTAAATTTCTTCTTGAAATTAGAGTTGGACTCTAATTTAGTATTTGATTAAAATTTGATTTTAATTAAATGCGTTCGCCCTAAATCGTTTAATTAGAGTTGGACTCTAATTTTGCTATTTAATTAAGATTTGATTTTAATTAAATAATTCCGCCCTATATTATGATATTAGAGTTGGACTCTATTTCGATATTTAATTAAAATTTGATTTTAATTAAATAATCTCACTAATTAAATTAATTGATTAATATGATTAATTAGTTATTTAATTGTTTTCGATCCATTTGTCTAAATAGTTTAGACGACTTTTAATTGCTAAATTCTTGAAACATACTTGCATATAATATTAGATATTATATAGAAAACATTTATATGATGAATGTTTATTAGTGGATGATTATGGACTCGACCATGTGGATGTGTTGAATGAATGGTTTAATTCCTGTTGTTTTTTGCACCTGCGAGTCCGTTATTATTATTATTGTGGGCCTGCGAGTCTAATTTTTCATTTAGGCCTGCGTGCCAACTAGTATAGGATATAAGTTGTAGTTGATCTAATTGAAGATGCAAGAAGAGGAGGAACCATGGAGATGGAGAATTGATATTGATTCAATGCAATACCCCCTAGGAATTGACCAACTAGTCTTCCTTTTGGCTCAGGAAGACTAGATAGAATTAGTCCATAATCATCCACACTATTATATGTATGTTTATTTGCATGATTGATACTTGTATATACATATATAATTATTATGAGACCTTTACATGATAAATCCCTCATTAAAATATTAAATCGATTTTATTATTCGCCTTCCATTATTATAGTGAAAAACGAGAGTCCTAAATCGTCTCAGCTTGTTGAGTACACTCAAGGCTGGTCCATTAGGGATATGTTTGACACTATGAAATATTCGATATTTCTGAATGATGGGTTCGACTTAACTAAAATTATCTTTTGTTGAGTACACTCAAGGAGATGAATTTTAGAGGTATGTTAAGCTAACACATAAGATGTGTGAAGACAAGGAGTTGTCAGCTTAATGATCTGGGAGTTGTATGGAGATACAATTGATAACAGTATCTACTCAAATATTTTATTAAGGCTTGTTGAGTACACTCAAGGTTTTAATATAACAAATGAGATCCCAGCCCACTAGGAGTCAAGTATGGATTCCATAAATTTATGAGAGGGTCATAAATTTGAGTTAAATAGTGGGAGCACAATTAATTTGATAAAAGACCATATCGAATTAATTGATGCATTTAATATATTTTATTCTTTTACTTTTCGTCATTTATATTTATTGAATCATGAGTAACCATATGTGGCATACTAGATGTCAACAACCAAACCAAACTTTCTTGATTCACACTGCAATATGAGAATTGTTCTCAAGCATGAGAAAATTGGTTATGTCCTTAAGTAGCTTTTCCAGAGACATCTACTGATGACTCAACTAAAGAAGAGGAGGCTGCTATAATAAACACAGAGATGATGATAGTACTGCAACATGTGTGATGCTTGCAACTATGTCACCTGAGTTTCAAAAGCAACATAAGAGTATAGATGCTAACACGTGACTTTTCATTTCAAAGAGTTGTATGATAATAATCATGTGTGGAAGGATATGAGACTTCCAAACAACTATACCAGTGCAAAATGACAAAGGAATCTTTAGTCGGTGTTCAAGTGCTGAAGATTATTGCAATTGAGAAATTGTCTCGATTGGGTTCATTCATGAACCATGAACCAAGTGTTGACTTAGTTCTATAATTTCTGTCAGAGAGTTATTTATACCGAATTATAAATTTTGATATTAATAAACTCAAGTACACACTTATTGAGTTGCTAAAGATGCTTAAGACTGTTAAGCCCAATATCAAAGTTATGATTGGGCAAGCCATTGATTCCTCTAAGGATATTAAGAGGAAGTCTAAAAGGGGCTTTGGGAAAGCATTTAAGATGGCTAAAACAGTCAAAGTAAACAAGGACATTATCAAATCCACTTGAGTAAGGCCTATATCTACTTCACTAGTTTCTTGGGTATTAGATACCAGATATGGATCTCATATTTGTATAAGTATGCAGAAACTAAATAGAAGTAGACCACTGCACAAAGAAGAAGTTGGCCTACACATTGAAAATGAGCAAATGTTGTTGCATTGTCTGTAGAAGCATACTTCCTACCGTTGCCTTTAAACTGAGTATTTGAATTAGAGAAATGTTAGTTTGGAGTCACCAATACCAGAACATTATTTAAATTTCATGTTTGGACATGAACGATATTAATGTTAAGGACAATTGTTGTTCCCTCTTATCTTAATGGTTATGGTGAATTACAAATAACATTTATATTCTAAATACTGAGTATTCTATAGTAAGTATAGAAATTTAGAGGTATAAAAGTCATAATCTGAATAACGCCTAAATCTAGCATTGTAGACTCGGTCAACTAATTACATATAGATGTATATTAGGGGTCAATTGATTTTGAATCATTTGACAAATGTGATTGTGGCTATTAGGCACAATGACCAAATCTCCTTTTACTTAAAAGGTGAAAAGTCTGCACAATTGCTGGATCTAATACGTAGTGATGTATGTGGATCCATGCCGATTAATGGTAGATGAGTTTCGCTTATCACACATACTAATAACTATTTCGGAAATGGTCATGTATGTTTGATAACCCTTAAACATGAAACTCTTGAAATGTTCAAGGGATTCAAGTTAGAAGTAGAGAAACAATTAGTAAAGATATTCTCACACTAAGATCCGATCGAGGTGGAGATATCTTAAAGATAAAGTTTAGATTATCTAAAAGAGAATGTGATTCTCTTGCAGTGAACTCCTTATATACACTACAAAATAATAGTGTGTCTGAAAGGAGGAATCGCAAACTATTAGATATAGTGCGATTAATTAATAGGTCGTGCAAACCTTCCAAAAGGGTTTTGGGGTCATGCATTGATTGCAATGTTCTACATACTAAGTCATGTCTCATCTATGTCGGTCGACAAAACTCCATACGAGTTATGGAAAAGCAAAATGCCCAACTTGTCAAATATGAGAGTCTGGGGCTGTGACGCTTATGAAGTGCACTAATCGGATAAGTTTAAGGCTAAATTCGATAAATAAATATTTGTGGGACATCCAAAAGATAAAATTGGATATCAATTCTATAATCTCATTGAGAAGAAGATGTTCGTCTCAAGATATGTTAAACTCCTAGAGAAAGAGTTTATTCTAGGAGAGGACAGTGAGAGTAGAATGGATCTTGAAGGAGTTCAAGAATCCACAGATATGGTTGACCAAGTAGATAAATCTGAGTATGATCTCACACCTGATGAGGGACATACTCCTGATTTGGAAGTAGAGACTTCTGAGGACAGATCAGCTCTATATAAATCTTATAGGATCATTCAACCTCTTAGAAGGTATGAGTCCATGATTACTAATCAAGTATTATTAATCGAGAATGATGAACCTATTGGTTACACAAAATAAAGTCAAGTGTTGACTCAAGGAGATGGCGAAAGGCCATGAAATCCGAGATGGACTCGATGTATGTAAACAAGGTTTAAATCTTGATGGACCGCCTGATGGGATAAAACCCATAGGTTGTAAATGAGTTTATGTAAAAGGGGTCAACATGGATGTAAACGTCCAGACATACAAAGCGAAGCTAATAGCAAAATATTACAGCAAAGACAAAGAGTTGACTTTGATGAATTTTTCTTTTCTATAGCCATGCTAAGGTCCATTCGGATTTTACCTGCGATAGCTACATACCATGACTATGAGTTATGGCAAATGGATGTCAAAACTATATTCCTTAATAGGAACCTGCAAGAGAAAGTGTGCATGACACGACTCGAAAGTTTTGAATTCAAATATGCTTACAAAGTATGTTAGCTTAATCAATTCTTGTAAATTGAAGCAGGCCTCTTGGAGCTGAAATCTTCGATTTGATAGAAAAATCAAAATGTTTGATTTTATCAAGAGTGAAGAGTTGTGTGTTTATAAGAAAATAGTGGGAGCATTGTCGCATTCCTGATATTATTAATAGGAACGACATTCCTACATTTCAATCGTTGAAGTTGTGGTTGTTAAAAGATTTCTTCATAAAGATATATGAGAAGCAACTTGATCTATAGAGATAGATCTAGAAGATTGCTTAATTTATCGAAATCTACAAAAATAAAATCTTGAGAAGATTTTATGTGGAGAAAATGAACTAAGAGTTCATGAATACACTGATGCTAACTTCTAGTCAGACTAGAAAGATAGCAAATCTCAATCAGGATATTGATTTACTCTTAAACGGTGTATTGGAAAGGTTCCAAACAGGAAACGTTGATTCAATAGCGAGAGTCTTATACACTATTGCTTTAGAAGCAACAAAGGTTGTAGTATGGGTCAAGAAGTTCACTAATGAACTTGGAATCGTTCTTAGCATTGTTGGAACTAAGGTCTCATCGATGATCCAAACAAGTGTTGAGGCAGTACCATCTCATCAAAGAGATAGTACAAAGAAATGACGTAAAAGAAAGAACAAATTCTCACAATTGAAAATATTGCAGATCTACTGGCAAGGAGTTGTCGCAGTATAAACATGATCGTCATGTGAACTCTTATAATATTAGATACATAAGTGATTGGATCTAGTGCAAGTGGGAGTTTGTAAGTGTTATGCCCTAGGTCCAATCAACTTTGGGCATAAGTACTTTTGATATATGCTTAATGCATTTATTATGGCAAGATCTATTATATTAAATAATAGAGTCCGTAGATTCAAGTCTCGGTAATTTGTTAATTACAAGGAGTTGTAATTGTGAGATACAAATTACATATGATTGAATCTTAAATCATCCGTGGTCGTAAGTAATAACGAGATACGGATATCGTTATTGCGGATAGACCACCACGTGTGGCATTCCTTACTTGTGAAGTAAGTAGCTGATCTCACAAGCTAAAGTGTAGTGACACTTAAATGAACACGTGAATGTTTTGTTATAGAACAAAACATTGGAGACCCGCTGAGAGATTCCACATGGATAACTATCTGAGTGTCAGTGGTTAATCTCTAACGTTCGGTAGTGGAATTGATCCTTTGACTTGAGATCATCATAGTAACTTATGTGGGGGCAGTCATGCTTTGGTGATGCTGGAAGTTGCTCTGTCAAGGGCCGCTAATACGGCATCGTTCGGGTATGTCAAGAATCATATGAAGGTTGTGAATGATCAATAGAGGATTCGTCGCTCTTAGATAGTAAGAGTTTATGATCTACATTTCATCCAATTAAGTTGATAATGAAATCCTTGGCCAAGGTGTACCTATAAGTCGAAAAGGAGTTTTCGACTTACGTTGACTTAATAAGTGGAATGAAAGATATGATCGATAATCGAGATTGACACAATCCATATCTCGTAATTGATCGGATCATATTGACGAAGGGATTATAGTTTCACGATAAACGAATGAGTTTGGTTTTGTCATATCACGTGACATTTCCCGTCACATGTATTGCCCTGACACATTGCTAGATGTCAATCTGAAACGACGGATGTGAATTATAGATAATCAAAAGGGGGTTTTGATTTATCGATTTTGATTAGATCAAAATAATAATTTACGTCGTTAGGTATCGTGATTGGGAACCTAATGGGTCACACACAAAAGGAGAACTAGAAGATTGAGATTCGCCAATTAATTAATTGACAAGCGTTGGATAATTAATTAATTGGATCGCTTATTAATAGGCCCGAATTAATTAATTGGATTAATTAATTCATGGACTGGATTTGATTAATTAGATTAATTAAATATTGAACCGGGTTAAGTTGTAGGACGGGCCAAGCCATTTTGGGCTTATATAAATAAGCTACCAGGGTTTGTAAACAGTTGATGAATTTTCATTATTCTTGCTAGCACAAGAAAAGTAAAACCCTAATTCTCTCAATTTTGTTCCCTGTGTGGATTCCATTGGAGGCTGGACAATTGGACAGCTGTGGGAGGCAGATCGGGATTGCTGGAACTACAGGAATAGCAAAGGAGTTTGCAGATCTGGTAAAAGGTATGATTCCTATCACAGTTTCTATCTAAACACAAAGTAGATCCTTGGTGGGAATTGAAATCTATTTAATTTTTCGCTGTGCATGATAAGTAAATTCCCAACATCATCCTGGCTTTGATACCTGATGTAACTCGGAAAAAAGACCATATTCAGGCACTGTTATAAAAAAAGGAACAGATGCAGTATAATAGAGAAATAGAACAGATGCAGTCATGCAGGAACCAATGTTTCATCAGAAAAAGAAAAACTGCATGTTTATTCATATTAAAAGTGTCTTTACATAAGCATTACAACCAACAAACTAAAAAGAAATATTGCAAAAAATCTGCAACAATTAGCCCATGACTAACAACTCTTAAGCTCATGGGTTCTCCCTAAAGAATTGGTAAAATACGTATCCAGCTTCAGATAGAATAGGACTACAAAGATTTATTCTGCTAATTAATAACAAAACAAATAAAACCTTAACATATTCTACCTCCAGTGATAGGAAACTCTTACGCAGATGTAGTTAGGGATAAGAAGTCTCCAATTTCTTAGAAAGTCTAAGGTACGATCCTAAAAGACACACTACATAATTTCTGACCTAAAGAATAGTCCAAGACCAGTGTTCTTGGCGCGCGCGTTGACGAGTAGCGTGCCTGTAGCGCCAAACAAAGTTGCTTGGCGCATAATACGACGATCAACGAGAGGCGTTGACCGATAAGGCGCGCCTAGGCACGCATTATTTATTTTTTAAAAAATTTTAAAAAAAAATTTTATTACAATTTTTTTATTATTATTATTAAATGATTTTTTGATTGATTAAAAATTCAAATAAAAAACGTCTTTTTACGCCTTTTTACGCATTAGTCTTGCCTAAACTCGCCTAACTCTTAGCTTGGCCTCCACGCATTACGCTATTTAGAACATTGTCCAAGACCCAAGTAAAGCCAAACATCCATTGTTCGAATTATATTATATTCACATACATCTTAGAATAAAATTTCGACAATTAAAATGACATGCAATGAAATAAAGTTGGGCAATTATAATTATCCCGGGCTTAAAAATATTTATATAGATTACAAGAAATTTTTTTTGCTAATTACTCATGTAACTTATAATATGTTAAGATATTTGATACTCTTTCACGCTCCTCATCATCGAGCTCTCAAATCATTAGAGGCATTTTTCAGGTGGTTACAATTTTTCTTGATATCGTTTATTAATTATCAACCTTAAAAAGAACACGTAACTTCAGTAAAAAGATATAAATAGATAGATAAAGTAGCCATTAGACCTAACTTCAGCATCGTTCTATCCATGACTTGATCGTTGTTGTCCATTTTATATCTTTCAATTGTATGGATCATGACAAGTAATAAAGTGGTCTAAGAACCCGAATTATCGTTTCCATGAGGACTACTATCTAACTATTGATTAAATTATTCTTAACTTCAATTTGATTGAAAACTAATGGAAGATGTTATATTCTTCTTGTGATTTTTTAGGGATAATTGCAGCCGCGGTCCCTAACCTTTGCGTTTTTTGTAGACTTTACCTTAACTTTCAATTTGTACCACCCGGAGTTCCAAACATTTAATAAATTCAGAGCCGAGGTTCAAATGGATCGGTTTGGCCTTTAGTTGATCAGAAAATCTAATTTTGACCAAATTTGGTAAGGGTAAAATAGTGACTCTATAAATCCATATTATAAAAAATCAAACAAAATTAGGAAAAAAATAAAAATAAAAAAACCAAAAACACAACACCCCATCCAACCCAACCCAACCCAACCCAACCCAAAACCTCCTATCTTCTTCTTCGACAACCTCACCGGAAAAGTCATCACGCCACGCCGCCGCCATCACCCACCACCAGTTCCACCACAACAAATTATGCCCAATAAATCGCTTCCAACATAGCATAATAGCTTTGTGGGTAGCTCTAATTTCTACACTTTTTTGCTATTCCTCGTTCCAGATCCCCATTCCCCATCATTTTTTCTCTCTACGTCCACACATAAACACAAACACGCAGTATGTATGTATGAATAATTAAATATCTTTTTCACCAAAATCAACCCATTTGCTTTTTATAGATCTCTATCTCGAGCCATTAATGGAGGAGCTGCAATAAGATGGACCACATCAATTCGGTGAACCCAAATGTGTCGACGGTGGAATTAGCCTACATCTCGACCGGCTTAATCCCCTATTTCAACAGATTAAATAAAATCTTCCACAAATTTACTATCAATTGTTTACAATTTTTTTCTACCTTTTTTGAAATTATACATGAATATTAGTGTGTTTTTATATCCTATATTACGTTGTCAACTATGGATGTGAAATGGAACAAATGAAGGTGTGGTTTGGTTTTACTTTGCGGTGACTGTTTCAGGTGGTGGCGCGATGACTATTTCCGGTGGGGTTGCCAAAGAAGAAGATTGAGGGTTTTGGGTGGGGTGGGGTGGGGTGGGGTGTTTTTGGTTTTTTTATTTTTTTATTTTTTTCCTAATTTTGTTTGGTTTTTTATAATATGAATTTATAGAGTTACTATTTACCCTTACCAAATTTGGTCAAAATTAGATTTTCTGGTCAACTGACGGTCAAATGGATGGAAACGACCTTGGCTGTGAATTTATTAAAGGTTTGGGACTCCAAGTGGTACAAATTAAATATTAAGGTAAAGTCTACAAAAAAACGCAAAGGTTAGAGACCGCGGCTGCAATTATCCCTTTTTTATATGATAATTTAAGTGTTAGTATTCATAAGTTCACCATAGCTATCTCCTTTATTTCAATCACTAATATTTATAACAGTTGATTACGTGTATCATATTGAATTCTGCTAACGTTTTCAATTTACCTCTCTCAAATTCAAATTGATTCGATTTAACTAAGTCAACTTCATATATCTATGTAAATTCAAATACACCTTAACTAAACGTTTTAATCTTTAAAAATTCATGTAACGACTGTACAAACTAGATATATATATATATATATATATATATATATATATATATATATATATACTTTTATACTAATTATCGACTTTTAATATGTGGTCTAAACAAACAATTTACATCTAAGCTTAATTATCGCTCACAAATCAAATAATTAGTAACCAATTAATTCAAGCATTAGGAATAGAAGTAAAAACAATTCACAACATTAATTGAAGATTTAAGACTTATTAAATAAAAATAATGTTCAAAAATAGGTTACAATCATTCATTCTAACTAATTACTTAATTACACATCATGGAAGAAAAATAATACAAGAAATAATTAGAGCATGTCATCAGACTTTAGGGGAGGGGAGGGGAGGGGAGGGGGGGGAGGGAAAAAGATGAAAATCTTGCACCAAGATTTTGCATTATTCTTGTTAAAATCTTGAAACCCTAGTGTCTTGATTGATTTTTTTATTTTTTCCCCTTTTGGGCTTATATAATATGTACAATGAATCCCCACAGGACGCGATTTAAGGGAGATGTATTCAATTAAAATTTTTGAAAACTTTTATCGATTTTTTTAACTGATGACTTTTGTGAACTTTTTATGGATTTGTGTGGAGCTAATGGAAGTCTTTCGGACTTTTATAGATTTTTCATTTTAAAACTTTTATAAACTTATATAGAATTCAAAAAATTTATTAAGACTTTCATTGAAAATAGAATTCTCAGTGCGAATTTCTCACATACAAGGTCTGATTCCTACAATTTCCTTTCACCTCCCCATATAATAAAAAATATTTTTTAAAGAATAAAAATTTAAGTAACCTTCGTTAAATAAATAATAATCAAAATAATATGTATATTACATTGTTCTGAAATAAAAAATAATTTAATATTCAGTATTATGAATATATATGACGTACCTTTAAAGTATCAAACAAGAAATAAATATATTTAAATTTAATTATGAATTAGCCTTTTTATATAAAATCTTATCATTTTTAATATTAAATAGATATTTTTCATAAAAAATTATGAAAAAATTTATAAAAATCTTTAGTTGCAATTTATTTTTTTCATAAAAAATGAGAGAGAGAGAATCAGTAGAAAAAATAATTTTTAATCATGACTCTAATATTCGTAGAAAGAAATAAAAAATACATATTATTTTTTTTATTTTTGTGGAAGTCCACCAAAATTTTGAGACGAATAAGATATAAATTTTGAGATTTTATTTTAGTACTTTCTGCTTAAAAAAATAATACTCTCGAGATTTTTATAAAAGTTTTTAAAAGTCATTGATAATTTAAATACCCTTAAACTTATGGAGATTTCTAAAAAGTTTTAATTAAATATACAATGACTTTTAAAAATCTATAAAGTTTCGATTGAATATACCAAAATTTTTAGAGAGTTTCAAAAAGTCTACATTGAATACTTCTAAACTTTTCAAGTCCCAAAAAGTCTTTAAAAATCTCAAATGAATACACCTCCTAAATATATGTGTCTAATGAAATTCTACAAGTTTTCTTCAATTGTTGGATTAAGACATGTATTTATAGAATAAGATTTAGGCAAAATCATTGTTTAAATTGATTTTCACAAATACTTCGAGAATAAAAAAAAGACCATTCACTTTTTCAGTTGGACTCATTTTGTCATGTAATTTTAATACTTCATCTTTTAATATTTGCAATTAATTCATCTTTATCCCAAAATTATTAATAATTAACCCAATTCAAGTTCCGAAAAGTTTGCAATTTAATCTTTAAACTTTTCAAATATTGAATTTAATTTGGAAACTTATGATTTTTTATAGAATGCTTCATTAATATTTTCAATTGGTCACTTGCAATTCGATTAATCTTCAGTTGATTTGAATCAATTCAAATTAAGCTCCAAATAACCCTTTTCACACAAATTGTATCCAAGTTCAAGTTTTCCCTACAATTAACATAATTTACACAAATTGAGTAATCACTCAATTTATATGTAATTAAATAAGAAGCCAAAATTATGCACTTACCAATCGCACATCGATCTCCACAAAGGCACAATAGCACAACATAGGAACAAGGTTTCCAAATGAAGTTTGGTTTGCATGCATGAGACACTTCAGGAGTAGGATAAAAATCGATTAAATCAATCGAACTAAATCGAATCGGGTTGATTCAAATCAAAAAGTCGGTTCAATTCTGTTAATTTTCAACCATTAAAAAGTCAGATCATATTGATTGTAGTTTAAGCAATTAACCAGTCAATCAACCAATCTAATTCGTTGACAAATTTTTATTTTTATTTTAATAAAATTATTCTTAAGTTTTAAACTTTAAAAAATAAACTAATAACGTAAACCTAATTATTTCTCAAATAGTCTCTCTATAGGCTACACGTATTGTAATTTCTTTTTGTTACTGATACTAGTGTATTTTGATTTGAGCTTATGATACCAATCTTTAGATTTATTGTAGAGGAGGGCATATTAGGAACCATCCTATGTTACAGCCAACTACAAATCTTTTAATCTTAAATTTGATGTACAGGAGGAATTTTTATTTAGTTAGTTTGGTTTATATACGGATGGTAACGTGACAGGTTCAAGACGAGACAAAGCTCCAACCTCGTCCCGCTCCCCGCTCTGTTTTAGATGTGGGCGGGGCGGGAATTTGCCCCGTTTAGTTTTATTTATTTATTTTTTAATTTCGAGTTCTGCTATCATTCAAAGTTCAACCATTAACCCAAAATTTAAAGGTCATTCCATAAATTTTAAACTTTTTTCTAGTTTTTTCGATCAAGATATTATAAACTTGATTTGATTAATTGATATAAATCTTTCAAAAGCAAATAATATTTATTTAACTATCATGATTTAGAATTTCAGATTATAATTTAATTATAATAAAAAGATTGAATGAGCGGATTTATAAATTATATAAAACAATTGTTAGTTACGCAAAATTTAAAATTGACAATTGTATAATATAATTGTTGGATTGGAAACATGTTATAAAATTGTAAAATACATTCAACAATATCTTAACTTCATAGTTAATTTCCCTCAAACAAGTATTTGAGACTTAATCAAGTCATTTAATGTTTTTGTTTTTTCTAATTTTCAAAAGTATTTTTTTTTCTTTTTCTCATTAGCATGCTTAGACCAATGACTCCCAAATCAGATGATTTTAAGGCATCGGGTTCAAACACTTTACAGGCTTAATAACCCAAGTCAAAAAAGTTTCGAAGAGAACTAATTTTTATTTCAAATGCAACTTCCTCTTCGATTGCTTTCTAAATGACCATTGTATCGAATTTTTGGCCGATAACTCTCAAATCAGATGATTTTAGAGCACTAAATTTTTAAATACCTTTGCAAGCTTAATTACTCAAATCATAAAGACTTCAAATAAAAATTCCAAATTTCAAAAAATTTATTCCTTGACTAGTGCAATGTCCTTTATATTCATGCAAACCAATTAGTAGTGGCAATGGACTGAGCCGATTCGTTGTCCTACGAGCTCGGCTCGAGCTCGTTGTTCAACGAGCTTGTGGGCAATGAGTTGAGCCGAGCTCAAAAGTCGAGTAACGAGCCGAGCTCCTGCTCAGCTCGTGAGCTCGTCTTTTTATTTTTTTATATTTTTTTAATATTATATACACGTTTTCTAATTTTTTTTTTTTTTTTTTTTAAATTGACGAGCCACGGTCGAGCCGGCTCGTGGCTTGTCAAATACAAGCCCACTAGCAACTCGTCTACATGACGAGCCGATCCCAACTCGGCTCATTTGACATTTTCTAAACTCGGTTTGTGGCTTGGGCTCGTTTTTAACGAGTCGAACCCACGAGTTACTCGACTCGATTGCCATCACTAAAACCAACCTTCAATATAAGACTTTCACCCAATTTTATCTCATTAATTTAAGACAATATACACATTATTTTTCCACATAATTAATTCTCGTTCACATCCATATATTCCTACAACAGTAAAATCACCCCAAATTATGTTAAATTTAATCTAAAGATCATTAATTTAGGATATTTTTTGGTATAACATCTATGTTCAATCTATCAACTTATCCAACATATCAACCAATCATCATGATATAAAACTCAATTTTAGTGCGTATATAGTATCAAGTTATGCAAAACTAAGCATAAATCAATTTAAACGTGTAACATATCCATAATTCATAAATCAACTCCAAATTTCAAATTAAGTCATCATTGTCGTCCATACTATCTAACTTACACAAGCACACAATCTAATAAAAGAAAATATATTTGAAACTCTTCAAAATTTTCGATTTTTTTTTTTTTTTTTTTTTTTTTTTTTGCAAATTTCTCATATATACTAAAGCAATACTAAAAATAAACACATTAAAACACTCAAACGTACGAAAAACAAAAACTCTAAAGTTTTTTTCCATCCAAAAGCTTAAAATCGACATTATCCTCGATATCATAAAGTATAAGTAAGCATATAAAGGGACGGGAAGAAAAGGAAAAAGGTACTCGTCGAATTTTATGTTTGATAATTTTGAAGTAACTTGTTGAAGCAATGCATTTCATTCATCAAATTGCTAAGCCATTTTCACTTGATATCCAAGTACCTGTCAAGAGTGAAATAAAATAATTATAAGAGTCAAAAGGTAGTGAAAAACATGGCATGTATGATAACTAATGTTTTACGTCCCTAGAATCTTAAAGTGCGTGCCACATGATTTTTCTACTATTAATTTACTTTAACATGGCAAGATTAATCATTAATCATTACTGGATGAAATTCAGAATTTCATTCACCAACAAGGCAACAACTAGAATGTCATACACTTCAAAGTTCAAGTCTTCAAGTTCAAGAATAAAGATGCAACAGGTAGACAAAGAAATCAATTTGAATCTCACTCACCCAAAACAAGAAAACGAATTAATAATAGTCACATAACTCTTTACTTGCTGTTAAATTACTTTAACATGGAAAGATTAATCAATAATCATTAATGGTGAATTTCAGAATTTCATTTGTGTGATTCGCCAATAAGGCAACAACTGGAATATCATATCTCACATGATACACTTCAAAGTTCAAGTCTTCAAATAGACAAATGAATTGACTGAAGATTTTGCTGCAGAAATTTCTCCATATATGGTGGAAAATATATAGCACTGGTTAGGGCTGGATATGGTCTGGTTCGGTTCTAAAGAGAATCGAACCGAACCAAAAGTTTTTGGGTATTTAGTAAATGGAATCGTCGGGTCCAGAATAATTATGGACCCGTTCGGTTCGATTCAGTTCCATTCGATTTCGTACGGTTATTAAATTTTTTAACATTTATAATAAAAATAACTAATAACATGTTCAATCTTAATTTTACAAATTGACGTAGTTCAATTTAATAACATATAAATAACAAATTGTACAATAAAATTAATTTACAAATGTATACAAATACCAAAAAATATATAATAGTACTAAAATATCGGTGATCCATTCTATATCAATAATTCATTTGCTTCAAATATTTAAATCTACATAAAATAAAGAAATATAAATTAGAAGACATAGAGATAAAAATATTTTAAAGTATTGTTAATATTTACTAACTATTTGTTAATTTGCTAATTTGTTAATTGAAAATAATTTGCTAATTTGTTTAGAAAAAGTTAAATAATTTGATTTATATAATATAAAAAAATAAAAAATTCAAAAAGATTCGATTCTTGTTCGGTTCTTCGATTTTTGGTTTAGAACCGAGAACCGAACCAAAATTTTCGGTTCTAGATTCGAGTACCCCCTCGGGTATTTAATTTCAGAAGAATTGCTCGATTCGATTTGGTTCAGTTCCGGTTCGGTTCGGGACTTTTGTCTAGCCTTAACACTGACCATGTGAAAACAAAAGAAAAATGCATAATTGGATTATCCACAAAATAGTAAATAACACTCACAGGTTCATTGATATATATCCACAAAATAGTAAATAACACTCTCACCCTGATTATCCACAACATGAAGATGAAATTGAAAATTAGGGCTGAAGGAGCTGGACCGTTTGCTGAGATAGTGTCACTGTCGTGGAGGAGCAGGACCGTTTGCTGAAGCGTGAAGATAAAATTGAAAATTGGGGCTGAAGCGTGAAGATGAAAATGAAAATTGGGGTTAAAAAAAATGAGTTGCAATATTTTGTTGGGCCCCCCAATAGGTTGGGCCTGAGATAGAAGCCTCTTGAGCCTCTCCTCAGGTCCCGGCTGGATTTCAAAGGTTCACAATTCGAACCATGCAGAGGCCTACCGAATATTTTTCATGTATTACATTAAATGGAAAGAAGTGAAATTGAAGTAACTAAAATATAATTGAAGTGTGTAATTTAAGTGAAAGTTGAGTGGTATCCTTTGTTTTATAATATATCATTGGCTTCACATTCTCCACAGTAATGGTGAGGAGAGCAAGATTTTTTCACCTTTGGAGGGTGATAAAGTAAATTTCTGAAGTGCGTAACTCGATAAATTTGTCGCCATAATTCACTGCTTCCCTACTTTTACTGCACACTTTTCTCTGCCTGTCTGCTTTCTCAGAACTCGTACATACGTCTTATATATCATTCTACAATTTTACACTGCTCTCTCAAATATCTGTGTTAGCTGGTGCTCACTCCCTCACTCCCTCTAGATATATACAAATACAATTTTACACTGCTCCCTCAAATATCTGTGTTAGCTAGGGCTCACTCACCCTCTCTCCCCATCTCTCGATATATACAAATACTGTACTCCACTGCCTCCGTTCCCCTTTTCTTTCTTTTCCTTCCTAGTGACCATTCTGATTTTCGGACTTGAAAGTCTGTTCATTTTTTTTTTCTGGGTTTGAAGATCTTAATTTGATGCTACATTAACGGTAAGTCTTCACAGCACAAGGGGTGATTATTGATTACTGCTTGTTGTGGCCCTTGTGGGTTATTATTCTTGAACCTTCCTGGGTTTATGATTTTATCCAATCTTGTGTAATTTAATTCTTTGTTAAACTTTTCTGCTTTGAATTTTGAGAGTTGATGTGGGTATGGCGGGATATGAGAAAGGTTCAGGTTCATATCAGGTTCCCAAAGACTCACCGGAAAAGGACCAGAAAGCAGAATCTGACACGGCGGCCACCACCAGTTCTGGTGGCACGCCAAACACCAACCGTCGTCCTCGCGGCCGGCCTCCTGGTTCCAAGAACAAGTCCAAGCCTCCGATAATTGTCACACGAGACAGCCCAAATGCTCTACGAGCTCATGTTCTCGAAGTTTCGGCTGGAAACGATATAGTGGAGAATTTGGCTGTTTATGCACGGCGGAGGGGAAGGGGGGTTTGTGTTCTAAGTGGTAGCGGCACTGTAGAAAATGTGACGCTCCGTCAACCTCCCGCCGCTCCTGGCGGCAGTGTGGTCACACTGCCTGGCCGATTCGAGATACTTTTGTTATCCGGGACGGTGCTTCCGCCGCCTGCGCCACCGAGTGCCGGTGGGCTGTCGATATTCTTGTCCGGCGGGCAGGGGCAAGTGGTTGGTGGTAGTGTGGTGGGGCCTCTAATGGCTGCCGGCCCTGTAGTGTTAATGGCTACTTCGTTTGCAAATGCGGTTTTTGAACGCTTGCCATTGGAGGAAGAGGAGGGTATTGCCGCTCAGGTTCAACCAACGGCGTCGCAATCTTCAGGTGTCACAGCCGGTGGCGGTGGACGGAACGGCACTGAGGGTGGTGATAACGGTGGTGGTGCAAGTTTATTGCCTCCAAATTATCCATTTCCAGCTGATTTGCAAGCGTGGGGTGGAAGGCCTTCAGCTTAACCCTTTCTTGGTATTTACCATCTAGTGCTGAAAAAATGGGATAATTTC
This sequence comes from Osmanthus fragrans, assembly GCA_019395295.1. Classification (NCBI taxonomy): domain Eukaryota; kingdom Viridiplantae; phylum Streptophyta; class Magnoliopsida; order Lamiales; family Oleaceae; genus Osmanthus; species Osmanthus fragrans. Next base: position 6,390,969 of record CM033355.1, on the reverse strand, counting down.
TTGTCATTTTGTAGCGTTTTGTAGTGAGTGCGGTGAATTTTTAAATATCTACTTTATTTTGAAAAATTAAAATGTTGTTTTGTTATTTACTAAACAATGTGACAGATTGTTAAAAGCATCACTTTGTTATATTTAGACTTGGGCAAAAATTCGACTAAGTTAAATCAAATTGATCGATTTGGATCGATTTTTTAAGTTCAATTGAATTGGATTGAGTTGAAAAATTGAATTTAAGGTCGGGTTGGGTCAGGTCGGATCTTGTCTTGGATTATGAATTAAAATTCAATTCGATTCATGAATTAAAAAAATTAATATTTAAGATAAAAAAAAAAAAAATTAAATAGACATAATAGTAAAGATAAGATAATGACTTATAATATATAAATGTCAATTTTTTTTCACATAGATCGATTTACATGAACACTATTTAAAATGTAATGTGATTTGACGTTAAAATAAAAATTAAAGACATGATAATGAAGTGATTGAATTTCAAAAAATTGTAAAAAAAAAAAAAAATGCTTCTTAAATTTTAAAATTATTTATACATTATTTTTAGAAAGAATTTCTTATATATATGTTTAAAAAGCGTAGATTTTTAAGTAATTTTAAATTCTTAAAAATTATCCAAATTTAACAAATAAATCGGATTTAGCTTTAATTGGACCGAAGTTCAAACCGACCAATCCAATCCAACCCAACTCAATCCAACCCGATAAAAAACGGTTGGGTTTAAATCAATAATTAGGTTTGGTTGGGTTGGGTTTAAATCAATAATTGGGCTTGGTTGGGTTAATTTTTTATCAAACCGACTAAATTGGGTTGGAAAAAAAATTGATCAAACCCAACTCACGCCCACCCCTAGTTATATTTATGGAATTATTCAAATAATAATAGTTTCAAGTCACCATCACAGAAAAATCGAACACTAAGGAGGTGTTCTCTTTGCTGTTTTCGGGTAGTTTTCTATTTTCGATTTTCCAAAATATTAAAAATGCGTTCTCTTTCCCATTTTCGAAAACGAGTTTTTGAAAACGGCTGAAAATTTTGTTAAGAAAACAGAAAATAGTTTTTTTACGTTTTGACTGTTTTCTTCACAAATCTATCAAAATTCAAAAAATACGGGTTGAAAAATATTTTTTCAATACGACAAAAAAAACGAGTTTTCAACAATATCAAAATGGACACCCAAAACACAAAACGAATTCAAAATTCAAAACACAAAACTGAAATACGAAAAGAACGCCCCCTAAAGTATTAAGTTGGAATTTCATTTTAACTAATGATTCTTATGATTTCGAATAGGGGTGTAAGCGATCCGATTTTACTGATTTTTGACAAATTTTCAAATCAAATCGTTTACATCGATTTGAGAAAAACTCAAATTTAAACCAAACCATTTTGAACAGTTTGAGAAAGGCTAATTGACACAAAACATCCATATTTTTGGAGGTTATTGTGGCTATCGTCCCTACCTTTCATTCTTGGCATTTATGTCATTACCTTCCACTTTTTGTGCGCTGAATGTCATTTTCACTATTTTTGACGAATTTACCCTCCATTCAAGTCAAATAAAAAGAAATGAAAAGAAAAAATAAAGCACAAATTGCAACTACAAGACCAAACTTTTTTAAAAGTGCAAATGAATCCAAATAAATTATTAAAAATAACCAAAAACTATCTCTCTCATATTCTTCTCATTCCCCTCCCTGCATTTACAATTCCTGGAGCTATTTCAAGAGAAACATCCAAAATTCCCCTCCCCTACGAGCACCACCACCACCACCACTATCACCACTACCAAATCCATCCAAAATTTCATTAACTGCTTCAACATACCTCTACTCGCCATCTTGAAATCTCCAATATGTAACAAACTGACAAACTTAAGCTCTGAAGGTGAAAACAAAAATACCCTCAACTTAGCCGACCCATCCGAAGACCTATCAACCAACTTCTCATACTCAGTATTTTGCCACCAAAGCTACACAAGAACTTAACCTTTCGCCCAGACACCGAACCATCACCACCCTCGTCGCTGGTCTAATCAGGAGCACTACTCTCTACTTGCGCTCCAACTTCGGACTATTACTAGACCCACTCACCAAATGAAGCACAGAAGCACCCAGTTAGCATTGGGGCAGCACACCACACAAGATGCACCCCGCGGCCCCTGGCACTGCATTGTTATATCCCAAAGGTATAAATCCAGCATCAGAAATCATGGCTGTATAATAAACCGGAGGCACAGAATCGAGGTTGCCTCGGGCATCACGGAGTGGGTTCGCATAAAATCCTTCAATGGGCATAAACGATGAGGTCGCAAGTGCAATGCGTAGGTCCTCGGGCAACGCTCTGGTGTTTCTTGATTTTATTCACATGTGCCATTGATCTGATTATTCCGACCCAGTTTCTTGCCGTAGTTAAACTATTAGTGTCTGTAGGGGAAGAATTTGAATGGGGCTTCTTTAATCTTGGAGAAACAAAGAACTGGTACATCAGAATCTGGTACAAGAATATTGAAGAAAAAACTATTGTTTTGGGTGGCAAATAGAGATTCACCTAGTGGACATGGAGAATGTGAAGAGTCTAGAAGTGGACATGATGGCCGGAAGGTGATCGTGGTGGAGGAGGCGCAGGGAGGAGGAGAAGAAGGGGGAAGAGAAAGAGAGAGAGAGATTTTTTTTATTTTTTTTTAATAAGGTTAATTGGACTCATTTGCACTTTTAAAAAGGTTTGGGTCTGTAGTTGCAATTTGTGCTTTATTTTTTCTTTTTGTTTGACTTGAATGGAGGGTAAATTCGTAAAAAAAATAGTGAAAATGACGTTCAATGCACAAAAAGTGGAAGGTAAGGGTATAAATGCCAAGAAATGAAAGGTATGGACGGTAGCCACAATAACCTCCAAAAGTAGGGATGTTTTATGCCAATTAGCCTTTGAAAAAAATTGAAACCTAAACCTAACGGTTTGGTCCGATTTTAAACCACCGATTTCGCCGTATATTTTTTCTGTCTACTTTTATGCTATTAATTTAGGAGTGAACATTTTTTTCAAGAACCTGTGGAACAGCACCAGAACCATTTAGAAAAATAATTTGATTTTAAGACAAATTATTAAGAACCAATGGGTTCTGGTCCAGTTCTCGGTTCTAGTATGGGAACTGTCGGGAACCGGACGATTCTCATAGGATTTTTTATTTTTTTGGTAAAATATATTATTCAATCTCCAATCACTTTTATAAAAAATAATAAGGTTCCTTCTTCATTTTAGACATCAATACTTTCCTTCTTCTCTTTGATTCTTTTCTTCTTTTTTCTTATAATTATTTGATTAATTAATTCTCAAGCCAAATTAGAATATTGGGTAAATCTATAATTAAATAAATTTATTTACAATATATAATTTCATTCTAAGATCCGAAATTTTTATTTTGTTTTCACTTTGATTACATAGTTGTTGACCCAATCAAAATTTTTCATCTAAATTTCTACAAATTATAATCGACAGAACCAGAAGTTGCAATAATTTTTTAAAGGATGTACAATTCAATGTAGGATTTTGATTTTGATTGAAGTTTGTTTAATCATTAAAGTATTATGTAGTTTATATAAGTTGATGGTTGTTTGATGATAGTAATTTATATGAAATACAACGTGGGATTGCTTGATAAATCGTTTCAGACTTTCAGGTTAAAAGCCTATAAAATATATAAACCACATTTAAAAATAAATAACAAAAACTAACACAAAAGTCTTACAAGTTACAATTTAGAAAATTTCATTTTTTAAAATTTTTAAATTTTTATATATTTTTTCGCCGATCCGATTTGGTTTTAAATCGCAATAAAATTTCTCAAACTTAAACCAAACCGTTTTTTACCGGTTTGATTTGGTTCAAAACTATTATGTTGACGGGTCCACGTGGCACCAAACCGACGGTTTCCAAAATGCGGCGTCGGTTTGATTTTTCGATTTAACGATTTTTGCTAACAACTCTAATTTCAGAGGTTCCAGAGTGTACAACAAAGGTGACAAACTCCTCACAACAAGAGGGAGGCTTTTTTATTGGCGCTAAGGGGACTATAAATGTATAGTCCTATATAGATTGTACAAATAGCTGCATTCTTTTAAAATTGTCATTTTTAAGAATGGATAATTGTTGTTCTTCGTTTCTTACTATTCAACATAAAAAGGACGGACCCACGTGGGGTCAAATGACCCCACTTTTTAATTCTGTGTATAAGGCCCAATTCCATCCAATCCTGACCCAACTATCCAAGTCCATTTGTCCAAGAAGAGAAGACCATTACGGGGCAATGCATTATCATTCTCTTCTGCGGTCCTGCCCAAGTCCCAACCTACCGGTTTGCCCTAAACCTCTAAGTCGCCGCCCGTTTCTGTATATCTTCCCTTCTCTCTGGTGGCGCTGTGGCGATGTGAATATCACTCGATCAGAAAGCTTCAATTCTCTGGCTCACAGTCACCGACTGCGTATTCAGTGAGTAATTTAATTTAATTTTTGTGGGTTAAATTGAATAAAAATTTGTTCGATTATAAAGGTATTTAATATTTAGGATTTAGGCTGTAGCCAAGTTCTTCGGCTGCGCTGCCCGGTAAATTACTCAGTCTCTGTTCAACACGTCTATTTGTTTGAATTGTGAATTTGAACTAAATTGAAATTTGTGTGTGCTTATGATATTTGCAGGTGTTTTCCGATCTTTGTTATTTGAAGCAACTGGAAGAACGGTGAACCCTGTGAGTGGGGCAGTAACGACGGTTGGGCTTTTATGGACAGGGAATTGGCACGTTTGCCAGGAGGCGGTAGTCATTTAGCATAGAAATTAATGGAGTTAAAGGGAGTTTATGGAGTTATGCATTTTTAGAAACCCTCATTCATTTGAATTTCATCTATATTAGGATTTTTCCTGCTCCTGGCGGAATTTTTGATCTGTAGATTGATCTGGAAATCTTGGGTTTTGATACTGGTATAGTTATGATAATATGTTTTAATCTTCTTAAGTTGTTAAATATGCTATAATACCCGCATTTTTTCTGACCTTTCAGGCTTTCAGTTCCTTCTCAGAGGAGGAAGGCAGGAAGCTAACATACATAACACTCTGAACCGAGTTAGAGCTGCTTCAAGTTTAGACAACATTCTCTATTTCAAGTAAGTAATGGCTTTCTATAACTTGATGATCTAGAATTGTTTATAAAATTAATTGTTATCTATTATGAGGTATGAATTTCATGTTGTCTTTTGATGAAAAATGAGATATTTATGTTATGTATTTACTTTGATTTTGTAACAGTCACGGAGAATTATTTTAAGCAAAAATCCATATATTTGAGTCAATCGAGTGGAGAGAAAGATATAATTGAACCGAGTGCACAAGATAAAATAGATGACCGAGAAGAATCAAATATTGGGGGTAAAAGAGATGCTCAGGAGAAAATTGATTTAGCACAACTTCCTTCGGATCCTGGATTAAGAACTTCAATTGGGAATTATAATATTAATGTCCGGGATGAAATTCGAAGAATATATGTACAAAGGGGTCCATGCAACCTCGAAATCATATGTACCCACAGAAAGAATTTGGGGATTCTTCTGTAAGGCGATTTAAACCTTCTTGGTTTAATGACTTTCCTAGTTGGTTGGAATACATTATAGCAAAAGATGTTCTCTTTTGCTTTTATTGTTATCTTTTCAAATCAAATAGTGAGGGACATGGTGGTGGTGATTCTTTAGTTGAGGGAGGGTTCTCAAATTGGAAAAATAAATGAAGGATTCAAACTCATGTTGGGAAAATTGGTAGTGCACACAATGAAGCGCAGATTACATATGAGGCTTTTGTGAATCAGAAACAAAATATCGATTGTGTTCTCTTTAAAAAGTCGTAAAGTACAAAAGATGAGTACCGGATTCGTCTGAATGCATCAATTGATTGTGTTCAATTCCTTCTACGGCAAGGGCTTTCATTTCGTGGAAATGACGAATTTGAAGATTCAAAAAATCAGGACAATTTTCTTGAACTATTTAAGTGGTTATGTGATCAGAATAATGAGATTAATGATGTTTTTTTGAAGAATGCTCCCGAAAATCTTCAGTTAACATCACCCAGTATTCAAAAGGATATTGTGAGTGCTATTGCATTCGAAACACTTGATGTTATTATGAAAGATATTGGTAATGAGTTGTTTTATATCCTTGTTGATGAATCTCGTGATGTTTTAATGAAGGAGCAAATGTCAATAGTTTTACGTTATGTGAATAAGAAAGGACAAGTAATGGAACGTTTTATCTGTGTTGAACATGTTTCTAGTACTATAATTCTCTCACTTAAGGATGCTATTGATCACTTATTTTCTAGATTTAAGTCAAGTATATCGAGTTTAAGAGGTCAAGGCTATGACGGGGCGAGTAATATGCGAGGTGAGTATAATGGTCTTAAAGCACTTATTTTGAAAGAGAATCCGAGTGTTTTAAATATTCATTATTTTGCTCATTAGTTGCAACTAGCATTTGTAGCTGTGGCAAACAAGCATGCAGATATTGAAACATTCTTTACTTCGGTGAATAAAGTGGTGAATGTTGTTGGAGGATCAGCTAAGCAATGCGATCTTCTTCGAGAGAATAAGAGGCTTGAAGTTGTTGAATCATTGAATCTTGGTGAAATCTCAAGTGGAACGGGCCTTAATCAAGAAACTACTCTTAAGAGACCTGGTGATACTCGTTGGGGCTCTCGCTATAGTTCTTTACTTAGCTTGATTGTCATGTTTTCTGCTACCGTGGATGTCGTTGGGATAATTGCCACTGATGATACTAGTTGTGGAAAGAGAGGTAAAGCGCGTCATTTATTGAGGGATATGTTGTCATTTGATTTTGTATTCAGTCTGCATCTCATGAAAAAGGTATTGGGTATTTCGGATGAATTGTCAAAATCATTACAAAGAAGAGATCAAGACATTATTAATGCTATGAAATTAGTGAAAATATGTAAAGAACGACTCCAAACAACGAGGGACGATGAATGAGACTCATTTTTAAGAACAAATTCTTGTTTTTGTGAAAGGTACAATATTGATGTTCCCAACATGGATGATCTGTTTATACCCCTGGGTCGCTCACGACGTAACATTAACGGAATGACAAATCTGCATCATTTTCGTGTGGATTTCTTTTATGCTATCATCGATCTGCAAATTCAAGAGTTGAACAATCGTTTCTCCGAGGCAAACAGCGACTTACTCCTTCGTGTTGCATGCTTATGTCCAGATAATTCATTTTATACTTTTGACAAGGACAAGTTAATTCAATTGTGTGAGTATTATCCGAATGATTTTACACCAGTAGAGATCATGACACTTGAAGAGCAAATTCAGACATATATTATTGATATGCGCACCCATGAAGATTTTGAAGGGTTACGAGGCTTTAATGATCTTGCGGAAAAGTTGGTTGTGACGAAAAAAAATGAGGTGTACCCATTAATTTACAGGCTTGTAACATTGACGTTAATTCTCTCAGTTGCTGCTACGGTAGAGAGAGTATTTTCTGGAATGAAGATTGTCAAGAATCGACGGTGTAATCGGATAGGAGATATATGGTTAAGTAATAGTATGGTTATATATATTGATAGCGATGTATTCGACAATATTAATAATGATGTAATTATACGACATTTTCAGAGTATAAAAACATGTAGACTGCAGTTGTAGTAATGTACTAACTTATCTTTATTAATGATATGTTGTTTTAAAAAAAAAATTGTATTTCAATTTTTGACTCCACATTATCAAACGTCTGGCTCCGTCCCTGATTATCCCTCCATAAAAATGAAAAATATGATTGTTATTAATCACATCTAGTCATCATTTTTTATTTTCCATCTCTTATGCGATATCCATAACGACTATATTTTTCATTAATATTTTACAAATAATGTGGCTCAAACGGGCCATAGTACAATAATACTTTGTGTCTAAAGAAATCTGCAAAATCGTTTTACATTTTTATTTATGAAATACAAAAAGACGGGACTAATTAATAAAATTAAAGATTTTATATTACTATTGTACAATTCTTTTCATATCTATATATAACTAATGTCTCTTTCTTGTATTTGCTTTCAAGTGGTTTTATTATCTACTACTTTCTTGTTTTTGTATGTGAGTTTTATATTTACAACAATGCCACTAAGCACGCAGTCTGCGTGCACCACCAGTACTTCCAAAATTTTATGCCCATGGACAAAGACAAGATTCATTCACCCACGCAATTTTATGTACGGGTACCTCCTGTTTTCGAGTTCGGATAATTTTAACCAAAAATCTTGTACAGTTAAATTCTTCTAATCGTGAAGTCACGGATAGTTTCAAATATACTTGACTTTGTGACAACTAGTGCCTCACCCCCGGGCTCCCCATACTTTTTTGTAGCGGACTAGTCAAATTATATTTTTATCTATGTAAAATTCATAAATTTTACTAGGTCTAGTCGCGATTTGATTTGGGTCGATTTTGACTCTAACTTGAAATCAAAATCAAATTAATCGATTTTGGTGAATTTTAATCCAAATCAGCTTACTCTAACTCTTAAATTGAATTGAACCATTGATTTGGTTATGTTAGTCAGTTTGGACTTTTAGTCCAAATTGAATTTTTCTAAAATAAATTGTCTGAATTTTGGGCTCACTTATACTACAAGAATTAAAATAATTAAATAACTTTATATTACAAAAACTATTAAGTAACAAATAAAATCCGGTTTATAGACACAGATCAAATAACTTTTAAGAATTTTGTTGTTTTTTTTTATACATTATGTAGTCTGACTGCTTGAGTAGTGAGAAAATGTTAAATGTAATATAATGGGCTTGTGAAAAGAAATTATCAATGTTATTATTTACTGGCAACATCATAGATTAGAAGGAATCAAAATATAGTTATGAGATAGAGCTTTATTTTTTTAGAAGTCGAACCAAACTACACCCAAAAGCCAAGAAGTACATATTTGTCGGTTATGACTCAAGTAGAAAGGGGTGGAAATGCATGGATCCAAAGACAGAAATTTGTCACTTCCAGAGACGTCGTGTTCGATGAAGTGTCTTCGTGGAAATCTGATCAAAAATCAATAGTCATGAGTGATGCTTTCTATGATGATCAAGACAACTTAGAGCTATCTTCTCAAGCCAATATGCAAGTACCTTGCAACAATGATTCCAATTATCAAAGTAATGAAGAATTATCAAGGCAAAACACTCAAAGTTCAGACGGAGACGGAGACGGAGGTGAGCAGGAAATCAGAAGATCTACGAGACAATCAAAACAACCAGAACATTTAAAAGACTATGAAGTCTATCTCAATCATTGTATTGCAAGTGAGTTGGGTCGGTTAGGTTAACTAGCGGTTTGAGGTTTCAAACCATGGCTGAATCGATCCATCATGGTTTTGTTTCAAAAAAAAAAATATCAAACCAAATCAATTATTTGTGTCAAATGGAATCGAGTCAGTTCAGTTTGATTGATTTGATCGATTTTTCAACTTATTTCCCAAGGCCTAAATTTTACCTACTTTTACACCTTCACTATCCTAGCACATGCTACTAATAAGCACTTAAAAGAATTGCCTAAAACTTAGACAATACTGCTAAAAAGTATTAAAGAACAAAAAAAGGTAAATCTTTGTTGTTTATGGAGTATAATTCCCTCATTCGAACAATATGTAAATACTTACATTTGTAGATTTACCTAAATGAATTTAAACAACATAATAGGATGATCAACAAGATGAGAATGTTGATTCGAGCCAACTGACTTCACGATATGTTCTTAAGACAAATTTGCTCGCTTTTATGGTACTGAAAAAGCGTACAACAATCTTCTCCCAAAATATAATGAATTTTGTCTTCTACGAAAGCAATACAACAATCAGCAAGAGTTCTAATAAACTCAATGAAGTGTTTTATACTTTGAAGAACGATATCAGAATAAGAGAGGAAACTGATTGCGATTCAAATTGGAGAATATTTATAATGAAAATAGTGTAAATTTCTGGCAATATGGCAAGTTATATACAGATTTATTCATAGCCATTCTAACTCTCTAAAAGCGTTTTCATAACAATGGTGACAATTCAGACAGTCCTCCAAAAATGAGCGAATAGCTTTGTTCGAACAGAAACGCAACATTTATTAAAGTCTGTTAATATACGTTTGTTACGTCAATTAACATATGAGCACACCAAAAAATACACGAATTTCACTAAGTACCTAAAAATTTGATTAACTACAAAGACAAGAACCCATCCACACCAAGCCCGGGCCGAGCCAATCCAACTGGACAATTATAACGCGCATGAGCTTAGAACCGAATCCAATAGAAAATTAATCTCCTCCTTCCAAAGACTAGTGATACTCTTTAGGGTTCAAACCAAATTGCCAAACTTCGACCATATAAATCACAAAAAAAAAATTAAAAGATTTCCTCCATGGAACAAGAGTTTAATATTTTCCAATTAAATCAAAATTTTCACTTATTTAAAGTTTCAAGTGGATGACTTTGAAATCAAATATTTCATTCACTTCTAATGATTTTTGATAAATAAATATATCAAGTTAATCATCGCTCGGAGTAAAACATGAATATGCTTGGACCCGTTAATATCAGAATAGGGATCTCATCCCACTGAAACCCATTTCACTTTCTATTAAACCATTTCCAACCATCTTATATTTGTATGAAAATACCAAAAGAAAATACTGTAAATAGACTTGCTCAAAAACATAGGAATCAGAGAATTCAAAGTTCAACATCCTATTGAAAATGTAGTTAAATAGCAACGCCAATGCAATTAGTCCCATGTTTAGTACGCCCTACTCAAAGGAAAAAAATAAAAATAAAATCTCATCTAATTTAAAACAGCAGTCAATCTTTTCCTTCACACAGTACCGTGGAGCTAACGGGATGAAAAAGCCTCCATATGCTGTCTTACTAGTTACTACTACCTTAAATATCTAACTTGGACCTCTAAGAACTAAGTTGCTGATGCAAATCATTCACATTTAATGGTCACAGCTAAACATTCACAAAAGTTAGAACCTTGTGCCACAGTTGGTTTTTCGGCCATCATTCACCCCCCAAGTTGCTCGAAGATGTTTTCAGTAAACCTTGATATTCAACAGTATCACTGCTCAAATGGGACACGGATGAGGAGGCGCCCATGCAACATAACCACAGCAGAAGTATGTACGTGATCAATTTTTGCAGGGAAGCTCACCACCTGAAAACCACCAACTGAATTCGTTAATTCTAATCCTTAACTGCTCAAAATACGATAAAAGTTTAGTACTGGCACTAATATGCAACCGACCCAGCCATTGAATTGGGTTCGCTTTTAAATTTTACTGTGGCGCTCAACAAACGATATTTAGATAGTGGGAAGTAACATAAGATGAAGATACAATGTGCTTAGCTGATGTAAAGAGAAAAAAATGGGTAAGAGACAACACAATAGGCTTCATTTATTCCACCTTTCATCTGGAGGCAATTAAACTTTTCTTTTCCATTTTGCCATACAAAGGAAAAACTCAATATTGTCGGATAAAAATTTAGTATGTGAACAAAATGCGAAAAAAAGCTTCTCAACTTATATATGGTTACGTAATTCACAGTCAGAAAGTACGGCACAGCCTGTGATGCTATGGTGTAAACACTATATAATTGTCATAAATTTCCTGCTCAAACTTACAAAACCACAGACCTTTTTAAATGCTGTGATACCCCAGGGATTTTCGGGTTGCTCTGGCACACCTGTTATGACTAAACGTCCAGCAGGATCTGACTGAACACGCACCTATGTTTTAACAATAAGGCACGAATATCATCTTGTAATTTTAATTCACCATCTCATAATGAGCATATGAGAAAAATGCATCTTACAGAAGGTCTTGGTGGTTAACATTGGAAAAGAAATAGATCCACAACATCACTAGAAGTAGATTCCATATTCATAGATCAAAATTTACGCGTCCTCCAACTCACAAAATATAAAAAGTGGATGCAAAAGCAACATGAATGGGAACAATATTAGCTAAAACACTGGAAGTGACGTTGATTACTAGCACTATAAATTATAAGAATGGAGACAAATTTACGCGTCCTCCAACTCACAAAATATAAAAAGTGGATGCAAAAGCAACATGAATGGGAAAATATTAGCTAAAACACTGGAAGTGACGTTGATTAATAGCACTATAAATTTTGAGAAGAATAGAGACGAGAAGTGTGAAAAGCTCCATTATGACTATCATCAACTCATCATCCCTGCAATTACTAAGTACACTAAAGGACTCTACATCAACATAATGGTGACCCTAAATGAAAAATCGTTAATAAACAAAACCAAGAGATAGTATGAATCCTTCTACTGTCAGTGCCCTCTAAGGAACGTCACTATTGGATTGATTGGATGCTCACTAGATTCAAATATAGCATTTCAAATACACAATATACTGGAACATACACCCGAGCAGCTGAGCAGGGAAAACAGCTGATGAAAGGACAACCATGAACAATCGATCTGAAATTTATATACATTGGTCTGACAAGTGACAGCTAATCAATCATACAATAGCCATGAAAAAAACTTGAGCTTGCAAATCACATTATCATTTAGATTTTTCTTTATAAACCTAATATAAATGTGTAAAGGGTTACTAAGTCACACAATAATATAATGTTTCAAATAGGAAATAAGGAGGAGGGAGTCAACAGGCATGAAAAAAGGAACTAAGACAGCAGTACACACCTCTTCGCGCAAAAGCCCAGGTATTAGGGCATAAAACCTCGAAACAATCTTTCTGCACATAAAGAATGAGTTGAAGTCAGAACTTATCTTTGTGCATGCAAGAGTAATGTGGTTATATACATAAGAGAAAGGGGAGGGGGGGATTTCAACGCTGCTAAAAGGAACTTACAGTTTGTTGCACGTTGATCTTCACCCAGTCAGCCGGGGGACCAACATCAACAACTGATGCAACCATTCTGACAAATGAAGAGCAATTTAGTCAAACACTAGTGGCCACAGAATAATATTAGGAGCCTTAACCATATTATAGAACAGTCTATCTTCCAGCTTAGCTCAAAATTGCAGATCAAGCTAGTTAATTTGGCACAGTTAATCCAGAGCTTTTAAAGAAATTATTTGGAAAAACAGAAACAAGGAACATCATATATAAAAGTCTCAAATCGCCTAATATAGTAAGATATAGTTTAAAAGGTCATTGACAAGTTAAAGCTGCAGCTACCATCAAAGGTAGTATTTTTAAAAACAAAGGTGCTCCCTAATACATATGTCAATTATCGTGCAAAACAATGCATAAATTTCTGATACAGTTAGAAGCATTTAGGGCATCCTTGTTTGGCACTCATTTTGACCACACATCTAAACAAGCTCTGTTTGAACTGATATGAAGAGATTTACCTACCTAGTGTATTGCATTTTCAAATTCAAAATTATTCCGCTTTTAAATATTCCATAATTCATCAGGAGGGAGCCAACTAGCCAGCAAATTACAAGATTGGTTTACTTGCCCTAATACAGCCATCATTGTTGTTGTTATATGTTGAAAAACAAGGTTAAGCATACAAAGTCATATCACCTCATACAAAGTTCTACTCAAATACGTCAACTAGACAAGTTAAAGGTGCAGCAACCATTTAAGGAATTATCTTCAAAGTAATATTTTGTTTCTGTTGCTAGGAAACACAAAAGTCAGACCTAAGAAGCACGAACATGGACACGATATGATATGGACACGGACACGGACATGGACATGTATTTAAACTTATAAATTTTATATTATATCTATATTTTATACTTTTAATATAAGACATGGCATAGGCCATGTTGAACACTTGTCCGAGGAATGTCTCTAAAGTATCCCTCAAGCATTAATAATTTTAAAAATACATAAAAAATAGGACACAGCATGTGATTGTCTGACGAATGTCATGGAGTGTCTGAGGAGCATCGTTGTCCAACACGACACGAGTCGAAGACGACACGCCACCCTAATAGGAATATCCGTGCTTCATAGGAGACTTAGTACATCTGTGTAACCCAATCATCGTTCAAATGAATGATTGAACTTTTGAGACAAAAGTACATAATCCTCGTTTTTATTTATTTTGACTGCTCAGCTAAACAAGCAACCTTTTAAAGTGAGACAACATACCAAGCAGAGTTCATTCTCACATTCAACATTATTCCAAAGCTCAAATAAACCATAAATCATCCAAACTGAATTACTAGGTATAAGAAAATTATAAACTCGGCTTGCTTTCGGGGCTACTTCCGTCATTATTTCAGTAGTTACAATGTAAGAACAGAAAATAGACTTCAACGACAAATGCCAAAAAAATCCTCCTTACGGATGGTATTCTATCTGTAAAACACACCTGCAAGGGAATTGACAGCATTCTTACGAGGAACAAACTGAAAAAGACATGATACCCAAATCTAAAGCAGAACCCAAGGAGAGACCAAAGGATGCAAGTGATGATCTCTGATTTCAATTCTCAGTCAAAAGTAAATATAGTGTACTATACAAATAGGTCAGCCTACTTTTGACAGAAACAAATCACAGGATGAGAGTAATCATGGTAAGCCAAGACTTAACTGCTTAGATGTCTCAGTTCTTGCTGCTTTCACTGAATGCTCCTCTTCGCTTGGTCTCTTCTGTTTGAGTGATCCTAAATTCACAATAAGTACACAAAACAAAGAAGCTTTTCATTTTTCCATTAAAAAAAAACGAACGGACGAAGCATGTGATAAGCAACCATCAGATCTTTCTCTTGCATCTGACTTCCAGGTGAAATGGTTAATATCATTCCATATTCTCCTATTTCAAAGATGTTAAAAAAAGGAGCATTATATATAAGACAATTTCAGACTGAAGCAAGCTCACCAATGCTTTTGAGATTTTTCTCACGCTTAGCCACATTGTTGAGATTCTTGTCCTGTTCAAAAATGTAAATAATTACTCAGGTACTCCTTATGAGGGCAAAAATACAACCCATGAGACAACCTAAAGATGTTGATTTCCAGACCTTGATGATTGGCTCACCAACCTCGCCATGACCAGAAAGACGCTGTGCATGCCAACCCTGCATAGCACGAGCAGCAGCATCCCTCCGAGCCCTGCCTGATCCTGATCCTTGATATCCATTTCCCTGTGTAATTCATCTAGAACATTCTAATCATATTGCATATTAGATACTGTTGAAAGTTTATTATCTTAATATCTTTATTTCATGTTTAATGATAGTAGTTAATAGATTGTAATTAATCATCTATTACTTAGGTCAGTGACATGTTCTATGTTTCTAGGAGCCGCATCCTTCGATCTAAAATTTAGGATATCGGGATATGGCTAAAAAAAGGATCCAAAATTTATGAACAGGTATGTGACTACATATAAATATAATATTTTTTGAATATATTATATAGTAAATTTAGACGCATTTTTAGAGATGTGTATTGTATGATTTATTAAAATAATATTGTTCTATGGAAGCGGGCAAATAGAAGCTCGGCCCGGTTATTTTGGTGTCGTAGGGGAGGGAATAATACATAATTAAATATTTATTATTATTATTATTTCTATGCTGCCTTTTGAAAATATAAAATATCAAACGCACAGGTCATCTAATTAATTGGATCAATTTCTTTGATTAAATCTACTGGGTCCAAAAACATAAATTGGAATGGGTCATCTAATTAATTGGCCCACAACCTACTTCAGCAGATTCATCTTTCACATTCTATTTTCATCAATTTCTAGAAGGTTCAATCTGCATCTGCCTCTGCCCTATTCACTGCCTTTCCCATTTTCTCAAAGATTTATTTCTCCTAAACTATCTCAAAGTTTGACCCTAGGCTCTGAACTGTACTTTTTTGGGGTTATTCGCCCACAAAAAAAGAGTTCAAATGTTATCATCCCCCTACAAAAAAAAAAAATTGTCACTACCAATGTCATTCTTTGAGATTCTTTCTTATTTTTCTCAGAAGGAGATTTTGAGAAAATACATAATGAAAATCAGCTCCTCCCATAATCTACAGGATCTTATTAACGCTGAAATTGATCTGCCTGTCAGTCAAATTGATGCCGTTGGTGCATCTCAACCGTGACAAGGACATGAATCATATAATGAACAGAAAAATGCAGCAAGTTTCACTAAAGGAAGATCGAGAAAAAAATCAGATGCTAACTTGGTGAATGGTACAGCTCCCCAATAGGTTTCCAGTCCTCTTGTATAATCTCAAAGAAAGAGAAACTGAGGCACTCTCCCTCATGACCAGTGTACAACTCCGGGAAAAGGAGACTCTAAATACCCATCACCAATTAAATCCTAATGTGAAAATGACCTCGATATTCCCATTGCTATAAGAAAATGAGATAGGAACTGAACCAAACATCCCATCACTAAGTTTGTTTCTTATTGTTGTCTTAATTCTTTGTATAAGGCCTTCATTTCAAGTTTATCTTCTGAGCATGTCCAAAAGGACCCAAACAATAAGGCTCTAAAAAATCCAAGTGGAAGTACGCTGTCGTGGAAGAATTAAGAGCACTGGGAAAAATTGAAGCCTAGGAGATGAATGAGTTACCTAAAAGAAAGAGATCAGTGGGTTTGTAAGGTATAAAACAAGATTAGTGTTACACCTAAACACATTGAGTACTAAGAGATCCTCGCTCCTGTAGCCAAAATCAATTCAATCCATGTTATTCTTTGAGTTGCTAGTAATCTTTATTGGCCTTTTCATGAATTTGATGCCAAAAATGCTCCCTCCATAGACCTAAGAAGAAGTATGCATGGATCCTCCATCTAGAATTGAAGTTGTTTTCTGGGAACCGTAAGGTGTGCAAAAAAAATAAATAAAAATAAAAATGTCTATTTATTGGCTAAAAGCCTAAAATAATCTCCAAGGACATGGTTTGAAAGGTTTGTGAAATGCCTATGATCATATGGGCACTCTCAAAGATAAGGAGATCATACATTATTCAATAAAAACTAGATCTTCAAGAAAATAATGATACTGTTATTTACGTAGATGGCATAATTGTTACAGGTGATGGAGATCAAAAACATGAAATGTCAACTAAGAACGGAGCTTGAAATCAAAGGTCTGGATAACTTGAGGTATTTTCTCGGAATTGAAGTAGCTAGGTCTAAAGCTAGAATCTTTTTGTCTTAAAATAAATGTATTATGAAATTGTTAAAGGAAAGAGGTATGATGGATACAAACTAACTGAAACACCAATTGATCCAAATCACAATTGGGCTCACTACTGATGGGAAGCCTATGGATATGGAGAGATTCCAGAGACTTGTTGGAAAACACATTTACTCATCTCATACTCAACTTGGCTAACGCTATAAGCATGCTTTGCCAATTCATGCATGCTCCATTAGACTGCCACATGGATTGTTCAAAGAATTTCGGTATATAAAAGCTATACCAAGAAAAGGGTTACGTTTCTCCAAAAACAAAAAAAAAAATAATTACAGGTTGAACCATACACACGCTGATTGGGCTAGCTCTATTTCTGTAGTCGATCAACATTAGGTTAAAGCACATTTGCCGAAGGAAAGACATGGAAAAGTAAATCAAGTGCTGAAGCCGAATTTAGAGCCATAGCACATGGAAATTGGAATTTGTGAAGTTTGGAGCTATAGTGGTGATTGTCTTCATTACTCGATTTATACTAAAATATTTTGTAAGGTTTTTCCTAACAAGTCAGAAAGTATTAGATAAAAACTCCTAAAACATACTTAAATAGTTATACGTGCACAAGCACATATATGCGCACACATTTTGCTTACATGAAAAGCTATCACAGCTATGTTCTAAAGGCAGGGCTTAGGTGGCCTAGGCATGAGGAAGGCATGGAAAATGGCGGGCAACCCTATTTTTACCACCTAATGCAAGCCTAGGCACCAAAAGGGCACAAATAATGCAGGCCTAATCACCAAAAAGGTGCACGCCTTTTTATTTTTCTTGTTTATTTTTTTGAAGGTTAAATAAATTAATTAAATAAAAATAATATTTATTAATGGTGTTTAAATAATTTAAATAATTATTAGTAGTCCTAGAATAATTAAAATAATATTAAAAATAGAGAAATATTATTACATCTAGGCGACTCGTAAGGCTTTGAGGCTTGACATTGCCGCCTTAAAACGCCTTAACCCTTAGAACCTTAATCATAGCCCACCAAAGTGCGAGTATAATAAACATACAATTCAATAATTTGGATAACGAGCATATTATTATCAAATAAATTTTTATGAGAAAATGAGTGGTTAAAATAACAAAACTCTAAAAGGAGTTACTCCAATAGAGAATAGGTAGATAGGGTGAGAGGTTAAGTGGATGAAAGAGTAGTCAATGAATAGGAAGATATACCAATTTAATTTTCCCCCACAATTCAAATAGGTCTAGTTATGTGTACATGTTAATACGCACATGGTCCAACTGATGGCACATTTTGCGAAGAAGTTCTTGTGGAACCAAATTTCCCATTAATGTATTGCAAGCATCTCTTACAACAAGGAAAGGAACATGTGTTAATTAAAATTAAATGTGAATTACCTCACTGTGAACGCCTGGAGCTTCAGGGAGGGTAAGATCTGGGAGTTGAAGCTCGCCACTTTGTGTCTTGTGCCGTTCATATTCCAGAAGTGACTAGCACATGGGAGGAGAATTTTTTATTTTTTCTAATCTTACTTTGGGGGTGGAGGGGCTGAAATAAGGTAATTGAATGAAACAGAGCATAGGACATAATTATAATGGATAAAATAAACATGAGCACAGTCATTACAAAAGCAATCAAAATAACCACTTGTGCTTTTCCATACATCTTTGGAATATCCATATCTCATTTCTTTCAATTTTTTCCAAGGATGGTGAGGCCCTAAAAATTGACCGATTGATTATTTAAATATACCAAGAAAATTTTGCTCATAGTGTATAGCATAAAGTCATAAACACAGCTAATGAGAAAAAACCACATGAACATTGCAATGACAAGAAAATGGGAAGTGAAGTTTTGAGAGTTGCCTTCTCATAAAATATACGGAATGTCCAAGAAACAGTTGTACAAGTCCTGCAAGAAAAAAGAGAATGAATCAGTATTCGGAACCTACTTTCCTTGTGTAAGTCAAGTAAATCACAATTAAAAATCTGAAAGCCACGTCAGGTTTTCTTTGAGTTTCATTATTACAAAATTATTTAGCACCAATAATTTAGGGCTGTTTGGTACGGATTAAAATTTGATTTTAATCTAAGTCAAAGTCAAACAATCATTATTAATCACATTTTTCATGGGTTCCACAACTTTTCAACTACACATTTTAAAAACTTCTATCACAATCGACTAAAAAATCTAATTTTAATCCCCGCCAAACATCCTCTTAATCGATAAACACTATTCCAACAGTTGTAGGTACAAGTACATTCTCATATCCCTGCTTAAAAATTAAAAGCAGTCCGAAAGAGCACTATATTTAGAGATATAACTTTTTACATACAAACATGTGTTCACAAACCACAATAAAAAAAAAAAAAAAGTAACAGAGATATGAAAGCCTTTACTTTGGGGGATGGAATGATTCTCCCACTTGCCTCCACAATTTTAATCCAGTCACCTGTATTGGAGATCAATCAAATCATAAACACTGCAGCAAACATCTGATATAATTGTCATCTGCACGTTGCTACATCTATAATGCTTAATTGATGCAAGTATTCAAAATCAAAATACTCAGGGTCCTAGAGCAATATTACGGCATAAAGAACAACTTGTTCGTACAAGGTTGTAGAGTATAGCTAATTACTTAATTATACTTCAAGATTTCTGCAAGTTGGAAGGATATATCAATAGATTAGTGAACATGATTAAAGTACGTGTTTACCGTATCACAAACAATGAATTACTTATTGAAACATAAAAATGTTTGTGATTGTAGAGAAGGTCACTCAATTTGTACTGCAAGTGTTGCATTTGATCAAGGGAGAGAAAAGACAATCCATGACTAGGGGTGGGGGTGGAAACAATGTCACGTGAAGCAGGGAAAAGATGTGCAAGGAAAGAAGGCTTTTAAAACAACTTGGAAGCAAAAAAAAAAAAACAACTCCGGGAGCAGTGTGAACTGTGTTTCTAAGATTGTTCCTGAATTTTAAATGGTAAGCAATTTATGAAGATTTCCAAATTTTAGTCAAGTTGGATAGTGCAGGTTCTTCACCACACATGAAATGGTTATACAACTTGCTCATGTAAGTCAGTACATTGGTCAGACAATCTTTACCAAAAGTCACTGTGAGAATGTTTTGGCTCCACCCACGGGTACAACCAAACGACAGTGACTGTAAGGAGACAATCATAAAAACAACACGTTTGCATAGTTAATTTTTTATGCATATAGTAATGATAAAGTTGGCAGAATACAAGAACTTACATTGAAACCATACCACCAAAACACAGGTTTATATCAAGGATGGATCCTTACCTTAATTGGGCACAAACTCAAATAATCCTTTGTGTGACAATGATGTAAAATAGGTAATATGATTCCTTCAAGAGAGTAGCTAGCCATGTGACTATAATGTTAATTGCATAAAGTTACAATTCATGGATTTATGGCAAGAAGCAAATACAAAATGCATAGAAGGGTTCCAGCATGACAGAATCAACGATGTAACCACCTCATAGAGGTTGTGTATAAAATTTCAAGTGCTTTAGCAGTTATTTCTTCAAATGTCAACTGTTTTAAGATTTTATGCTGTTCGATTCATGCACCAAGGTCAATTAGAAACTATTGGTTACAATAATAAAGCATATTTTCTCTTCAGTGAAGCTTGAATGCTCATATGAAGTCGTCTGATGGAATCAAAATAATTTTTAACGGCATATTTCATATATAACATGGACTGTCCATGCAATTACAAGGTAAACATAGGAGGGCAAAAACAACTTCCATGAGTTCGTGCAAGTAAAAATTCAACTTGTTCACTATTGTAAAACTTGATCAAATCACATAAGAAAATCCTTCAATCATATTGCACTGCTATTTCTAATTCTGTACGGGAAAAGATACTGCAAGGATGTAAGGAGGACAAAGAAAGTAGGACTAAATCTAGATTGGCATAATTTTCATTCGCTGGATTTAAAAGTACTTCTTTTCACCTGCTATTACTGTTCAATAACTTATCCCTGTAATACAAAATCTGTTCCTTATATCAAGATAACTGACCCACACTATATGCACCATCATCTAAATTTTTTAATTTATAATGAGGACTCGAGAGTTGCAGCATAATAAATGGAAAAGTAAGAAAAATAAAAATACGACATGCATACCCGATCATAGCCACCCAATCTAATCACAGCTCTCCATAACCTGGCAGTCGGAAAGCAAAGAAAAGATTGGTTCACAAGAACAGAATCACAGACTCAACAAAATCAATTAACTGCAACCTTACTTTAGACAATTTAGCGGCTGCCCATAAAATTTGAGAGGTTTAAAATCTATTGACTTCTCCCTGTAAAACCTTTCAAGTTCCTTCATGAATGCTACTTGATCTTCTGGTGCTCCATCATCACCCTCCACCATCTAACATTCAGAAAAAATAAATGACAATCAAAATCTATGGTGTTTGCCACTTCACATTAGTACTCATTTTTTTCATTTCAACTTTGGAATATTCTTTTTTCGCTTCTACTCTATTTTCCATAAGTACCTCTGATTGACTAAAAAAGGTTTTCACTATTTCTTTACTATGATCTCCAGCAACAGTTGTTGAATATTTGATGAGGGAATTGGATGTAGCAGATTCTAGTTTGGTTGGAAGGGAAGTATCATCAACCATTTCACTCATCTTGGCATTTCCATCAGTTACAGTACTAGAATAAACAATTTCATTGCCTGGTTCTTTCAGCTTATCATGAACGGCTTCATCCTCATTCTCGTGAACCACATCTATCATCTTTTCATCCTCAACCTGTGCAGGATCACCCTCATTAGAAGGAATTGTAGTTTCATTTAACTTGGCATTTCCATCATTGTCTGGTTCATTCACCCTATCTTTAACTGTTTCAGCCTCCACATCAACCACATCTGCCATCTTTTCATTCTCAACCTCTGCAGGATCACCCGGAAATAGAGGAATTGCAGTTTCACTCAACTTGGCATTTCCATTCGTTATAGTACTGGCAGAAACAAATTCATTGCCTGGTTCTTTCAGCTCATCTTTAACTATTTCCTCCTCATTCTTATGAACCACATCTGCTATCTTTTCATCCTCACCATGTGCAGGATCACCCTCCCTCGAAGGAGTCACTATTGCAGATAATTCAGTTGGAAGTTGCTCATTTTCACGAGAGATTTTCTCCACAGTAGTATTTTCCCATAGCTTTTCTTCTTCTGAAACGTTGGTAACTGGGTTTCCATCCTCTCTACCAATTTTACAATCCTTTTTCTCCTCTGCAACAATTTCTGCAGGCTTTTCTTCTCCCGTCACATTTTCAATAGCATCTCCACCTGCCATGCCATTTCCAGCGAAATTTTCTTCTTTAACTCCTCCACTGTAGGTTTGAGCAGCAGTTTGTTCATTGAACTCATCAACCCTGTTGTCTGCAACACTTTTAGCATTGCCTACTTCATTCACACTGGCATTTGCTTTGTGTGTACCAGAAGCTGTATTCTCACAGGCATTTGCTTTGTCAGTACCAAAAGCTGCAGAAGGCAATTCTTCTGCTTGAGATTCAACTTCTGCTTCAAGCAGTTTATTCTCTGAATCTTGGGGCAGCTTTTTAGCATTTTCCAGCTCTACACCAATTTTATCCATTTTGAAATCTAGCCAAAAACAACCATCATTCCATCAAAACATCACAGATAACCTATTTTTCAACCTCAGGAGAAAAGGAGAGAAATAGCCTGACAAATACAAAACAAACCTTAATGTAAAACTAAAGAACACAAATTTAAATTTAATTTGATCCTCCCCAAACAATCAGTCTTTTAACTTATTCCTAAATTAGATGAGAGTTGTCAAACTTTAACAGAAAGAAACCCTAGTTCCATACAAAAACCAGACTTTAGGGGGGGAAGGGGGGAGGGGGGGATTCCAATTCATGATCAAAACTTCATAAGAAGAAAATCCAGAAATTGTAATAAGGGAAAAAATTGATGATACTTTACCTTTTTCAAGTTCATGTATGTGACGTAAATTCCTAAAAAAAAATGCAAAAAAAGGCAGATTCGTGAATTGCCAGCTATTAAACTTGCCTGAAAGGAAATGGTGACAGCCTAAGCTTCAGGAGGAGCTTGCAGTTTCAATAGAGCAACATAATATAGGTTTTGTTTATTTTTCAGAAAAAGGGAAATGAGGAAGCGGCGAGTGAGTGTGAGTATATATATGAGTGTACAATAGAGTTAAAATGGGGAAAATCAAGGGATAAAATTGGGAAACCCAAGGGTATATATTAAAAGGTAAGTAATCAATACATTTAGACTACTGTTAGACATCAAAATCTTGGCAATGAGAGTTTTTTGTGTAAATGCCAGAGAGAGGTAGAAATGCCACAAGCCCACAGCTTATGCGGTTTCAGAGTTCAAAAGAACAGTTTTGGCTCACTCGGATATGAAGTCTGGAGTCAGCCGTAAAATAGATACTTTGAATTAGATTGAGGAAATATTATTAGCACTTTTGTGATTGTCATTATTACCTTTGCTCTCAAATTAATTAAAGGTAAAAGATCAGAGAAATTAGATAAAGATAAGAAATTTGTTGGTGCAATCATTATTTTTCTCTATAAATATCTCAAATGTTAAATGTTTTGCTCTATGAAATGAATTTTAATTTTTTATCATTTATTTTGAGATTACTGAAAATCTTTATGGCCGAGAATGGTTGAAAGAGTATTTATGGATTTCTACCAAGAATCAAGCTACATTCAATAATGAAACAATCGTTAAGATCTATTCTCTTTTCCTTTTAATATCATGTGCAAAAAAGACTCTACTCATATTGTCATCATTAAGTGTACACGTGAACCTATAACTTTTTCCTACTTTTTAACCACATGTTCTAAAAAAAAAAATCATTTTTTCACTCCAACACTCTCTTCCAAACAAACTCTAAATGAACATACAAATATATTATCTTGTGCTAACATTATTGAAGAGTCAACGTGGCCATATTAATTGACATCAGTGTATTTTACTTTTTTGACATAGCGTAGTCAAACACTGGTATAAACAAACATGTATTTTATAACCAATATCGATTCAAAATATTAATTCATTTAAGAGCTGAAAACAATTAAGTCAAGTATTTAAGAACATTTCGATGGACTTATGTTGTGATCCTCAAGAAAACCTACTACTTCACAAGAAACTTCACAAATCAAGGTATAATACAAAATTTGAGTATTACTAAAGAAGAAAAATAAATTAAAATATTATTCTTGGTGCTGTCTGATATAGTTCAACACTACATATTAAACATGCTCTAAAGATATGTAGGAAAGGTAAGCTATAACATCTTAGGCCTAATGGCTTCTCCATCCCATAAAAGAAAAGAGATTGGTGAAACTCTCTGTAAACAAGCTAAATTCAGAACACCAACAATTCTTGTACATCCAAGCACACATGCTGTATAAACCTATTTTTAAAACGCTAACAATATTTCAAATCTAATATGACCCTCCCATCTAATATCTCACATCGTCCATAAAAAGGTTGTACTGTGGGTTTATAAGCACTTTGAGGAGTGACCACCCTACCCTTACAAGCTGTTTTTAAGGTTGAGTTCTACCAAAGTGATTGATATTATTAGTATCAGGGCAGGGACCCTATCTTAGGGACCCTCGTTGCAGGCAATTTGACCTGGGGAAGGATACTTTGAGTAGAAGACTGGATTAGTGGAGTCTCTCGGCTAGGGAAAATGGGCCACTGTGGGAATTGATTCTGAAACGTGGTGGAATGAACTAATTGTATCCCACATAAGCTTATAAGCACTTTGCACATTCTCTCCTTTGCAAGCAGGATTTAAGGTGAGTTCTACCCAAAAATCACAGTCTTTTAACTTATTCCTCATTTATTCAAAAGTATATACAATTTCATGGAAAGAACCAGACTTCACCAATTTCCAATCATGACCAAAAGCCCACGAGGAAATCCGTAAATCACCCCCAAAAAAACGAAAAATAATTGTTGTTTTTCAATTTCTTCCTGAGTTTGTGTATAGTACAGAAAAAAAAAAAAAAAAAAAAAAATAAGAGACGCGCTCAATGTCAAATATTAAACTTGCCTTAAAAGAAACGTGGTAACAGCCAGAGCTTCAGGAGGAGCTTCCTTGCAGTGGTGCAATATAATCTGAGGATTTGGTTATTTTTCAGTCAGAGGGAAATGAGAGTTCGTTCGTGTATACGTGAGTAAAATCCAGATTAATGGTAAAAATCGGGGGTTATAAATAGGAATATCGACGGCTTTTATACAAAAAATAAGTAATCGAAATATTTGGATTAATTTTATACGTCAAAAGCTTGAGAGTGAGAGATTTTGATGTGTAAACGCCGCGGAGAGAGAGATGCCATGGAAGTGCCTCTGCCTCTGCGGTTTCGGAGTTCAAAAGAACGGGTTATGCCAATGGTGTACCCGGAGCGATCCATCCTTTAAAAACTGAACCCAAACTATCCGGCTAGATTTGACCCAAACATTTTTTTATCCGAATATATCCATGATAACCAGTCCGATCAACCCACTTTATTACGAAAAAAACAAAAAAAAAAAAAAGTCCATACTTGATTTAATTAAAAAAAATAAAAACAAAAATTTAAGTTAAAGCCAACTATTAGTTTTAATCAGATATTTTATAAAATTCAGCCATGCATTTCATCGATTTTTAACAAATCCAAACAAGGGCAAAATGTAAGAGGTCAACAGTTTTAAGGTCTGTTTGGCATAACTTTTATTTTAGAAGATAGTCAGTTCAGACAGAATATAGGCAAATCGATTCGCTCAGCCCCTATAATTATGAATTGGTTGGTTTTCCATTAAATAGGTTAATTATATGAATGGTTAATGAACTTTGTCATATATTACTACTTAATAACTAAAGTTTAAAATATAACTCAATGGTCATTAAATTTCATTAAGTGTTACTATTTTATAAATGAATTTAAAAATGTATTTCAATGATCACTGAACTATGCACCATGTTATGTTATCCATCCATCACTTAAATGGAAAAATTCATTAAGTTCAACAAATCAATATCTATGAAAGAATAAATCAAAGAAAATGAAGGGAAAAAAAGGAAAAATATAAAATTAGAGACCTGTAAATCGAATAAAAAATATATTTTTTGCTGATATTCATCTGTTACGATGAAAGTATGTTTACTTTTAGATCAACAGTATTAGTTTACCGTATCTCGAACTTCGCATAAACAGATTGAAATAGAATTAGTAGAAACATGGTAAGAAATTGATTTGATTTTTCAACTTTTTTTCCCTTCATTTTCTTTAATTTCTTCTTTCACAAATGTCAATGTGAGGGAAAAAGAAATTGTTACTACTTAATAACCGAACTTAAAATTATATCTCAATGGTCACTGAACTGTGCATCATGTTATCCATCCATCACTCAAGTCGACGTTGTTTGTTGAGCTTAAATGATTTTTCTATTTGAGTGATGAATGGGTAATACGGTGCACAATTCGGTAACCATTGAAATACATTTTTAAGTTCAGTTATGAAGTAATAACATTTGACAAAGTTTAGTAACCATTTAGTTTCATTTTTAAGTTCAGTTATTAAGTAGTAACATATGGCAAAATTCAATAATCATTCATACAATTAACCCTCCATTAAACTCAAACGAGAGATTCGATCGAATTAAAATTAAAAAAAAATGAGCATTTGAGATTTTAAGATTGGTCTGCGCAAGCAAGATGAAAACATGAATAATGCTAAACAAACATAATGGTTGACATCCCTCTCACATGAGTTTGTAGGTCCCACTTGAATAAAATAACATTTTTCCCTCATGTGTGAGGGGGGGTGTCAATCGTTATGTCAACGGTTATATTCGTGTAGCATTTCCCATGATTACTACTCTCAATAAGGTTGACATTTTAAATTTGAACTACAAGTCTTAAAGTGGTATCATAGTCCATTAAATTCAAACGAACAACTCGATCTTATTAAGACTAAAAAAAAAAATGAGCATTGGAATTTTAAAAATGGGCTTGCTCAAAGAGAACTACCATTTTGCAGGGCATGTTAAGGAATAAAATCTCACATCGGTCAAAAATGAAAATATAAATCAATTTATAAGGATTTGGATTACTCCTTTTAATAGGGTTGATCTTTTAAGATGAAACTTCAACTTTTTTATTATATCATAGTCATTCGAGCTGATTAAGACTAAAAAAAAAAAAAAAAAAAAAAAAAAAACATTCGAATTTCAAGATAACAAGGTTGACTTTTAATATGGAACCTCAAGTTTTATATAATATCAGAATCATTCGATCTGATTAAGACTAAAAAAATGAGTATTTGAATTTCAAAATTGATCTGCTCGGATGAGATAAAACTTTAAGTCGTAACAGTGCTAACATTAAAATCATTGACCATATATGATCAACCCTACAAATATATCATATGAAAAGTGTTTTTTTTTTAATGTCTAGTTTAAGAAAAAATATTGATCCACGTGCAAAAAATATTGACGTTTAGATTTTAAAAATGGAAGCTACTTTAACCCCCCCCCCCCCCCCCCCCCCCCCCCCCCACGTGCAAAATATTGACGTTTAGATTTTAAAAATGGAAGCTACTTTAACCCCCGTCCCCCCCCCCCCCCCAAATAAAATTAAAATTCATATTTCTCTATCTTCTCTTCTAATCACATTTTCTAATAAAATAATATTACACGTAAATTTCTAAAAAAAATTCCTTTATTTTTAATTACACATTCTTAAAAAATTACTATTCATTTCATTATAAATTGAAATAATGAAACCCAAACATGGGCTTAATTGGTGTTTAAAAACTAAATTTTAAAATATGAAAATCATATTGGATCAATTTTCTATAAATGTCTCTATAATAAATTTTAAAGAAAGTTGTGCTAAATCAATTTTTTTTTCCAAAAACTCTTCTTACCTTAATAAAACTAATCAAACAAGTCCAAAATCAGCTTTTGAAACTTAAAAAAACTTCTCAAATGTCATTCCAAACCACCCAAAGTTTATTGGAAGAATGCATATTTAATTAAAAAAATAAAAAAGAGTTTTTAAAGATGTATCAAACCCTGCTAACTTTCTTCATTGTGTTGTGCTTAAAATGCAATTGAATATTTGCATAAATGCTATGAGAATTTTGTAGCAAACACAAGGCTTTCATGAAAACATAGACTAATTTATAAGAGACTAAAAAGGATTTTTCTATTTGAGTGATGGATGGGTAATACAGTGCACAATTCGGTGACCATTGAGATACATTTTTAAGTTCAGTTATGAAGTAATAAAATTTGACGAAATTTAGTAACCATTTAGTTTCATTTTTAAGTTCAGTTATTACTACATATGACAAAGTTCAATAATCATTCATACAATTAACCCTCCATTAAACTCAAACGAGAGATTCGATCGGATTAAAATTTAAAAAAAAAAATAGCATTTGAGATTTTAAGATTGGTTTGCGCAAACAAGATGAAAACATGAATGTTTGACATAACGATTGACATTCTTCTCACATGAGTGTGTAAGTCTCACTTGAATAAAATAATATTTTTCCCTCATGTGTGAGAGGAGTGTCAACCGTTATGTCAACGGTTATATTCGTGTAACATTTCCCATGATTACTACTCTCAATAAGGTTGACATTTTAAACTTGAACTACAAGTTTTAAAATGGTATCATAGTCCATTAAACTCAAACGAACAATTTTTATAAGACTAATAAAAATGAGCATTCGAATTTTAAAAATGGGTTTGCTCAAAGAGAACTACCATTTTGCAGGGCATGTTAGGAATAAAATCTCACATCGATCAAATATGAAAATATAAATCAATTTATAAGGATTTGGATTACTCCTTTTAACAAGGTTGATCTTTTAAAATGAAACTTCAACTTTTATATTATATATCATAGTCATTCGAGCTGATTAAGACTAAAAAAAAAAATCGAATTTCAAGTTAACAAAGTTGACTTTTAATATGAAACCTCAAGTTTTATATAATATCATAATCATTCGATCTAATTAAGACTAAAAAAATGAGTATTTGAATTTCAAAATTGGTCTGCTCGGATGAGATAAAACTTTAAGTCTTAACAGTGCTAACATTAAAATCATTGACCGTATATGATCAACCCTACAAATATATCATATGAAAAGTGATTTTTTTTTAATGTCTAGTTAAAAAAAATAAGAAGAAAATATTGATCCATGTGCAAAATATTGACGTTGGATTTTAAAAATGGAAGCTACTTTAAAATTAAAATTACATTTTCTAATCACATCTTCTCTTCTAATCACATTTTCTAATCACACGTAAATTTAAAAAAATTTCCTTAATCACACATTCTTCAAAAATTACTATTCATTTCATTATAAATTAAAATAATGAAACCCAAACATGGGCTTAATTGGTGTTTAAAAACTAAATTTTAAAATATGAAAATCATACTGGATCAATTTTCTATAAATGTCTCTATAATAATTTTTAAAGAAAGTTGTGCTAAACCAATTTTTTTTTTTCTAAATACTAATCAAACATGTCCAAAATCAGCTTTTGAAACTTAAAAAGACTTCTCAAATGTCATTCCAAACCACCCAAAGTTTATTTGATAAAAAATAAAAAATAAAAGAGTTTTTAAAGATGTATCAAACCCTGCTAACTTTCTTCATTGTGTTGTGCTTAAAATGCAATTGAATATTTGCATAAATGCTATGAGAATTTTGTAGCAAACACAAGGCTTTTTCTCCACTCCAAAGGGACTTGCAGCATGTTTCAATTTGCTTCGGCAGTATGTCAGTGCCAAAAAAAAAAAAAAAAATCAAATAAGCACTTATTTACCCTTTTCAAGCAAAACCAAACATGCAATCTAAGTATCAAGACATGTTGAGTAAAATAAAAAGGAAGAAAAACAACAATTAACGGCAAAATGACAATAAGAAGAAGAAGGAACAGTTTTGGAAAGCATTCAAAGATAGTAATGGTCGATCAAAGTAGCAAACAAGAAGTTCAAACATGTGCCTAAAAACATGATTAACAAAATGCTCGAGGGAAGCAGTTAGATAGACAATCTCAAGAGAATTCCTAATCCAGGGTGGATTAATTTCTTTAGAGACAAGACTTGTCAAGGCCATCAAAGTAACGATGTTCCATAGCTTTCTTGGCTGAAATCCGTTTTGATGGTTCATATTGCAACATTTCCTGTAAAAATTGAAAACTTAGGGAGGTTAATTAGTGCATTTTTCTCTAGGCAAAGTCACTATTGTATGCAAAACTTACAGATAACAGATTTAGCCCATCTTCATCCAGACCAGGAACTGCCGATGACAGTGGCCGAGGGCTCCATTGAGGGTATTCGTGCCAGTTTACTAACTTGCTCACTCCAGGCCAAACTTCTTCATTTGGGGTCCCCAACAATCTGAAAATGTGCAGCAGCTGTTGCAGCTCAGAATCTCCCGGGAAGAGAGCTTGCGTCGTAACTAGTTCAGCTGAAATTAAAATTCAAAACTGTATATAATTGCGTACTTGAATAACACTGAGATTAATGGTTCAAAGATCAAATAGAAATATAGATAGCCCCTTATAGTAGAGGGATTTTTACAAGTTTTTAACTGATTTTTTGACCGTTGGCAACTTAGAAATGGGTCCCATTGTAGCTTGGTTTTTTTAGTGCCTTTCCAATAAATTATCACCTAATTAGCCATTTCCAAATATGCCCTTTAAGAATTGTCAAATATGATGGCCGATGGATACAAGTAATTCAAAGTAAGAAAAGGGGTAATATAAACTTTTTGTGATAATTTAAGGTCCCGTTTGGTAGAGATTAAAATCCAATTAAAATTGAAAATATGGTTGTTATTGAGTCTCACTCGTCTAATAAAAGTCAACAATAACGACTAGTTTTTCAATTTTAATCCGATTTTAATCTCTACCGAACACGCCCTAAACATGATGACAGTAAAAAAAACCGCTGCAATGGGGGCCATGTGCATTGCCAACGGTCATAAATTCACTTAAAATCGCAGCAATGGGGGTCATGTGCATTGTCAACGGTCATAAATTCACTTAAAATCTTGCTGTGAATCCCTCCCAGACAGGCATAATAAGAATGGAAAGCGTCAAGAAACTCACCAAATATACAGCCGACAGACCACATGTCAACTGCAGTAGAGTAATGTGTAGCTCCCAAAAGAACCTCTGGAGCTCGGTACCAAAGCGTCAATATCTGGTAAAACAAGATACATTGTTAACCGTGCTTGATAATTGCTAACAAACGAAATAAAAAATTTGTGGGGTACCTCATGAGTATACTTTTTGATAGGCACGGTAAATGCTCTGGCTAGTCCAAGATCTGCTATTTTAAGCATCATCGTCTTACGATCCATCAGAAGATTGTGAGGCTTAAGATCCCTGAATCATCGCAAAATCAAGAAAAGGCTTTAGCTACAAGGTGGAAGATATACAGTAACAGAAGAGAAGAAAAACACGAGATTTACCTGTGCAACACTCCGTGACTGTGGCAGAACGCAACGCCCTTGCAAAGCTGATACATCAAGCTCTGCATTGTGAAAAGTAAAAATTTAAGATGCAAAATAGATAAGTTTTCAAATTTAGCCAAACAAAATAAGCCATTTATACCTTGACAGCTGTAGTTGGCGTGCTACCCCCCACATGACGGAAGCTGCGAATGTATTTCTTGAGGTCGGTGTCCATGTACTCAAACACCAAATAGAGAACTGTCTTGCCTTCTTTGTTCTGACCTTGTTTCACATCCAACAATCTGTAGAATTGTAGTTGAAAAAGATCAATTGAAGAAAAGACCTATAAATTCAGAAAGGGATACAGATATCATGATAAAACAATCGAACATGAAGCCACACAAAACACCTAAAAACCCTAAGCATAGTTCATTGTTGAAAACTTAAATAATAAATAAGCTTAATAAATCAAAGAAACTACACATAGGTAAAAACGAAATGTATATTACACAAGAACCAATTAGCAGAATCAAGAAATCCTAATACAAAAATTAAGACAGATTGCTTTAGCACAAAACAAGAAATATATCTTTTTCAAGTCTTAACAAAATCTAAACGAAGAAAAAAAATGGTGAAAGCCCTAAAAATATCACAAGAAAATAAATCAGAGCCTCGAGAATGCATGATAAGAAGATGACCTAGAATGATTAGAATCATATAAAAAGAACACCGATTAATCATTCAGTACAAAAACTCGTAAAACCCTAGAAAATCAACAGATGGAAATAATTATAAATTTCAAGAAAACCCATTAACGATCTTTCATTGTTCGGTAAAATCGAATAAATTATTTAACCCAGAACTTAAATAAATTGAAATTAACAGAGTTTAGTAAATGAAAACTATACTTGACGACATGAGGATCTCTTGAAAGCATTCGCAATAAGGAAACCTCGCGAAGAGTGGTGGGGGGCACGCCTTCATCGTCTTCATGGAGACGAGTTTTCTTGAGGGCCACAATCTTCCCAGTGGCCTTTTCCTTGGCTCTGTAAACTTTACCGTAAGTCCCTTCTCCCACTTTCTCCAATTTTTCATATGCGTCCATTGCAGATTTGGGTTTCTCCATTTTTTTCTCCTCTTTCTTTCCCTTTCTGTGTGAAAAATCGATCAAGATTACAAGAAAATATTGTTTTCAGTTGGGATGTGAGAATATATATAGCCGTCAGGGGGTTCTGCACTCGTTTGGTAACGGCAACATTTTTGAAATTCAAAATGTGAAAATGTCTTTTGAAATTCAAAATGCTAGTACTCAACGCTGAAAAGGGGAAGGGGGCGCGCTTAGGGGATTCGGAGGAGCAGTATGAAATTCCGCAATTAGCCTCCCAAGTGCCTAATGAGCGCCGTTTAACAACTATTAATGATTATCAAACAAAGACTAATACCCCGTTTATTTCTTATTATTCATCATATCTATCACATCCAGTCACCATTTTTGACTTTACATTTTTTGTGTGAGATCTATAATAATTATATTTTTCATTCTCATTTTACAAAGAATGAGAATCAAACGAATAAATTTCACTCAGTTTCGAAGTAACCAAACTTTTATTTTCAGTAAATGGACTATTTCAACTTCACTACCTTAAAAATATACTTTAACCACTAAAAAGTGAAAGTCGTTAAGGTTCAAAATAATCATTTCCAATTGCCTAATGCAGACCTCAACCATTTCCAATTTTTAAGGAGAGGATCATACGGACCTTGGTAAGTTGAAATAATTGGTGATGTTCGAGTTCCCTTACTCAATTGAAGCACTAGATCGTGATCAAGATACGATAGACAAGGCTCCAAATGGTATTTACTAAATTGGGTGATGGAACAATTTAGAGATCATGAAGATTGAAATTAAGCCGAACTTAACTAACCAGTATCTTAGATGGCTTTGTTACTTAACAGTCAATCAATTTGATCAAAGTTAACTAGAAGCCAAGTAGTTGTTTATTTTGCATTAGGCAAACGATAATTTGCTAGTATATTGAAAAATTAATTGTTTAAATTGATTTTTACAAACAAGTTAATTGCAATTTATATATTATTATGAATTGGACATGATGGATAAGAAACATGATTTTCTTACTAGATTTACCATAATTCATAGGATTGATGCAATAGACTTGATTAGTTTGTCTTTGTCTTGAGGAAACAAAGATTGGTCTAGTTAAATCGTTGAAGTTATGGGTTTTGTTTCTTTCATCGACTTATGCATCAAATATGCAATGATTGAACGACTAATGAATTGACAGCACATGCAAATAACTAGAACAATGTAAATTGTTCTCTAGCACCATAAAATTATACAACAATCCCAAAGCTATCTCTGAGATATCGAAGCTTGTTGTTCATTGGGTATTCTCAATGTTAAACCTCAAAGAGGAGAGGAGGCCTTAGAGCATCTCCAATAAGCTCTGTAAAAGTGAAATGCTCGTTATTTTAAAGAGTCAATTTTTAAAATTTTATTTCAAATGACTCTTTACTTTAACATTTTAAAATAGAAAGTAGGTTGGAGAGCCAAACCCACATCTCTATAATTTAATGTTTCAAAGATTCCAACTTTTAATGCACAATTTATTGACTTAATTAAATGAAGTGATATAATTATTGAAGGGAAGAAGGTAAAAATTAAAGAATGAAAAAAAAAAAAAACAATAAATATATATTGGGAATGATAAAATTAAATGTTAAAAATAAAGAGACTATTGGAGCATTTTAAAATTTTTGCTTTTTAAATTTATAAATACTCTTAAAATTATAGAATATGCTCTTTAAAAATAGAGAACGTCTTAGAAATGCTCTTACACTTTATAGCTTGCAAACAGAAATTGTAGGCCAGAATGTTCCAAAATGAGAACAAGCATTTACAAGTAGTTCTGCAGTTGATCATGAAACTTGGCATCCTTGTATCCTGTAATTATGACACTGTCAACAATGAAGTATTTCTCCATGAATGTGACAAAAAAAATTCATCTATTGAATAAAGAAAGTAGAGCCAAGGGTTAAGCAGGGCCTCTTGGTGTATGTTTGGTAAAGTTTTTTTTGTAGATTATAAGGGGGTCCTAGGGAACTTATGGATAAAAACGATGTTTGACAGCTTAAACTTGAAAAGCACTTCCAAACATGCTCTTATATTCTTCATTCCTATGTAGAGTAGTGAAGATGGTTAAAAGAATGTATATTCACCACAACAAACCACTACCACGCACTTGGTGGATGTTTTCCGTACGGAACTTTGGTAGGTAAAGTGTTTACCTTTCGTTTGAGGACTAAAATAAGCCTTTACTTATTGAGTGACAATTGAATAAGATTAAAATACTCTTTTAGTGCTACTAGTTTGATGATCCAGGGAACATTTGGCAAATGGAAGTACGTGATAACTTCAAAATTGATGGCTCTAAGTTTTCATCTCAATTAGATAGATCTATTTTGTTCATCTCCAGTTGCAACATTTCCTTGTGTTTAGCTTTTACGCTGTATCGCTTAATTATCTTTACGAGACAACTTCACTTGATTGAACAAAAAAGAATGGCCATACTAACAAAGTATACAGATAAAAGACACCAAGTGTGTATGTAGTCTATGAAAAAATTGAAGTCTGACATATGAAAAAATTATGAAGTTGACATATAAAGTTTGCAATTCAATTCATTATAGAGTGCTGCTTCCTGTACAAGTGTGTAGTCTATGAAAAAATTGAAGCTTAACATATAAAATTGCAATTCATTATAGAGCGTTGATTCCTGTACAGGGGTCTGTTTGACAGGCTCCTGCCAGGCTACTCACAGTCGGAGCCCGTTGAATTTTTATTTATTTTTTTAATACACGAGGGGCCCACACTACAGTGAGGGGTCTGTCAAGCCCTCTTGTACACTAAGATTTATCCTTCATTATATGCTTCGGAGCATTTTAAAATTTGAAATAAAAACAACTGATAAGAGGATTAATGCAGTTAAGTTAGCAAAAATGAACAGTAAATCCAGTGAGGGGCCATACAATAACAGCATATACAATAATTTACAACTTGTTTGTGTAGTATTCTGAATCCACGAGAAGAGTAGAGTCTCTCTTCTCTTCCTCAATCTGGAGAGTAAATAGAAGCAAAAAACTACTACAAACAACACTATTTCAATTTCCTGTTTCATGTTGCCATAAAAATAACAAATGCCTATGCCTATACCTGAGCTGGATCATTTAACTCTGGATGAAAGAGGATCCACAAAGCATGTTTTGCAGAGTGCTTATTTTCTGACTCTGCAGGCAGAGCAAGTTTCTGTCTCAACCCTGAGGAAACAAGCAAAGCAAACAATGCAAACAATCATTATAGACTACCAAATGAGCATATTCAACTTTACATTTAATTAATTGAATTCATATATCTGGGAATTGGGATACTTGGTAAAATAAAAAAAATCAGGACGAAGGAGGAACTGTAATATTCTTTAATGACATTGAAGTTGAGATTAGAAGCTGTCCATTTATGCACATACTGACTTTCACGTGAGCCAGGTTAAAGAGCTTTTAAGGCATTGGGAGTCAGATAAATGGATTCAGTGAAAGACAGAAGCTACATAGATAAAGTGAAGCTTCAGGTTTGGAAACAAGTGCAGTAGAAAAACACAGTTTTCCTCCACTAGCTTTCCCCTTTCCGGGGGTAGGAGTGGTTTTGTTGTTCTTATTTTGCCCATGGGGAAGGTAGTATTCAGAAAGTTAAAGACAGTTACCTTTAAATGACTTTTCACAACAGAGATTATCTAAATGATGCTTCCCGTGAGCCACTACAGACTTCCAGATAGGATAACACCAAATCAATTATCTGATTGAACCACGAGAATCAGGGCAGAAGATACAGTTATAACATCTCCATCACCAGTAATTACCACAGGAGCATTCACCATCCCTGAAATGGTGGAACCTCTTTCCATCTCTCACAATAATCTCTCTAGCCTCTGCTTTAGACATGAACTTGAATGCATTGTGGCAATCCCCACATATTCGAAGGTTCTTGAAAACTCTAATTGTGGCTCCATGGGGAAGTTTTAGGAGTCCAAAAACAACTGCAAGCTTCTCACTATGAGTAGACAAAGCATATTCTTTTTGCTCAGATTCCATATCATGCAACACATACTTTGTATCTGGAACATATCCCAATTGCCTGAGCTTTAGTACTAATTCTTTTAGATAACTGTAAACTGCTTGCACCTCTGGATGCACAGTGTCATCAACTAAAAATACGTGGACTTTGTTTTCGACATCAATCCAACTACAACCTGGCTCTTTCTTAACCCCTCGATCCCTCATAAATTTCCGTACCCTGGCAACATCATTCCACCGGCCTGCAGTGGCAAACATATTGGCCAAAAGGATATATGTTCCATCATGTTGTGGAATGAGCCCAAAGAGCTGTTCTGCAGCATGGACCCCCAAATCAATGTTTCCGTGAAGCCGACAACCAGCAAGTAGAGCTTCCCAAACAGGTGCTCCAGGCTCAAATGGCATAGTTTGTATCACGTTTTTTGCTTCCAATAGTTTTCCAGCTCGACACAGTAAATCAATTAATCGGGCATAATGATCTTCGCCTGGCTGTATTCCATATTTTCCATGCATTGAGTCAAAGTAGTGCCATCCTTGTTCAACTAGACCAGCGTGACTACAAGCAGAGAGAACAGTGAGGAATGTTATCCTATCTGGCAAAATCTCTTCTTTTAACATATCTTCGTAAAATTCTATTGCTTCAACACCATGTCCATGCTGCCCAAGGGCTGCTATCATGGCATTCCAAGACACAGAATCCAAACAAGGCATGGTAAAAAACAAAGTGTGTGCTGCCTCAATGACACCACATCGTGCGTACATTGTTATTAAAGCATTTCCAGCAGAGAGGCTTGAATCAGAACCCAGCCTGACAAGCTGAGCATGGAGCTGGCGCCCTTGCTCCAGTGCTGCAAGTACAGCACAAGAAGTAATGGCTCCCGCAAATGCATAGTCGCAAGGTTCAAGCCCATTTGTTCTCATTTGATTGAAAAGCTTCAATGCTTTTTCTGCAGTCCCATATTGTGCGAAACCTGATATCATAACAGTCCATGACAACAGACTCTTATTTGGCATCTCATTGAAAAAGGATTCAGCTTCAGTGATTCTTCCTGCACTCACGAATGCAGATAAAATTGCATTCCATGAAACGAGGTCCTTGCCCAAAATGTTATCAAATATTGTCTTTGCTTGGTCAATCTTACCACATTTCCAATACAATGTAATCAATGCATTATTCACAGACACCGGAAATTCCCTTTTAGAGTTTGACACTGTGCGGAGAATATAAGCGTGAACCTGCTTACCATGAAGAAAGAAACCAGCATCAGCACAGGCACTGAGCACATTTGTATAGGTAAATTCGTCGTGTTTAATCCCCAGAGAATGCATCTTTCTAAACATCTCAAAAACATGAGACACAAAGCCCTTGTGTACATATCCAGAAATCATTGCATTCCATGCAACCACCAGTTTCTCCTCCATCCCATCAAAAACTTGTTGAGCTGCCTCAAGATCATCATTCCTCACATACCCCGTGATGATTGTTGTCCATGACAACTCGTCTTTCAATGGCATCTCATCAAATAATTTCCTTGCCGAACCCATCAGCAAAGAAGAAGATGCCAATGGTGAGGAAGCACATTTTGACATAAACTGATATGAGAGCATTCACCACTGAAGTAAGCAACAAGGTTCCTGACTTAACAACAGCAGAATGAAATTGCCGGCAGTGCTTCTCGTGATCAGCTATAAGTGCCAAAGCACCAAGTACACTCGTATAAGTAAAATTATCGGGCTCTAAACCCTCTCGCCTCATTTCATTAAATATCTGAATAGCAGCATGCCCGTCGTTGTTATGCGAATAGCCAGTGATCATGGCATTGTAACAAACAGTATCGCGAATTCTTAATGGCGTTTTATCAAATATATCCCGTGAAAACTTGGGGTCTCCAGATGCAGAGTAAGCAGAAATCAGAGTGGTTCTCGCAACAACATCTGGTTGGGGAATTTTATCGAACAGCCGTTTAGCGTGGGTGAAGTCCAAAGATTTGCAGTAGATATCAATTAGACGGTTGAGGATATGGCCTCGTGGCTTGAATCCAAAAGTGATCATGTGGGCATGAATGTTCGGGGCCAGAGAGTAAGAGGCGGAGCCATGCTGGAAGCAAAGTTGAAGCTGCGCTGCATAGAAGTTGGCCACAGCGTGGTAGTCTGGTGATTGACGGAGGTCCTGAGAAGGGTGTAAATATCTGACGGCGGCGGAGGCGGTTGCGGCATTTTTCATGTTGGCAATGAGAAAAAATTATACCATTCTGGACACTAGAATGTCCAGTTTGCCGTGCAGCTGGCGGCAAACTGGCAAAGGAATGCTTTATTCCAAATACACGATTTTGTACTATTGTGCAACATAAAGTATCTCAATTAGTGTGTGTCAAGTGTTTCAAAAGTATCCGATTAGTGGGATTACGTTTAAAAAGTCGAACACTTGACACTGTCAAAGTGGTAGTGGGTAACATAAAACTTACCCACCGTGAGCAACATAACAGTTCTGCCCAAATACATGTGACTTATGTTAATTATCTAAAGAACCCTCAAAGATTGAAAAAACTGTATATTTGCCCTTGAACTTTTAGATCCCTTCTTTTTTCTCACCTTCGAGAAATTGGTGCCTTGTACTTATCCCTAACATTTTTTCAAGTTTGGCATAATGCAAGAATTCAGATGCTTCACAAATTTGACTTATTTGTTTCTCAATTTGAATTTCAAATTAGGGAAAATTGTAGCAGCAGTTCCTAAACTTTTTATTTTTTGCAAACTTTACCCTAACCTTCATTTTGTGCTAGCGAAAATCCCTAATCTTTCATAAATATGCACCCGAGGTCCATCTGGATGGAAATCGTCCAAAACACCGTCAGTTGACTTGAAAAATTAAAAAAATATGTGTTTTCACCATTTGAAGGAGGGACAATTTTGTCCATACAGATTTTTCCTTTAAAATTCAAAAAGGAAGAATTACATTTCTTAATCTCCTATTCATGTAACAGAGACAAAAAAAAAAACAAAAACGAAATAGTTATCTTCTAGGATATGTGAAGAATGAAGCCATGAATCTGACGATAATGTTCAAGATATCACTTGCCACATACGAGGCCCTCTTCCCTAGCTTGTGTACTGTGAGTATTATTGTGTTTCGAAAATTCTGAAAATATCGATGCTCCTTGTTGTGCATAGAGCTTATAAGT
Source organism: Osmanthus fragrans (assembly GCA_019395295.1). Classification (NCBI taxonomy): domain Eukaryota; kingdom Viridiplantae; phylum Streptophyta; class Magnoliopsida; order Lamiales; family Oleaceae; genus Osmanthus; species Osmanthus fragrans. The sequence goes on along the minus strand of CM033355.1, from coordinate 6,350,859 downwards.
GGTTTCATTTGGTGTATTTTTCCCTATTTTGTACTATTTTATTGATTTGGGTGTAGCATAAATTGTGCAATCGCTATGGGTTTACATTGTGCATTCATGTAAGATACTTGAAGGCAAATTATGATGGTAGTGAGAAGTTTGAGGTCTTCAATAGAGATGGTGTAACGCCCTGAGTTCCGCGGACCCGGAACGCTACGTCCTCTTCTCTTTGCCCTAATTTAACTGAAAAATTTGGCGGAATAACTAACTTTTAAAAAGAACATCACATTTAAAATTTGTGAACTTTAACGGTAACAAATCTCATTCGAATGAACTTAAGGAAAATTTTGATTAAACTTTAAACTCAAGTTTGAAAATAGCGGAAACGACAAGGTAAGTTTCATAATGTTCAAAAGAGTGAAATTTCGAAAGTAAACTAAAAACAATTAACTACATTTATTCCACCACTGCCCATCAGACTCGGCCGTCTCCAAAATCTGCAATATTGTTAAAAATAATAGAATGAGCATTTCGAAGAAATACTCAGTTGACTCATCGCCAGTAATTAATTTACAGAGTAATTCAACACATAACTATGCAATCTATACAGTGATAATCTCATGGGCTAATTTTCTTTGAAAAATCATAGGCTCTTTAAAATTATAGGGTGTGGGTAGTCTGTCTCATGCATTTAAGCACGTAAGTTATGCATAACATCATCTTATCTCATAAGAGATTCTCTTTCTTCTCATGCAATTAAGCATATAAGTTATGGCAAGCATAACAACATAATCTATCTCATAAGAGATTCTCATCTTATGCATTAAAGCATATAAATCACATAAAATCACATAATACATGCAATTACAATTTAAACTAATTAATGGGGGCGAGTCTACCTCAATTTATCTCGAGTTGCGTGAAAAGTGGAGCGGGAAGAAAAATCTCAATTCCTCAATCGTTTGTACGTTTCATCTAGCCAAAAATAGAAAATAAACATTGAATTAGTGTTTCGACATTTTTAAAAATTAAAAACGATAAAAAAATAAAGTTTAGGGACTTAATTGAAATTTATTAAGACTGAAAATAAAAGTTTAAGGGCTGAAATTGAACTTTTCTGAAATAGGGACTAAATTGAAAATTTATTAAACTGAAAATAAAAGTTTAAGGGCTAAAATTGAACTTTTCTAAAATATGGACTAAATTGGAAATTTATTAAAACTGAAAATAAAAATTTAGGGACTGAAATGGACTTTTTCAGAACCTGTGGGCTGATTCATTTCTAAAACATAAGTTTGGGACTGATTCCTTTAAAAATCAAACTTTGGGACTGAAATAAATCATTTTAAAACTTGGGGGACTAAAATGAACTAACGCCTAAACTAGGGGCTTAAAAATAAATTTTCAAAAATAAAAAATTATAAAACTTTACTCTCTCTCTCTCGTCTTCGTTCGAGCAGAGAGAGAGAGAGAGGCGAAGCCCCTTCCTCCAATTCCAGCCGGCGACGGTGATGGCGTCGCCGGGGCGAGGCGGCCGGTGGTGGGAGTTCCTCCGTTTTTCCGGGTTGGAGGTTAAGGGAGCCGAGGCCTAGGGTTCGGGTTTTTCTTGGGTTTTTCGGTGGAAACCGCTGGACGATGGGTCGGGGAAAGAGGTAAGTTCATGGGTTCCTTATTTCTGGGTTTGATTTTGGTTTTGGGTTGATTTCTGGGGCTGTCCGTTTTGGGTGTGGGTGGCGGTTCGAAGTCGGGGATGGTAGGTGAGTTTGGGTGTTCTCGTGGTGGCTTGCAGGTGGTGTTGGTTGTAGTGAGGTGGTGGTGGCGTTGATGCGGTGGCTCGCAGGAGGTGGCTGTGGTGGTGGTTCGATTGGGCTTCGACTGTGGGCGTTGGGCAGTGGTTTGGTGGCCGGTTTTAGCCTTGCAGTTTGGTGGTGATTCAATAGGCTGGGTGATGGTTCTGGTTGTGGCGTGTGGTGGCTCCACGGGTTGGACAGTGGGCGTGTGCCATGTCTGTGAGTTGGAGGTGATGGGGCTGATGCTAGAAATTTATTTTCTAGCATCACACATGAACTTCCAACATTGTTGATGCTAGAAATGGGTTTTCTAGCATCAGTTGTGAGTTGCAGTTTTTTCCAACGTGACATTTCAGAGGTTGAGAGGCATTGGTGAATCTGGTTTTCTCTTGTGTGTACACTTCATGTCACTGGTGCTAGAAACTGATTCTAGCACCATTGTGATCTTCCAGTTGATGCTAGAAATTGATTTTCTAGCATCAATATTAAGTTTCCAATCTAGGAAGGTGACTGAAATTTGCATTGAGTGAAGAAAATCTGGAAAAATGTGGCATTTTCCTACCCTTTCTGTTGCTGGAGGCGTGAGTGTGAGGGAATGAGGGATGTGGCGGTATATATGAACAGTAGAATGCTAGGGCACAATTCCCTAGGACATTAAATGGGCCAAAAATTTGGGCCGAAGGAATTTTTCTAAATGGACTTACAGAATTGGGCTGAAAAGAATACATTTGGACTTAAGGAATTGGGCTAAAATAACTTATTTGGACTAATGAAATTTTGGACCCGAAATAATAATATATCGCATTAAGTTTCGGATTTAAAACGATAATGAATTTAATAAATTAAAGTATTTAAAATTGGACTCGATCTAATAAATTTAAATTGATTTTATAACGGCTAGACGAACGCGCTTTTATTTAAAACTCGGGATTTAAGGTTTAGCGACACGTTTTTCAAGAAAAATAAATCTAAAATTCTCGGTCGCTACAACCTTATCCCCTTAAATTAATTTCGTCCTTGAAATTTAAACTTACTTGATCTATAATATCTGGACACTTAGCCAGAATCTCGTCCTCCTTTTCCCAGGTAGCTTCATCGCTATCCTGTCTATCCCATTGGACTTTGACTAAATGAACTTCTTTGTTTCTTAAGATATGGACTTTTCTCTCCACAATGCACATAGGCGTCTCCTCATAAGACAGATTCCTCTGAACCGAAATAGTCTGAAAATTTACCACATGACTCGGGTCGTGGATATATTTTCTCAATAAAGAAATGTGAAAAACATTGTGTACGGCCGAGAGCTCGGGTGGTAACGCCAAACGATAAGCCACGTTACCTACTTTTTCTAAGATTTCAAATGGTCCGATAAATCGAGGTCTTAGCTTCCCTCTCTTACCAAAACGAATGGTACCTTTCATAGGAGCTACTTTCAGGAATACTTTCTCTCCAATCTCAAACTCCAAGTCTTTTCTCCTTTGATCGGCATAGCTTTTCTGTCTATCTTGGGCGGCTTTGATCCGTTGTCTGATCTTCTCAATAGCCTCAACTGTTCTCTCAATCAATTCTGGACCTAAAATTCTTCTCTCGCCTACTTCATCCCAATAAACTGGTGATCGACAACGTCGCCCATATAGTGCCTCATATGGTGCCATACCAATAGTAGCCTGAAAACTGTTATTGTAGGCAAACTCCACTAATGGAAGATGAGTCTCCCAATTACCACTCAAGTCTAGTACACAAGCTCTAAGCATATCTTCCAATGTCTGAATGGTGCGTTCGGACTGTCCATCTGTCTGGGGATGGTAAGCCGTACTAAAGTTTAATTTAGTACCCATCGCGACTTGTAAACTCTTCCAAAATCTCGAAGTGAATCTTGGGTCTTTATCGGAGACAATGGAAACTGGTACTCCATGAAGTCGGACGATCTCCTTAACATACAATTGGGCTAATTGATCCATATTGAGAGTCATTCTGATTGGTAGGAAATGAGCTGACTTCGTAAGTCGGTCTACAATAACCCAAATGGCGTCATGACCTCTTACTGATTTTGGTAACCCTGTCACAAAATCCATGAAAATTTTCTCCCATTTCCATTCTGGTATATTCAAGGAATTTAATAACCCTGATGGTCTCTGATGTTCAGCCTTGACTTGCTGGCACGTCATACATCGAGAGACAAACTTTGCAATGCAACCCTTCATGTTTCTCCACCAAAAGGTATTGCGCAAATCACGATACATCTTTGTCCCTCCTGGGTGGCATGCATATGCTGAATGAGCTTCTGTCAAAATCTCATTCCGGATATGTTCATCTTTCGGCACACAAAGACGTCCTTTGAACATAAGTGCTTTATCAGCGGCAATCTCGAAACCTATTCTCTTGCCAGTCCCAACCTCGGATCTGATCTTTTCCAAGAACTTATCTCCGACTTGAGCTGCTACAATCCGACCTCTCAAGTCTGGTTTGACGATCAGATTTGCCAATTTGTTAGATCCTTGGACTGTTGGGACTCGCACTTCGATCCTTAAATTCTGAAAATCTCGAATCAATTGATCTTGCTTTATTCCCAAAGCTGATAACTGTCCAACGTTCTTTCTGCTCAAAGCGTCTGCAACCTTATTTGCTTTACCCGGGTGGTAAAGAATAGTGCAGTCATAATCTTTTACTAGCTCTAACCATCGTCGTTGTCTCATGTTCAGTTCCTTCTGAGTGAAGAAATACTTGAGACTCTTGTGATCGGTGTAGATTTCACATTTACTCCCATACAAATAGTGCCGCCATATCTTAAGAGCATGCACGACAGCTGCGAGCTCTAAATCATGGGTCGGGTAATTCTTTTCATGTGGCTTCAACTGCCTTGAAGCATATGCGATCACTTTGCCATTCTGCATCAATACACAACCTAAACCATGTTTGGATGCATCGCTGTAAATAACGAAACCATCGGATCCGTCTGGTATAGTCAATACTGGTGCTGAGACAAGTCTGTTCTTAAGTTTCTGAAAGCTTTGTTCACATGATTCTGTCCATTGAAACTTAACTCCCTTCTTGGTCAACTAGGTCATAGGACCTGCTATTTTAGAGACCCTCTATGAATCGCCGATAATACCCGGCTAATCCAAGAAAGCTTCTCACATCTCCAACATTTGCAGGTGTTGGCCAATTCGTTACAGTTTCAACCTTAGAAGGATCAACCTCGATGCCTTTAGCTGTAACAATATGACCTAAGAAACCTATTCGCTTAAGCCAAAATTCACATTTCTTGAATTTGGCATACAACTTTTCTGCTCTCAGTGTTTCCAACACAGTCCTCAAATGTTCTTCATGTTGTGCAGAATTCCTGGAGTAGACCAGTATGTCATCGATAAAAACAATAACGAATTTATCGAGATACTGATGGAAAACTCTATTCATCAAGTCCATAAATATTGCAGGTGCGTTCGTGGGCCGAAGGGCATTACTGTGAACTCATAATGCCCATATCGTGTCCTGAACGCCGTCTTTGGTATGTCACTTAGCAAAACCTTCAGCTGATGGTAACCAGATCTCAAATCAATCTTGGAAAAGATAGCTGTACCTTTCAGCTGATCGAACAAGTCTTCGATCCTGGGAAGGGGATACTATTCTTTATCGTCAACTTGTTAAGTTCTCGGTAGTCGACGCACATCCTCATACTTTCGTCCTTCTTCTTTACAAATAGAACAGGTGCTCCCCATGGAGACACACTTGGCCTGATGAAACCCTTCTCTAGCAATTCCTCCAACTGCACCTTCAGTTCTTGCAACTCTTTCGGCGCCATGCGGTACGGAGCTTTAGAAACAGGGGCAACTCCTGGTACCAAATCAATGGAAAATTCCACTTGCCTATCTGGCGGAATACCAGGTAGATCGTCTGGAAAGACATCACTGTACTCGCATACTACTGGCACTGAGTCCAGAGTAATCTCCTCTACGGGTTTGTCTTGAAGACTAACCAAATAGCCATGACAATCATCCTTGGCTAATAGCTTCTCCGCTTGTAAAGCCGAGATAAGGCGAGGAAGTGTTTTGATCCTCGTCCCGTAGAACCTGAATACTTCTTCACCATCTTTGTGAAAAATAACCTCTTTTTCGTGGCACATGATTGCGGCACGATTGGTGCTGAGCCAATCCATACCCAGAATAATATCGAAATCGTTCATTCGGATAATATTCAAGTCTGCCTTCGAAACTTGGCCGTCAAAATCTATTTGTACTGCTTTGACTATCTTATTTGTATCGATAGTTCCTCCTGACGGTAAACTAACCTCGAGAGTACTACCAGTTTCTTCTCCTATTAAGTTCAGTCTTCCTAAACATGCTTCAGCTATAAATGAATGCGTAGCTCCTGAGTCTATTAGAACATATACAGGAATACTAGAGATAGATAGTATACCTGCAATCACGTCAGAATCCTCAGCGGCATCCATAGCAAACACTCTTGCCTTTCCTTTTCTGTTCTGGTCTGGGTTCGCCTTCTGATTGGAACCCTGGGCGGATGGGGCACGACAATCCGATGCAAAGTGGCCCGGCTGGCCACACTTGTAGCAGACACCCTTTCCAAAAAGGCACTCTCCTTTATGCGGCCTCTGACACTTAGGGCAGGGTGGAGTGAAAGTGATCATTTGTCTCCCTGTTGGTTCTATATTCGGCCTCTTGGTAAATGCTTGATTTCGGTTCTGATTCTGATTGCGATTTGGGCCTTGCCACTTTCTCTTCCCTTGATATCTTTGCTCGCTATGGTTGCCTTGGTTCCCAATTCTCACACCGGCATAGGCTACTGCTTGAGCCTTCTTCACAACTTCTCCGTATGTTGGCAGTTCATGTGAACTGACAATCTGTCGGATATCAAGGCGTAGACCCCTCTCAAAACGCCGTGCTTTCTTGAACTCAGTCTCCACCAGATGTGGAGCATAACGTGACAGTTCCTCGAACTTCCTCTCGTATTCGGTTATGTCCATTTCACCCTGTACCAAACGTAGAAACTCGGACTCTTTGTGATCTCTGAGGGCTTGTGGGAAAAATTTATCCCTGATCTCAGTCTTAAACTTGTCCCAAGTCAGAGCCGCTAGTTGCTCTTCACTCCTTGTTCAGGATGCAGATTCCCACCAGAAACCAGCTCTTCCAATTAACATGAACTCGGCACAAATTACCTTTTTATCTTCAGGACAAGATATGTGCCTGAATATCTTCTCAATGGCCTGGAGCCATTCTTCCACTGCTAGTGAACTTTCTCCGCCATCGAACGTAGGTGGGCGGTATCTCCGAAATTGTTCTATTGCTGGTGTTGTGGGGTTAACCGGTTGTGGAGCTTGTCTCAGTTCTTGCATCACATTAAGTAATTCCCGGATGATATCGGTTTGAGTTGGTGGTGCTATAACCTTCATAAAATTTTAAAAGCAGTTCATAAAGGTTGAATTAAGTGTACCACAACGTAAATGGTAACAGATAACTTCTAAAAATAAAAATTAGAACCCAAATATCATTTCATTTAAAACTCGACTTCATTTAATGAAAATACATGGGTAGGAAGGCACGTATGCCGAACATTTTTTTTTTTTTTTTTACAGCAACATGTCGAGCCTACTCTAATTTCTATCTCTCTATTCTCTTTCGGTTACGCCTGACTCGGCGTCCGAGATCTCTCCTAGCGCTGGTTCAGCGTCTTCCTCAGTTTCTTCTTCTTCTGAGTCTTCTTCAGGAGCAAACCCATAGCGGTACTCAAAGTACATGGGCCAATATGCCACAAATCTCGTGCAGAAGGCATCATACTCCATTTCCACATTCAAAGACACCAGAGCATCTACATATATACTATTAGCTACCTCCGCATAGTCACTTCGAAAAGTTGAGAGCAAGTGACGGATCGACCGGTGATCATTGGTCACGTAGCCATGTTGTATGGCCCGTTCACGTACAATGTTCAACTGCTCTATATGTTGGGCAATTGTCCACTCAAGTTCGGGTCTGAAGCGGTCATAATCCCTAAAGGCTTGTTCTGCTTCACTGAGTGTCTTTCTACGAATGGGTGCCATGTCCTAAATCAATTATGCAAAGTCCAATTAAGCGGGGTTATTTTTCTCTTCTAGTTAAAATTACGAGGACGTAAAAATTAAAGAAAATTCTTTCAAATTATGCTCATACTCGTCTTTCTTTCTTTCTAATTCGGATACGCTTTCTTTCTCTCTTTCTTTCTTCTAAATCTCATAAAACATCAAAACAAGTATCCGAATTAAAATAACATCTAAATTTCACAAACTTCTTTACCTTTGGAGTCGGCTGATCGAGTGATGGCAGTGGCAACTTTCATTAATAAGAATTAAATAATGTAAAATATCTCTTTGAAAATTAAATTTTTTTTTTTTATTTTTTTTGAAAATTTGCCAGTCTACAGAAACGCAGACTGGCTTTGATACCAATGCTGTAACGCCCCGAGTTCCGCGGACCCGGAACGCTACGTCCTCTTCTCTTTGCCCTAATTTAACTGAAAAATTTGACGGATTAACTAACTTTTAAAAAGAACATCACATTTAAAATTTGTGAACCTTAACGGTAACAAATCTCATTCGAATGAACTTAAGGAAAATTTTGATTAAACTTTAAACTCAAGTTTGAAAATAGCGGAAACGACAAGGTAAGTTTCATAATGTTCAAAAGAGTGAAATTTCGAAAGTAAACTAAAAACAATTAACTACATTTATTCCACCACTGCCCATCAGACTCGGCCGTCTCCAAAATCTACAATATTGTTAAAAATAATGGAATGAGCATTTCGAAGAAATACTCAGTAGACTCATCGCCAGTAATTAATTTACAGAGTAATTCAACACATAACTATGCAATCTATACAGTGATATTCTCATGGGCTAATTTTCTTTGAAAAATCATAGGCTCTTTAAAATCATAGGGTGTGGGTAGTCTGTCTCATGCATTTAAGCACGTAAGTTATGCATAACATCATCTTATCTCATAAGAGATTCTCTTTCTTCTCATGCAATTAAGCATATAAGTTATGGCAAGCATAACAACATAATCTATCTCATAAGAGATTCTCATCTTATGCATTAAAGCATATAAATCACATAATACATGCAATTACAATTTAAACTAATTAACGGGGGCGAGTCTACCTCAATTTATCTCGAGTTGCGTAAAAAGTGGAGCGGAAAGAAAAATCTCAATTCCTCAATCGTTCGTACGTTTCGTCTAGCCAAAAATAGAAAATAAACATTGAATTAGTGTTTCGAAATTTTTAAAGATTAAAAACGATAAAAAAATAAAGTTTAGGGACTTAATTGGAATTTATTAAAACTGAAAATAAAAGTTTAAGGGCTGAAATTGAACTTTTCTGAAATAGGGACTAAATTGAAAATTTATTAAACTGAAAATAAAAGTTTAAGGGCTAAAATTGAACTTTTCTAAAATAGGGACTAAATCGAAAATTTATTAAAACTGAAAATAAAAATTTAGGGGCTGAAATGGACTTTTTCAGAACCTGTGGACTGATTCATTTTTAAAACATAAGTTTGGGACTGATTCCTTTAAAAATCGAACTTTGGGACTGAAATAAATTATTTTAAAACTTGGTGGACTAAAATGAACTAACGCCTAAACTAGGGGCTTAAAAATAAATTTTCAAAAATCAAAAATTATAAAACTTTACTCTCTCTCTCTCTTCGTCGTGTTCGAGCAGAGAGAGAGAGGAAAGGCGACGGGAAGGGGCGAAGCCCCTTCCTCCGATTCAAGCCGGCGACGTCGTCGCCCCTTCCCCCGATTCAAGCCGGCGACGGTGACGACGTCGCCATCGCGAGGCGGCGCCGGTGGTGGGAGTGATGATTGGGCGGTTTTTAGAGTTCGGGTTGGAGGCTAAGGGAGTTAACCGAGGCCTAGGGTTCGGGTTTTTCTTGGGTTATCCGGTGGAAACCGCTGGACGATGGGTCGGGGAAAGAGGTAAGTTCATGGGTTCGTTATTTCTGGGTTTGATTTTGGTTTTGGGTTGATTTCTGGGGCTGTCCGTTTTGGGTGTGGGTGGCGGTTCGAAGTCGGGGATGGTAGGTGAGTTTGGGTGTTCTCGTGGTGGCTTGCAGGTGGTGTTGGTTGTAGTGAGGTGGTGGTGGCGTTGATGCGGTGGCTCGCAGGAGGTGGCTGTGGTGGTGGTTCGATTGGGCTTCGACTGTGGGCATTGGGCAGTGGTTTGGTGGCCGGTTTTAGCCTTGCAGTTTGGTGGTGATTCAATAGGCTGGGTGGTGGTTCTGGTTGTGGCGTGTGGTGGCTCCACGGGTTGGACAGTGGGCGTGTGCCATGTCTGTGAGTTGGAGGTGATGGGGCTGATGCTAGAAATTTATTTTCTAGCATCACACATGAACTTCCAACATTGTTGATGCTAGAAATGGGTTTTCTAGCATCAGTTGTGAGTTGCAGTTTTTCCAACGTGACATTTCAGAGGTTGAGAGGCATTGGTGAATCTGGTTTTCTACTGTGTGTACACTTCATGTCACTAGCACAAATGTGATCTTCCAGTTGATGCTAGAAATTGATTTTCTAGCATCAATATTAAGTTTCCAATTTAGGAAGGTGACTGAAATTTGCATTGAGTGAAGAAAATCTGGAAAAAATGTGGCGTTTTCCAACCCTTTTTGTTGTTGGAGGCGTGAGTGTGAGGGAAGGAGGGATGTGGCGGTATATATGAACAGTAGAATGCTAGGGCACAATTCCCTAGGACATTAAATGGGCCAGAAATTTGGGCCGAAGGAATTTTTCTAAATGGACTTACAGAATTGGGCTGAAAAGAATACATTTGGACTTAAGGAATTGGGCTAAAATAACTTATTTGGACTAATGAAATTTTGGACCCAAAATAATAATATATCGCATTAAGTTTCGGATTTAAAACGATAATGAATTTAATAAATTAAAGTATTTAAAATTGGACTCGATCTAATAAATTTAAATTGATTTTATAACGGCTAGACGAACGCGCTTTTATTTAAAACTCGGGGTTTAAGGTTTAGCGACACGTTTTTCAAGAAAAATAAATCTAAAAATTCTCGGTCGCTACAGATGGAATGAGATGGAGTGTAGACTTGGCAAGACGGGCACGTGAATGCAGAAAATGACAACTTAGTGGAATTCCATGTGCTCATGCAATCTCTGGTATGCTTTCTAGGAACATTGGCATAAACGGGTACGTTGGTGCATACTACACCAAACAAGTTTATCTTAAGATCTACAACCCAGTCATCCAACCAATGTCAAGTCTTGAGTTATGGCCAGGACTTGGTAGACATCCTCTTGATCCATCTGTAAAGAAGAAACAGGCATGCAGACCAAAGAAGATGAGAAAAGGTCCCAAGTTAAGCCACCTACAGAAATGAAAAATGCAATAACGAGTAGGAAGATGACATGCAGAAAATATAGAGGAATATGCCATAACAAAAGAGCACGCACAACCTCATTGCCTACAGATGTAAGTTCCCAGCCAGGTTCACAAGCAGACACTCAACCACAATCACAACCAACGACATCACAAGGCAAGAGAAAAGTATCAACATCCAACGACACACAGACAAAGGCAAAGAAGAATGAGGGAAAGGAAAGAAGAACTTAGCTTTTACTGATGATTTATTGATACGTTACACTGATTTTGTAATGTTCGTAATCTTTTGTTGATTTGTTGATATGTTAATGATTAATAACATTCTAGTACAATGTTGATCTTTTGATATGTTAGACCGATTCTGTATTTAAATGCTCTTTTGATGATGTATATTCCAATTGAAAGTGAAATGAATGTTCATAATTTTAATCATTTAATTCACTGTTATACTTTCGATTTTTTGTTTTATGTTTTCAAGGTGAATAGATGTGGAAATGTTCATAATTAGTATAAACTTTGTTTACAAAACCGATGTTAAGGACCTCCATTGCGACTTATTAAAAAGTTTGAGACTTGTGTTGCAACATGTTTAAAAGGTTTCAGACTTCCGCTGCAATAAATGGAAAACGTTTAGGACCGTCTCTAATAATTCTGAAAACGGTTTTGGACCATCACTTCACTATCTCCATAACATTTTGCAAATAAAATTTTCCTTTTATCCCGAATCATTCATTTTAGCAAAGAAGAGAAAAATAGGAGAAAGAAAAAATCGAAGCATTGCTAAATAATAACAGTTTTTATTTTTAGAAAATAAGTTAGAAATTCATAGACCACACAATTGTGACAGAGAGACCCACATAACACACATAAACACAACATCTTAGCTTAAACCTAACTCAGATCTAGGTAAGACTTATTTCACAAAAAACTCCACATACAAATCCAATGAGCTAAGTCTTTCGACGCACTATGACTTCTAGAATGGAGGGTGTTTATTTCAGCTTCCATCTCCCTCCTAACCCGTAGAAATCTAGGGATCATCTCCTTGGATCTTGCACACATTGGTAGGTCGCACCAGTCGAAGAAATTACATCCACCCACATCATGACGCCGTAGGCAACAGATAAATCTTCTTCCTAGGTTCAAGTTCGTCCACGAAGTCTTTATCTCCACGGGAAACCCACGTCTACAGACATTCATCTCCATCTCCTTTTCTGAAAAACTTCTGATAGTTACTAGAAGAGAGAAAATAAATATTGAATGAAAATGGAGGAAAATGTACAGTAATTCCCTCCTTCAAATGGTCAAGATACCTTTTTTTTTTTTTTTTTTCAAGTCAACTGACGGTGTTTTGGACGGTTTCCGTCCAAATTGACCTCAAGTGCATATTTATGAAATGTTAGGGATTTCGCTGGCACAAAATGAAGATTAGGATAAAATTTGCAAAAATTGAGAAGGTTAGAGACTACTGCTACAATTTTCCTTCAAGTTATTTGAGTCTATTTAGTTCTTATTTAATAAAGGTTTTTAGTTTTTTTTTTAAGTTGGTCTAACTTCATTTTTAATCACATGTTTTATTAAATTCGTTACCTTAATCTATATTTTAACCACATGTTTTAATGGGATCCATCAACGTATAATCTCAAAAAAATTTGTCAAACAAGGACTTAGTATTTACGAATTCTTTGTATGTTAAGAATATATGATAAAACTTAAAAGAGTATTGATACCAATGTTCTAAATACAGCAGCTAAACTTGAATATTGGCTTTGTCACATAATCACATTTATTTATTTTACAATTTGATTTCTTCTAAGCTCATTCAAGCTCATAAAAGTTTGAAACTCGACATAATTGTCTAGACACATTTTATACTTTTTAAAAATACAAATTGATTGATTTATCGAGATTTTTAATTTCACCGTAATTTCAAATATTATATATATGAGTTTGTTCAAATCATGATCTTGATACACGCTCTCCTTGACGCACTTAAAACGTATGCAGTTATCTTTCAAATGAATTGTTTCATTTATTATTATTCAAGTAAATGTACAAATTTCATTTTGCACTTTTACCATTACATAAATTTTGAAACGATATTTTCCTCGTTTGTTTGTTTTCTCATTGTTAATTTACAATATAACTAATGTAAATGGTCCCTAGCGTTTGGCTGTGTTGCATTTCATGACCTATTGTTCTTAACTTGGCATTTTGGTCCTAGTAATGGGCAGCTGAGAGGGATCCAATCATTTAACAATAGAAGTGGATAGCCAGTGACCAAAAATCTAATTTTTGTGAAGAAACGTGGAAACAAGGACCAAAATGTCAAGTTGAGAACTATAGGTCTTGAAAATGCAGCGTGCCCAAACAATAGGGACACAGTTTAGTTGAGAAAGTTGATTTTAGCTTAAATAAATCCTCAATTTGATTTCGATAAAAATTATATTTTTTTGTAAATGTTTATAAAATTGATGAAATGTGCAATTAAAAAATTGATAAAAATTATAAATTTAACAACATATAGAAAATATAATTTAATTTTTATAAAGAAAGAAAAATGTTAAAAACGAGAAAAATTATTAAAATTTACGTGTAAAATTATTTGCAAAAAATTAAAAATCTAGAGCCTCATGAATTCTTCAATTTAACGGCCACACACTGACCCACATCATAGGCGTCGCAGATATGTCCCTCCTCGTCCCTCCACCGTCGCTGTTCCGTTCCGAATCCGCCTCCCAAAATCTGCTAACTGTTCATGCCACCGGCTCCTTTTACCGCTCTAAAGCTTCATGGCAAGAGGTATATATGGATTTTTTCAACACTTTCTACTACTGTATATCTTTTAGTTTTATTGGCTTTTAGTTTATCCAACAAGTATTGGTTTGAAGGTTGCCGGGGTTTTGATTTTCTCGGCAATTCCATTCACGGCGGTGAAAGCTATCGCCAATAGTCCTCTTGGGGAGGCGCTGCAGAGGCGAATGGAGGAGAAGAAGCAGTTTTATCAGGAAAATTCTTCTAAGTTTAAGGCACTTGCGGACAAGGCAAGAATGGATAGGTGATATAACTTATTATGCATTATTGTGCTTATTTCTTCCATTGTCTATATTATGAGTAATCGTTAACATGCTATAATAGAATTTTAGTGGGAAAAGGTACTAAAATTGTCTACATTTCCAATTTTTTATGATTATGAACTTCCTTGAAGATAAGACAAAGATTGTCTTATGGAAATAACAAGATTTTTTTGTACATGTGCATCTGAATTAATTAACATCTTATTGGTTTAGAGTTTCAATTTTCTATTGTCTATCCATTATCTCGGCTGAATTTTGTCCAACTTCAATCAAATGATTAGCAATTTGGCTTTACAGCATGTGGTATGGAGAGGATCGCCCTCGGTGGCTTGGTCCAATCTCGTATGAATATCCTACATATCTCACCGGCGAACTACCTGGGGACTATGGTTTTGATGTTGCAGGTCTGAGCAAGGATCCCAGAGCCTTGCAAAAGCTTTTCAAGTGAGTATGCATAGCAATATTTGCACAAATCTGTTGTGTGATTAGTAATGTTAGAGATTAGACGGCGACTTATATATTTTTCATTGAAGAGTTTAGTAAATTTCTTTCTTTCATAATTTCTAGATACCATTGTGTTCTTTTAGCTAAACATTTTTATTAACACTCGAGCATTAACTTTGTAGATGCATTGCAGAGAAGGTGGCTTCTGTCTCATTCCCAAATGGAAATAAATAAATGAATGAATAATACGATCATCGTGCATAGCATGTCATCCAACTCATACCTTGAACATGGATAAGAAGCCTTTCAAAAGGAAATAAAAGCAGCATGTTTTAGGAATTTGACATGGAAACAAGCATAAAGAAGATCTCTTTCCACAAAGAAGGCATCCTAGTCTCAGTTTACATAGCTACTTATTATTTAAATCTCTGCTATTTTGCAGTTTTGAAGTACTGCATGCCAGATGGGCTATGCTTGCTGCCCTTGGTGCTTTAATTCCAGAATTATTAGACCTAACAGGAACCTTTCATTTTGTGGAACCTGTTTGGTGGCGAGTGGGCTACTCAAAGCTCAAGGTTAGCATTTTTCAGTTTTTTGTATCTAGATGAGTTAGACATTGTCACTTCTGCTTTCCTTCTTGCCCAACAAGACCAATTCTTTCATAATAATTGGTGTAATTAACAATGGTATCCGTCTTAGCTTGAGCCTTGTTCTTTTTCAATTTTATTACAGTCTAAAAGTCTCATATTTATTCACGATGAAGTTTTGATAAGCTAATATGCAGTGGTAGCATACATTGGGCCCTAATCTAGAGCCTGAGATTGTTTATGTTTCATACAATTTTAAACGGAGAAGAAATGTTCTTCAGTTCATTATGCAGAGGACCTGTAGTACATATCAAAACTTTTCTTGACCCAACTTGGTGTCCATGCTGGGAGTTATAGTTGGGGTTCTTTCTTGAGTGGTTGCCCTTTATTCGTATATGGGGTTCGGAAAAAAGTTAGGTCTATAAATGAATTTACTGTAAGAAATTCTTGTAATTGTTATCTGTTTGTTAGTGGATTCATTGTGCTAGCCATGGACTTAGCTCTCGTAGAGCAGTTGCATATAACTGTTGTGTTTTCTTGCTTTACTAGTTTAGAGTTTAGTCTATGTTCTTTTCATAAAATGATAAAAAAATGATGTTTTTTGTTAACATAAGATGCCTTTTAAATTCCTACCTCAAACATTGTGTTTACAGGGAAATAAGTTATTTTTAACCTATATTTTGTATCAACAGAACTTATTAGCAACAGCTCAAGAGTCAGGGATGAGAATCCTTATTGGAGAATCAAATGTTTTTTCTGTTTACCTCTATTTCTGGGCTAGGCAATTATCCCTGTCTACATAGTTTGAAAATCTGAGGATGAGAACTAACGCTGGCCACAGAGAATCAAGCGTGTGTATTTTCGTATATGGTTTGGAAACATATGGATGAATGATGTCGGGGATGAGTGTACGAGATAATATGTAAGAGAACTCAAAGGAGTGTTGGATCATATAAGAGAATAGTAAAGAGGGTAGAAGAGAAATTTCTACAACAAACTTTGGAAGATAAAGAGATAAATATATACTAAGGCTGTCCGTCCGTCTTGGCTAGGAAAATAAGATGAAAGGACCCAAAAGACAAAGACTGCCAGGGAGACGATGCACAAAACCCCCAAATATAGGGTTTTAAGGAAAAGTGCCTGTACGAACCTTTGCCACAAGGTCAACTTGTGCCTTTTCCTGAATTCTTTCCAAAATTTTCAGTACGGTATGCGGTAGACCTTTTTGGGAAGAAAGCGGTCCACCACCTCAAAATAGGCCTCTTATTCACTTGCTGAAGTCAAGTGCCACACACTTATAAAGTGACCCCAACACAAATTTAATGTTTTGGGTTGCTAAAAACTTGTGATGGTAAGATTATAAAGCTTAAAAAGAAGAGAAAAAGATCATAACTTTGACCACTAAAATGCTAGGATCTAGGTAAAATACGATTTAAAGATCAGGAGTATTCGACTCCCAGCACTCAATTATATATCCTTGATGCAAAATCAAGGAACGAGGTATCTATGCTCAGTTGCACCATTTCACCTTGGGAAAACAACGCGAGATGAAAGGAATAGTTGGTAATTCTGGTATGCATCAATCTACAAAATACAAATATTTCAATTTATTATTAATGACATTTTTTTTTTTTTTGGGAAAGAAAATGTGGTATTATTCCTCGTAAGTAATTTTATGATACATTTAGTTCACTTTAATTTCTGGATCTTCCTCTTTTTTTTTTTTTGGTAATATGTGTTTTCTTCTATCTGTTTGCTCACCAGGGTGATACATTGGACTACCTTGGCATCCCTGGTCTCCATGTGGCTGGAAGTCAAGGAGTGGTTATCATAGCCATCTGCCAAGCCCTTCTAATGGTAATCTCATACTCTCTTAGAATACATTTGTTGTTCATCATTGAGTCTTATGTTTGAGAATGATACTGGTCACTGATGTGATATGACTGGCTCCAGTTGAAGGGGTCTGATTTTGGTTTTAGCAATCTGGGTGGGATGGTTGGATTATATTTTTGACACCTACATCCAAATTCATGGTATTAATTCGCATATTTGATAACTGTATATAATGACAGTAGTTCAGCTTGAGCCACACATTTTGGGACGAGACAATTACCCAGTGTGGTTTTCAAAACAAAATATTCATGAAAATATTGAATAATTTACTCTTTCTATAATTACTCTAAACCTTGCTAATGTCTCTAGTACATCATTCAAAAAAACATTTCTAATTACAAGCCTTTATTAGACATGGGAGATAGTAAAAAGATATTATATTCTATCCAAATCACTTGCATTCAAGTCTAAGTAGCAGAAGACAAAGGCTCATTTTTCATCTTTTTGTGTCCATTCCACAATATTTTTCCATGTTCCTTTAGGCTCACTCTTCTGTCTTCCTCATGGTTTTCTATATCAATCAGTCCTCTTATGTCCCCAACTTAAGTGAATGTTTACATGACTATTTCCACGTAGCCGTGAGACCTCTGTCCATCATTGTCTTTTCAAGTTATAAGCCTTGGAGGGACTCCCCTTACCATTTGACACAATATCTTCCACAGAAATAACCTATGATCCAAGTGCCCTTTCTTTCGGCCCCTTATCGTGGTTCATATCGAGTTAGTACCATAATGGTGCAGTTCTGGTTAATATTATTTAAATGGTGAATCTTATATCCATACTTATTTCCTTCCTCTTTACCATTTGATAGCGGGAAGCGCTGACTTTTAAGTTATAAGTGGAAGCTGTGTTTAAATTTTAACATGGCTTAGTTGTTTTAGGAAAAAGGGGAAATAGACTCGAATCTTTACTTATTAAATCTGCTTCTCAGATTACATTTGTTTCCCAGTCATGAACCTGGGGCATAAGTCATTCCTCGAATGAAAAAATGAAAATAAAAATTATCAACCCTATGAATGTGCGTTTATGATAAATATTTTAGGAGTTTACTGATGGTTTTTGTTATAAAAGAAGTGAATGCAGTGAAACCTTCTTGAGTCTAATACAACTGTTTCACTCTATTCGTTCTTTCCTCCAAGTGCTCCATCAGTTTTATTCAGTTCTACCTGCAATTCCCAGTTATAGTACAATTCATTGCTGTGCCTTGGACCTCAAATGCTTGATGCTCAGCTACCTTGTTATATGTAGTTGATTATTTAAATGAGTTCTTCTAATGTTTTCTTGGTCTAGTAATCTTGACCTGTCATTCTCTCTCTCTCTCTCTCTCTCTCTCTCTCTCTCTCTCTCTCTCTCTCTCTCTCTCACACACACACACACACACATGCGTGCGCGTGCACACGAGTTCAAAATATCTGTTTAATTCTTTCCTTCTCATGGTGGTCATGAATTTGATATCAACAATTCAAAATGTTTTTTTTTTGAGGGTTCAAACACGGTT
This sequence comes from Osmanthus fragrans, assembly GCA_019395295.1. Classification (NCBI taxonomy): domain Eukaryota; kingdom Viridiplantae; phylum Streptophyta; class Magnoliopsida; order Lamiales; family Oleaceae; genus Osmanthus; species Osmanthus fragrans. Next base: position 6,332,195 of record CM033355.1, on the reverse strand, counting down.
GATCACTGAACTTTAGTGAGATTTCACTTGGTTCCTTGAACGTTTGATGCGAACCCACGTAGTAATAGTAGCTGTGAAACCTAGAGATTGATTAGAAAGCCAAGAATCAACGTTTAGAATTTGATCCAAAAATATTGAACCAAAGAACCAACACAATCGCAAACTATATCTTGACCTTATGATCACAAAACTTACGAACCTTAGTTGAATGTTGACCGCCACAAAGAGTGTGAATCTTTGATAAGTTCGAATAGTTTGAATGCCACAAATATTAAAAATATTTGATAAGTTCAATTCAATTAAAAACAAGATAGAAAGTGAAACATTTCACATTATCATTAAATTTTAAAAATTTAATGCTTTTATTGTACAATGAATGAGCCTTTTATAGGCATAAAATAAAGGGATAATTGCAGCCGCGGTCCCTAACCTTTGCGTTTTTTGCAGACTTTACCCTAACCTTCAATTTGTACCATCCGGAGTCCCAAACCTTTAATAAATTCGCACCCGAGGTCCAAATGGACGGAAATCATCCACTTTGACCGTTAGTTGACCAATAAAATTGACTCTGACCAATTTTGACCAATTTAAATGAGTAAAAGAGTAATTTTGCTATTTAAGCATTTAAAAAAATTAAAAAATAAATAACTAAAACAAAATATAAAAATAAATAAAAGAAAAATACTATTCACTTCCTTCCCCACCCCACGCCACCCACCCCACCCAAACTCAAAACCCCAAACTACTGTTCATCTTCTTCCCTTCCCTCCCTTCTCCCACGGCCCCACCAACACCCCAATCATCTTCTACACCCACCCCACCCCAGATGTCTGCCTGACCCAAACTGTAATCCTTTCACTCTTAGGAAGCCTGAGGATTGGGACGAAAGGGCAAAAATTCCAGACCCAGATGCCAAGAAACCAGATGATTGGAACAAGGATACTTCAATGGAGATTGAGGATGAGGATGCTATAAAACCTGAGGGATGGTTGGATGACGAGCCTGACGAGATTGATGATCCCGAGGCTATAAAACCAGAAGACTGGGATGAAGAAGAAGATGGTGAATGGGAGGCTCCAAAAATTGACAACCCCAAATGTGAAGAGGCACCTGGATGTGGGGAGTGGAAGACGCCAATGAAGAGGAATCCTGCTTACAAGGGAAAATGGCACGCTCCCTTTATTGAGAATCTCAATTACAAGGGTGTTTGGAAGCCCCAGCTAATTGGAAACCCTGATTGTTTTGAGCTTGATAGACCGAACTTTGATCCCATTGCAGCTATTGGCATTGAGATCTGGACAATGCAAGATGGTTTGTTGTTTGACAATATTTTAATCGCTTCTGATGAAAGAGTCGCAGAATCATATAGGGGAGCTGCATGGAAGCCAAAATTGATGTAGAGAAAGAGAAACAGAAGGCTGAGGAAGCTGCTGACTCTGAAGGGCTCAAGGGTGTCCAGGTAATTAGTGAGGTATTCCAAATTTTCCTGCTTTCCACGTTTGGGAGAAGGGAGCGGGGAAGAAGATGAACAGTAGCTTGGGGTTTTGAGTTTGGGTGGGGTGGGGAAGGAGGTGAATAGTGTTTTTCTTTTATTTATTTTTATATTTTGTTTTAGTTATTTATTTTTTAATTCTTTTAAGTGCTTAAATAGCAAAATTACTCTTTTACCCATTTAAATTGGTCAAAATTGGTCAGAGTCAATTTTATTGGTCAACTAACGGTCAAAGTGGATGGTTTCCATCCATTTGTACCTCGGGTGCGAATTTATTAAAGGTTTGAGATTTCGGGTGGTACAAATTGAAGGTTATGGTATAGTCTGCAAAAAACGCAAAGGTTAGGGACGGTGGCTGCAATTATCCCTAAAATAAATTCCTAATCAAAATAGAACTCTAATTCTAATGAAAAATCTAAATAAACTAGAAAACTACAAAATGAATTTGAATAAAACTAACACTATAAATAATGAAAATACCCTTAAACTAATTGAAAACATAAAAATGCAAAAATGGACCCTTAAATAACCGAATTTGAACCCCCAAAGTTTGACATAGATAGTTATCCGACAAACTTGTGCAGAATCGAAAGACATTTTCAGATTGTACTCATGGACGAAAATTCGACAACTGAGCTACAAGTTATACACATTTTTGTAAATCATGTGCGTTTTCGCACATACTTCATATTCCTTCCATTTTCTAATTGGTTTGGAACTTCTCTTCTAATTGATTCATATTATTCCGGAGCATGTAATGGATCTTTGTTAGCTTCCCCTCCATGATTCTCATCATTCCTTCTCTCTTCAAGAAGATTCGTCATCGAATATTAACATTGAAGTTGAATATATTTTTCTTCTTAATTCTGAGAGGTAGTTCAGTTGGTCAGGTCTTGGGTTTGCTCTCAATGGTCACCATTTGGAGTTCCCTCAAGGCCATTGAGGTGAGTATCCGGCTGTAAATTTCAGGGTCTCGTAGGATTAGTTGAGGTGCGCGTAAGCTGGCCGGACATCCACGGTCATAAAAAAATATATATTCTTCTTGAATTTTTTCTCACCTTTTTCTTGAAGCTTCTTGATTTTTCTTGACATCTCTTTTCTTTTTTCTCTCTATTAGTCTCACAACTTTTACATTTTTTACTCAATGCTTTCGTCCAAGTGTTTTAAAGAACTAATTCGACCTGAACCAAGTTTTATTTTCGAAGAATTCAAACTAGCATGTGAGTGAGAAATTATAATCTTAGAAAACTCAAGGAAGGAACAAAAGTAGCAAAGAAATTTGACACTTTGAACGGGAACTAATAATAATTCAAGAAAATAGTTCTTGAATTTTGATTGGACATCTTTTTTTACTAAAAAATTGAAATTGAACACTACTTGTAATTTTCGAAATAATTTTTTTTTTAAATTCGATTTTTTTGCTCGAAAATTCGACTACGATACTAATCGGAAAAAAATGATTTGGGTGCTAAATTAGCAAAAAAATAACTTTTGAATTTTTGGGGTGCTTTTATGGATTAAAGACTCAAATACGAAGAACGTGAAGAACACGAAGAAAAAGAAAACAAAAGACTCAAAAAAGAAAAAGGAAATGATATAACCTTGATTTTTTGGAGTTTAAGCTCTGATACCAACCCATATAGCAATAGTAGCTACGGATCCCACACAAGATTGATTCAAACTCAAGAAAGCCAAGAAATCAAAGTCGAGTTTGACTCAAAAATATTAAACCAAAGAACCAACACAATCGCTTACAATATGTTGATCTCGTGATCACAAGATTCGAGGATCTCACCCGAATTGTTTGAACGTCACAAAAAATAACTCTTGATAAGTTTGTGAAATTAGTTTAATGAAGAATAAGGAATTAAAAGCAAAAATTGCTCACAAATAATCTCTCTATTAAATATGAATGAATGTTGTTTTACAATGAAGTAATGAGTCCTATTTATAGGAAACCCATAAAACCTCGATAAATACGAAATTGAAGTCTAGAAGATTATAAAACTTACCAAAAATTAGAGTTTTAACTAAAATAAAAAATTTCGTGAAATTTGGAAAATTCCCCCACAATTTATACTAGGATTGGGCAAAACTCTCGAATCGAATTGAACCGATCTAGACCCGAACCGAACTAAACCGAACCGAGCGATTTTTTCTAAGTTAAATACCCGAACGGGTATCTAAATCGAGAACCGATGGGTTCGGCTAGGTTCTAGCCCAAGAATCGAAGAACCAAATCTCCCTAAATTTTTTATTTATTTATTTTAAATAAATCAAATTGTTTTATTATTTTTTAAATAAATTTGCTAATCCAAAAATATGATTTTCCTATTTCAAAATTTCAGTCTAAGCGCAACTTTATCAAATTTACCTAAATTTTATCCAAATTAGTTATTCTTTCGTAGCGTCGTTTCTTCTGGAAAAATCGAATTGAAACTCGACAGCGCCCCTCTTAATTATTGTAAGCTCACTATTGTCCTCTTCTTGTGATTTTTACAATTAAATCTATGAAGAACATTGGACTGCGTTATTTTGTAAGAGCTAAGATTGTACATGTCATTAGTTGAATTAATGTAACTTTGTAAATATTAAAAAAATTAATTATCATATAGAACTTCGGAATCGAATGGAACCAAATCGAATTGAACCGAATGGAACGAACCCGAACGGTTCCATAATTAAATTTGGACCTGACAGTTCCACTTACTAAATACTCGAAAATTTCAGGTCCGGTTCGATTTTTGTTAGAACTGAACCGAACCAGATCGTGCCCAACCCTAATTTATACTATGCGACCGCATAGAGTAAGTCTATGTGGTCGCATAATATAACCAAAACATGCACTTCAATTTTCTGTTGGCCTCTATGGAATCGCACGTGTATCTTAACTATGCGGTCACATGGTTATAATTTCCACCTCCCCCATCCATTGCTTGAATCACGTTGAATCAATTTGTTTCCGGTCCCAAGCCCACCATGAATCTTGTTCCTTTGTCCACCATGATCGATGTTTCGTCCACCGTAGCTTGAACGAATAATCTCATTGCTTCTTTAACCCGCTTTGCTCGCGACTGAATCATTGGACCTTCTTCAACGATCAACGAATCTTTGCTGGAACATGTCTTCGTTCCTTGGATCGCATCAACGTCATTTGTTCAAAGTTAGTCATATACGTTTGTCTTTGGTTCCATGTACATTACTTCATCTACCACCCTCATTTTCACTAACAGAAATTTGATATGGCATATAGAAAACTTGAGTTGAACATGTAATACCAGAGTTGAACTTGACACATTTACCATGACTGGGTTAAATTGTTCGAAGTTTTTAGGAGAAAAAAAATGGTTGGAGAGAGTTTAAAAACCCTGCAATAACCCAATACTTTATCAAGCAAATGTGTATAAACATGTTGAAATTGGAATTTGAAAATCATATGTACAAAAATAATGCAATACGTATTGCAAATATAGGAATGCAAAGTTTACATCTCAAGTTTATTTCAATTTGGCAACATCATTTGCTCAACAAAAAGACATCATCTAGTATTTTTTGCGTGTGTGAAACTTCGTCCGCTTTTTTTCTTTCGTAAAACTCAACCTAGTTGAGTGCTAAGATCAACCCTCTCAACCATTGGATTGGTCAAGATGAACGCAGCCTCATTCAACTCTAGTAATACATGTTAACCTCAGTTTTCCTGTTTGCAACTGACATTCGATTCCCCATTACTGTAAATGATTGGTAGACAAAATAACATGAATAGAATATGCAGTAAACATAAGTGACTAACTAAAAATAGTGAAATAGTGACCCTAATGAATTGTCGCAGGTCCACTTCAACATTGTTTTTAACCCTTTACCAATACAAGGCACAACAAGGCCCATTCAATATGGGCAAGCAGATCATACAAAATAAAGATTCTATATGTTACATACTGGAACTGTTGTCATTGCAATTTTTTATATCCTTTTGACAGATAAAATTGTACAGTTTTGTTATTTCAAGACAAAAGGCCAACCATTATTTGTTCTGATATTTGTTCAAGTTTCTCTATTTATATCTACAGGTTGGTCCTGAATATGCAAGGTATTGTGGTATTGAGGCTCTGGAGCCTTTGGGAATTTATTTGCCTGGTGACATCAATTATCCTGGAGGCGTGCTTTTCGATCCCTTAAATCTCTCTAAAGACCCTTCGGCTTTCGAGGAACTGAAGGTGAAAGAGATAAAAAATGGGCGCCTAGCTATGGTTGCATGGTTAGGCTTCTATATTCAAGCCGCTTTCACAGGTAAAGGCCCTCTACAGAACCTTCTTGAACACATCGCAGATCCCCTCCACAATAACGTTTTTTCACTTCTGAAATCTCTTTAAGATTTGTACTTAAATTGTACAATTTGTTTGAAATTGATCGTCATATATGTGTATATAAATATAAACACCAGTCTGTATTGTATGTTTAATCCATGATCTGCATTTTCAGTGGGTTTATACTTGTAAGAATTAGGGAATATCCTCTTCTTGGTGGGAATTAAAATTAAAATTTTAATAGATTTTGATAAAAATTGATGAGGCATGTGATTGAAAAGTTGTGGCTTCCTATCGTTAAAATTAATTGTTGACTTTGATTAGATTAAAATTCAAATTTTAATTTCTACCAAATAGTTTATATAAAGTAGGACCGCAAATAGATAATTGAGCAAAGTTATTAATTAATTAGAGTTGTGCTACATGTACAATCCGATTGTACAATCACTCACATAAAGGGGGTTTCACAATTTTTTTATTCATCGTGGGAGCCCCCTTTATGTGAGTGGTTGTACAATCGAATTGTACGAATAAAATAACTGAATTAATTATAATAACTTGATTTGTTCGTTGTTGTACCAATGACTTCGAAGAAAATTGGTGAAAGTTCGAAAATTGACAATATTAATATGATATTGATGTATTTTCACTATTTAATATTGATATGAATGTAAATTTCACTGAGATCTGAGTGCTATAAATCTTAAAAGTTATATGTTAACCTATAGATTGGGGGTTACACTGGAAATATATCCTTTGATGATGACACTCGAATGCAGAAACTGAAAAGGCAATAGGAAAAGGGCCCCACCTAATCAAAACACTTAGGTAAGTGGGGCCAAAATTGTTGATGATAAGTATGAATGAATTAAGAAAATAGTTAATATTTTTGTAATATAATAATGTATTTTATTTTAAATCGAAGTCTGTTTTCAAGAACCAATGTACGATGTGCAAAACGCGTTTACATTAATTAGAAGACCCACTAATTTAATTTGGAATTAATAATTATCAAATGCGACCGATTTTCATATTTATAAATTTGATATATTTATTTGATAAATAATCGTGACATTTTATTTAAATCAATCCAACACTCAATAAGTATTTCATTAACATCATGAGAGTTTATTATTACCTCTTGATATTCATAAAATATTAAGCGTTGAATTGACTTGAAGTAAAAATTATGATTATTTGTTAAATTTATGAGTATGAGGAACGATTCTGATTATCTTATCAAATTTATGTGCAAAGGCTCGATTATTTGTACGGAATGAATTAACAAAACGAAAGTGAAAGATCTGCAGACAATGGAAGAATCTACTTCGAAAGAAATGTGTGTTTGATTCACATTTTTTTTTTTTTTGAAAAATGTATTTTAAAATAGTAGATTAATGAAGAATGTATGGTTAAAAAAGAAAGAATTTTTTTTAATTTACGTCTAATATTATTTTAAGAAAGAATATGTGATTGAAATGAAGAGAGAGAAAAATGAAAATCAAAGTTGGGCTAAATTTCATATGTAAATAGGCAAGTTATCCTTATAATCACGAGTAAGCATAAATGTATAAGGAGATTTTTATGGTGTTGAATCTGCTCATAAGAAAATAAAAAATAAAAATAAAGAAAATTTATAAACACATCTATAATTAATTTATAAGTAAATTATTATTTTTATTTCTAGGGGACTGTATAATGCTTTTAAGTCATTTTTTTTATTTACGAATAAAATATATACGAGAATTGTATAATGTTAGGATAATGCATCCCCAACAAATTTGTTAACACGGACAAATTAAAGGCGAATTCTGTTACAATTTAAATTTTGAATGATCGATTTATCGTAGAGGATCAACCCACAAATATAACATGTAAAAATTTGTTAAGATTTTCATTTTAATCTAAAATCTCATCTAGAAATGGAGAATTTCTAACCGTCAACAAGAAAAAACCAAATCTAGAATTTGTCGGTTCGCAATTGAAATCTTCTGGTTCGACTCAAATCTGGCAACCAACGCTACATTTTCAAGTCGATATCGATTTTTAAAATCCAATGCGAAATAGAAGAGTTCAGTAATTAGAGTTCAAATAGGACACAGACACTTCCAGCTCTTTATACTCCGTCTCTCTTTCTCTGTATCTTCATTCTTCGCGTTGATTCCGATTTGCTCTACCGATCATAATATATTTGATGCAAGTCAATTTCTCTGTAATTTTCTTTTGTAATTCATGCAAGCTTTTTAATTCCGCTTATATGTCAATTATTTTAATTTTGGATATTCCGGTGATTTGAATCCCTGTTAGAACTTTGCATTGCATGTATGTACATATGTGTTATTTTTAATGTGTATTCTTATGTGAATGAATTTTGTGTTGTAGATAGTTCTTCTTCACCCATCGTTTAAAAAATTCAGAAAATGACGGCTGCAAAAGGGGTTTGTAAGGCGGTTTCTGAGGTGGTTACAAAACCTAGCACTTACCAGATTGATCTGCCCAAGCCTGATTCTAACGGGATTAGCCACCATAATCACCGGAATGATCCTGATAATTCCAATGCTTTCATGAATGGAGCAAATGGTTTGACTGAGGATCTTGTGGTTAATAATGACGTTGTTGAGTTGGATTCGAGTGTTTTAACTGATTCTGAGGTCGCCGAGGTTCAAGGTGGGGAATTTGGTGTTCAAAGCGGGAAACTGGATAGCAAAAGTGCGGAAATTAGGGAATTGTTGGATGGGGGACGTGATGCTGTGGAAGGGACTAATGGGATTTTCGCGGTGGAGAATGACATCCCCCAAGATCAACAGAATGCCCTTGGGGCTGAGTGGCTTGACGATGGGAATAGGACTAATGGGATTCTCCCTGTGGAAAATTGCAACCCCCAAGATCAACAAAATTCCCTTGAGGGTGAGGAACATGACGTTGTGAATGGGGCTCATGGGAATCGCCTGGTGAAAAATAGCATTCCCCAAGATCAACAGAATTCCCTTGGGAGTGGGGTTGGGGTTCAAGATGCTGCTACTGCTGCTATGGAGCAAGTTGGAAAAACTGAGAATTGGGCAGCAGTTGAAATAAAGCAGTTTCAGGGCCAAACTGGTAAAACAGAAAGCAATGCAGAAGATAAAATAGAACAGGTTCAGGACCAATCTGGAGAAACAAAAAGCAATGCAGAAGATGAAACAGAACTGGTTCAGGACCAAACTGGAAACACAGAAAAGAATGCAGAAGATGAAATAGAGCAGGTCCAGGAACAATCTGGAAAAACAGAAAGCAATGCTGAAGATAAAACAAAAAGCAATGCAGAAGATGAAATAGAATCGGTTCAGGACCAAACTGGAAAAACAGAAAGCAGTGCAGAAAATGAAATGGAACAGGTTGAGGACCAATCTGGAAAAACACAAAGCAACGCTGAAGATAAAGCTGAAAGCAATGCTGGAGAAGAAATAGAACCGGTTCAGGACCAAACTGGAAAAACAGAAAGCAGTGCAGAAGATGAAATAGAACCGGTTCAGGACCAAACTGGAAAAACAGAAAGCGATGCAGAAGAAGAAATAGAACAGGTTCAGGACCAATCTGGAAAAACAGAAAGCAGTGCACGAGATGAAATAGAACAGGGTCAGGATCAAAATGAAGAAACTGAAAGTTTGGTTGAAGTTGAAATAGAGAAAGTTGAGGATCGGACAGAATTGGAGCCCTTCTCTAGTGTGATTGAGAATCAGGAATCTCAAGTGGGGTCGAGTACACAATTAGCTGAGGGTGTGGAATTAAATAATTTGTTTTCAGACATTATTGTATCTCGTGATGCCATTGAAAAATGCCCGGGTTATAAATTAGAACTTGATGTGGTTGCTGATGCTGTTGAATGTGAATTACGAAAGATTGAAGTTGGGGAGGTGAGCTCAGAGGAAGTTCCCGTTACCACTTCTATGCATTTGGATCCCAAATCCTGGCCACTTATTAATGAGGAGAAGCCAAAGACAGAATTAGAATCAGAGAAGTCTCAGATATTGTTTTCGAGGCGCTGGGCTGACATGGTGAAAACTCCCTCGAGGAAAACAATAATTGTTCATGACCATACTTTTAAAGTAAATAAAGAAAATTTCCCTCTACCTCCACGTCCTGAAGAACCAGTTGAACATCCTGATTGCAGTGAAGAATCGCCTAAAACTGTAAAATCTGAAATTTTGATTGATGTTTGTCAACCAACTGACAACTTTCCAGCTTCAATTTTTGAGGCTCGTGAGCCTCAACTTGAAAATATTGATGCTAAAAGCACTGAAGAGGTTTCTTCTTCGTCTAGCGATGGTCTAATATTAAAAATTAATGTGGAGAACGACCCAGTTGTTGACAACATAATTCTAGGTTGTACCACCAATGATGCAAATGAAAGTGAGGACAATGGGAATGGAATTTCAACAGCTTCTCCAAAAGGTTCTACTGATGTCATGCTTGCTCGAGAAAACTTGAGTGTTGAGGCTGCAACAAGACCATTCTTTCTTGTTAGAATTCCGAAGTTTAATGATAGGAAACTGAGAGAACAAATAAAACATGCTCAGCTAGAAGTTGATGAGAAGACTCGGCTCAGGAATGATATTCAACTTGAAATTCAGAAGACAAGGGTAAAATCTTCTTCCAAAGATGTTTTTTTTATATGATTTTCGAGTGAGCAATATTTATGCAGTTTTTGGGTTTCTTCTATTTACAGGAAAATTATCGAGCTCGTGGTTCTGAATACGAAGCTGCCATGATTGAAAGAGGAGCTGCAAGGAAGTTAATGAGATCAAAGCGCTCGGAAATAGATTTTCTTAATTCTGTTATTAACAGAGCCATGAGTGTGATGACTATTGAGGATTTGGATAGACAGGTTAGCTCTTTCACTCTTCCTCTCTTGTCTGTGTGCATGCATCTTTCAATTTACAGGTCACACACACACATATATATAGACACATTATATACATACATATATTTGCCATATATGTTCTTACATGATTCAGTTATTCCCTGGGGGCAGATATGCAATATGGAACATATGATAAAGCATGAAACCCTTACCCTAAAGGAGGAAAAACAACTCATTCATGAAATCAAACAAGTGAAACAGCACCGTAAAAAATTCTCACATAGCATTGGTAGCCAAGATGAAATCCAACAGGCTTTGGACCAGAGAGAGGAAGTTGAAGAGCGTTTGAAGGTATGAATATCTGATTTCTGTTGTGCATAATATCAAGACATACTTGCAGTTTGCATATGGCATCATTTTTCTTGCTAGTCTATAGAATCAAAAGAGATGGAAAATATAATTACTCCATCTTATTGTATGACAGACATTTCAATTTTGCTTTTCCGTATCTTCGTGTATTCTTTAAGGTTTTCTTGTGTAGCTGTAGAGCAGGAATAATTATACAGCATAAAAGCCAAAGTTGTTTATATTCGCCTTTCAGTTACTCTTTTAAGTTCTTAATAAGGTGTCGTCATATGCAGATCTTAAAGAACGAGCTCGATGGCCTCAAATATAGGATCTCAAAAATTGAAGAAGCTGCTACTGCCGCAGGTAGGGAACGTGAAGATGAAAATAGGAAGGCTGAAGAACTACGTGTTCAGTTCAGAGCTGCGGATGATATTCGCCAAGCAGCATATGCTCAATTGCAGAGTCTGAGAAAAGAACTTTTTGAGAAGGTTAGTTGCCATTTTTGCATTGCGTGTTTATTTTCATCAAGTTTAATGATAAGTTGGGACCATTATTCTCACTAATAGTAACGCATCTGACTATAATGCTACCATGTTTGCTGAAATCATGCCTAAAAATTGTGTATATAAACATAAGCTTTAATTGAATTCAGAAGTCAGATGAAGCCTTCCTTTCTAAAGATGTAGAGAAACACTCCCCTTTGTTATTAACCCTTTAAAACTCATATCCCCTTGCTTGTTCATAGTTGTTTATAATTTCTTCACACTCCCAGATGGAGGGGATATGAGAAAAACTGACGTGCAATTAGCTGTGTAAAGGTGTAATTATCTGGAAAAAGATGTCCTCCGTTTAACATATTAAAGGCACATATGATAAATGGACATCTACTTCTATTTTTGCTGTTGTTGATTTGTTCTCAAAACGGCTCTTTTGATGGTAAAATTATCATTTATTGCTATTCCTTGTATTAAGGTTTCATTTTAAAGAATTTCTTAACAGTTCGTAATTTGTTGTTAAGATTTTGTGCCCTCCTCTATTCTGTATATGCACTTGTTACCTTGAGGTTAACTTAACATGGATATGGATGGAAGTAAAGGTATTTATGTGAAACAAGTAATGAATATTGTTTCAAGAATATTAATTGTTTTTCTTTTTCTTTTGTATTTTTACTATTTGTGTAGATTAAGTTGATGTTCTTTCAGTTGACGTGTATCATGTATTTCCTTGGCCGTGAAGCGTCACAACTTTTCTTTTCCTAAGGAACAATTATTTGGTTGTGTGGGCTCATGGATTTAATGATACAATTTTGAGAATGAACCTGGTTAAGCATTCCATTCATATAAACAACTTGGGAAATTTTAATTTTGCTCTGCTTGCATATATATGGTGAACAGATCTGATGAAATTTGGCATGGCTCTTTGTGATGATTGAACGAGATTTACATTGGAAATATTAAAATGCATAGAAATTAGATTTACACAAATTTTTCACTGAAACAAGACGAGACACATTAAATTAGGAAGGCAAACAAATTCAAAGCTTAGTTGGCTTTAAATTAATTTTTAAATTGCAGAACGAACATTTTCGCAAGTACATGGGTGATGCAGCTGCAGCCAGGGATTGTGCATTTAACAAAGATAGTGAGGGACTTCACCATCTTTGCTTAAATCAGGTTAACCTTTTGCTTCTTTTGTCTGTCTTTGACATGAAAATGCAGCCTATTAACTTTTTGTATTTGTGTGGATTGTTTAGGTGGAAAAAATAATGAAACTCTGGAACACAAATGATGATTTCCAAAAGGAATATGTGAAGCAGAATGAAAGGAGTACTCTCACGAGATTTGGAACTCTGGATGGTCGTTCGCTAGGCCCTGACAAGGCGCCACCTAATCTTCGCAGTTATGTGAATGGAGGAGTTGGTAAGCTGGGTTTAACACCAGTGAAGTCTGGTTCCGTACAAAATTCACCCCCGGAATTATCAGAACCTAAGAATCCTACGATGACAAATAAGGAACCTGCTAAACCTGTATTGGTGAATGCCTTAGCAACTGTTTCTGGCGAGGATGTGATCAATGAGATGGAGAAAAAACCAATGAAATCAAAGGAAGAGGTGGAGCTGGAAAGGAAGATGGAGGAGGAATCAAGAGAGGAGGCTAAGGCCAAGTTGAAAGAGCAACATAGGCAGGAGGAAATAGAAAAAGCTAAGTTGGCACTTGAGAGGAAGAAGAGGAAGGATGAAAAGACACTAAGGAGAGCTGAACAACGAGCACAGAAGGAAGCCGAACAGAAAGAAAAGGTGAGTTTTCTTCTTCTACAATACCTGGTTTCATTGACGCTGTTGACTAGTACTGACGGATGAACATGTTTGTGTAGGAGAGGGAGAAGAGGTTGAAAAAGAAGGAACGAAAGAAGGCTTCTGCTGCTGCTCCAAATGAAGTCAATGAGCGCACAAATGTTAGTGAGGCCATGCAAAGCACAGAAAGCCAAACTGAAATTGTGGGGGAGACCGATGGGATGATGGAGACGAATTCTGTAGCAGCACCAAGTACTAAAAGACCTCCAAAACAAAGCAAGTCAAAATATAATATCCCTCCAGCAACTGTTCGCAATCGAAACAAGAAAAAGTGGCAGCCCTGGATGTGGCTAATATTGGCATGCCTCAGTGTGGTTGCTCTATTCTTGTTGGGAAATACAAGTGTCTTTAAGAATGCAAATCACAAATGGTGGTGAAACCTTATTAATTGGTTGCCTGTTAGTCTCGGAGTCCAACTCGTGTATGGACAATTCTTTCTTTGTTCTCTACATAGATTTTTGTATTTTTCTGTTTAGACTTTATCTTTGGCTTTTGGGGTCTAAACTTTTTTAATTTTTATTTATTTATTATTTTTTTGTATGGATAATTTAAAGCGTCACGCATTAATTTCTGTCTCATCAATGCAACAAAACCGTATTTACATTTATGTGCGTGATCTCATCTTATGAGGCCGAACCTGACCTTTTAATAAAATCATGTAGTGAAATAATTGTATGTCACAGGACTTTCATTTCCATACTAGTTTTAATTTCAAACTTGAGAGGGCCATGAGAATCAAATCAAGTCGAGTACCATACACACACTAATTATTACTAATCAAACCGTTAACTCGATTAGTTATAAGAAAGAAAAGTCAAAAGAGTTTGACTACCAAAACCGAATATAGTTGTTGCAGTTTTGCACTAAAAAAATATGATATGTTAATGTATATGGTTAAAGAATTTTCAAGTAGATTAAGTTTGACCCTTGAATTCCGACAGATGTTTGAGTACGCTGCCTTGTTTTCTCGACAATTTTTTTTTTTCAAAGGCTGGCTTCATGATGTTTTGCTATTTTATAATTCTTTTTTTTGGTTCCCCACGTGGACAAATCGATCACCCATGTTGCTTTATCTCATCTTGAGAACATATCAAAATCAAAGTAATATGTTCTTTAAAAAATTAAATTCACAACTCTTCGGTATCTCAGGATGGTTGTACCCCTCAATCCTTTGAAGGTTGAAGAAGGGGTACTATCAATTTCTATCTATTTAGATTAGAACCTTAGAAAACCGAAGAAGTGGGGGAACAAGAGTTGCCAATCAACTTTCGATAATTTACTATGGTAATCATTCTATTTTAGCTAATGACAAAATTGAGACGGTGAACAAAAGTTTGACCTGATAATTAATTTTAACCACAATTATGTTTAGAACGATAAAAAAAAAATCTTCTTCTTTTTTCAATTATTTTTCTTTTACTTTTTTCTTTTCAAAAAAATATATTTTAGGTAAAGGTAGGAGTCAATGTAGAGAAAAAATACCCCTCATTTGGCACTCATTCTAAAAAAATTTCTTAAACTCGTTTTCAAGTACTCATCTTATGGAATCCATAATTTTAATCAAATTTCCAACCACACGTCTCATCTATTTTTGTTAAAATCTACTAAAAATCTCGTTTTTTTATTTCAACCAAACAAGGGCTTATGGTCACATCAAACTCCAGTTTACTAAACTTAATATTAATTTAAGTGGTCATACTCTATTTTAATTACTAATGGCATAAACGGTTTAAAACGAGATGATTAAATTTTCATAATTAGATTTATTTATTTTTAATGTTATTCACGTAATATTTTTAAATTTGTCATAATGTGAAAAGGTTTAAAGGAGAGGTACAAATGGGAAGGACCGAGTTTCGGCATAATGTGAAATTGTTCGACACGTGCTCTCTCCAAGTCAAGTTGGTTTTTGTTTCTAAAATGTAGGCTAGTATTGGGAGGATAAGAGATTAAATCCACACAATTGACTAAACACCCCAAATACAAAGAATAAAAAGGTTCCCAAAATAGGACTCAATGCATTGACTTAAAACTTGTAAGATTAGAAAGGGCGTTTTCAATTAAGATTTTAATGAAATTTTTAAAAATATAAGTATATTCAATAACTCGTAGATTTATAAGAATTTCATTAATAAATAAATTTTAAAAAATTTGAATAAATTTCAAACTTAAAAATACACATATCAATCTCTTTCGAATTTTATTTACCATTTTTAATGAGATACTTATGGATTATGTAAAAGGAAAAAAAAAAATCATTTGTACAGAAAATGACTTACCACCTTGTTGACAGATACCCATATGTCACGTGAGATCCGCCTGGGATCCATGTGAAAAAAATGATAAAAAATGCTCACTTCCCTCTAATGTGAGGTATCTGTTAAGGAAGATGTCAAACCCTCCATGTACGAGCAACAATGTCCTATCTAAAAATCTATTCCAATTCACGAAATTTATCAAAATTTTAGAATATTTTAAAGTTCATCAAAATTTCAGTTGAGAACACGCAGCAAGAACAAAAGCACGGGAGTGAAATATAATTTCTAGGTTAAGAAGTTGAGTCATCAATGAACTTCATTCGGCGCCCACAAAAAGTTTCTCAGAATTTATGTTTGTAAATATTCAGTACCTTAATTTTGGACCGTTCACGCTGCATTAGTCAATAGATGCAATCCGTCAACTTAAATGAACGACGAAGTTGGCAAACGAAAAGCAGTCACGACCATTAAATTTGTCGACAATGACATGGGAGGAGATTGTATTTATTTTTTTTTCTTTTTCTTCAATTATTTTCTTTTTATTTTTCAATTAATTTTTTTATTAAGATGTGCATACTTTTTTACAACTAAGACCCTATACAAATTCTTTAATTTTTTTTAAAAACTAATTTATAATAATATATTCTTTCAATAAAATAATTTTGCATGTGAAATCATAATTTTTTTTTTTGCCCTTTTTGACCTAAAAAAATACTTTCCACCTATCTATTTTCAAAAAATTTACATCGAATAGACCTTAAAAATTACGAGCACCACATAGAAAAAGAAAAACAATTAGGGTCCTTTTGATAGCATTGAATTTTGTGAAAAATGTCACATCCGATAAATTCAAATTCTACTTTAGCTATTTGATAAAAAGTGAAAATAAAGTTCGAATTTCAAGGTACAACCACTTTAAATTTGTTTTCAACCAATTTCATAAAAAATAATTTTCTACAATTTATGTGAATTTTTGTTTTTTTAACTTAGGATCCGTTTGATTGTAAATGTGGAAAATGGGTGGAAAGTAAGAAATTGAATTGTTTTTAATTGTTTTACCGGGAATTGAATTAAAAGTGTTTGATTGGTATAATTTTTCACTTTTCTATTATAATACGTTTGACTTTGTTTTTCATGCAAATTGTCAATTAAATGGATAAATTTTTTTTACTATTGGGGACAAAATATGTTTAGATTGCCCAAAAAAAAAAAAAATTTATTTTTTATTTTTACGTTTGACTTTATTTTATATGAAATTTGTCAAAGGGATAATTTTCTTTACACTTTATCTTAGAATTTGTTTATATTGCTTAAAAAAAAAAAGGGGGTGGAAACCAATTCTCACCATATAGCAAGGAATTGAATTGTACGGAATCACGCTTCAAATAGTTTTATCTTGGAAAACGCTCGAAACCAATTCCATGAAAAAAAAAAAAAAAAAACGTTATCAAACAGCGCAAAAGTGAAAATTAGAATTCGATTCCAACTTTTTGAGAAAATTTTCGCCTATCAAACGGAACCTTACATGAAATTGATTTATCTTTTCATCTTTGTCAAATCAAACGAAACGTTTTAAGCGAAGTCAAGTCAAGCCCTTGTTCTCCAAGCAAATTATTATACTTGCTAGTTAGGTTTCTTAGAAGCTGACATATTGCATCGCGTGTTTCATTTCGTTATGTCATTGCTGATTCTACCTAATTTCCACGTATATTCATTTTTCAATTCTGTGGCCCCCGCACATTTCTCTTTATAAAATCCCCTTCACTACCTGAAGTCTCGCCATCCGTTAACAACTCTTCTTCTCCCCCAATTCCCAATTCTCTCTCCAATCAGAACTGCTAGAAAGCAAAAATGGGTGCTTGTCTCTCTTCAAAATCACTTGATTACCAGAACCCGTCTGCAAACGTTGTTCTATTGAATGGAGAATTGCGCCAATTTTCAATTCCTACCAGAGTTGCTCAGGTTCTGGAGTCAGTAAATTCAACATCAGGTTCATTCATTTGCAACTCGGATTTCTTGTATTTCAACGATTACATACCTGCTTTGGCACCAGAAGATGCGCTTGAGGAATCTCAGATCTATTTCGTGCTGCCGAAAATCAAGCTTCAGTATCGTTTGACTGCGTCCGACATGGCTGCTCTCGCCGTGAAAGCCAGCGTCGCTCTTGACAAAATGAACGCCGCCGCCTCAACGCACCGGCGGAAGAGCAAGTCCCGGATTTCACCTGTTATGGTTCTAGATCAAAATATCCAACCAAATCAGAAGAAGAGTTCTGTTAACAATAACAATGCGACGAAACCCTCGACATCAGCACAATTAGGGGTTGCTAGATCCAGTTCTGTGAGGAAATTGCAGAAATACTCTTCTCGGCGGGCTAAAATGGCGGCCCGATCCTTCAGGATTAGGCTAAGCACTATTTATGAAGGATCTGTGGCATATGCTCCAGTTAACTGATTCTTCAAAAAAAATTCATATCTTAGCTTGTGAAAAAGCCAAAAAAAGATACACCAAAAAAGGCAAAGCTGTGGGCGCACACATTTTTTTTTTTGTTTTATTTAGGATTCTTTTGAAGAAAGATCCTGTAAATATTCGTGTGACTTTTGATATAGAGATTACAATCAATTTCTGTGAATTGGAATTTTTTTTTTTTTTTTTTTTTAATGATGGAAAATTCGCAGCTGCTATCCTTTGTGTGCGCACTGAATAAACTCTCGAATTAACGGAATAGCCTACAAATTATATCAGTCAGTTAATCACATTAGGCAAGTCCGATGCGACAGGTTCGACCCAGAAAGTGTTGGTAGGAGGAATCGAACTTGTGATCAAAGTCTTCCGTGCTCACCTACTCTACCAACTCGTCCACCCCATGAAGGGTTCAACACTTTTTTGATATGCCGAGAAGTATCTCTATCAATAATTATCTAGGAAATGGCTATATTCTATATATGGAAAAAAAAACTCTCCTTTTGAAATATTTGGATTGGAAAAAAATCCAATTGATTTTTTTTCTATTTCGGAAAATCAATTGGATTTTTCCATTACTTCTTGTGAGTTATCCTTTTTGGATGACTAATGCTATTTAACACTTAAATCTCGTTGTGGCATGATTTCTGAAAAGTCAAAAATTATTCTTGAAATTAAAATGTTATTTTTGAAAATATTTTGATAATTTTTTATTTTTTTTAATTAAAAGAGTTCTTAGAGGTAGTTAAACTACAATAGCTTCCTCGTGAAAATTCTATACAAGAAACAGGAACATAATAGAAGCTCTGTTAAACAAATCTTTATACCAATATTGTAATATGAGCAGTGCTAGAAAGCATTAAAAGAAATGATAGAATGAGTTCCACATAAATATGAATGATGCTATTTTGTTGTCTTTTTTAGAATAAAAAAGTCTCGTATAAATAGAACTAGTTTTTATACGGTTTGAAGTCTCGTTTTGTTTCAAGAGCATCCATCCCTATTCTAAACATACATATCTAGTGTTCGCTAATGTGAGAATAATGTAATGCGGGATTCAACTTTCATAAATCAATAAGTAATGCTAGTTATCCTTACTAGGATTACAACCCCAGTTTAGATAACGCTAGATGATAGGTTAAATGAGGGATTTTGCTTCTTTGCCATGGGACGCGGCTCCACCCCCTATTTGTGGGGTTCTGTCATGGGGGTGGTCAACTCCCATGTTATCATAGCATGGTCCCTAAATGAAATATGAAATTAATTAACTTATTTAATTTTACTTATCATTTAATATCATATTAATGCCATTTAAATTGGAATTGCAATTGCAATTGCAGTGAAACTAAAACAATACATTGGTAGTATGTTAGTATAAACTAAGTGACTAAAAATGCGTATAATAATAATATAAATGGAAGTTTGAACCCTTCACAGAGAATTGAGAGTCTTATCCATTTAATCTTCCAAGCTTCAGAATCTAGAAGATTGAGATAATAGAAATGAAACTTGGACTTCTAAATTGGTCGTGTACTCGTGTTGGACATTTGAGTTTGAATGTGCAAAATAGTGTTGTCAAATGTTTCGTTCTTGAAAAACTCAAAAGCATTGGATCTCTAGATTAGGTAAATAATGGCTTTGGACTAATTCTTATAAATTAATTTATATTTTTATACGACATGTTGATAATGTTGGTCGTGACAAAAATGCTAATTGAAAATATAAATTATTTTTTAAACTGTCTTATGACAACATGTCACGTTGCATATTGTCAACAATGTTGCCCAAATAATTGTACAACAAGCATTGCTCAAATCTTATTTGTCTTGCTTAATTAGGGATTATATTTTTTCACAATCAAAGCCGCTACTAAATCAGAGATTCAGAATCCACGGTGTAACATTTTTCTTTCTTCTCACAAATTAGATTCGCGACCTTCTCTTGCTCATCAACTCGATCCTAATTCTTCTACGGTTGATATTACGGATTAGCAATTCGTTATCATTTTTCTAATCTTCTTTATGGTCTGTTTACACTAGCTTTTATATTCAAGAATTGACATTCCTATCCTCATAAAGAAAAAGAAAAAATGACTTTGGACTAAAAGAATACGATACGACTTCCATTAGAAGATAAAGGCGGAATATGACTGAAAGTACTTTCTTCAATAAGGTTGTTAATTTAACTAAAGTAATGAAAATTCTAACTTAAAATTACTTTCACTAGCAGAGCCAGTGGTGGGCTGTGGCCCACCATTGCCCAAGCCCAAGCCCAAGTCCTATAAAAAAAATAAAAAAATATTGGTTTAGCCCATTTTTTACACCACACAATCCAATTAGCCCACCATCCAAGCCCATTTCAAAAATTAAAACCCATATTATATATAAAATTAAACCCAAGTCCCAAACCCCTACCTTGAAGAGTGAAGACGGTTTCTTGATTTCTTCTTCGACTTCGAATCTCAGTAAGCGCTAGAAACCAACCCATCTCGATGGCCGACAGGCGACACCCAGTTACTTCTTTATACTCTGGTTAATTGTGCATTTCAGGTGATTATTTTGGTTAGATTTTGATCTTAATTTGTTATTTTTCCACATTTGTGGGGTTTTTAGTTGGATATGTTTAATTTTCTGCTTCCTTTTAGATTAATTCAATTTAAAACTTTTGAGATGTGGACAGAAATGTATAGTTAATTTCTTATAGACGGGAAGAATAAGAAGAGAAAATGTGGAGCCATTTTTTAAGAACTTTACACTTTCTGGGTTAGTATCCAAATGGATTTTTAATGCCAATTACAACAATTTTTAAAACAAGAATGAAACCAGTTGGGCATTTAGACAGCATAAATGTGCATGACTGGGTTGGGATAGGTTTAGTGCCTTAAGTTCTTGTAACTCTTTCTGTAGTCTTTTGTTTTGCTCAGATTAATTGCAATTAGTTGGGATGGATTACTCAGATTAATTGCAATTATTTTAAGAAATGATTTAAACCCAAGGAAATTATAATAGTAAAATTATTACTATATCGAAATTCGAAAGTTAATATTCGATTTTCTTTATTCTTTCTTGGTTTCTTAAAGATGGAATATGTTTTTTTTTTTTTTCATGATATACAAATATATTATTAGAAAAGGGAAGTTTTTTAATGCTTTCCATGAGTTGAAGATGTTTTTTCTAATACAAACATATTATTTAGGAGCATGCATTTTCAGCAATACCAATTTTTTTAAATACACTACCGGTTTCAACAGCGATGGTGGAGCGAGCATTTTCAACAATAAAACGTGTGAAGACGAAAATTCGTAACAAAATGGATGATGATGATTTTCTTGCCGATTGTTTAATACTAAGCATTGAACGAGAATTCAGTGTTAATTTAGATCTAAATTCTATTATAGATGAATTTTATGCTTTAAAATATCGTCAAGTACAATTGTAATAGGTAACATTATATTATAATTTTTCTAGTTATATATAAATTTTATTCATACATTATATTTTAAAAATTTTATAATGAATATTGTATACTCATCTGATGCAGGACCCACTCCACGTGTGATTAGCCCTTTATGATCAAGATTCTCAACTAATAAACCCGACCCTTACTGGTCCAGTTTTAGCTCTCTTCCCTTAGTTAGTTTGACCATACATTAATAACTATTCTAAAATCCCAAGGGTTCCCTATCATGAACAAAAATTATCTCGGTTCTTGACACATTTTCATTCTATTCTCGCAAGGGAAAGGGAACAAAACGAGGCGAATGCTTAGAGAGCTACTAGTTCGTTATTTATACCGTTTATTCCTCTATTTTTGGCTCTAGCTACAAAAATCCTTACCTAGAAAGTCAAATCACCAACGATCTTAGTCTCGTGTTTAGTGTCCAAGAGGAGAAATTATAGTGAGATTATAATGAAAATGAGTAGTACGCTCCATAAAATGTGTATGTAAGTAGTAGGTCCCTTAAACTGTGTACATAATAAGTGATTAATAATTGTAAATGTATGATTTTGTTGTAAAATAATGAGATAATTATTGATGATTATTTAGTATTATTATGATACGTAGATAAGTCTTATCTAGTTTAAAAAATCTATTTCATTTCCATTGTAACTCTTATTTTTTATTCAATAAATGTTGGGTATTGATTCATAATAAAACACACAAGTCTATTGATTCTTTATTCTTATATTTAGTTTATAACACGTTATCAGAACGATAGTTTAAAAAAAAATAATAATAATAATAATAATTTAGAGTCTTGTATTATCTCAGAAGAAAAAAGAAATTAGCGATATCAATTCATCTGCTCCAAAAGAAATTTCAATTCCAATTCATGTTCATATCACAAACAAACTCGACGGAAGAAGAAAAGAGAAAAGGGTGGTATCAATTCATCTGTTCCAGAAGAAATTCCAATCCCGATTCATCTTCAAATCACAAACAAACTCGACGGAAGAAGAAAAGAGAAAAGGGTGGTATCAATTCATCTGTTCCAGAAGAAATTCCAATCCCGATTCATCTTCAAATCACAAACAAACTCGACGGAAGTTAATAATTTTTTTTTATATATGCATAAAGTTTACATTAAGACGTGCAAAAATCGTGATTATTATATATGCAGTAATTGTTTTCTTTAGGTAGCACTCGTTTTTTTTTTTTAATATACGAAGATAACATAGACTTTAAGCATACACAACAGTTCAAACTTTTTCCTCAAATCACAAATTCCAAAAGCCATGTATGAGGAGCCAGAGGGACCATGTTCTATGCTTTTGGATTTTTCTTTGACCTTGCAATAGCTTTCATGCAACTTTAGTTTATAATTCTTCTCCATTGGAAACCGTAAATAATATAGTCAGTAATTTTCTAATGTACATCAATTTATTTATTTTTGGTCGAGCCTTCTGATATTAAAAAAAATATAGTTTTACGATATTGAAAATTAAGTGTAAATATGTATATTTTTTTAACAAAAGCCTCCCGACTAATTATATTATAATAATTTTTCAATAGTAGTTAATTGAAGTAATTATAAGGTCTTTTTACATTGATATAATGCACGTGTTCTTTGCTTCATGTGTGCAGAAAATATAGGTTTAATTATGATGATTATTAAAGCCTCGTTTGATCCACATTTTCATTTTCATTTTCATTCTCATTCTCCTAGTCATTTTCAACCACACATTCTTCAATAAAATAATATTTTCCATCACATCAATAATTTTTCCTTCTTTTTCAACCACACATTTCCCATCATATCACTATTTCAAAATTCATTTTTCCCAAATAATCTTTATCAAACACACTCTAAATACTCTTTGTGTCTTAAAATGATTAAATATTCTAGATTTTCTTATAAGTTTTAAATTAATAATCCATTAAGTTGTTGCTCCTGAAAAACACAACTTTGCAAATATTATTATGCTAGAAAACATAGCTATGAAGAGTTTAATGTTTTTAAATAATAATTTGTTGGTGTTCCTGAAGTAGCAAAACATTGTTAATATTTTAAAATAATATTAATTGCTCTAGAAAAACATGATATTACAATTTCAATATCCCAGAAGAATATTGGTCGATTTTTGAGTAAAAGCACGAATTAAATTACTCTATTTCTTTACGTATCCATTCTTCCACATACATATTTATATATTAATGTTCTAGTTAGATTTTACTTCCTTCGGGAAAGTATAATTAAATAAAATCTAACATAAATTATGTTTTTACTCTTGAAGAGTAAAATTTTACACAATTTATTATTTCAAAAAATAATTTGTTATTGCTTCTAGAGAGCATGGCATTTTAATTCCAATATTTCAGAAGAATATTGACATATTGTTTTTTAAGAAGCAATAGTAAAATATAACATGCTTTTGAAGTAGCCTATGTTTTAAAGACTATATCGTTTTGAATTCATGTTTATCCTTGAAGAAAAATATGTAATTCATGTCATATTGACATTGATTAGTTTATTTACTTGATTGAATATACTAGTATATAATGTTTAATCGTATTCTTCGAAATTAAATAATTGAATTATATCTTATATTGAACCAAAAAATCAATTTGACCTTATTGTTTGGTATAATCAGTTGAATCATCACTGGATCAATAATTATGCGAAATTAAAAATTCAAATGAATATTCAATGAAGAACTAGAATATTCTTCAATCTAGTGAAATTTTATATGATGTTTGTTCTCTTTTATGAAATATTTTCATTAATCATCATTAGATAAAATATTGACTGAATTCTCTATATTTTTAAAAATTAATCAGGGTGATAAATTAAGGCCCCATCATCATCCACGTTGATCATCTAGATATTATTTGTATGTAATAGATTTGATACAAATACCAGATGATTGCATGGTATTTGCAATTTGAAGTTTGTGAATTCTGTTCAAATTATGAGCATAATTTTCAGTTTATACAATCAAGACAGTGTGTCTTATTAATGCTAGCGATCTTAAATCTCAATTTTTTAATAAGTGTTATTTGAGATGTAGATAAATGATTTAACACTATTACCTGTTAAACGCTTTCAATTAATTTAGTTAAGAACAAAATACTTCTCATTTCTGTCTAGGGACTAATATTACGCATTATGTCAACCTCACATTTCTCTCAGTTCTAACTTGCTTTATGGTCAAAGCATAATTTTTCGATCTAATTTTTTGATAGTGCATTATATGTAAATTTGATCCACCACAATGTACTAAGATTAAAGTAAAAATGTTGAGAATAAATGCGTAGTTTGAACTCTTATCCCAAATGGATGATATTTTATAGCTCTGGAAAAATGATTGACAATTTGATTGAACAATTCTCTCAGTATTAGGAAGAGAAATTAAGAAGCTGAAAATAATGTATAAATGCATTATTATATAAATCCTCCCAAAAGATATTTTGAATAAGGAGTTTGAAAAGTAATATATTTAGATGCATTTACTGTCTAAAGAGACTAAAAATATCTCACGCACTAGTTTCAAATACTCCAACACGAATTGATGTCCTAGGAGGAGAATTTGTTAGTATTATATTTGATAAATTTATTCGCCTGAAACGTGATGATATTCGATTCTAATATAAAAATCTTCAAATGTGAATGAGGCAATTAGCAAATATGGTTCCATTAAGAAGACATATACTCTTGATGAGTATTTGGACATAACAAATTATAAAGTCCCCTAAGAGGTTCAGGTACCTAATATGTTGAAAATTGAGATATCTCAATAAGTTATGTCATTATAGAAAAGAAATAGAATTGAAAAGAAAAAATTGTCAACAACACTTCTGCACATGATGTATTGCATCATATTATGAATAGTAAGGAATCGAAATAAATGCTCCGAAATATATTGATTGAAGTAATGATTGTGCAAATAAAATGACACAATCCTGATAAAAGAATTTTCTAGAGAAATTTGAAGTTTCTGGACGTGATCCTTGTAAAATTGAACTTACTAGAGAAACCTGAAATTTCTAGATCTACAGTCTGAACACATAAAGGTGAATACTTATACAAAATGAAAATGGAAAAGGTAATGTAATAATATGAAATGTACGACTCTTTACATAAATAAAATTTGTGAAAACTTGTATAAATAGATAAGTTAACGTATGCTGGATGTAATCACAAGTCTCTATTTCATTAGCATGACAATGCATGAAATTTGATATGCATGTAATAAATGTGATTATAGGCAATTAATCTTGTATAGTTTTGATACTATCATGAAAGGATTTAGATTTGTCTAGCAACACTTTTCCCCAAAATTAAGAGCCTTTTTTGTACAGTTGCCAAAGTGAAGTGACAACCCATGTGACAATGAAGTCAACAAAAGCAGGTTGAAATGGAAGGGCAACGATTAAAAAATGGTTAAAATCAAGTGGAAAATCAGAAACACACAGAGACTTAATATGCTTGAAGCATAATTCAAGTGATATTATCATGAGAGAGAGTTAATATACGTTGTACTCTTTTCCCTTGATCGATGTTTTGTCCCATTTGATTTTCATAGCAAAATTTTTAACGAGACAACTTTTGAAACGTATTCAAAAGAATAATGTATTTTTTTTTTCTTTCATTAAGAGTTTTTCCACATCGTTGAGACACATTCTTTGTGCAATGACGTCTTTAACGTATAAGACATTTATCCTCAAAAAGTACTCTTTATATGCATGAGATTCTCGAAGAGATCAACATGAGCTGTTTTTTTGAATCATCATATTACTACAATCATACAAAATTGATAAATTTTCGTATGAAGATGATGTTATTTGAAAATTTCCCAAGACAACATGAGACGTACTTCACCAAAATTGCAATATTGAAAACATTGACATAGAAGGCATGGATCGCTGGATAAAGAATTGTCACTTCTTGAAATCAAGGGAAGTAATTGTACTCTTTTTTCTTTGATCAAATTTTGTCCACTGGATTTTCTTGATAATGTTTTGACGATGCTGCATTTTATTACTCTAAATTATTATTATTACTATTTTTTTCATTTGTTGGCATTTTTGTCCATCGATTTTTTTGCCAAATAATGTTTCAATGATATAGTTATCGTGCAAATAATCATCAAAGGGAGAGTGTTGTAAAATAATGAGATAATTATTTAGTATTATCATGATACATAAATAAGTTTGACCTAAATTAGAAAATATATTTCATTCAAATTGTAACTCTCATTTTGGACTTATAAATATATGGCATTGATCTTTAATAAAAGATACAAGTTTATTGACTTCTTTATTCTTCTTTCTAGTTTATAACATATTTAAATTAATAATTGACTGCAAATTATACTAAAGGGTAACTGACACAAAATATCCTTGTTTTTCAATGTTATTGTGCAAAACATCTTTACATTTCATTTTTTTGGCATTTTCAACTCTATTTTCACATTTTATTGCGAAAAAAGGTTAATTTCTTCAATCAAAAATGTATATGACAAATATACTCTCCTATTTAAAAAAAAAATTTAAGAAAAAATTGCATTTATACTCCCAAACTTTTTAAAAAATTATAAATGAGTCCAAATAAATTATTAAAAAGGTAATTAACACAAAACGTCCATATCTTTCAATATTATTATGCAAAACGTTCATACCTTTCACTTTTGACATTTTCACCCGTATTTTTACATTACATTACTAAAATCATCATTTTCATTTATTTTCTCAATTAAGAGGTGTAAAATGACGAATATACCCTCCTATTTAAATAAAACGAAAATAAGAGAAGAAAAATAAAAAATAAATTTCAACTAAACTCCAAATTTTTTCAAAAAAGTACAAATAAATTCCAAATAAATAATTAAAAAAAGTAATTGTCCATTAAAACAAGCAAATATTAGAACTTTTTGGATTCTTTTGAGTTCAAAATGTCTTTCCTTGTAACAACTTTATGTTGGATTTTGATTAATATAAATACATTTTTCTTTCAAAAAAATATATTTTGTAGAGAAATCGCTGTGACACATGAAAGTGGTATAGGTGATTTTATAGACTTTTAGAAAAGAAAAATAGCGTGTTTTGAAATCAAAACTTATATGAGGCCTCATTATTTGAATTTTTTTTTTTCTTTCTGTTTTGAACAAATTACAAAAGTCAAATAATTAGTGAGACAATTTTCATTACTTTTTGGCCTTTTTAGATTGAACAATGCTATTTAACATTACTGATGCTAAGCATTAGTATATGTAGTTACTAAATGATATTAAATCATGATTTATCTAATAGAAACTATCAAGTATAGTATGCTCTAAATAGTCTAATACTAATGTGCTAGATTGCATTCTATTCCTCTGAAATACCATTTTAATTTAGGAGTTAAAATTTCAAATCCTACAAATTTGAGGGACGAAAGTGACAATTAACCTTGTATAAAATTCAGTAATAGACTCCATTCTAGCACAGAGGACGGTTCCAGACTCGCGGTACCATGTGTTCTTGACTTCGATTGATAGGTACCGTCCATACCTACAACATCATTCGTTTTTAGCATGTGAATGGTTAAGTCGTGTAGAGGTAGAGGTAGAGGTAGAGGTAGAGGTATAATTTGATTTATTTTTCGGCGAAATTATGTTAATTAATTGGAATTACGGGATTTTGTTCTTGAAAGGTATACTGCCGGGAGCCCTTTTACTTTTATGGTGAACAAATATCTATTCATGAGAGTTTTATCTGAAGTTTTTGTAGGTTCTGTTATAGGTTTATAATACGGAAAAACAAAAGGGTTAGAATTGGAGTTCCTTTTCTGGCTTGCCCCATAAAATAATTATTTCGTTTTTATATTAAATTATTTTTGCTCTTCATTACCTAGAGGCTAAATTCGATCTGATCCTTTTTTTGGGTTTTGCAATAATGGAGTTATTAGGTTTCTCGATTTATTCAGCTATGCTCGTGCTAATGCTTTGACTTGCCCTGGTACTGTTACTGAATCAGCTTCCTCATCTGATGTTTTCAAATTCTGCTATAGCTTTAGCTTCGGTAGATTTTGGTAATTGAGCCATGGAAACTGGAGGTAATTCTTTACCATCTGGACCTGATGGAGTGAAGCGTAAAGTGAGTTATTTTTATGATCCGGAGGTTGGCAATTACTACTATGGCCAAGGTCACCCAATGAAGCCGCACAGGATTCGCATGACACATGCTCTTCTCGCCCACTATGGATTACTGCAACATATGCATGTTCTAAAGCCCAATCCTGCCAGAGAGAAAGATCTTTGCAGATTTCATGCTGATGATTATGTTTCTTTCTTGAAGAGCATCACTCCAGAAACACAACAGGATCAGTTAAGGCAGCTGAAGAGATTTAACGTCGGGGAAGACTGCCCGGTGTTTGATGGTCTCTACCCTTTCTGTCAAACCTATGCCGGTGGTTCTGTTGGCGGGGCAGTGAAGTTAAATCATGGACACTGTGATATAGCAATCAATTGGGCTGGTGGATTACATCATGCTAAGAAATGTGAGGCTTCTGGTTTTTGCTATGTGAATGATATAGTGCTGGCAATTTTGGAACTCCTCAAAGCGCACGAGGTTGGTTGTCTCTGTTTAGCCCTTGTTGATATCTTTTGGCTCCCACAATATTGTTAAATTAGATGGAGAACATAAATGAAGAAGCACATTCATCGATGATGAGCCTGTTTTCAGTTTCTTGCTTTGATGTAAATTTGCATTGATTTCAAGTTCTGCTTTATAGAAATACAGAATTGTCTTACTATCCTGAATTCAGAGTTCAAATTCCTGGAAAGTGTGTAAGGGAAAATATTCTTTTGTTTTTCAACATAAATTTTTTACTTACATATTTAACCACAAGTTAACATATACAAATATTAGGTGTTTTGTCCAAAGAAAAGTCGTATATATGTTTCGAAGGACACAGTTTAGAGAAAAAGCAGTTGGACAATCTGCAATCACTTCAGAGATTGGATAATTCTGATCAAATAAGTTTCCATTACAACTGAAATTCCTGCACAAGATAAAAATAGGTCTGAAGGTGATTAGATCTCGAGTTTGAGTCAAAACTTGTTTAAAATGCTTTATGCATTTTTAGTATTATGCCTTGACAAGAAATAGTGTTATTTTCATAAACTTGATCAGGAACAGTTTAACTGATAATTGGAGACTTCTGCATGTTCTTGGACCTGTGAACAGTAGTAATTTTTTATTGATAGTCTATTTCAGGAAATATCCAAATTATATATAAATCTATTGAAGCAAGGAGTCTAAGTTTTCTCATGTTTCATGGTACATTCCTAGTCTGGAAACTTAGAATTTTTTTTGAATTAAGACAACAAGCTTCTTATTATTCTCACAGAAGAATGTGGTTTTTCCCATTCTGGGTTTTCCATGTAAGTCCTAGTGTTATTGCTCTACATCATGTTAATGTTGCTTATTTGTGATTGTTTGTCTGAACATCAACCTGTGTAACTCGTAAATGTTAACAAAGACGTTTAAGGAGAAGTTAACACAATCAGGAACTTTAAAAAAAAAACTGATTCACACAACCTATTTAACCTTTTTATGCTGCTGAGATTAGATCAAACCAAATAGAGTGGTTTCGTTATGTAATAGTTTATTTCATAACATCATGATGAATATATATATTTTTAACAATATTTGTAGTTCTCATGTCTAAGCTAATTATACTACCAATATTTGGTACAAGTGTTAATGCTTGAATATGATGCTTCCTATCCTTCATATGAAAATCCTCATTTGTCGCTGCTTAATATCCTTAAAGAGTTATTTTCATTATTTTCTCAGCTTATCAGCATATAAACCCTATCATTATCAACGCTCTACAATCTTTGTATTGATTTTTTTTTTTTTTTTTTTGGCAGCGTGTTTTATACGTGGACATTGATATTCATCATGGTGACGGTGTTGAGGAAGCATTTTATACTACAGACAGGGTGATGACTGTATCTTTTCATAAATTTGGAGATTACTTTCCTGGTACAGGGGATATACGAGATATTGGATATGGAAAGGGGAAATATTATTCCCTTAATGTTCCACTAGATGATGGAATTGATGACGAAAGCTATCAGTCTTTGTTTAAGCCAATAATGGGCAAAGTGATGGAAATTTTCAAGCCCGGTGCTGTAGTTTTACAATGTGGGGCAGACTCTCTATCTGGAGACCGATTGGGCTGCTTTAATTTGTCAATTAAAGGTCATGCAGAGTGTGTCAAATATATGAGATCTTTTAATGTGCCACTACTCTTGCTTGGTGGAGGTGGCTATACAATTCGCAATGTTGCTCGTTGCTGGTGTTATGAGGTAAGAGGCATATTCTTGGTGATTACGACGTGCAGCTACTAAACTCTTCTAATATACTTAAAAGTTCTATTTTTTAGTTATTAAATAGGTGTTGTGCATGTACGTCAACTTAAAGACACTAAAAATGGTTGTGCAAGTGTGAGATGCTTCATACATATCTGAACGTTTCTGGGACTAAGGCATGTTATTACTGGGATATCATTTGATGTCCAAGTTTATAAAACTCGGATATATCACTCCAAAGATGCATTGAATAATTAATTTATTTAATGCATTCAAGCTTACGCTGATAAAGCAATACAACTATGGTGTGTTTAATCATTAACGTGCTTCAATTTTAAATTGTCCATATGTGCATGGCATGTTTTCTGTAGGCCCATGCTTACTCAGTTAAGTCATACCCATGCATACTAAAGTTCACTTTGAACCAAACTCTAACTCCACCACAGTCTTTAAGTTCCCAGATTATGATGAATTCTCACTTGGATAGTTTTTAAGGGACCTGGACTCAGAGACATACGATTTTTATAGTCTTACTTCTGTTAATGTTGAGGTTGTTGACACTTGACACGTGAAGATTTATGATATATTCCACTCACCTTGTCAGTTGGAAAGAAATTCCCTTAGAAACTTGTAACTATGCGCTACAATGACTGGACCATTTAATTACTCTTAAATTGTTCTTTGAAATTTATTTAATTATTTTTTTATTGGTGTGAAACTTAATTAGCCTGTTATATTAAGTTAATAAATTATTTTTTCCTTCCACCTGCTGACATTTGTATGTATGACATTCTAGAGGATAGAAATTATAGTCACTCATCTCATTTGTGCTTTTGTGGACATCTTCGAACTTCTGACATGGTATGAGTAGACAAAAGTCATGAGTATCATGACTAGATTAGAAATAATGATGACGACTACAATGCAACTAAACTAGGACAGCAAATGATTACTTATCTTTCCTTTACCTTCGTTAGAAATTTTGATATCGTTGCAGACATATTAGAAACATTTTAAATTATTTTTATACTATGATAAAATGCCTTTTGAAGTTATATTGTTGTGAGACTGCGCTTGCTTCCAAACTGTTTTACTAGAGCTCATAAAGCATTCCGCAGGTGTCTCGAGAACTTTCTACAGTACATTATGGGTTCACCAAAAGACTGTAGGTGTCAGCTAGAAATGGTGACACTTGGTAGCTTCCAGTATCGCGGGCTATACGCAATCGATCGGATTAGATAGATATCCTTTCAACACAACATAGGTCATCGAAAAGATGCCTTGGTGGTGAAATGGTAGACACGCGAGACTCAAAATCTCGTGCTAAAGAGCGTGGAGGTTCGAGTCCTCTTCAAGGATATCGAATGTCTGTGTGGGAAATTGATCATGAATTTGTGTATAAAATTCATCTGAATGAACATTTCCAACTTCTACAAAACCAACTCCTTTCTTCGCTGTAGTTAAAAGAAAGTGAAGGAGGAGAACCCGATTTAGTATTTCTGTTAGCACAACATGGTCAATTGTGACTGTTTCTTGAATCATAACAAAGGAATCGCTTAGCTGATTTGGATTTTAAACAAAAGGAACAACAGAACTTTTGAAGGAGAGAGAGGAAGCAGTAGCGACCTATGGGATAATGAGAAATTTTGTAGTGTCTTCATTGGTTTCTATAGATTAAGGAGTTCAAGGATTTTTCTTTCTCCTTAGCCATTCTAGGGTGGAAAGCCTTGTGTTCTTGAATTTCTTTCTACGCTTTTTTTTTAGAGGATACCTTACCCTGAATAATACCAGTATGATGGCAGAAATCTCTGAGGAGATGGACCAAGCCGATATTCCTACTTACTTTCTTGGGATTTATATCTTTGTACAAAGGCAGGCTTTCACCATCAAACAACAGAGTAGAGTGGGTCTCTGATAAATGGAAATTCATATTATAATAATGAACAAATCATTGTTTATCCAGAAAAAAAAAAAACGAATTTCCATCCCCGCAAGAAACCAATAGGAGGAAAAAAAAAGAAAAAGAAAAACCTATCCATTATTATGTAATCCTCTCCTTGTTTTCTGTGAACAATAACCTAGTTTCATCTGTGTGATTTTTTCAATTTATTTTCTGTTGTGGGATTCCAGTGTCTTTTACTTTTGCTAAACAGTTTATTTATTTAACAGACAGGCGTGGCACTTGGAATTGAACTTGATGATAAGATGCCACAACATGAATATTACGAGTATTTTGGTCCAGATTATACTCTTCATGTTGCTGCTAGTAACATGGAGAATAAGAATTCTTGGCATTTGTTGGAAGACATCAGAGCCAAGCTCCTTGATTATCTTTCAAAGCTTCAACATGCACCGAGTGTGCAGTTCCAGGAGCGACCACCGGATACAGATATTCAAGAGGTTTGTACTCATCAGAAAATCTACTTAAATTTTATCATCAAAGATCTCACCGTCCCCCTATTTGTATCTTTATTTTTTGCTTGGATATCTGAGGGTATGTGTACTTTTGTTCAAATTACACATTTCAACAATCTTGACCTGCTTTCGATCTCCCTTTCATTTATCTTTTCCCCCAAGCAAAAAATAATATCCTTTATACCACTATAAAAAGTCGGGATTTGTTATATTTTCAGTTTCCAGATGTCGAATTTATTGAACTGGTTTAATGATTTTTATTCGTTATATCTTATCCATCAAGTTTTCTTGTTATTAGTTTTCCTTCCTCATGTTAGATTTTGTTTCTTAACTGAATAGCAAATGTGCCACTGCTAACATAACATAGGAATTAACAGAAGTCTGTTCAAATATCCTTTGAAAAGTAAGGATAGTTGAGGCAGAGGTCCATATTAATGATACTAGGACCAATGCAAATTACTAGTCCTCCTTTGAAGCCTAGAAGTAAAATAAAAGGGTGTTTGTACCCAAAGTAATAATTATGGTGTGGCCGTATCCAATAATGAATAATGACATGCTGACTGTTGAGCAACGTGGAAAGAGGAGAATATCATGAAATGTGGACAGATTCTGAGACTTCTTCCTTTGGCCATGAAGAAGTGTAATTAACATTGATGATAAGTCTTGGCTTGAGTTTTGAGAGTCAAATTTGTCAGATATATTTGTATCAGCCAATTGGCTGATATGATGGGTTGATTTTAGAAATGTTAAGGGACCTATTCCATTCAAACTTCTCTGCAAGTTTTCATTTACTGCTGCAGTGATAGACAGCAAAAGATGCAAGGTTATTTCTTGACATTAAGTACTAGTTTTGCTTGCATGTGAAGTGCATTCTTTGCAGCTTATTGTACAAGAGATGCCTGCTCTTCTCTCCTGAAGAAGATTTGGAATTTTAGTCTCAATAAGATTTAATATGCATCTTTGTAAAGAGAAATTATGAACTGCATCGCATATTGTCTCTGTTCACATCTGTAAATATTTGCTGCATTGAAAGGTATTCTATAATTTTCTACAATCTAGTTTCTTCCTCTACTATTGGCTTTAACGCCATAATTCTGCTACTTAAGCATTAATAAATATTTAGATACATATTATGCTAGTCATGGGTTCTCTCATTTCATGTTTCTCTGAATCTTATTGGGATCGGTGGGTTGCTATCTGCAGCAATAGATTTTTATACCTGCATCCATGGACGGTCCTTCACTGAAATAGTGGAAGATTATGAAAGATAACTTCCTACTTGTTACCACTGTATACTTGGTCCAGATTAGATGCATGGCACATGAATAGCAAGGTTCTCCTGTCTAATGCACCATGAAATCTAGCCAGTTCTAGCTATCAGATTGATAATCGAATATGACTTGATAAAAAAATGCAGGCAAAACTGTTTTACTTACATGCTTCTCATGCAGGCGGATGAAGATCAAGTTGGCGAAGATGAAAGATGGGATCCTGAATCTGACATGGATATTGATGATCAACGGTGCCATTAACTCATTCAGTCTCTTTTATCTTCTTTATCTTTTTGTTTTTAAAAATATAAATTCTAATATCAGATTGCATGCATGCTTTTTTATGTTCATACAGTAGGCCTCTTCCTAGCCGAGTGAAGACAGAATTTCTTGAACCTGAAGCAAAAGACGTGGTATTTATTACTCCTTTTATATTGTGTTTCTAATAAATAGTTGGTTAGCTTCAAATTGAAAGAGCGTTGTTGTAACTTTTTGTTTTCTGTTAGCATACACTTCTTTTCCCACAGATGAAATGAACTTTCCATTCTCTTACCTTATTTGCTTCTTCTTCATTTTCTGCATCCATGTTTTTCTGATTTTACTTACTGTCGTCTAGATCTTTTGTTTGGAAATTTGCATAAAACCATTGACTTTATTATGTTAATAGGGATAAGATTCACGTTGTACAGAGGATCATGTTAACATAAAGATTGATTACTATAGTCATTAAATCACGATTACCGATAAAGATTTGAAGAGGATGTAATGTGAATGATTAGAGTAGTTTAGATGAGATGGAAAATACTAGAGGGATTTTATATAATCGAAATATAACTACCGAGTTAAAAGGTGAATTCTATGAAGCAACTAGACTTGCTATGCGCTATTAAACAAAAAATTGAATCCTCGAGATTTGGAACACTTACCTACGTCCTTGAAATTGGAAATCACACTTTATGATTCCTATTTGTTGTTTTCAGGGCGACAACATGAAAGAAGATGAACATAATAGAGAAGCAGAAAGCAGGCATTCTCAGGGACCACTTGCTTAAAGGTTTAGCACAACTTCACAGGTCTTGTACTACCCCTAGAATTTCGTCAGGGTAAAACTTCAGTTCAGTAAGTTCACTTTGAGTTGGAAAACCGAATTTGGATTCGTAACGCTGTAAAATGAAGACAATTTTTATGTTGTGTGTTAGCAAAGCTTATTGGTGATGCCAAAATGTTGTCTTGATGAATTTTATTTTAACTTAGCTACTATAGGATTGTCCCATCTCATTTTCTTCCCCTTAACCTCAGTTTTTCCAATATATTATATAGTTGCTAAGTTAATAAATATATATAATATGGGAGTGATATTAGTAAACTTCAGGACCCCGTGGAGTTAGTTGAGGTGCGCGTAATACATTACAAAAAGATCAAAATATAAAAAATACTAAACAAAATAATTGAAGGATCAAAATAATAATAATAACAAAAGATAATTAAAAAAAATTAAAAAAAAGTTGTCAGTCGCTGAAACCAACGGTTGACGACCACATTAATAAAGCAAGGCTTGCTGTGCTTTATTATGAATTGGCTTTGCCTTGCATGAAAATCTCATGCAAGGCAAAGCTGATACCCATATTCCTGCGCCCGGTGCTCGGCGCGCGCAAGAGAATGAGATTGTAAATCGGAAATAAGTAGAAATATCTTGATACTAATAGAAATCACTGCAAAAAAAAATGTTGAGGTTAGGGTGTCAAATTGTAATCTTTTTGTTTTTCAAGGACTTAAAAGTGTACTGAAAAGATACGTATTTGCCTGATACAGATGTTATGCAATTAATGAAACATAGAATCACTAATTGCTAAGAAACTGTTTTGGAGTCTTGGACTTCCTATTTAGAAATTTAGGTATAAATTGTAAGTTTAAAAAGTTCAACAATTTTCATTTTATTTCTTAGTTTTGGCAACATTACATCTCGTCTGATTGTGTTAAGTAGGAGAAAAGGGACAACCAAAATTGTAGTAGTAGATGTATAGAGATTTTTCCTACATGAGATTTCAAACGTATTTACTCTTCCAAAAGTTCACTAACAACAAAATCAATGGAAGGTAGTATATTACGAGGTAGGATTGATCCATGGAGTTCTTCAAAATCATCACGTAGAGCCATAAAAATAAATTCGATATTGCAGCTTTTTGCGCTTAATATATGGTTTATAAGCCTGAAAGTCACATTCTCTGTAAGAGCCAAGCTGATTCCAAAGATTAGTCATTGTAAAATAAAATTCTTAAATACTTATATTTTTTCTGTTTTAGTGCTCGAACATTAGTTTCTAATTGAAATTTTGTTGCAAAATTAGGCAGTATAAATAATCGTGCCAAATGATCACAAATTTCCTTAGTTGTTTTATATTTTGTCAACTGTACACCAACAGAGTGTTTAACACTTCAACCAAATTAAATATCCAAGTCGTAATTTTGACATTGTTTCATATTTCATGTACGAATTAATTATACAAACTTTATCATCATTGATAAATGTATTTTAAACTCTTATTTGGATATAAAAATATAGTTATTTAATAATTCTTTTAAGCAATTATAATATAATTTATTGTATATTTCATTTATTAGGAAAAACATGATGATTGAAAGTGTAATTGAAATAAATACATGAAAAACGACGAAAATGATGAAGTCCAAAGTTTGAGAACCAAATTGCAAATATCTAATAATTGATTTGGACTACAAGATGATACTTTGAAGTTTGCTAAGAGATAATTTTATGTAATTAGAAGTAAAAAAATAAATGGAATATAATCAAAATATATCACAAATCAATTTTCAATCGCTGAAGTTATGTTCCAGATTATTAGTCAAAGTTTAAGACTAGTTTTTGGCATAATAAACGTATAAATTGGAAAAAAAAAAAAATAAATCTATTTCTAGCATAGTTGTGTCCATTTGATTTCGCTTTTCAACTCACTTTGAATAGCTTCAATAGAATATCGGGAGAAAAAATTACGATCAAAATATTGACTGTTGTGTAAAGACAAAAACATGAGCGTGCAAATGTAACTTCCTTTATTCGATTGTAACTTTTTTGAAAATCAATTTAAACATGTTTTCCAGCCAATTTTCAACTCCTACAATTACCTAACAATAGAATACATTAGAGGCACCTCTCCTACAAAAACTCATACACATATTACATCTATAATTCCATTATTTCATACACAAAAAGAGACAAGTTCATAATATTGTAAGATACAATCAAAAAGCAAGTGCAAGAACTAAATCAATTGAAGAATTCATCCAATTTTTGGGCAAAGAGTTGAAGAAATAATTGAACATTCATCAAGATTTCATTGAAGAGATTTAAGAACATCAAGATTATTCTTCTTTATTCATCAAATTCATAATATGGGTGATGTTCTATAGAATTAGTATGTTTTTTTTTGTACTTTCCATATGTTAGGCTAAATTTATAATTGTTAGGATGTAGACGAACCATTGTTATAAAGTTTTTTACACAAAATAAGTATTTTGACGTTCAATATGTGTGAATTCATGGATGATTGCTATTGAGTTTTAATGTATTTTCAATTGGTTGATCGCCAATTGTGTTGAATGTGATTTTTATTGATTTTTAGATAAATAATAGAATAAATTGCACTTATAACAATAATTATAAAGTCCGATAGGAGAAAAAGATATATTATTATATTTTACATGATTTTTATAGATGTTCTTGCGTGTTTTCATGTTCGAATATTTCATAAAGATACATGAATGTCACATGAAAGAATAGATTTAATCGTATTAAAAATAGATTAAAACAAGGTTTCAAAGTCTTAGCATTCATCTCACATATTTGACCAAAAAAAAAAAGAAAAATCACAATTAGCTTAATTAATGTAATTAGGTTATTTAGTATAAATACTCAAACCAATATGATTATTCAATTAATGTGGAAATTAATTGACATTATTCTCATGTGTTTGACACTTTATTAACTACTTTATTACTTATTCACGATCTCTTTCACTTGCGAAAAATCAAATGATTAATCATCAACATTATCAAACTTAGGTGATTTCAATACCAATTACATAATCTCACATTAGTTTACCCTCCAAAAAAAAAAAAAAAACATCTTGATCACAATACTCAATTAGGAATAGGTTTCCCCCATCTAATCTCATATTAATGGATTGAGGAGAATCATCATTTGCACTTGGCATCATAAAATTTCAATCAAGAACCAACAATCGAACAAATATTAAAATCCCAAATAACAATTAAATCAGAAAGTAGCGAAAAGAATACCGAACATTAATATGTGAATAATATCAATATTTCTTCCTTCACACCATAAAACAAAGTATTCATATGGATTGAAACTTTAATACCATGTGAATTTTTTGTAAATGTAAGCAAGATGAAATAGGAGATTCCAAACACCAAATGTGCAATTGATATTAAAAAAAAGAGAGTATGATTATAAGAATTTTAGTAGTCTAATAAGTAAAATGATTAAACTATTCTAACCAAACAAGTAAAAATACAAATATACCCTTTTTAACAATATAAAAAGGTACAAATTATACAACTCCTTCTCTATAATTTCTCGTTATTTTAGTAACAAATTTGATGAAATGATATGGTTAAATATTAATGCCCTCTTCTAAAGATTTATGACCAATAATGCAATTTTCCCGAAATATTCTTCGTCCCATTTTAGAGTTTCTCTCGTCCATTTTTCCCATCATCTACCCAGAGAAAAAAAAAAAAAAACTAAACGCGACTCTATAAAACGCTTTTGTAGCTTTTAATTTAATTGTAAAGCACGTGACACAAGGATAAACCTTATCTGTCTCTTGAATTGGACTCTCCTGTCAGCTTATTCCCCTTCATTCCACACAGAAAAAGAGTGTGAAAGAGAGCTGCAAAGTGGGTGAATCTCGGTTCCTTGCTTTGTGGGTGTTAAGGTTTTTCTCCAGTCTCTCTAATTCCGTGCTTATATTCCTCAATCTTGTTCAATTCTTGCTAATTTATTTATTATTTGATGCTTGGGTAGCTCAGTGTTACATTTTTCCTTGTTCATTTTCTGGTTCTTTATTGGTAAACAAACCTCATTTGTTCTAGGAAAAGAAGAGAAATTATAACGGAAACCTTATATATTTTGCGCCCCCCCCCGGGGGGGGGGGGGGGGGGGGGGTTGTTGTGGGGGCATTTTCTCAGTTACAAAATAATCAAATACAAATATCGTTTTAATAAAGCATTTGTTCATTACAGGAAGCCGCTGTAACTGGATATTAGTTCAATCGCTCGCAATTGTTGGGCAATGGCATCTCCGCTTGGTGCTTCTATCCAATCCAGGTTAGGAGCACGCTAACAGACAACACTTTTGCAGAATGAACACCTATTCACGTAATTGTTTTGTTTTTAGTTGAATGCATATTTGGGTGTTATTCTGAGGCTTTTGAAACATTATGGCTTTATATCAGTAATTTAAGAGGCCCTTTTCTTGGAGAGGCAAATGGAATCTGTATGCCAAAAGTAGCTATATCTCGAGTTGGCTTTATGAGAAAGACTGTGGAATGCAAGGAATCAAGAATTGGCAAGCAACCGATACCAGTGCCTTCCAATGTGACAATCACAATGGAAGGCCAAAATTTGAGTGTAAAGGGCCCATTGGGACAGCTTGCTATTACTTATCCACGAGAAGTCATGGTTGATAGGGAAGACTCGGGAGTTCTTAAGGTGAAAAAGGCAGTGGAGACAAGGAGAGCCAATCAAATGCACGGTTTATTCAGGTACACTTTCACATTTCTCTTTTTTTCTTAACATATCTTCATTGCATTCTCTTTTCTCTACAATGTTATTACATAGTTAAAGATTTTTCTTCAGTTCCTGAATATTCAAAACTCCACCTGAGGCTAGTGAGAAAATTTTAAGCGTACCAAACTTCTTAAATAGTTGAGCAGAGATAATCTTGAATTATTTCTGCAAAAATATTTTTCAGAATTTTGGTAGTCAAACAAGGTGTGGTGATTTCTCCATTCTTAATCTTTTGTTTGATAAAATGTCTATTGATTTCAACACGTTTGGTCTGATAATGATGAATTGGGTTGTGGGTAATGTTGATTGTAGTGTTCTCACAATAATTTAGACAGGGTGTGGTGATTTCTCCATTCTCAATCTTTTGTTTGATAAAATGTCTATTGATTTTAACACGTTTGGTCTGATAATGGTGAACTGGGTTGTGGATAATGTTGACTGTAGTGTTCTCACAATAATTTCTCAATAGTTTTTTTAGGCTGCAATCTTAATTCGGGTAATTAGCACAAATCATCCCTATCGTTTTAAATTTGGCATTTACAACCCTATTTCAACATTTCTTTGTGGAGTTGGTATTTTCTGTCTATTCCTGATCATATCAAAAGGGTATTTTTGTCAAATCACTATTCATTTTTTTTAGTTTTAATGACTCAATTAAAAAATTTAATTGAAAGTTTAGTTACTGTAAATAAAATGTACACTAATAATATTATAATCAACTACATTAAAAAGGCTAAATCATAATCATTAATTTTTATGGGAACCATATTTTAGCTAGTAATTGACAAAGACCTTTTAAAGATAGTTCTAACCGACTGATATGCTGAATTTAATTAAAATTGAAAAGAATGATTAACAAAATTTAGTGCATGCTTCTCTTCTACTGTTAATTACTTAACTCGTTAAACATATTTGATAAAATGAATTAAACAAAATTAGATGGATATTACTTAACTGAAGAAGTAGAATGGAGTGCAAACAAGAAATGGACTAGGATTCTTCTTCGCAGCCTGCAGGGAAAAAGAATGAGATTAATTCACAATTTTTTGTGTTGGACTGTTTGTCAGACTTTATGTTTACGTAGGAAAAATAGTGATTTGACAAAAATACCCTTTTGATATGATCATAAATAGACAGAAAGGACCAACTCTGCAAAGAAAGGTTGAAATAGGGTTGTAAATGCCAAATTTAAAACGATAGGGATGATTTGCACAATGAGTGCAAACGATAGGGATGATTTGTGCTAATTACCCTCTTAATTCTTTAAGTATGATCAGTAGCACTTTACATATTCCTTCATCCATTTCCCAAAATGTCTCAGCACTCGAGTGAGCCACTACGGGTTTGTTCTTGCTTCTCCAGGTGGCTAGGTTACCTCGCATTATCCTGATGTTTATCTTTCATATGTAATTTAGCCTAGTCCGCTTTTGTGTATGCTTCAACTTTGAGGTGACCATTCTTTGATAATAGTGGCCTTCAAGAATAAGAGTAGTCTAATGACTGCTTCCAAGTGACACTGCAAAGGTGAATTCGTAAATAGACTAACTGGTGCTTAGTGCTTAGTTTATATTAGAACCCATGTAAGATAGGTGGATCAACTTCCTAACTTGTCTGACTTTCCTTTATAGAGAAGTTCCTTCGATGATGTCTGCTAATTGTTTATATTAGGTTCAATTTCTGTCCTTATGTTTGCAATCCAACATTTCCATCCATCAAGTTCTTGTACCAAACTTGGGTCTTTCATGACTATGAACATTAACAAATGCTGGACAATCAAATTTTTAACCTCTGTTTTGGTATGATTTATAGATTGGTTTAGAATTTCACTCATATTCTAACATTAATTTCAACCACACATTCATGATTACTTCTCATTATTATCCATACATTTCGTGGGACCCACTACTATTCCTTTTACTATTTCATTTTATAAGCCATTAATAAATTTTCCAAACAGAGTATCAACATGGTAGTGAGGTGAAAATTCAAAGTACGAAATGGGTCTTTCGGGAGCTCTGTGGGAGTTTTCAGATTTTAAGCTTTTGATGGCATCTTGTTAACATGATAGTTACCAGTCAAAGTCGAACTTGACCAAAAAAGCTCTGGAACATTCGAGAAAATAACAAAACTCGAGCTACTTTCAACAATCTTGTTTTCTTCTTTAACCAGTACTTTTTGTTGGTTGTGTTGCTGCACGAGGATTGATGAATCGTCACTTTTGCATGCAAGTGTGACTCCACAATAT
Source organism: Osmanthus fragrans (assembly GCA_019395295.1). Taxonomy (NCBI): domain Eukaryota; kingdom Viridiplantae; phylum Streptophyta; class Magnoliopsida; order Lamiales; family Oleaceae; genus Osmanthus; species Osmanthus fragrans. Next base: position 6,289,575 of record CM033355.1, on the reverse strand, counting down.
GGTTGAACTATTCCTTCTCATTGTTTATTTTAGCACAAACTGAATTTTGTGTATTTTATCATGTGGCGTGACATGAAAATTTCAGCACCTTTGAATTTCTCATTGAGAAGATAGATCCAAGTAATCCTTAGACTTGTCAATGAACAAAGTAAACCATCTATGGGTACAATTAAAAAACAACTATTGAATTTCTCATTTGGAAGATAGATCCAAGAAATCCTTAGACTTGTCAACGAACAAAGTAAACAATCTATGGGTACAATTAAAAAACAACTAATGGATTAGTCCGACGAAGTTCGAACACCTGAGTTACAAAAAAAAAAAAAAATGGATACAGTTAAAAACTAGTGGATTAGTCGGGCGAAATTCGGACACTAGAGTTACCAAAAAAAAATAGTGGACCATAATTATGGACTATAGTAAATGGAATTAAAAATCTCTTATTACTCGAGGGAAAGAAAAGTGACTTTACCCACAAATCAAAATTTTTTTCCCTATCTTACATTCTCCAAATCAATGATGTACCGATACGGACAAGCGTGTCTGACACGATAGGATGCGCCGACACGCAATTTTTCAAAAAAAGTATTAGCATGACATATTGATTAAATTATTTAAAAATCTTCAGTTATATAGTATAAATTTAGTTTTATTGAAATCTTTTAAGCCTGTGTTTGTTCCCCATTTTCACCAGATTTAAGAAGGTTTTTGCCCATTGAAACAGTAAGTGGGCCCATATACAGCCTTTTTTTTACTCAACATCATGGAAATTCCCTGAAATGCCCCCTCCTTAACTATGAAATAAAAGTGAAAAAGGGTAGAAAGGTAATTTTGCTTCAAATGGACAATAAATGCACCTTCATCTCTATTGTGTAACGGTTGGAATTCTTCTAAAAATGAAAAACAAAATGGGGAACAAACATAGGCTAAATATGAGAATATATTTGTTATTTACTAATAACTTTCAATTAAGCCCCTGTTTGATTCTCATTTTTCCGAAAATTCATTTTTTTTTTCAATCATACATTCTTCAATAAAATAATATTACACGCAAACCCAAACATTTTCCTTAATTTTTAACCACACATTTTCCATCAATCAACTATTCAAAATGTATTTTCGCCCAAAATGGGAATCAAACAGGGCTTAAATATATAATATTTTTAATAAAAAAAGAAAAAATGATTATGGTGGAGCGTCTGAGAAGTGTCGGTAGCAACACGTGTCCGACACATGTCAAAGACGAATACGCTACCCTAGTTGAAGTGTCCGTGCAATAGAGGTCCAAATAGCATTAGCTTGTGTGTTCCCTTTCACTTCTTGATGTAAGATAGTAAATCGCTCCCTCTCTTTGGCATTGCCGATTCTCTTGGTAGGCCATGAAAACACGACATGTAGGATAACAAGTTCCAAAACAATTTAGGGATTTAGACAAGACTAAAAGCAATATTTGAGACATGTAGGCCTGAATATGAGTTCAATAGAGTTGAAATTGAACCTTTCCTATTAATGGGAATAAACGACCTGTTGGATACTTTAACAGTTGTTTCCTAAACATGAACTATTTTTGTGGGAATAAATGTCAATCTTCAGACATAGGGTCGGATGCCCGTGAATCAATTATCCGAGGGTTAGAGGATAAGCAGTTAAAGATAGTAAAATTATGGAGGAATTTCCTACATGCAAACTTTTCGCACAAGAGTCTTAATTGTTCTTTCATAAAAGGCCTATATGAGGTTAAATTGGAGCTATCCACTTGTTTTGAATATTCTCTGGCAGCACCTTGATAAGCCTTTTGTAACAAATTAATTATTTCCTTTATTGCCAAATTTGGTTTTCCGTGTAATATTTAGCAGATTTCTCTTGTAAGCCTTTTTTCAACAATAGTCGCCTTATTTATTGTCTTCATTCCCATTTCTCATACCACTTTGTTGATTTTGTCATGCAAGACAATACAGAAACCAACATTTAACTAGAGAATAGGCCAGAATCATATCGTTAGGATAAAGGCGACTACCTCTTGGTTTGTTGTCCTGAACAACTTTCATGACTGAATCTTTAGGTGTAGGTGGGTAGCTAATCACTACATATCATATTTCTTGGTGGTCTCCTTACTTGTTCCATAATGTCAATCAAAGTTTTTGCATCTGAGGCTTCCTAGTTCCTAATGCAGAATGGGAGAGAGAAACAAATGAAGAGAGACAAGTAGAAAACAAGAGAAGGAGAAAGGAGAGGAGAGAGAAGAAAAAAGTTATGAGAGAGAGGGAAACCTCTAAATTCGAGAGAGTAACATTATAAAAGAACTTAAACTCTATGCAAGCATTAACTAAAGGTTAAACACTTCTTTGGGCACTAAACTTATAGGTGTGCCTTTGTCATCAAACTTAATTTTCTTAGGAAATTATTACTAAACTTCTAATTTCTTACCCTGTTATTCACTCTACTCAACCTTGTCTTTGAAAACTATCATAACGGTGCAAAAGAAAATCCTACATGGAATAACTTCAGACCTTAAGTTTAGAATAGTCTTGTGGCTATGTGAAGAATTTCTTACCCCCATAGTCACTCTAATTTCACACGTTATTATATATGTTTGCTGGTGCGCTAGTGGGTTTGAGGGTAGCTTGTGTACTTGATTGATGTAGAATGATGCTGGATTGACTGGCTAAATTAAGCTGAACGTTTGGGCGGGGCATCGATTGGGATGCAACAATGGATCATTTTTCTTTTCCCTTTTTTTTTTTTTTGTTCATTGTGCTAATGTATAGATTTGTGGCTATGTGGAAGAAGGGACTTCAGTGTTGATGAAGGGGAAGGAAAGCCATGGGGATTCCTGGAATACTCCAAATTTTTGATCATTTTGTTTTCTCTCTTCAAAACGATCCTCTTTCATATATCCAATATTTCTTTCTGATCCGTCCGCATAGACCTAGCAGCAGCTGTTTCTCTGTCGTTTTAAATATAATTTAGGGCTTATTTTTTTCTCCAAAATCACAGATCTGAAAAAGGCTTCTTGATTCTCACTCTTCATATTAATATTTTCATTTCTTTTTGCTTATCTACATTCACTTCTTTGCTACCAGCATAATTTATTTTATATTTTATATTTTCAGAAATGGCATCCCATGAATTAACCATAAAATTCAATCTTGGTTTACTTTCTGGACCTTCTACATCTTTAGAATTGAAGAAAACTCAGAGGTGTTCTCATGTCATCTTTCTCTGAGTAAATGTAAGATATATTTTTCTAGTTATTGACAAACAAAATTTCCGGGAAAAAAAAAAAAAAAGGGAAGCATTTTTTGTTGTATGTCACGTGATGTTATAAACAGGATTTCGTGGGCAAGAAACAACAAATTCTACTAGAGTAATTGATGTTCGACATAAATGGAGAAAATCATGGAGGAGATTGATCCTTAAAACTCGAGTATTCCGAGACCTTAGTTCTATTCTAAGTTGTAAGTAAATTAAAGCAGTATTGAGTTGCTGTCTGGATTGTTGTTATAGTAAAATTTTTCCTCTACAATATTAAAGCAATCTCATAGAACGCCAGTTCAGAAAGATTTACGTTGTCAAAGATACTGAATAGCCGGAGCCCACAGAGTAGTTTATGCTGCAGTACTCACACCGGTCCAATAACAAATCAATTTTGGTGGTGTTGAATTGTGATGAATTCATACTGGTTGTGTGAATTTTCTCAAGAATCATGAAAAGTAATTTTACTTTCTTTTCTATCTTTTCTCCTCGTCTTTATATTCTTACTTTGTCTTGATTCTATGCAATATTACACATCTTCTTAATAGTGTCCCCTTACAAAAGTCTATGACCCTCAACAACAGAACCCAAATTTTGTGCTTCAAAACAAGCTCTTAAATCCCTTGTCATCATTCATAAACTACTTTTTTATGATGACGTTTTCAAATTATATTTGGATTATACTGCTGGTATTCCTCAATTTATCTTATTTTATCTTGTCAGGACCCTTACCGATAACATGGTGGTGGGTGTTTCTAAAGGATTTGAGAAGAAACTTCAGTTGATAGGCGTAGGATATCGTGCTACAGTTGAAGGAAAAGACATTGTTCTTAATCTCGGGTTTTCCCATCCAGTTAGGATGACAATCCCTGATGGCCTGATGGTGAAAGTGGAAGATAACACGAGAATCACTGTGAGCGGGTATGACAAATCTGATATTGGTCAATTTGCTGCGTCGATTAGGAAGTGGAGACCTCCAGAGCCATATAAAGGTAAAGGTGTAAAATACGCGGATGAAATAGTAAGAAGGAAGGAGGGTAAAGCTGGCAAAAAGAAGTAAAGATGGTTGTATTTTTGTGTATGCCTCCTCTCCCATTTCCTTTCTAAATATTTCTTCAAAGACATTTGGGACTAACCTGGTTGAGAGTTAGGCATTTGAATGTGTAATGCAGTGACTTCCTTGATCAAGCAGTATTTCATTTATTTTGACAAACTTAAATCCCACCTCTTACTATTACACAAGTAGGAAGATCACATGTATAGACAAGTTTTTAGTCAGTCAACTTTGTTTCAAAGTGGTCATTAAAATTTGTTGTTTATAAACATTTTAAATCATAAATAGATACAATTGAGTGTTCGAAAAATGGGTAGTATTTCGAAATGTGTAAATGAAAAGTAGTTTAAATGTTTCATAAACATGAATCAAATATAGGTTTCTAACAAAATATTTATTGAAACGTCTCTGATTTAATAAGGTCTTCCATGTGACTAAGAATTTAACTGATTGACTAAACCTTCGTTTGGTCTTCATTATTTCAAATTTTAATGAGTGAAATAGTATTTGTTTTGGAGAATGTGTGGTTTAAAAAAAAAAAATTCGTTTTACGTATAATATTATTTTATGAAAAATTGTATGGTTGAAAATAGGAGAGAGAAAAATAAAAACTAATTTAATGATTAATAATATGAAATTTGGTTATTAATTGGGAGTTTTTACTTTTGGGTTAGTCTATATGTACGTTTCATGGTGTACATAATAGACTACACCCCCTCATTTCACATGGAGGGAGGCCCACGAATATTTAAGCTCTCGTTTGATTTTTATTTTTTCACCATAAAAATGAAAAATATGATCGTTATCTATCACATTCAGCCATCATATTTGACTTTACATCTCTTGTGTGGGATCCATAACAACTATATTTTTCATTCTCATTTTACAAAAAATGTGTATCAAATGGGGCCTAATTATGTGTGGGCTCCCTTTCATGTGAGGGGGGTGTAATCTATTATTTACATTATTATGTACATATAGACTAATTCTTTACTTTTTACTCCTTTGTTTTCACTTCCCAATTGAATTGTCAACGAAGATGGACCCTCAATAGAATCACCAATCTGTCGCTTTCTGTTGTTTTACAGTTTTTATTTTCACTTCTTATTTATGTTTGTTGAGGAATAATCACGTGAAAATCTTGCACAGTCCAGTCCAATGTCGTGAGGTTTGTTACTCGTTAGATAGTTGTCAAACGATTTAGTTTGCGGTTTTAAAGTTGTTTTGAATTTTTTATTTTGGAAAATACTAAAAACGCATTTGATTTGGTATTTATGAAAATGCATTTTTAAAAATGAGAATAAATTTATAACATAAAATCCTAAACGTATTTTTGACGTTTTGAATGTTTTCAATGAAAAATCTGAAAACGATCAAAATAAAATCTGAATTTAAATGAACACAGATTAAAATAATATTAGTTCATTTCATTAATTTTTATTTTATTTCGATATTTTAAACATAATCTATTATTTCTTTTTATTTCTTTTATAACGAAAAAATGTTATAAGATCCACCAATTTTAAAATATATATATTACTTGATAATATTAACATAAAATTATTCTATTTTTACATAATAATCAAATGTCATGAAACATTTTTAAAATTTTTTCAAATCAAATGCGTTTTCTAGGTTTTTTTTGTTTTGAGAAATAGTTTTTCAAATGACAAATCAGATATGTTTTTAACAATCTTAAAAACACTCTCAAAACAGAAAACTGAAAATGAACTCAAAACTGAATACCGAAATACAAACCAAACGAGCCCTAAATTTTCGTATTTGTCAATAAAAGAAAAACTCCTACGAACAATTACTTATAATCTATAATATATTAAATATCACATTAAGTGAAAATTATTTTTTGAACGATTTTATCCTTTCTATAATTCATCCAATAATACACAACTTTTCATTTTTTCGTTATGTATTAATTTCCAATTAAAGATCATCTCACATTCCCTAAATCATTTATATACCAAATAATTAACAATGAATTTTCCGATTAAAACCCTCCCCCCTCTTCATAGCCTTTGCATTGCGCTAGCAAATTTGGACGTGTATAATTGGTGGGTTTGGTGAATATGTTTCTCAAAAGAGATTAATTCTCCTAAGTTTATGTACACATTATATATTTTCGGGATTATCCAATTAATTTAAGAGTAAATAAATTATTAAAGTTCATGTACACTTATTTATTTTTAAAAATATTTGTTTAATTTTATGGTACAAATTATTTTCCAAGTTCACCTGCACACCCTTTTTGTCTAAATTAATTTTCAAGATAACGAGTATATAAAATTATTATTTTTTTCTATATTCGTTAATTAAAATTATTTAAATTTCATGTTCGTGAATGTATTTGATTATTCTCATAAGTATTTGATGTGAATGAATTAATCTCTCAACTATTTAAACTCTTTTCATGAATAATTTAGACGTTTTACTCATCAACTTTATTGGAATTTATTTGATGATGGGCTTTTTCTTTTGATTATTTTTTGTGGAAATTACATATTTCCAAGCGTGTGAAGATCTCAGTTCAAAAGTCATGCCCAAAAGTTTTGTATGCAAACATCAGGTGTGAAATTAATAATTAATTAATTATATATTTTCCATAAACCTTAATCCAATTCAAATCATTCTCTCTCTCTCTCTACCACCGCCATCTCTCCACATTTCTCACCCCAGCCTCGCGAATCGCCGACCAAAAGGAGTGCGATTCGCTGTGAGTTGCAGCAGTGAATGATCGACTTCGTGACTCCTACGTTCGTGCAGTACTACTGTTGTTCAGCGCTCAGATCGACTTCGTTGATGACGAATTAGCGAGGTTGAAGGCAATTGATTTGTTTTTGGAAGATCGGGTTCGTGAATCGTGATAGGATTTGAGTTCCTTGAATGAAGTGGCGGTGGATTTGGGTGGTAGGGCGAGCCTTGGAGCGGAGCTTGTTTAGGGCCCAATTGGGAGAGGTTGTGCAGGGCCTATACCTAGGGTGAATATTTTGATCTATGGGTGGTGGTTTTCCGATGTGTAGGCGGCGAGAGCTGTTCGTCTTTGTTGTGTAGTAGATTTTTCCGTTCGTCTTGATTGTGTGGTGGTGAGATGTGCGCTTCCGTTTGTCTTTGTTGGTGGTGGCGATAGGATTTTTTTTTTTTTTTTTTTTTTTTTTTTTTTTTGTGGTTGTGGTGTTTTGCACGTGGCGGTGGTGTTGTGGTGGTTGATTTTGGGATTACTATAGTAACACCATCAAATTTAGTTGGTGAATTAGGGCCGCTGTGGGTATGTCGGAGTTTGGTGTGTGGTTGTGCTGTGGGGGTGAGTTTGTTGTTTGTTTGTGATTTTGGAGGTGGGTGGGAGTGGAAAGGGGTTGGGGATTTCGCGTTTTGGAAGATGGTGGTGTGGTCTTGGCGACGGTCGCAGGGCGAGGGTGGACACAAGTTGCGGTGACAATAGTCATAGTGTTGGTGGTGTGATGTGTGACACACGATTTGATGTGTGTGACCAATTATTTGGTTATCTGTGACTAAAAAAATTGTGACCAACTAATTTGAAAATCTGTGACCTACAATTTGTGACTAAAAAATTTCTGTGACCAACTAATTTGAAAAATTGTGACCAACAAATAAACTGTAACTTACAATTTGTGACATCGAAAAAACTTGTGACATGTAAAAATTTTAAAAATAATCTGTGACCGACAAAATATGTGACCGATAGATGAACTGTGACCTATAATTTTTTTGATTATGACCTCGACATAATCTGTAATTTATAAAAAAAAAATTAATTTGTGACCTCAAAATAATTTGTGATCTCGAAATAATTTGTGACCTATAAATTTTTTGATTTGTGACTTCAAAATAATTTGTGGCCTATAATTATTTAACTGTGGCCGTTAATTGTACAATTTTGATTTTATTATAATTAATTAATAAAATATTTCTAATTAAAAAATAAAAACCTGATTTTTGCATTTTCACAACTTTAAATATGAAAATTGAATTGTGCATATTTATTGCCTTAAATGTGGATTTTTTCCTTAATTATTATTATTATTATTTTTTTTGAATGGTTATAATTTTTAGGTGGGCAATAATTTGGTTGCATGAACCATAGATAAAGTAAATTTTGAAGGAGCTCAAGGACTTCAGAAGGATCTTCCTCTGCATATGGTACTAAATACGGAGCAAAATAAGATTATTGCGTTTTGTTCCGCTTGATATTCTAGACTTGTAATTTGGAAAATTGATAGATATTGATACAACTATCACCATAATTCGTCAGATGCTCTTATTATTTTTTATGGATAATACTTGTTATACACAAAATTATGTACACAAGGATATCTACACCCTCACATAAGGATGAACCTCACTTGAATAAAAAAACTTATGAGGTCCACCTCATGTGAAAGTGTGGACTAATACACATAGCACAACTCATTTTTTATATTGTAAATCTAGGTACAATCCATGAGATTCAAAATTCCATGACAATCATATGATATGTTTGAGCTTTTCCACATTATGTGATTACCGATGAATAAAAAGTTCATTCCACATTAACAATTTGAATTAACTATTATTATTTTTATATATTCATTATTATTTTTTATATATTCACTCATCTTCAAATATTGATTTTGTAACACCTATAAAATATTTAAGAATAACGTGTCACACATTAAAATATGACTAATTACTTTAAAAGTAGGGATGACAATAGGACGGTCTCCCGCTGAGCATTTTCCTGCCCTGTTATCCATTTAATGCGACGTGGGATAGAGACAGTGCCTTTTTTACGTACCAATTTAATTTTTAATTTTTTTATAATTCATTTTATTATCCCCATTTATTAAAGTGAGATAATAATATAGTTACTAAATTTTTTAATTAATTAATTTATTTTTAAAATTTAAATTATTGAAATATATTTACTAAACTTTTTATTATTTATCAAAATTTTTAGATAATTTTAGTTTCCATATTCTATTAAAATTAATGAAATATTGTGGAGTTTTAAAAAATGGGATGGGTCCCCCTTACCCCATACCTAGTGGTGGCTCGACACGGCTCGTTGTCCAACGAGCTCGTGGGCAACGAGTTGAGCCGAGTCGAGCTCGACTTGTGAGAAAAATTTAGCTTTGCTCGGCCCACGAATTCGTGGCTCGTGAGTCAGAACGAGTCGAGTAACAAGCTCGGCCCGTGAGCTCGTTTTTTTTTTTTAAAAATTGACGAGCCACGAACTGCTGACGAATGAATCCCAGCTCGACTTGTTTGACATTTTCTAAGTTCGGCTCATGATTCGGGCTCTTTTTAGTCGAGCCGAGCTCACGAGCTACTCGACTCAATTGCCATCACTTCCCATACCCGCCCCAGGGCGAAACCCCTGCTCTGTCCCAGACACGATTAAGTAGATAATTCTTGCCTCGTTTGGGACAGAACTCCTCGAATATCGGGATTTTTTGCCATCCCTATTTAAAAAGGCATTAGTCAGCCCAAAGTATCCAGCTAACCAAGGCCAAGCTAGGCCCATCTCGGCCCAAAAACTTAAGTTGCCTATAGTCTCCCAATGATCAGAGAAGGCAAATAGACAAACTCGCACAAATACGACACAGAATAAAGCTGCATTTCTGATTTCTTTAGAAATGACGAGGTTTTTATTTACCCCAAAAGAACTTGAAAGAAACAAAAGAAAAAATGTCAAACAATTTCTACACATCTAAAGCTTAATTCCAAGCTTAGATTCTATAATACGCCCCCCGCCCCCAAGACCCTCCAATTACAACTCATCATCAGCCAACCTGCCTGTAAAAAAAATGTCTTGAGTCGTAATTTTCCACCTACAAGCGAGTCATATGCAAGTTCACGAGCAGCTGGACCATCATAATATATTTTATCATTCTTAACCACTTGGTTCGGGCAAAGATAAGAGACAACCAGTGTTATTGCCCTTCAAGGTCAGTTGATTCGATAAAATGATTCTGATCCAATCTCTTCCTCCGATGGCATCATATTTAGATCTGGTAGAATAAAGCCTCCATTGTATGTCTCTTCGTCTTTTAATTTGCAGGAATGAGATGAAGCCAGTTCAAAACTAGGACTAAGTCGATGCTCAGTTGTTGCATCCAAAACACTCGTTGACTGTAGATTTAGATCCAACTGCAAAATGGCAAATTCCTAATGTTATTACTCCAATAATCAGAGCAAATGCAATAACGGCGCAGGCATAAGGATTACCTTCATTCTCTTCACGTTGTGGCTCCAGGCGCTCTGTTCACTGAAAGTCATTCGTGTTGAAGCCAATTCCTGTTTCACCAGTTATGGAATCTCAGTCAAATGGGACCAAACGAGAAGTACAAATATATATCCAATAATCACCAGTTGAATAATTTTTCAGTTAAATAAACCTACCTTCCTCGAATGAAGTTTCTCCTTCAAAACCAAGTTATCATCCTCTTTGAGCTCAGAAAATGCCTGCCAACAGTAATCATTCATTCATTAACATTGAAAAAGAACACATCATGCTCCAAGACGAGGTAGACATGCATATTTAAGCCGTAATCAAGTAATAATTCAAATATTAAAGATGACGGTGCAAAGAAAGGAAATAATATTAACCGGTTCAATAGAATCAGATTCGCAGCAGACTTGACAAAACATAAATGCATAATTTATTCACGAAAGGTTGAGATAAAATCAATTAAAAAATATAAACCAACACATGTACGCGACGTGGTAGGGCTCCACGTGAATTCAGGACTACATAGGAAGAAGACATAAGAGGGTAGAGGGGGACAGCTTACTAGTCATCCTCTCACGCTCATTTCAACTTCTCCATATGACTGAAATTTGACGTAAAGGGAATAATCCACAATACTCTTCCACAAATTTCAGCCTGCACCTCATAAGTTAAATCCATGAGATTCTACTCTACCCTCATGGTACTTTTTACACAAAGTACTAAATAATTAGTCCTGACCCAAGTAGTAAAATATATAATATGATGTCACAAATCAAAGATTAAAATTATAAGGATGCTCTACAAGATCATCCGCTCACGTGCCACGAAAACAAAAAGTGGCTTCTCATGGCAGCATGAAGAACAACGCCAAACATGCTCTAAGGGCACATCCAAAAGAAGCCGCTTAAAAAAGCAAGGCCAAACATGCACTAAGGGCACATCTGGATATGCATACATAAAAGAAAAAGGCTGCTGTAGACACTCCGTCAGTCGACGAGTTCTAGCCAACAATCAAAAGTGCATGATAAAATTAATTACACAAAAGCTCCCAAAAGAATTCACTGAACCATACGCACCCACAAACACGAAGAACGAAATTTCCCAAAAACCCACACCCCACAAGTGGGGTCCCACCTCTTCTTCTTCATGTGGGGCACCAACAGAACAGCTCAAGACCCAATTGTCGAGGGGTTCAACCCAGGGCATCAAGACCGGGCACAATTTTGACTATTCAGCAGCAAGGGTATTTTCGTCATTCAAAAGAAACCACTAGCATAAAACAAACACTCGTGAAAAACTGAAAAAATGGTTAGTGGATCTGGCGTTTCAAAAGAGAAAGGTACTCATATATTGAAAGCAGCGCTGACGATGAGGCATTAATAGGTCATAAGGGAGAAAGAGGCGAGAAGAAATCGGGGTTTTCACGGGTATTTAAAATTAATAATTTCCCACACCCCAATCGCAAAACAGAAGGCAGAATACAATTTACAGGTCAGCCATTAGTGGCTGATATAAATCCGTAATTTGCCGAAAGTTTTCCAGAAAAACGATGAGAAATGGGAGGGAAATTTTCTGAAAATTTGTTTTAATTGGAAAAAAAATAGACAAAAAATTCCAGAAATTTGAGTATTTTCAAAACTGTAAACTGGTAAAAAAAAAAAAAAAAAAAGGCCAGAAATCAAGATAAATATTGTTTACGTTTTCGAACACGAGAATGTTAATTCGACCGTGGAGAAGCTAAAATTAGTAAATATGGCCCAGATTTCATTAGGAATTCTATCGACCTGAAAAAGCGACCATTTTATAGATCGGACGGCCAGAAATCCGGCGCGAGCATCGAAAAACTGACGGAGACGTTATTCGTTATACACGATTGTAATAAAGAAGGTATCCTCAAGAGAGATGAAAATAACGCAAAAATTCTGTAAATTGTTATCGTTGGTTAAGAAACGGATAGAGGAGATGGAAAAAGACGTAATTAACGTCATCTGAAAGAGGTGAAAAGGTTAAGCGGGGGAAGAAGCGGCACAGGTAGAGATCTATGCCGACCAGAAATTTTCAACAATCTTCACGTTTAGAGGAAAATGAGACTACAAACCTTGGATCTGACGGAGGATGGATCGGAAGGTAGGCGGCTTGTCTCGTCGTAGCCGCCATCGCTTGGAGATGTAGCGCCGCCACTCCACGAAGTCAGCGGAGTGGTAGGGCTAAATCTCGTGTTCGTAGTATTGGTGGTGGCGAACTCCTTTTTCATCATAGTGACCGCCTTGGACCGTGTCTGGCGGATTCCCCACTTTTGCGGCGGCAAAGGTATAGAGCAAGGAGGCTTCGAAGATGGTTCCGATGAAGACGACTTCCGGAGCCGTAACAGTAGTTCCACCACCACCGTATCGTCCGTCAACGCTGCCCTTATCCAATCGTCCTTCATCATCACAAGCACCGGGCGTTCTTCTTCAGCTATTACAAGATTCAATAAAGATTATAGATGGGATTTTCGGGGGGGTATATAGAATGTTGAAAGAGAAAAGCAGTGCCGGTGTAGAGAGAGAGAGGATTATGCAAAGTAAGGGGAGGCGGAGAGAGAGCGCGTGCGTATATATATACGAGGGAGAAACAGAAGAACTCAATAAATATAAAGAAATTGTACCAAAATGAAAAGGAAAAATTAGAGTAGTTTCGTCAACTTGAGCGATTTTCGATTTCGTTGAAAGTAGGTAGGGTCTCGATGTACATTTTATTAAAATAAATGTCATGTTAAAATAAAAAATAACTAGAAACCAAAAATTAAAAAACTCAAAAAGATCAAGAAAAATAATATCTGTCCGTAACCAAGTTGGCTAGTGGCGATATGGGATAGGCAAATTCGAAAGGGTTGGAACCCCAAAACCTAGGGGAAGACCCCCTTGGGGGTGACGTTTGTTAATTCAAACAAATTATGGAGTTATCGACTCGACTAGGATCGATTGATTATTGCTTACTGAAACTGGTCGAGATTGCATTTAAACGATCGATTAAGTCATACGAAAGAAATATAAAATATGTATAACTGCTTTAAGTCATTAGTAGTAGTTCGATTCAATTTTTTTCCTTATGTAGGGCTCTCTTATATAGGCTCTAATACGTGCTTTCATGTTTGGAGGTGTGTGTCCTAGATTTCTCGTGATTTTTGACACATTATAGGGTGAGAGGATTGGATAGCCGTTGAGCCTACACATATTGATAAGTGATATATTATTTCATCAATGATTTAAGGATCTCCTAGTTGATCACAATCGACAATTTGTGATCACATCTCGATCGTATAATGGAGATAAATAAAGCCTCCTTTTCCTTTCCCTTGTCGATCGTTTTATTTCAATAATCCTATTTTCAATCGTTCTCACGATGAACTATTGATTGTCATAATCAGCATTTTGTTCATGGGGATCATGCTAATTCCATTGGCATCATTAACACTTCAATTTTTTTTTTATATATATTTTTATATGCCTTACTATTAATTTTCCTAATAAATCAAACGATATTTATATTCAATAACGTTATGTAATTTTAATGGGATTGCAAATCCAATCTAAATAGCGATAATGTAATATTAAATGATAAGTAGAATTAAATGAATTATTTAATTTCACATTTTATTTAACATATCATTTAATGCCATCTAAATTGAAGATGTACCAATAGAAAATAACATTACTCATTTATATTTTGTATTTTTACTCGTCACATACATTTTCATATATAACTATTTGCTAATGGACCAATTTAAGTTTTCTACAAATTAACACATTTATAATTGATCACATACATACACACTCCAAATTAAGAAGGCAATAATTAACAATAAATGCTAACCTACCCAAACCTCTAAAACATTGAAATAAATTCCAATTCAGCTGCAAATTGTCCTGATTCTGATTTATGTAAAGGGTAATTGGCACAAAACGTCCATGCTTTTGAAGGATTGTGTGGAAAACGTCATTACCTTTCATTTTTTGGTGGAAAACGTCCCTACCTTTCACTTTCTTGGTGTAAAACATCCCTACCTTTCATTTTTTGGCGCAAAACATCCATACCTTTCACATTTATTTGCGCAGAACGTCATTTTTCAATAAACGTAAAATGACCAATATACCCTCCTACTTAAATAAAACAAAAGAAAAGAAAAAGAAAAAGAAAGAAGAAATTGCAACTATAGACCCGAACTTTTGAAAAAGTGCAAATAACCCACTTGAGTTTACCTTCTTCCCACACCCAATCCCACCGCCGTCCGCCGCCCATTAACTTCAAAATTGAAGGAATTGATGCATCAATTGGAGCAATTGGAACTTGACACATTGTTGTAGTAACTTGAATTGAGTTTCCCATTATCGAATTGTTGTATTGGAGTAGGTTAGGATCTTCAATTGGTTGAAAAATGGGGTTTAGGGTAGGCCGGATGTTCTTATGTTCAAGCCCAAAATTTTTCAAGTTTTTGGGCGAAATTGATGAAGACCCATATGTCCATTAGGTGCGCCTTGAAGAGACGGTTCAGGTAGGGGTGGTCCGCCGTCTCCGTTCGTGTCTCCGACGTCGGAAAATGGCAAAGAAATTGTCGAATTCGCTCTGCCAGAAAATTACAGCTAATTCGGCAGTTTCTTTTCCATTTTCCGGCGCCGGAGACACGAACGGAGACGGCGGACCACCCCTACCTAAACCGTCTCTTCAAGGCGCACCTAATGAACATATGGGTCTTCACCAATTTCGCCCAGAAACTTGAAAATTTTGGGATTGAACTCAAGAACATCCGGCCTTTTCGACAGCGCGAATTCGGCAGTTTCTTTGCCATTTTCCGGCACCGGAGCCACGAACGGCGACGACGGACCACCCCTACCTGAACCGTCTCTTCAAGGCGCGCCTAATGGACATATGGGTCTTTACCAATTTCGCTCAGAAACTTGAAAATTTTGAGATTGAACTCAAGAACATCCGACCTATAGTTGGTTATTTGCAAGTGGGTTATTTGCACTTTTTCAAAAGTTCGGGTCTATAGTTGTAATTTATTCTTTCTTTTTCTTTCTCTTTTGTTTTGTTTTATTTAAGTAGGAGGGTATATTGGTCATTTTACATTAAAAATTATTGAAAAATGACGTTCTGCGCAACGAAATGTGAAAGATAGGGATGTTTTGCGCCAAAAAATGAAAGGTAAAGACGTTTTCCACACAACCCTTCAAAGGTAGTGACGTTTTGCGCCAATTACCCTTATGTAAAACATGGAATTGGGTTTTTTTTTTGACAAGGGAACTCAGAGCAGCTATCCTTTGAATATACTGGATAAATCCTCGGGTCAACGCAATAACCTACAAATCACATCAGTTAGATTAACCACACTAAATACAAGGATCGTTCAATTTAGAGTTGCTTGTTGGGTGTCCCATTTTAAAGGAATATCTATCTACTTTCGGAGCCGCAATAAAATCGAAAAAAGTTCACAAAAGAAAAAGCACATCAATCTCAATATAGAAACAAAACTACAATTATAATTTTTAATAAAATTTTATTACTTGTACAATCAATATTGTACTTGTAACATAATTTTTTTTAATATTACTTATTACATTTTGGCCTCGACCTATACAACCCATAGGTACGTATATCATGGCACTAGAATAGGCACACATGATATTATAACCTAAATAAACTAATTGTCTAATTTATTTATTATCTAACACTCCCTTTCTCCACTAGAAACTATTAAGAGTGTGTTTGATAGGCATTATTTGGAAAAAATGCATTTTTGAATAGTGATATGATGGGAAATGTGTGGTTGAAAAAGAAGGAAAAGTTATTGATGTGATAGAAAATATTATTTTATTGAAGAATGTGTGGTTGAAAATGAGTAGAAGAATGAGAATGAGAATTAAAATGGAAATCAAACGGGGCCTAAGAGTGTGTATGATGAAGATTTAAATTAGATTTTAATTGAAAAATTAGTCGTTAGTGAGTCGAGATGAAAGTCAAGCAAAATAATTATATTTTCAATTAAAATTAAATTTTAATCTCTATCGAACACGCTCTAAATATACGAAAGTCTCTCTCGCTCAACTTACACTGCATTTAAGATTCTCCGACTTCGGGAAATAGAAAATCAGTCTGAAGTGAAGATCCAAAGGCGAACAGCCACCTAAACGAGTTCTGCGGAGAAGAAAGTCGTAATTGAAGTTCTTGTGCCACACCAGCATCAAGAACAGTCTTATCCAATCATCTAAATACTACCATATAACATAAATTAAAAGTGTTGTAACTAAGGTTGAAACCACAAACAGCATTACAACCACTACACGAACATCCCAGGTAATACAAGATCACAGCTGTTGTCATTGAGTGATAGAACACGTCAGATTCCAACCTGGCAATCATCGCTTGCCTCCGACCCGACCCAAATAAGGGAAATTCTTTAGCCAGATCGGAGCCACGAAATCTAAGCAGTAAACCAACGATTCGTACTTTAGCCGAATCAAAGTCAATCAAGATCGAGCCTTCTGAAATCAAAAGAGATATTATTGCTTTTACTGTCGAGGCTTTTCTTTTTGCAGAACGCCGGTAGAGGAAGTGAGCTTGGGGAAGGCGATAAAAAGAAAGCCGTCCCAGCATAAATATCCATCTGTTTCGATACCGTCTTGGATGTCGGAACCACCAAATCCTCGGCGATCGTCTTCGCCTCGATTTCCGAGTTCTCTTCTTTCTTAATTACATCAGCCAACGTTTCGCCGCGTTTCAAAATTTTGACCTTCCCCATAATCAGACTCTTGCTGTCGTCATCTGACGACGCTTTGGATGAATTCCTACTATTAGCAGGGCTCCTTTTCCGGCGACGGACTTTGGCTGGAGTTGAGCTAGGGTTCGTATTAGAAGCAACCAAATTTTTGGGATTTTTTCTGGATCTCATAGGTGGTTGGATTAAATTATTTCGATGTTTAAGATTGAACTGATTCTTCAAAATATCTTGTGGATGAAAAACTGCAACTTCTCCCATTGAATATCGAGATCTTCGCAGCAAAATATATTACAAAAATAAATCAAACACTAAGAGCAAAAAGAATTGAGAAGGGGAGAATTGAACAAATCTGATGAGATCTAGAGAATTATTGAATTGATGAAGAAATTTATTGGGTTTATCGAATTTATAAATAGGCTATCAAAGTCGGCTATGGGAAGGACCGGAAGGTTGAAAGTCGGCAGAAATTGATAACGCGTGCGAGGGTTTCTTTACGTGTAGGAGTTGGGCTTAGCGCGTCAGTCTCACCAGGTAAATTATTGAAGAAGTTTCCTTATTGGTTGACACGGTACCTAACTTTCTATTTTTATTGCATTTGAGTCCCTAGTGAACTTTTATTTTCCTTTCTCTGATTTTTTTTAGAGTTGCACATAACAAAACCACACATTATCAAGCCATATTTAAGGCTCCATTTGATTCTCATTTTTTGTAAAATGAGAATGAAAAATATAACTGTTATGGACCTTACATAAGAGATAGAAAATAAAAAATTATGGCTGGATGTGATGACTAACGATCATATTTTTTTATTTTTAGGGAAGAAAAATGACTATCAAACGGGGTCTTACTAAAAGGAAAAACCCAAAAGTCTACGTGAACTTCTACACGTTACAGGAAAGAAAGGGGAATCAAAGAAAAAAAAATTTTAAAAAAAGTTTAATGTTGTCAGTCACGGGCCAAGATGATAACTTTGGAAGGTGTTTGATTCGTTTTATGATTGGATTATAGATAGAATTTTTAGTGAGTGTATGAAATGTTTGAATAAAAAATCAATATTTTGCTTAGTTAAAATATTTTATTAAATTTTAAGGTAAAATCAATAATTATTTTAATCACATTTTTTCATGAGGCTTACAATTTTTCTACCATGCATTCCGTTAATTTTTATTAAAATTTATTAAAAAACTGATTTTTATTTAAATCAAACATGGCTTAAAATGTGTAATTAAAAATTAATTTTTGATTTTAACTTTATGTTATAAAGGAAAAATTGTAGTCACGGTCGGTACCAAACCTTTCGCTTCTATGCAGATTTAACCAAGACCTTTAATTTGTGGTTCTTATGGTATCAAATCTTTCAAAAAGTCGATTTTGGAGTCCAAATTAATAGAAATCATTAATTTCTCAGTTAGAACGTGTTTGATGGAGATTTAAATTAGATTTTTAATTGAAAAATTAGTCGTTAGTGAATCTCATGCGTGAGATAAAAGTCAAACATAACGACTATATTTTAAATTAAAATTAAATTTAAAACTTTATCGAACAAGGTCTTAGTATTCCAAAAATCAAATATTTGATCAAATGTTGACTAATTTTTAAAGTGCAAAAGAGTATGTTTACATATTTTTATATAAAAATACTAAAGTAAATGAATTTAAAAAAAATTAAAAAAAATATTCATCTCTTCCCTCATCCCTTCACCCACCCCAAAACCAAAAGCCAGAAACCACCAAAACCGTCGGCACCACCACTCCCCGACCACTACTTTCCTCATCCCAAAAAGTTATCTTCCTCCACGTCAGCCAATGTTGATCTTGGCACATGTGTTGAGAATAAAATAATCCCACGACATCTCTTTATTCTTCGGAGGAGGGGGGGACCGGGTGCTCAATCTCTTGTTCATATGGCCGCATCAGCGAAGGCGGTTTATGCAAGACCTCGTTCTCAGTAGTGAAGAAGTCGGATTGAACGAAGGGAGAGGGGAGGGGGAGACAGAGGAAAATTACAACATTCAGTGCTTCAATCTATATATTGCTTCAGCTCCTAGCATCGATTTACATTTTTCTCGCTCTCGATCTTAGATTGCTTGCATCCCATTAATTCCCCACCTAGGAATCTACAAGAAATTACAACACAGGCATCCACAGTGATTGCATTTAGATAATTGGGAAAATGGGATTTGGATCGAATTTCAATTTCAATCGCTTAGTGAAAGAAGACAAATTGCTTTAAAGAAATTTTTGGAGTAGCAGAGTAAGGATCTTCATTATCATCCTTTTAAATCATTTGCATGACTTCCAATTTATTGATGTCCGGCTTGGTTGTTTTGATCTCTTCAGTGAAGATGCTGAAAAGCTGAGGCTACACACCGTCTCAGAAGCCGAGGATATGGATTCACTGTAGAAGATGGTTTTTTAACATAACTACTTGTCGACGGTTGCTTGGTGGCTATTTTTGGTGGTTTTTGGTTTTGGGTGTGGTGGGGTGGGTGGAGAAGATGAATAGTGTTTTTATTTTTGTAGTTTTTTATTTAATCATTTTATTATAGTTTTTTTTATATAAAAAATGTAGAGTTATCCTTTTGCCTTTGGTCACATTTGGTCAGATATTTGATATTTGAACCATAGTAGATTATCATTTTGGTTGATTCTTTGGATGACCTCGACCTCATAACTCGCCTCATATAAGGGGCAAAAATATTAAATTTAATGAGGTGGAACCCGATTTTCATGTGAGAAGAGTGGTGGGGTCGAGGTCATTCAAGGGGTCAACTAAAATGGTTAAATGACTTTTTCCTTGATTTTTGGTCAACTAATGAAGATCTAACTATTTCGATTAATTTGGACTGCATATGCAAGTTTTTGGAAGGATTTAGAGGTCATGAGCATAGTTTTTTTTTATGACAAGAAGATGAGACAAATGTTGGCAAGTTCAAAGCAAGTAGTTATTGGTAGGTTAATAGTTTCTCGCATATGGAAAATATGTGCACACAATCATTCGATTGATTTGATTATCGCAAATTGAACATTTCGTTTACTAATATGATTTGTCTCTTTGCTAATATTGCAAGACATTTGTTGCAAAAGGAGTAGAATACATTAGCTCAAGCCTCAAATGGAGGGGAAGTGATGACTTTCTCTTCTGGGGCCAATTACCTTTATTCGATGCGTATATATAGTTTTTGCTAGAGTGACGGCGATGTCCTTCCCTCAAAGTGTGAGTCGATGTTATCAATGGTAATGATTTCTGTCCAAAGATATTCGGAATTACATATTCGATACAAGATGAACCCGTATCAATCAATTGATTTGTCTAGGGGTGATAAAAAGAGTACCGATCTTCAGTCCATGCGTCTCATCCAAAGGTGAGTTTAGACATATCAACTTAAGAGCATAACCACAGTACAATAAAAATATTGTTTCAGTAAAAATATCCCGTATTTACTGTAAACCATCAATCTAGATTTTATTTATTTGCAAAAAATAAAAGAAAATACAAAGTTCACAGACCTTTTATTTCTTTCTTTCTTTATTATAAGGCTAAAATCATCAATGAGGATCAATATATTACAGAGATGAAAGATTTTGGACTGAGACCATCAAGATGAATGGTTGGGACATACTAGCTATAATTGTGCCTTAAATAATCATTTCGTCCTTTTCCAAACTGCAGATTTTCCTGGAACTTGTTAAGACGGATCGAGTTGGGTAGGGAAATCGAGAAAAGGACTCTGTCAAAAAATATCCTTTAAATTGTTTTATTCCGAAAATATCAATAATCTCTTGAAAAAATATATAATTGGTGACAAACCATATAATATTTTAATTTTAAAGAGATTTCTTTTTTATATATAATTTCACAAAATTTATTAATTCAACTAACAACTCGATAATTTAGTACTTTGTTGAAATAGATGCTTAGATTGATGTAAAGATCAAGTTAATGTCAAAAAAAAGAAAAAAAAAGTGAAAAACTAAAAAAGGAATTTTAAAACCAAAAATTGTACAATTTATAAAATAATAATCATGAATATAATATTTGGATCATTGAACAAGGAACGAGGCCCGGCCAGTGGCGAGGTAGGGCAGCCGCTCTAACTGGATTCGTCGAAAGTTTGAGCTGTGATTTGTGGAGCGCCGACCAAAGGAGGAAGGGAAGGAAGAAGGAATCAGTTCCAGGACTTGGGCCATTGCTGCTAGCGCCTGGCGGGCCTTTCAAAAAAAAAATTGGCAACAGACCCGAATCGTCCAGCCCAGTCATGAGTCCAGCCTCTACTAAGTGACCAAATTTTATTCTCCTCCCAACCCACACAAGCAATTCAAGTATCCAACACCGACAGCAAATTGAGGAGGAGGAGAGGAGAGAGCTTCGATTCTTCGCAAACCCTTATTCCCAAATTTTAATTTTCATTCCAAATTTCCAGTCGAAGCAGAAGCCAAAATCGGCATTTGAGACTGAAGTTCACTAATTGAAGTCGGCGTCGCGTCAGGGTTTCTCTGTTTCTGTGACTGGCCGTGTGTAGCTGCGAGTTTGGACTTCGCCACTTCAACTTCGGTAAGTTCAGTTTCTATCTTCAGTCTTCACCGTTCAATACCTCTAGTTGATTCACTTGTGAGTTATGACTTGTGTTGTGCGGTTGTGACTTAAGTTGATATAAGTTTGATTTTGATTGTTAGATTTGGGCTTCATCAAATTTGGGTTGGATATGGATTTGATAGAATTTATATTTGATTTTCATTGTTGGATTCAATTTACGACTGGGACTGAAGAAGACGAAGAGGAATTTCATTGTTGGATTTGGAGTGATTTGCTTAAATAGTCACTGAACTTTACATTGTAAAAAAATTCTCACGGGGTCACTGAACTTTGCAAAAGGTTTTTCTGGGATTACTAATTTAGTGATCCATGAGAAATTTTTTTGCAAAATTTAGTGATGAATGAGAAATTTTTTTAAGTTCAGCGACCCCGTGAAAACCTTTTGGGAAGTTCAGTAATGAGTTGAATGATTTTTAAAATTCAGTGATCTTATGGAAGTATGATGTAAAGTTCAGTAACTATTTGGACAATTCACTTGTTGTTTTTGGGTTGGATTTTTAGGGTTGGATTTGGATATTAGATTTGGACTTGGGTTTGATAAATTGGGTTGGATTTATGTGCGATGAAATTTGGTTTGGGTTTTTATTGTTGGATTTGGGATGGATTTCATTGTTGGATTTGAGTTTGGTGGATTGTATGTGAAAGAGGTGGGGTTTTTATGGTGAGTACACTAGTGTGTGCAGGAGAGACATAATTTGACACGACTCGTTCCGCGTCAACCTAATGGACCCGATACGTGTCATGCGTCGATGGTAGATTCAGATAAATACTGGATCTACCACCAAGACAACTGAACATTCTTTGACTATGAAATATTTTTAAAAGAATTTCGACAGAGTTTCCTTTGAAAAATGGACTAAAATCACCTGGATAAAAAATCAATTTCTCAAACTTATTCATGTAATTTAAAATAGTGCACATTCGTCCCTTAGAATACAAATTATTCAAAATAAAAAATTGGCAAATCAATATTTAACAAACTTTAAAAATCAAAATACCCAAAAGGAATATGAACTAAATAATCTGATGAAATAACCCATACAACTAATGCAATGTGTGTGTCTCAACGACATTGATCGACAGGCTCCAAGGCTGCACAACTCTGCTACTATCTGCTCAGAAAAAAATTTTAAAATATGAGCTTGTAACTCAGTGAGTGGATAGTTTGAAAATAAGTATACTTTTATGAAAAGTCTTGCTTTATTAAAACTTTAAGAAAATCTAAAATCTGGTAATACTTTTAAAACTAAGTATGATTGCATCATAAAATTCATTGCTCTTTATTCTAAATAAACAACTGAATATAAATAATTTGATCTCGGTAACTATAAGTGAAAATATGATTTTACATTACTGTAAACTGAAATCATTACTCTGCAAACTGAATAAACTGAATTCTGAAATTTGAAGTCTGAAATCTGATAAGCTGAATAAATATAGCATTATATACCAAAAAGTCACACCAATAAGTACCCAATGAACAACCTTGCACATGTACAGAGTAATCTCATTGTATAGGCAAAGTCATTCAAATCTGATAACTGGTTATACGTACGCAGAGCTGCCCCTAAGGCTAAGCACCCCAGTACACGGCCCAAAGCCTATGTTTGTACAAGAGTGGGTCCTAAAGACCTCTGATAATCTGGTCATACACTGTGGAAACACATTCACATCAGTGTAGAGCGGGTAAAATCACAATAACTGGTCATACACTGTGGAAACATATTCACACAAGTGCAGAGCGGGTAAATCACCTGAGCACTTCTGGTGGTTTTAAAGATAACTTTATACAAGCTGAAATGTGTAATATGAATATAACATGCTAACGAAATGATTTAACTGAGTGAAATTTAACTTTAAAAAAATGATTTTAAAATTTACTTTATTCTGAAAATCATGCTTTCTAAATTAATTGTATGAAATAATTAACTTTTGAATCTAATAAAAATTTAATAAATACTAATTTCTGAAAAATTAGCTTTTCCACTCACTGGTCTATAGACATGAATCTGATTAAATTGACGAGCATTTTCGAGCTTCCCGTCACTACCTGAAATATGATAACGGATATCCAATTTAACAATCACACTATCAAGTAACTCTAAATATTTATAATCGAATACTAAAACTTAATTTCTCGAGACTTGAATAATTTTTCCCAAATTTCATTTACTCACTTGGAGTTAATTCCATTTTCTAGTCCTTTCACTAAAATCTAATTCATCAAAATAATCCTCATTCCAACATAAAAATAATTCCTCATTTACAATCTAGTGAAAAATAGCAACCACAATCCAACCAATTAAATCTTTATCTTGTTTCATAAATTCAATCTTTCAAGTGAGCATTTCATCACAACTATCATTTCCCCAATCTATACTTATTCCAAATCCCAATTATAAATTCTAGGGTTTGCCAAAACTAAAATTCATTACCTTAATTCAAATGAAAATTAAATAATTTACAATCTTGAGCTCCAAAATGCATCTATATTCCATAAATTCGAAACCCTAAAAATTTAACATCACAATATCATAAATAATTTACCTCTTATTCTCTAAAAAAAATAGATAAATTGAACTGAATATAAGAGCATCAATACTTACCCTTATTTCCCCTCCTTTTCCTCTCTTTTTCCTTCCTTTTTTTCTCTCTTCTGCCGGTTTCCAGCTTCTCCACTGTGTGTTTGTATGTGTTTTCAAATGAAAAAAAAATGGGTCAAATATTCTATTTAAATGGTGCCCAAGTCAAACTTGCAAAATAAGCCCCTCACCTCTCATTAAGAATTAAATGTAGTCTCTTAACTTCCATTAATAGAAATGTAATTTCCTCAACTTCAAATGTATCCAATTAAATCCTCATGTATTGTAAATTTATAAAATAAGCCCACCAAAATAATTTACTTCAATTTAGTCCTTATTTGAATTGACTTTGACTAGTCAAATTTCTGACTTTGGCTAAAAAAAATATGGATTGTAACATAATTCATATTCTCAAAGTATATACAATTAATTAGTCTTGAGCTGCAACGAATTCCACATTAAAACAAATTACGCCACTATGTGTTTCTTAAGTTTTTTAATTCCATGAGTGAAAAAAAAAACTCATGAGATAGGGGCACAAACGAGGGATTAATTGGACCTCTACTGCATATTTATAAAAGATTAGGGACCTTCGTTGGCACAAATTGAAGAATATGGTAAAATCTTCAAAAAAATGAATAAGTTAGGTACCGCTACTGTAATTTTCCCCAAAAATATCCTTGTAACCCTAATTCTCATAATCAATTAGCCTTGTTGATTTATTTGATTCTATAAGAGATGTACGTGTTATATTATATAGTGATTAGCGTTGGTGCAAAGTAATTAATTCAATTCCATGACAAAGCAGGGGCGGAGGTGGGGGACGGGACTTGCTGGGCTGTAGTCCCCCCTCCAAGGCTCACAAAAAAAAAAATTTAGGTATTTTTTTTTTTTTTTTTTTTTGTGTTGTAAAAACTGTTTTTTTATGTGTAAATTTTTTTTTTCACGTATTAGCCCAACTTAAAATTTTACAACCCAGTATCGAATTCAATCCTGACTCTGTCCCTGTGAAAAAGTAAGCGAAAACACGCCCCATTAATACCCTCTCGAAATCAAAACCATGTATTATATATTAATTTATTTTATGATATAAGCGAAAGCTTAGACAATAGCACTAGGAGATCAAGAATGTGAATTCGTGTACAAATTAACGACTGAGTTCATATTTGAAGAACAAACTTGAATGTTTAATATATCAAGATAACCTCCCAACAAAGAACACGACAAATTGTTTAATTAGGAAAAGATAAAAAAAATAAAATATAACCTAATTATGACTCGAAACCCTAGATTGAATTGGACTATATTGCCCTTAATTAATTAAAATGCATTAAACAAATAAATAAGATAAAATAAACAATATAAAATATAATTGCCAACTCCATCAATGGTCATTTATAATCATATTAATACAATTATAAGAGTTACATATATTTGAATAATGATATATAATTATAATTATCCCAATTTATGAAAATGTAAGAGCCAGAAATAAAATAGCTATATTAATAATTAAAAACATATTTTAAAGCTTTTAAACAAATAAATGTTATATTTTTCTTACGAATTGTTTTATTTGAAATTGGGCTATTTCAGGGAAAACTCGTGCATATCCCAACTTCCAATTAGATTGGCACTTGGCACCCTATATCTGATATTATTATGAAAATGAAATAAATCAACCCAAAGACTACCACGATCTCAAATAAAAGCAATTTAACCGAACAGGTAATTACACCGACCCAACAATCGAATCAAGAGAAACATAAAACAAACATATAGGGGGAGCTATGCCCGAGGTAAATAGTACAAAACGTTCATATCTTTCAATGTTATTGTAGAAAACGTTCATATCTTTTATTTTTACATTTTTCCTCCTATTTCCACCTTTTATTGTGCAGAAGGTTCTTGTCATCCATTTTTGACGATTTGCCCTCCTATTCAAATAATACAAAAGGAAATGAAATGAAATAAAAATGGAACTAATTGTAACCATTGTCCCAATTTTTAAAAAAAAAAATACAAATCAGTCATTATATTCTTATCTTGACCTCATGCTTTCTATCCACACTAAAAAACGAACAAACTTTCAAAATTTGAATATTTAACATTTTTAGTGAAATTTCCACATATAAATGTATATTCAGAACTCTGAATTTGTAAAACTTGATTTCAAATTTCCATAGCTTCTATTCTTCATAATTTCCTTCCTTTCTCTGTAAATTGGAAGTCAAGTTTTACAGATTCGGGATTCTGAATATACATTTATATGTGAAATTTTCACTAAAAATGTTAAAAATTCAAAATTTGAAAGTTTGTTTGTTTCTGGGTGTGGATAGAAAGCATGATACCAAGATAATAATATAATGACTGATTTGTAATTTTTTGAAATTGAGACTATGGTTACAATTAATTCCTTTTTGTTTTTTCAGTTAATTTCTTTTTGTTTTATTTGAATTAGGGGGTAAAATCATCAAAAATGAATGAAAATGACCTTTTGCGCAATAAAATGTGGGAATTGAGGCGAAAATGTCAAAAATATGAAAGATATGAACATTTTCCACATTGACATTGAAAAGGTCGGGAAGTTTTGTGCTATTTACCTGCTATGCCCCCACCAAGTTGTAGACGGTGCAGTGGCTGCAAAAGTTGTCAATGAGTCTCTTACACATTGTTGCCCTCTTGAAAATGTGAGACGTGTGAAAGGAAAATTAAAGATTTAACCCTTGTTTGGTTCGAATTAAAATATATATTTAATTTAAATCAATGCCAACAATTAATTTTAATCATATATTTCATGGTATCCACAACTTTTCAACAATACATTTTATCAAAATCTATTAAAAAATTTGATTTTAATCAATATCAAACAGGGACTTAATAAAACCGTCTCAATATATCGACAAAATGATGCATGCCATATTGAGTGAAGAAGTCGAGAAATATCATTTGCATGTAAATGTTTCAATTCGAAGTGTTCCATGACTAGCATTGCAAGGTTGTTGCATTTGAGGTAACGATAAATTTCCATATTTATTGAATCACAGGATTTTTCTTCAAAAAGTAGATATTTTGACAAAAACAAATACAAAAATTGATAAATTTGTACGGGAGAACGCTCCAAAAATTATGGCCAATAGATTGCTAGGAGTATTTAAATAGATATTTTGCACATAATGACAAATAGAGTATGGGAGATGATTTGTGGGGGAAAAATGGGGATGAATGTTTCTTTATTATTGTTGATTAAACAATATACATCTAACCAAGAGCAAATTGCCATCATTTCAGTATCAAGGTAAGTGACATCAAATCCCAAAAATGAGATATGAATTTTTGCTCAACATGAACTTCAGGTTAAAAAAAAATGAGTAGTCAAGGTTACGATGGTGTTGATAATATCTGCGACGTTCGAAATGGACTTCAAACATTATTTTTTATAAATGTATTGTCCATATACATATTATGTCCACTATTTACCCATCGATTATATTTGACATTGATTTCTGCAGCCAAAGATATCAATATTATTTAAGAGTTCTCTTTTCATTTGGACAATATTTTCAAGATTACTTCTTATCCTAAATGAATTATGTAGTTACATGCTGCTCAATAATAATAATAATAATAATAATAAATTGAGCATATGTTGGCTATTGGAGAGCATGAGTTGGGAAGTGGGGCAATCAAGTTGGTACTTTGTAAAGATTAGTAGCTATTTGTTGGAGTTTTCGTTGAGACTTTGTAAAGAGCTTGATACATATGTATACAGTAACTTGCAAGATATTCGACTATCTAAGAGTCCATTATCCAAATGAAAGATTTCAGACTAAGTTCGTGACCTTTACAAACATAAGAAAAAAAATAAATTTGTGTTTAGCTTGCATTTAATGCATAGCTTTACTATAATAATTGATGTTCTTTGTTAGATCCTTCAAAAAAAATTCAAAACGTATTGGTTGCTATGAGATTTATTTTTACTCCAACAAATCCTTAAAAAATGATAGATAATGATTGGAAAGAATTTCTTCAAGAAGTGGAAAGGTTTTATTCAAATTATGATATTGAGATACGCGATCTAGATGGTTTGTATGAGGCCGGTCCTTGTCATTCTCATGATCATATTATAGTGGAGCATCATTTCGTACTAACAAAGTTAAATACAAGATGTAATGACATAGCACTAGAACTACTCTATCTCAGTGTAGCTTTGGATCCTATTCATTTGAATTGTTTAACAGTTGTGAAATTTTTATACTTTCAAAGAAACTTTATCTTGAAGATTTTTTAAAGCAATACATTAGTACTTTGAAATACACATTGTGAGCTAGATAAGAAAAATGAACATCGATTTAAATTATTAGTCCTTGTTGAGTTATGCTAACAATTGATTAAGAGTAGAAAGTCAGAAACTTATCTTATGATAACTATGTTGATTAGTCTTGTATAAACTTTACTCGCTTCTACCGCAATTACTGAGCTATCATTTTCAGAAATGAATATGTGAAGATGGATTTTCGTAACAAAATATAGGATGACATTTTTGCTAATTGTATGACACTATTCATAAAATGAGAACTTGTTGAGAAAAAAAGATCTAGATTCTATTATGGATGAATTTTATGTTTCAAAACCTCGTGGAGAACCAACTTCAAAATCAGATGATTTGATTTTTATTATTATATACAAATTTATTATACTGATTTTTATTTTTATTTTATATTTTATCCATGCATTCTAAATTTTTAGATTCGCCCATATTTGTAGGCATATTTCAAGGTAGAGTTATTAAAACAAATCTAGTCGGATTGATTTGGGTTGGTTTGAACAAAAAGTCAATTTGATTCAATTAGTTTTAGCCATTAAAAATTTGGGTTGGGCTTGTTGAGATTTAAGCAACCAACCCAACCCGCTAATACATTTTTTTTATTTTAAAAATAAAAAATTTAAACTTCAAACATAAAATAATAAAAGTAAAAACATAATTATTTCTCAAATAATTTGTGTAATGTCTACTTCTCTCCTACCAAAACTTCAAATTTCAAAAGAAAAGTAAGGAAAAGAATTGCTTCTTGTTAAATCCAAATTCAGACTATAGCCATTTTCATTTTGGTGTAATTGTTTATTGGTAAGTTATCGGATATGTGGGATAATTTTGGGGAAACTCTCCATTTACTAACTACATTATATATATTATTGATACAAACTATGCAAGCAAAAAAAAAAGTTGGTTTCGATTACGGGTTAGGCCCAAAATCAACTCAATTCAACTCAAATCATGTTCAAGCCTACTTTTCCTAAGCAAATTAAACTAGTGGAAATTACATCCTTCCTTACTTTAAGAATTCACCATTCTAAAATCAGGTGGGAAGTTCCATAATTCAAAAATCAGAATTTTTTTTAAAATTAATTATTTAAATCCACTTCAATAACTGTATTCCTTATTTCACGTATTTTATAAAAAGGAAACTGTATATTTGCAAAACCGTCATTTACGTCCATTCCTAAAACCTGCACCTACGTCGTATTACGCATCATAACACACCGTGCTCAAGCCCTAGTCCCATTACACCAGCCTTCTTCCTCCGGCGCAGACGCGATAAGTGACCAATCTCTCGTGTTCATCCTCCGGCGAAAAGCGGCATCCTACGGCAACCATATACATAACATCCTTACAACCATATCAACTAATTTCTCGTCTTCACTGTCAAACGGCATACCGTATAGAACCGAAAGTTATGACTCGTTCTAAGAGTGAAAATTGATGGGAGAAAGTTGGGAAAGATAATTCAAATGCAAGAGGTAAACGGAAAGTTGATGAAAGTCACAAAAATTCTTCTTCAAAAAGACATAAATCCTCACGGCCAGTCACAAACCCGTCCGCGAAGAAGATGTGTTCTCTATTTTTCAATTTTACCATGATTTCATAGATACATTCGAACCTTGTACACGATGGGTAACGTGATTTGATGAAGTAATTATAATTTCTAAGATATATTGCATTCAATTTACACCGTGTCACTTTAATCGAAATGCTGGAATGTAGGAAGGGATTTTTGTTTTGCTTTACAATTTGGAGGTTTAGTTGTGACTTATGTAAGACGATTGTGTTGTGTTTGCAAGTGTGTTGTTGAGTTCTGAACCGTGGGAGGGGACTTGTGACTTACTTTGTTGCAATTGGTTGTGAACTTGCATTCCATTTGTGACCAACCGTGATATTTTCTATGACCAATTTGCAGGCATGGAGATTCAATATACCGGAGAAGAGTTGGTTTCCCGGGAAAATTACAATTACCCCCATGAAGGGGGTGATGACAAATTTTAGGGACAATTTACATGAAACTTAGCGTGTAATACTACAGAACACATGTTTTGCTCACTTCCTGGAATGTGAGGAAATCGTTGTCCAATCTCAGCTCATACATTATTTCCTGTTGAGGCAGGTTCAACAACCAAATGACAGTGAACTGTGGTTCAATATAGATGAAAGATTTGTAAGATTCTCGCTTCCAGAGTTTTGTCTAGTGACGGGGCTGAGATACGTTGGTGATGTTGATACAAATAAGTTGGAGAAGACCCGGTCTCGTTTGAAGAAAGCATATTTCAGTACCAAGAAGATTGTGACACACGAAGATGAGCATTTCTTAGTGCAAATGACATTTCGGAAAAGGACGTTTGTAGGCTGGGTGCATTGTATTTCATTACGTCCTATCTATATCCAAGGGATTACAAGAAGGTGGTGGAGCATTCGCTGGTTGTACTAGTTGAAGATTTTACTTTGCTGAATTTGTTTCCATGGGGTAAATCACTATTTGACACGCTAGTAAGTTCATTGAGGGAATGATTGAGCAAGAGAACCACCCACTATAGACTGAGAGGTTTGCTTGTAGCATTTCAAGTATGGATTTACGAGATAATTCTCAGTCTTGATGGATCCATAGTTAGAAGGATTTCCAGAATGTATCCTCGAATAAGGAATTGGACAGCCAATGATCGCCATCGATCGCTATGCTCGAAGGACCTGATTGTTTCTCCAATCCCGATGTAAGTGATTACACACCTTTACTACATGTGAAAGCATGTTAAATGCACATTTTTATACGCCACAAATCATGTGCATTCCTTTAGTCACACCATACACATAAATTTAAGTCACATACCATATTGTGTAGGTCATAGATAGGATTCAGTCGGTCACAGATACGCTTATATGTCACAGATAACATTGTGTGTCAACTATCATACTGAGTATGTCACATGTAAACTGCTATAAGTCACAGATGTTCTATACAGGTCACAAACATCAATACCAAATGCTGCATGTTATGATGTATGATTTTTTGCTTCCGACTCTACATTTTCCATGTGTTTGGAATGGCGGATGAAAATATGTGACATGGACCCACCAGAAATTGAACTTTCAATGCCATACATGAATGGTGTGTAGTATATTAAACCTCTCCAACCTGATCGTTCACGTGGGGAGAAGAGAAAGGGGGATAGAATGGACCATTCACGTGGGGTGAAGAGAAATGGGGATAGAATGGACTGATCAGTTCATCGTGCTGGTACAAGCAGAAAGCCAAGTACCTCGATTGTAAAACCATATACTCCTTTGCTTATGATAACTGATGGTAGATTGGGGCACTCTGATGTTCACATTGACGACGATGATTTTGTTGATCCCCCACCGAGATGACAGTGGACATCATTCGAGGGAGATTCGCCAGGTAGGGAGGGTCAGTCTGCCGGCACAAAGGAGCGGCAAACTCCTGATTCAGATGATCATCCATCCAATGATGTAAGTTGTTGGAGTAATGGTTGTGTCAAAGCACAGGTTACAACTGTTTTTGTCTGGACAGTCACAGGTCACACCACTGGTCACAAATAGTGTTTGCACAGTCACATGTCAAAGCACATGTCACAACTATTTTTGTCTGGACAGTCACAGGTCACACCACATGTCACAGATAGTGTCTGTACAGTTACATATCAAAGCATAGGTCACAACTATTTTTGTCTGGGCAGTCACAGGTCACAAATTGTGACTGTACAATCATAGATCATTCCATAACATTCATATCGTTTTATAGGTCACATGTCTGTATATCATGTCACAAGTCACTGTGAGAAGGTCACACTTTATATAGCATTTCAACACGATTCACAGGTCACTGCATTAGTGTTGTTTACACCATCACAGTGACCTAATTTTCATTTATTTAATGTGGTCCAGATGCTTGAGGAAATGAGAAAACAGTTCAGTGGTCAAATATCTGAACTCCAGTCCAAAAACCATTCTTTGCACAGGCAGCTCAATGCAATGTAGGCACAAATGTCCTTGTTCAGGTCCGATCAGCAGAAGAAATTGAACATCGTCATGCGCATGCAAGGTGAAATACGTACAGATTTGTTGGACATCAAATCAAACATGCAATTCCTGTCTGAATCTGTTACTGCATTGATTACTAGTTCGATGGAGGAAATTTTGAATAAATTTAGTGAGAAGACAAGGCCACATGATGTCAGGGACTCTGAACCCACACATGAAGTAAGTCACTCTATTGTTGTCACATGATTTGTTGAATGCCTCACATTCGACATTTGAAATGAAATTTTTTATGATGCTTCATAGGTTAGAAATGTGGATAAAGGTGTTGATTCAAAGGGCAAAGGCAAGGTTGACCCTGTGGGTGAATTTGAACTCCCCTATTTACTTCAATCTCCATCATTCGACCTGGGTGTTGGATCCACTCAACCAAGCCAATTAGAGGCGATGACACCCAAAGAAGTGCAAGTGCATGTCGACGCGGTCATATCCAATGTCTTGAAGGAGACGGACTATGCTAAGCCTGAGGTATCTTCAGGCAACTCTATCGCTTACTATGGAATATACATGTAGAATAGGACCGTTACCGAAACTTTTCTTGGAAATTAAAGCAATGAACATTTGACAAGTCAAAACTATGCAATGCACTAAGTGTGTCACTGATTACAACACATGTACATTTTTCAGGAATCACTTGAAGCAGCACCAAGTTCTGGATTACCGGTTAAGAGGGCTCTCAGGCCAGCTAAAGCACTCCAATCTCCATATCTTGTTGATGAAGGGAAAGAAATCAAATCTTCACGAAACCTAGTAGTCTTCGAACACTATAATCAACATGCAGATGATGCGGCTATTGCTGATTTCTAGAATTGGTTTCAGAGGGGATACAAACCTCGCAATAAGTATATTACATTTGTACAATTTTCGTTACTTTCAAACACTAAATAATTAATGTTCATTCGCAGGAAGAAGTTCAATGACAGAGACGATCTTATTCGTCCAGCATTTGTTGTTGGTCAGTTCTTGGTTGGAAATAAGACATGGTGGTATGAACTTGTATCCCGGGAGACGTCGTTGACTAGTTTGGTATGTTCGCCTACCATTTGCATATGTAACACACTACAACTTCCATCTTATCAGAGCACAAGCCACAGTACAGATCACATAAGTTTGTTGTGACTGGGAAGTCACAGGTCATACCGTCACAAATATTGACCTGCCTAGTTACATGTCACACCACAGGTCACAAACTGTGACTGCACAATCAGATGGAAGTTCCATAACATTCAATGGACACATAGCATTATTGTGTATGGACAGTCACGATACACAGCACAAGTTAACATCACAGGTCACAGTTCAGGTCACAAGCTGTAACTGCACATTCACAGATCATTCCATAACATTCACAAATGGTCAGAGCGCATGTCACACATGTTTGATGTCACTAAGCAGTCACAGGTCACAAATTTTGACCTGCACCTCACAATCACAAGTCACATATATTGCAATTGATCATTTCCTAATTGTGCATTATGCTTACATTTTGATAGCATATGGATGTCTGCTTCTTCTACGTACGTCAGTTAGCAAGATATGGAAAAAAATATCAAATTCATTGCCACCACGACTGGCTCGTTGTTCCAGGCCAAGCTCAAGAACATGTATCCCAAGTTCAAGCAAAATTCAAACGTCGTGATAGAGGAAAGACTGCTTGATGACATCACAGGTTCACAGATTCCGTTGAGCACTCTATGGGATGAAGTGCAGCTTGTGTTCATTCCAATTCTGCCCATAAATAAAGCACATTGGATGCTTGCAGTTCTTGATATAAAGAATCATACGCTACGTGTATTGAATTCAATTAGGAAGACGTACAATGATGTCAAGGTCCGTATAGCAATCGAACCCTTTGTCAATATGATTCCGCACCTCATGAAATGTGTTGGAGTATGGAAAGAAGATTCGTTGGAGTTGAAGGTGGATCTTGATTTCTCCCTTCCCCAACAGAAAAATGGGTATATTTTTTACAATTGATATTTGATAGTTAACCATACTATTACATGATACATATCATACCTAATAAATTGATTTGTCTTATTCAGACACGACTGTGGCATATATGTGATCAAATTTGCGGAGTACATGCTACATGATGACATAAGATCCATGTCCATGAGATTTAATGAGGGTAGAGCATGACTGAATATAGCATCGTTGTTGTTTAAATGTCGGGAAATGAAAAAAACCACAAACAAGGTGTAGCAAATTGGAGGAGATAACATTGTTATTGAGTGATAGTTTTAATAGATGGGAGCCATAACTGTAATATTTGATAATTGTTTGTAATGACCACATGTCTGATACTTTGTATTTTAACTATTCAGCTGTTGTTGAAGCATTTCATATACATTTTCTGTCTTGAATTGTTGGAACCTTTCATTTACATAATTCTGTTGTTGAAGCATTTCATATACATTTTCTGTCTTGAATTGTTGGAAACTTTCATTTACGATGTATTGTTGTCTAGGTCACATATTATAATGCAATAGTCACATGTTAATGATATAGTTGTTGTATCAGCACAGCTGACAGACAGGTCTTTCCCACTGCCTCATACTGCATCTACATCCCCTACATGTGCACAATTTTTCTTACATGTCACAGGTAATTGCATATTGGTTACAGCATCTAGTCACAAATCGTTTCAGCATTTGCATAGAAGTCACATGACAGGTCACATAATTTGAAAATGGTCACAACACATTTTGAAGACAGGTTTTCATGTGCAAAACACACCAGACACGTGTTATTCTAGTAACAGGTCACATGTGACTACTGAATAGTCACAGGTCACATGAGAAATGGTCACATCACATTTCACATACAACTGTAGTAGGTCACGTATGCAGACTGGACATTCACAAGGCATTGCATAGATGTCACAAAAATTAAATATGGCCACAGGTAATTGCATATTGGTCACAACATCTAGTCACAAATCGTTTCAACATTTGCATAGAAGTCACATGATAGGTCACAGAATTTAAAAATGGTCACATCACGTTTTGAAGACAGGTTTCCATGCGCACAACACTCCAGACACGTGTTATACTCGTAACAGGCAACATGTGACTACTGAATAGTCACAGGTTACATGAGAAATGGTCACATCACATTTCACATACAACTGCAGTAGGTCACGTATGCAGACTGGACATTCACAAGACATTGCATAGATGTCACAGTACATATCACAGAATTAAATATGGCCACAGGTAATTGCATATTGGTCATAGCATCTAGTCACAGATCGTTTCAGCATTTGCATAGAAGTCACAGGATAGGTCACAAAATTTAAAAACGGTCACAACATGTTTTGAAGACAAGTTTCCATGCGCACAACACTCCAGACATGTGTTATACTCGTAACAGGTCACATGTGACTACTGAATAGTCATAGGTCACATGAGAAATGGTCACATCACATTTCACATACAACTGCAGTAGGTCACGTATGCAGATTGGACATTCACAAGGCATTGTATAGATGTCACAATACATGTCACAAAAATTAAATATGGTCACAATACGTTTCAAACACAGTTATCTAGTCGGGCCCCACTCCAAATACGTTATAACAGTATATATTCTGAACATTTCGATTGGTAATAATGAAATCAAAATATGTATCATCATATGTTTTGCATTGTACATTACGTACAAAATGAATGAAAAAAATAAAGAAATCATTGCACTATGCTAATTGGTATCGTCAGTCTTCTTCCTTCTCTTCTCTTTGTTTTTTGATTGACTCTGACTTAATGGAACCAAGTTGTTGCAAGTTCATCGATTGTGACCACTTTCACCACATCGACTGGATTTTACAGTTACATTCCCTTCACATGCTGATCTGAATCTCTTCTTCGTAGGCCTTCCACAACTATGCTTTTGATTAGGTGCTAGTACCACTATGTCATTTACAACATCTAGCACTATCCATTCAGTTCCTGGTATGTATTTCTGTATGCTTCTCTTGTGTAATAGTAAGAACAACATTCATATGGATCCATCTTCATACTAGCAAACACAGCCAAAGTATGTGGACAAGGTAGTTGATCAACTTGAAACATCCTACATGTGCATCTCCGTTGTTCTATATCAACAGCAAAATATGAACTCTCACTATTAACTGAGAATTTTGCCTGATTGATAGGAGAAACCTGTAATTATTTATGTAAGTTACATACACAAGAAGTCACATAAAAATTTTTACAACATACATTTAAATGTCTAAAGTCATAGATAACAGTTTAGGTCAAAGTGATTAACGTTACCCTCAAGTTTCTCATATCTGTGTTCAGTTCCCTCATTTGCTTCTTATACTTGCTTGACAAGGTCGTAAAAGTGCCTTGCGTGGTCTCCCCGTGTTTGCAGAGCCAAGACTGTATAATTTCTCACAATGACTCCAACAATGCCAAAATAGGGTAGTTATTGGCAGACTTTGTGACCGCATTAACGGACTCCACTATATTCAATGTCATTGTGGAATAACGGTTCATGGGCATGTGAAAACGTGACCATTTCTCAGGTCCAACACCGTCCTACAAACAAAAACATGAAGATGCAAATCATATAGTTTACAGTATCATAATATATGTAAGTAAATGAATAGAAATTACCAGGTAACCCTTTATCTTCCCATTAATCACGTCGAGCTGTTGCATATTATATTCATATTCTGTCAAAGTGTAAGCGCGAACAGTTGCATTGAATGCGTGGTTTATGTTTTGACCTGATCTCCCGTAACGTGATTTTAGATTTTGAAGGAAATGGTACGAACAAATCCCATGACATGTTCCCAGATACACGCTTTCAATTGCATTCTTGATGCTGTTATGACAATCCGATACAAAGCACAATCCTTCTCTATCCCCATAGGCTTTCTTCAAGTATCCAAAAAATCATGACCACAATTTGTCATTCTCGTTATCCCCCAATTCCGAAAGCAAGTACAAATATGCTGTTATTTGCATCTTGAGTACAAGCTGTGAATAAGGTTCCACCATAGTGTCCATTTAGATATGTGTCATCAACCACAACAACTGGCCTACAATGTTGCCATCCCCGTATTGATACTCCTAATGCCATGAAGCAATATTTAAATCTACCGTGATCGTCGATCTCTAGGCCTGTGACCGTCCCATGATTTGTATGCTGCAACATGGATAAGAATCTCGGTATCTTACTGAATGAATCAGTTGGATCACCCCTTAGTATTTTTAAAGTTTCCTCTCGAGATCGCCAAACTTTGATGTAGTTCAACGATACTCCATAAGTATGTAGCATGTCATTGCATATATCATTTGGCGTGTATATAGTGCGTGACGACGTGTACTTATATTTTATGCAGGATGACACAACTGTCTTTGTTACCTGTCTATGAGAACTGAGTACGACGTTCGAAGCACATGTGTGACCTTTCGCAATATGTCTGATTTTAAACATATCTGTTTGGGCTATCTTTGATGATCTACATGTCCAACTACACTCGTTACTTAAACATTTAACAAGAAAGTCTTTCTTGTCTGACCGAACGACCACATATTTAAACATATGCTGGATTGCATAAAACGACAAGCTCAACTTCATAATCTCCTTATTACGAAAAACCCTTCCCTCCTTTACATCCCTAGCATCTGGGACGGACACAACTGTTACTGCATGTTCAAATGTGTCATATGATGGATCTACTATTGCTCCACATATATCCGATGACATATCCATTAGTGAAAATTCATGTTCATTAGATTGAAGACCAATCGATACCACAATAAGCTGATTTTGGCTAACTGCATCTGTGACCTCAATGTATATTGGATATTTCGACGGGTCAGGATCCATATCCTTCAGCACCATGTATGACAACACATTATTGTCACCTTTGATTGTTATCGGAGGAAGATCACTGGTCAAATTATACTTCATTAGCACTACCACCTTAGCGGGGTTGAAAGAAAACTCGGTCATCACTATATCGACGAGCTACATATACTCGCAATTGCAATCAATCAGCACCAATGACATTTTGAGCCATTCACCAGACAAATGTGGCTGAATTCCATTCTAGCATGTGAAAATTGAACACAATTAGTCACAGATCCAATTGTTGCAACATGTTAATTACAACAAATGCATATCACAGGTTAGGTCACAGATTCAATAGAAACAATGATACACTATGATGTGAACCCGACCAAGAACATGCTTGGGAACCCACAAACAAGATGAAACAAACCCAAGAAAGCTAGAAATCACGCCGCGCAAAGCTTCAACCCGACCCGTTGTTCGACCCGTACCAAGAACTGAGATTACACGTAAGAAATTCGACCCATTGATTACTCGGAACAAGAACCGTGCAGTCGGAACGCCACAAAAGGATTGCTATCTCCTTTTGATAAGTTCAAGTTAAGAATTTAAGCCACCAAGATCCATGGAGGAATAAATCTCACAAATTGTATTAAAATCTCTCAAATAATCAAAATCTAGTTTTTACAATGAAAAAGAAATCCTATTTATATGGAAACACAAAATAACCTAGTTGCCACGAAATTAGGCCCAAAAGATGCTAAAAGATATTATAAAAATAGAGTTTTAATAAAATAAGGAAACTCTCGAAAAACTAGAAAATTCTTCCCCAAAAATCACTATGCGGTCGCATAGTGCATTTACGTGTGGCCGCATAGAAGTCCCCGATGTCCGATGTCCGATTGACTATAACTTTTTCCACCGATGTCTGATTGAAGTGATTCAAAGTGCGTTGGAAATATTACTTAAAGATATACGACTTTGCTTAAGATATAATCTTCCAATTCAATTGTTTGCCATGTCAAAAATGGATCTCAAGATGCGATAGAAACTTCACTCCTTGATTCGAAGCACTTCCAACTTGTTTCGACTCTCGACTCCAACATGAAAGTTGATCTTTGGCATGTTGTCTTCAATATGTTGTGCCCCATTCATCAAAAAAGTAATTGTGAGACTTTTATTGCCTTCCCGAAGACCCGAACCCGGTTTAAGACTCTCCCACTCATTCGTCAAATCCTTGTGAGTTTGTAACGCATCCTGGATCACATCACACTACTCTATAACAGTTACAACACATGGAACAGATTTTCACATTCAGCACACTAACAGACATGCAACATTACGCCAGAAGATCACATTTTCAAAAATTACATAGTCATAGGTTCTGTGTAACGGTAACAACACATATGTAGTTGAAATTCTCAGTCACAGATCACATTTTACTAATCAAATAGTCACAGTAACTATTCACGAATAAAATTTTCAGTTAGGTCACATATGTTCCCCGATTTCATCATTTTCCACTTATTGTGCATCATGTGTGTTCGACAATTGCTTATTTTTTGATTGATTAGTGAGCCGAAAGTAGGAAGAAACGAGAAATTGGATTCAATTAAGTATACGTACTTACCCGAAATTGCGAAGGCTGAGATTCAATTAATAAATTGCGGATCAATTTGATTTTCCCGAAACTCGTCCGAGAATTTTTGACACGATATGACTGTGAGTCTGCAACTTATGACCTCGGCTGCGCGATTATCGTCATCTGAGAGAGCTCCGGCAGCGCAATATGTCCAATTTTAGAACCATGCGGCGTTTTACCATCAGATGGGGGAGGGGGAGGAGGAGGTGACGAGTGGTATTGTAGGAGAGTCCGGCTGATTATGGTAAATGACGCTAAATTTAAGGAATATTGATTTTATGGAATATTTTAGTATAATTCTGTATTTACATCATAATATCTGATTTTAGATATTTTTGAAATCGGCCATAGTTATGCTCTTAATTATGAAAATTTCCCATTAAACTATATAAATCACTGTCCAAAATTCAGTATCAAAAGCCCATTATATACCCAATAGAATCGCGAAGCAGCCTTTGACAAAACTCCACCACCACCAATGAAGGAGGTATGAGTGCCTTTTTAGCTTTCCGGCAATTCATAACTTCCGGTATACTACAAACAGTGTTTTGAAAAGCATAGTGCATGGTTAGATAATGAGGTCAAGCTTTGAACTAAGCCAGTTTAAACGTAAAAAAATATTTATTATTTTAATATTGTTTTTAGTTTTTAATCCACATAAAAATTATTTAATAATTAAAATAATACATACCAAACATTTAAAGTTATAAAATACTATATTGAAAAAAAAAAAAAGTGCGCCTAGACGCGAAACGATTAGAGATGGCAAAAAAAATTTGTTATACCAAATACACGGGTGGAGATTACCTGCTTAATTGGTTTATCAGGGCGGGGGCTTTCACACCATGTGTGGTACAAGTAACATTAATTTTTATTTTTAAGAATTCAATATTTTAAATGGAAAACTCCATGAAATTTTATTAATTCTAATAGAAGATTATCTAAAGAAAATGATAAACAATAAAAATCTAAATTTACCATATATATTCGAATAATTTAACTTTTAAAAATAAAAAATTTTAATTAAAAATTTTAATAACTATATTATTGTCTCACTTAATGAATGAGAGCAATAAAATGAATGATAAAAAAATGTTTTTTTAAAAAAATGAGTTTGTAAACAGGGCAAGGTACCTGTCCCCGTCTGCCTTAAACAAGAAAAAGGGTGGGTATCGAGCGAAAAAATGCCTGACAGGGTGAGGGCGCAGGGAACCCGTCCCGTTGCCATCCCTAGAAACGATGCGTCTGTTCACACTTCGCGTTTGGACGTACTTTTTAGAGCACTAACTACAATTATTATGAATTAGTTTAATAAATAATGTTTTCAAAATAAGTACAAGGAAGGACATTGACAAAAAAATTGTAGATAGATACAAGTAGTATATTATTATTTGACTTTCTTTGCATTTTAGAAGTCAATTTTGGACCTTTATGATTTTTTACAAGAGACATGTGGCAACATCTGATTGGACCTTAGCAAAAAAAATAAAATAACCATGGCTATCTTGTGCTGTAGGAATTCTGGCAACAATTGCCCTGTATAAGGGGAATTGTCCCCTTTGAATAGTGCTTGGTGTAATACCCAGATCAAGAAAGTTTAAAAGATTTGATAGGTACTACTCATACCAACAAGGCGTACCTTCTTTTTCGGAAGTTCATCGTTAGAAACTCCACAGTTAAGCGTGCTTGATTTGGAGTAATTCTATGATGTGACCCCCTGAGAAGTTTTCTCGAGGAGCATGCGAGTGAGGACAAAGCATGCTGAAAAGACACATGTTGGTACAGTGGAGACAATACGTCGTT
The DNA here is from genome assembly GCA_019395295.1 of Osmanthus fragrans. Lineage (NCBI taxonomy): Eukaryota > Viridiplantae > Streptophyta > Magnoliopsida > Lamiales > Oleaceae > Osmanthus > Osmanthus fragrans. Next base: position 6,247,445 of record CM033355.1, on the reverse strand, counting down.
GATTCAACGGTCGGGATAGCCTGTTAAGTGGGACCCGGGTCATTTCAAATGGTATCAGAGCCGGTTGCCAGCCGAAAATCAGAAACTAAGTGCTATGCGGGACAAAGTGCTATGCCATAGGGCGGGAGCCACCACTTGAACTCGTAGGAGCCACCTCTAGAATCCCAACACTTGGCAACGGATCCTCAGATGGATCAAGTGCGACGAGGACGTCGCGAGTCTAACGGGGAGTGATTGTAATACCCAGACTAGAAAAGTTTAAAAGATTTGATAAGTACTACTCATACCAATAAGGCGCACTTTCTTTTCCGAAAGTCTATCGTTAGAAACTTCACAGTTAAGCGTGTTTGACTTGGAGCAATTCTATGATGGGTGACCCCCTGAGAAGTTTTCCCGGGGAGCGTGCGAATGAGGACAAAGTATGCTGAAAAGACACATGTTGGTACAGTGGGGTAGTACGTCGTCGATCTAACGGTTGGGACGGCCTGTTAAGTGGGACCCGGGTCGTTACACTTGGTGTACACGATTTTTTTACAAATTTTTTTACGAGGGATATGTGGTAGCATCTAATTGGTCCTTGGCAAAGTAGCACCTGTAGGAATTCTGGCAACAATTCTCCCGTACAAAGGGAATTTCCCCCTTTAGGCAGGAGCAATTCTTGGTAGATATGATTTTCTTATAGGATTTTTTTTTAATAGGGAACATATAGCAGTATTTGATTGGACCTTGGCAATTTAAAAAAAAAAAAAACACATAATCACACATGTCCTGCCAACGCAGCACTTATAGGAATTCTGGTTGCCCCCTTTATAAAGTAGTTGTGTTCTTGGTTTTACTATTTGATTTATAAAGTGTGTTTGGTTTGACATCTTTTAAATTTATAGTTTAAGGTTTTAAGCTGATCAAACATCATTTTCATCTAGATATTTTGAGACCCACAACTTTTTACACATAAAATCTCCACATCAAATTTAGTGCATGTGCCAAAGTGATTTCCGAAGAGTGAAATATTCTAGAGAATGTATGGCTAAAGGGTAAAGAAAAGTTATGAAAAACGTGATAAATAATTTTTTTTTTGAGAGATATGTGATTCAAAATGACTGTGAGAAAAAAATGATTTACAAAAGCTCCCTATCAAATAAGGGCGTAGTTTAAATTACAATTTAAGCTATCTCAAACATAAACATACACTATTTTATATTTGTAATTTGTTATTAAGGGTATCAGTTGTATGTAATGATTTATACGCATAATGTGCTGAGATATGATTGTATCAGAATTTCTTTAATCAAATAAAAAAAATTCATTTTTTTGACATTTCATCTATATGTAAATCATTATGTATAAGTAGAATCATTCTAAGGATATTGGATGTGTATCAAATTTTTATTATTTTAAAATTAAATCATGGGTAATTGACACAAAACGTCCATACATTTCTTTTTTTGACATTTTCACCATTATCTTCCATATTTCATTGTGTAAAATGTCATTTCCATCCATTGTTCCAATAAAATGACGATGTTAACTTCCTATGCCTAACATTCCAGTGAATTATACACATTAAGGCGTCCCTTTCCATCGTCACCAAACATCCACAAATGCACAGAATCAGAACTAGCAAGCTACATGTTCGAGCACAACGACAACACGACATTCAGACTATTTTTTTGACAACGATGATGGGACCCATGATCGTGGACCACCACCACAAGTATATACTCTTCTTGACATGTCCAATGAACGTGAGTTGTCCCTAATTTGCCTTGGAAATGACAGTTCATGGCTCAAGAACAACCCGTCGCGAATGAGGTTTTTCTTCCATCAGTTCATGGCTCAAATGTGATTCAATATACAAATCATCATGGGAGAAATGAAATCAGGGTCAAAAAGCATTGAGTAATCACTCAATTGCAGAAATTACAACACTTTTTTGCCAAATTTTAGAGTCAAATGATGTTCTTCACAAACCAATAATTTCTGGCCCGATTTCTTTAATTTTTGGACATAACTCTTGCAAATTGATACCACCATTATAGCCCTGGTGGTGGTGGAGTACGACGGACGTTGTGGCCGGAAGATAGTACTATGTGGATCAATAGGTGGCAGCTTGGTAGGGTTGTGAAAGTGGTGGTGGTGGAGAATTTAGGACTAAGTTGTAATGTTTTGAAAACTTTTGGACTATGACTGCGATTAATTATATATTTTTTGTTTTGTTTTATTGTTGTTTTTATTTGAATAGGAAGGTAAAATCGTCATTTTATTGAAAAAAAAATGGATGAAAATGACATTTTGCGTAATGAAAGGTGGAAATATGAGTGAAAATGTCAAAAAAATGAAATGTATGAATATTTTGCACAATAACACTAAAAAATAAAGACATTTTGTGCCAATTACCCTAAAATTAAATAAAATCTTGCTATCCTCTATTCAATCCAACTTAGCAAGGTTGTTTCAATGATCCGGTCATAAATAGGATCCTGGCAACTTTGTTTTTATAAACCAATTTTTTTTTTTAAAAAAATCTTGAAGCATGACTGATTGTGCAAATGTGTTACTTATTTTTTTTTTTTTTTGAGTAAAATGAATATTTTTTTTTTCAAAATAAGAAAATAGTTTTTTTAATAAAAAAAAAATTATGCATGGCATCATAAAATATATTTTTGCATTATATTTAAATAACGTGAAGCATTTTTGGGATTTAAAATTTATTAACTAGCTACTAATACGTTTTCAGCAAACTACTCCCACCAACTTGATGTAATTCTCCAACACATGTTTTGTTAATTTGAATTAAAATGGTAAGAGTTATTTTTAAGTAAAAATTTCTATTTTCTTTTCTTGTTTTATAAAGTTATTTTTTTAAGTAATCAACCTAAAATAAAGTAATTTTTTTACCGGTGAGACCAATAAAAAATTATTTTACTTTTCACTAATTTTTTTATCTTGTCCTAAAATATGTGAGGAAGGCTTATTTTAGCACAATAATTTTTTTTATAATATAGAGATAGGCGGCCTTACCGATCTTGAAAAATACTATCTAAATATATTATCTATTTCCTCTTGATTGGTATGAGAGTTTATATTCATTTATCAATCAAAGGAAATGAAGTTGTTAAGTCCCTCGATTTCGTGATGTTCCCAAGAAGAAAGAGATTGCGAAAATTCTTGTTCCGAAAGGTGCCATTTCATCAATGGATGTATCCCTTCATGACTTTAGTGCTGAATCTCTATGAAAATGAGATTAAATTGATACAAAATCATCGCAAAAATATTCCCAAAATCCGTGTGTCACACATATCAATTCAAAATCAATAAATTCACAAATTTCATTGCTCAATTATATTCATTGTGCTTTATGCAAACTCGATAAAAGGTTTAATTAATCTATAAAAGCCAATCGAGAGGGAGCAAATATCATTTTTATAATAATGTTTCCCACGGGTTCAAGCGTCATTTTGTGAGATATGTCTTCAATTTGTGTTTGGTGTTTTGTATCCGACTCTCTCAAACAAAAATGGGGTAGTTTGGTAGGCTTTTTTGTGTCATATCCATAAACGAAATGAGCATTATCCATTCACAAGACATAGAACATATATTAACTTGAAGACTATTTTAAAATTCAATTTGTGCCGTATTCCTCTTGTCTATTGGGCTCAACCCAACCCTTGATTGATTTCAGTTCAATAGAAATGTGTATTGGGCTCACTACAGTATTAAACTATTTATTTATGGGTAATTTTCATAGGTAAGAGTATAACTTTGACCCATTTCAATAATAAGAAAATAAGTTTCAAATTTCAAAAATCAGATTTTTATTAAATTTTATTTATTAATTAAATATATATTTAATTAATTAAATATATTAATGTCACAAATTTATATAATTTGGTCACAGATTCACAATTAAGTTAGTCACATATTATTTTCGGTCACAAATCAGAAATTTTAAATGTCAAAAATTATTTTACGTCATAATTCAAAAATTTTATAGGTCACAATGTGTTCATCGGTCACAGATCTATATAATTTGGTCACAGATTCACAATTTAACTAGTCACATATTATTTTCAGTCACAAATTAAAATTTTTAAATGTCAAAAATTATTTTACGTCACAATTCAAAATTTTTATAGGTCATAATTTGTTCATCGATCACAGAGTCACAATTTAATTAGTCACATATTATTTTTCGATCACAAATCAAAATTTTTAAATGTCACAGATTTTTTTACGATCACAATTCAAAAATTTTAAAGGTCACAATTTTTTTCTTGATTACAGATGAAAAATTTATAAGTCACAATTTTTTTATCGATCACAGATCACGAACATTATAAGTCACAACTTATAATTGGTCACAAACAAACAAATTATTTTCGAGGTCACAAATTTTTTTCGAGGTCACAGAACGAGATTTATTAGGTCACATATTATTATCGAAGTCACGGATCGAAAATTTAATAAGTCACAATTTATATTCTAAGGTCACGGTCAAAGATTTATTAGGTCACATATCGAAATTTTAATAAGTCACAATTTATTTTCAAGGTCACGGATCAAAATTTTAATAGGTCACATATTTGTTATTGGTCACAGATTAGCCAATTTAGTGGTCACAGTTAACTAAATAATCTGTAACCACCGCCCGACAACAGTCGCCGCCCCGCCACCACCACCTCACAGTCGCCATCGCCACCACCTCACCAATGACCACCATCTCCACAACCATCCCCAAACCCGCTCAAATCTGCCACCACCCTGCCAGCACCACCTACACTAAAAAATCCCTAAACCATAGCCACCACCACGAATTCCACCACCCCGAACTCCACACCATCCCACTAGCACCGCACCCACTACAACACCGCACGACATCAAACTCGAGAATCAGCCCATATAAACACAACAAAACCAAAAGAAAAATGCAAGAATCAACAAGAAATCGACGGAAACAATAAAGAACACAAGATTTTTGCCCTAATGCAAGAGGTTTGGAACCGAAGTTCTTAATCCCCTTTTGAGCTTCTGTCAACCGGAAAAAATCACTATATTAACTAAGGATCAAACTCTGTTCAACAATACACCAAGTCGGCCTTTATGAATCACTCAAGAATCGGCTACAGTGACGAAGCCCTCTCTTGAATCGACCAACCGATCCACACAAGGACACAAATAGCCTCACTACAAATCACTCAAGATAAGTATACAAGCTAGATTACAACCGATTTACAAGAGGAACCAAGTTCAGTGAGAGAAATCGAGGGGCCGCACAAGAGAGAGTTTCGAGAGAGAGAGAGAGAGAGAGAGAGAGAGAGAGAGAGAGCAGCGTAAGAGTGAGAGAAAATGAGAGATCCATTCAAAATATCTCAAACCCTAACCACTAATAGAAGTCTCTCGAACCCTTTGATCCAACGGTTGATAGTAGAGCATTAGGTTAAATCTCGACCCTTCCTTCAACCCGTTTTTTATTTCATTAGAACAGGCCTCTAATTTAATATAAGCTTCCAGCCCAACTAAAATAGAAGAATAAGAAACTGGGTCAGTCCACTTCAGCCAAGGCCCAACATTCAGCAGCCCACTTGGTCTTCATTGTGCCACTTTCTCCACAATTCATGCATAAGCCTTGCATGACCTCATCCGCTGACAAACCAAATTTTATAAAGCGTTCCAGGACTATGAAAATGTGCCTTCCAACAGTGTGATGGCCTTGTCCGCTGACAAACAAGATTTTTTACTATAAATCTTGCTTTCCAGTCCCCTGCCATGGCTGATAATGTTCTTGTTGCGGAAGAATGGCCATGCCGATCTCCAACCTTAGCAAACACCCAAGAAATCAAGACCCAATACCTTTAAACTGTCCTACACTTAGGTTGCTTAACATGTACCCACTTAGGACACAAAAGTGATGGTGTTTTGCAGCCACAAAGGCTAAATGAGAATGAGAAGAAGAACAAGAGAAACTGCAAGAGGAAGCACAAAGCGCAAGGAGGAGCACCGATTTTCTCTCTTTCTCAAACACAAAGCAAAATACACGTGAATGAAAAGCCAAAGATGGATATCATATATAGGATTAGTTAGGTCACAGAAATGGGCCAAGCCCAACATGATATGGTAAGTAGGCCTAATATATTAAGTCATCCAATAAGTGTAGAAATCGGGCTATGAGCAACTCTAAATAATTAGACTGCTTCCGACGGCCCCAAATAGTTTTAGAGTCGGGTCATTAATCTTGGGTGTCGATATTTAACTCAGTCATCTGGACAATGTCGACTGAAAATTTCAACGAGTAACATCTTAGCTCGGAAGTTTATTGAGTATCAAAATCCAACAAATCTCCACCTTGATTCTCAATAAACCTGCAAGCAATCCAAATATACAGTTTATACTTGCATAATTAAAGTAACCAATAAAATTGGGATCACGGATCTTACCTCGTGTTTCAGACTCGAAACATATGGCATACTTGCTCCATATACTCATCAGGGCTAAGGTCAGGAACACCCAAGTAGGACCAAATATTCACAATAATCAATCAAGAGCAAATAAACATTCAATAAAAATATAATATAGGATAACACACATATCTTTCCAAAAATCACGTTCGCAAAGAACAACAGATTAACACAAAGTTAATCAAACACACGGTCAACACATATGCAATAAATGTATAAATAACCAACGAAAAGATCTCATCAAACTTATCCTATCCCATTTCGTGTTGCTCACACCTCGAGAACACATATCTTCTCTCATCGCCCACCATTCTTACTAGACGGATCACTCAACTCATGTCTAATTAGTGGTGGAAAAAAAGCTCTCAGGCTCGGGCCGAGCCCCTTTAGGACAATGGGCCGCTCGCGAGCTCGAGAATATATAAAATTTTAAAAAAATTGGTAGGAAGAGAGAAAAAATGGGCCAGCTCGACTCGATTTTTGAGCCGAAGCTTGGGCCGAGCCTCTTTTCCCTGAGTGAGCAAAAGCTTGGCTTGGCTCGTAAAAAGCCCGCACCTCGAGCTTGAGCCTCAAATTTCAGCCCATATATCCAACTGGTAAGTCACAATAGATCCTAAATTCTCGAAATAATCCTCTATCACTACATCACTTCACCCAAACTAGGTGGATAAATGATAATGGGTCTCCACCTAACAGAAGTGATAGAAGTGCCTCACTCACACTCCACCTGATCAGGGTCTCTTTACAGATAAACGATTCCAACATTTAATCACATCTCCACTTGTGATCCAAATATAATACTGCACATCCCCCGATACAAACCGCAATGTACCCCTAGACATCTATTCTCTACCTTACCAAAAGACATCAAATACACTACTAATGCATCTTAACCCACTATGCTATGCAAAAAAATTAAGCAATCACACACATGCAGAAATGATTACACACAGATGCAATGTAGTAATTAACTTTAGACTCAATAAGCCTCACTAGAGTCATCACTCGACCCTAAAGCCACATTCGCTTCACCTCTCATCTTACCCTCCTGCTTATCCTTATTCTTGGGACAATCTTAATAAAGTGTCTAGACTTACTACAGCTGTAACACCGTTTACCACTAGACCTGTCCCATCATTTGCCTTTCTTCTTACCACCGTTATCACTCGAGTCACTACTCGAATCACTATTGTCTTAAACTCTAGCCAAATTCAATTGCTTAAATTTCATTCCATTCCTTATCATATGTAACTCACCACTCTTCTCATTTTTTTCAGCTCTAATTTTCATCTCATTACTCTTAAGAGAATCTATGACAATCTCAGCTGTTAAGGGTGTCCCTACCATACTTAAAAGCATTCTTAACATTTCTATATGAATCAGGCATAGAATTAAGCAGGATTATAACTTTATAAGTTCTAGACACATTTTCATCATAATTTACAATATCTTACATAAGTTTGTTAAAAATTTCCAAATTGTCATTAAGATCATTTGAAAGATCCATTTTAAAACTAAAAAATCGTTCAAACAAATATAATTTATTAGGAGTGGATTTAAACAATATAGGTCCTCCAACTTTTGTTAAAGTTCTTTTGTGGAGCAAAATTTTCCTACTTTCCTCAAAACAGTGTTAGATAAATGTAAAATGATTAAAGTGTAAGCAAATTCACCATACTCTTCTTTTTGTGCTTATGTTAAATTTGTGGAAAATTTGCTGTCTATGACTTTTGAAACCTTTTGTTGAACTAAAATCTCATTCATCTTTTGTTGTCAAATTGAAAAATCTCCTTTTTAATTGAAAATTCCAACTTAAAAATGCGAAGACATTTTTAGAAAATAGAACAATCAAAGTATACAATTAGGTCACACAAAGTAATCCTAAGGCCGCAATATACACCGTTCTAAATTTTCAAGATTTTGTAAGATTCACGATCTTAGATCAATGGAATGTTCGAACGGGTCAAGTCCAGGTGTTCTAACATGTTAATCAAGACAACACGAAGGTATGTCAACAAAAATCAAATTCTCACGTAATACAGTCTCACACAGTGACTATATGGCAGTTAGAGCACAAACTCAATTACCAACTTGCGATCAAATGCAACACTTCAAATATGGTAAATAATTCCTAAATTTCTAGCACAAGCAATGGTTACCCCTTCACGGTAACTCTAAACCTATTGTCACCCTACACGATGACGCATTAATGCTGAAATTTAATGCGATAAGCTAATTTACCAGACCAGACCTATCCGAGTTCGTAAATTACGAGAGATGTGAATCTGCTGCTTTAAAGCCACCACTATTCACCCCAATGATTCAACAAATATATCAATGCGATTGTCCAACAATCGCAAATCGAGCGTTCAAGGAGCAAAATCGTCCAAGTTTTCTGTGTAACTTGAAACACAAAACTAACAACACCAAATCGTTAGAAAACACACGCGGCGCCAGAATCACCACGAGCCGACGCGCCATACACCCAGAACCTCCTCCACTTGCACATCTCAACTCCGGTCTCCATTTCACCAATGGACGTCTGGATTGTTCAGAAAATTAAGCTTGAAGGTCCAATTTTTACACAAAAAATCTGGGCAGATTTCTTTCCCAGTTTCTGTCGATTTTCTGGTCCATTCTTGGTCGAAATACACCACCACCGAGGCTCTCATACCAAATGTTGTAGAAGAATGGTCACCAAGGTGTATTTTCGGGCTCAGTATACCGATCTCCAATCTTATCAAACACCCAAGAAATCAAGACCTAATACCTTCAAACTATCCCACACTTAGGTTGCTTAACATGTACCCACTTAGGACACAAAAGTGACGGTGTTTTGCGCCACAAAGGCTAAATGAGAATGAAAAGAAAAACAAGAGAAACTGCAAGAGGAAGCACAAAGCACAAGGGGAGCACCGATTTTTCTGTCTTTCTCAAATACAAGGCAAAACACACGTGAATGAAAAGCCAAAGAAGATAGCATATATAAGATTAGTTAGGTCACAGTAATGGGTCAAGTCCAACATGATATGGTAAGTGGGCCAAATATATTAAGTCATCCAAGAAGTGTAGAAATCGGGTCATGAGCAACTCTAAATAAATAGACTGCTTCCAACGGCCCCAAATAGTTTTAGAGTCGGGTCATTAATCTTAGGTGTTGATGTTTAATTCAGTTATTTGGACAATACCAACTGAAAATTCCAACAAGTAATATCGTAGCCCGGGAGTTTATTGGGTATCAAAACCCAACGGTTCTGCTAAGCTCGATTCATCAAAAGTGTCGTGCTGAATTTGCCGTAACTGTTACAAACTATGAACTGAATATAATTGAAAAATATGACGAAGAATATTATGACAATCTTAAACACAAACATCATGAAAATAAGCAGCTTTTCAAAAAAAAAAAAAAATTGAATTACTTCTACTTATAATTAGATTATTGTACTTACTGATTTTACAGTGTCAATATAAAGCTTTTGAAGCTGTTTGTGGGGACCAAACTAGCTTCATGATTCTGGGCCTCATTTTTGTGTGTGTGTGTGGGCGGGGGTGGGAGGAGGGGGGGTGCTTTTGCTTCCTTTTCAATTCAACTTGTGTTTTTTGCTTTGCTAATAAAGGCGTGGAATTTGTGCCACGATTGGCCTTTAAATGAGACAGACAGCAACTTAGAAACTGTTATGTCAGACCGTTATAATTACTCCAGATTGAAGAGGAAAAATGTAATATGAATTAATTATTCGTTGATCTAAAATGAAAGGATATCTATACACAGAGCCGGTTTTGGGCCGAGTCGAGTGAGGCCCAAGTCTCAGGCCCGACATTGAAGGAGGCCTAATTTTTTGCCCAATTTTTTTTTTTTTTTTTTTTTTTTTTTTTTTTGAAATATCAAACTATCGAAGGGCAGTTTCAGTGAACCAAAATCCCAGAGATCCATCATCCATTCCTACCCATTTTCCAAATTCCCAAAGCCAGTCGCTGCTCGCCGCAACCTGCAAGACCCGCAACCGGCAACCGCATCAGTCCCGTTGGCGAGTGGCGACGTTGGCACTTGGCACCTCTTCAGAATTGGATTCCAGAACCGGCTCTGCTTGCAGCCTTGCTTAAAAATGTCTTCGAGGTAAAAACCCTTTTAGGATCCATTTGGTTTTGTTCAAGATTTTTTTTTTTCTTTTTCTTGGTCATGTTGGTTTTGTATGTCAGTATGTGGGTTTATTTCTTGGAAAATAGTTCTAGGTTCTTTGTTGATTTTGAGTTTATTTAAGTCTAAATTATGGAGATGAAGTGGGCTGTACCAATAGGTTTTTGGAATGATTGAATTTGTATTGCTTTGAGAAACATCAACGGATCCAGACTATACTGGGAAAGTAGGAAAGAAAAATGAAGAAATTGACTATCCTAATAAATCCCATAATTTTATGGACCTAATTCTAGACAATCTCTAGCTGTTAAACTCATTACACTATACAAGGAAATAAATCACAGCACATAAATCACAGCACATAATTGCAATGCTTTACACACACATACACACACAAAGTACCTATCACATCTTACCATAAAAAAAAAAAAAAAATTTGCATATCAAAATTACTATTGTTATTTACCATTTTGAATAAAATCTTTTATATCTAAATTGATCTTTATCATGATAGGGATGTTCAATTCATATGTAATCCAACATACATTTCTCAGTGATCCTAAATACTTTTTTACTTTTTCAGCTACCACTTTTGAGATGGAAGAGATTTGCATTTGTTGCAGCAATGTGCATCTTGGCTGTATGAGCGGTGATTGTTCAAATAGCCTTTTATTTGCACATCCACGTGTTAATATTTCCATACCTTGATGATGTATTTCTATTATATGGTATTTGATATGAATAAATTTGGTATGATTGTTAAAAGGTTCATTGATTGCATGCTTACCACTTTTGGTCTATGATTTCAGGAAAACAATGTCCAGAGGCTTGTTCAGAATTTTTGTCTCTATTACTGACTTGTGAAATCTTTTACTTAATTCTTGGTAGAATGCACTTATTGTGGTAATTAAAAATAAAATACATATCGCTTTGGACAACTAAAATAAGATGGCATAGGGATTCTGTGATAGGAAGATTCGTATAGATAATTAATAAACCCCCTATGCTTTATGTTTTTGAGGGTTATATTGTTAAAGGACAAGATGTTATAAGATGAATGTAGAAAAAACAGTGATGCTACAGTGGAAGTGTAATCGTATGAAATAGATAAGATAAAAAATAGTAATATATGTCGAGAAGTGGGACATAGTTCTAAGCTTTGAGGGTGAAAAGTTCAATTTAAAATTTGTTGTAGCCTCAACAAGAGGCTGGGAAGGATTTCAGCATTTCTTATGGTATATTTGATTATGTTCTCTGTTTCTGCTATTTCTTCGTTAGTTACCGATGTATTTTACAATTTTTAGATGCATGTTTATGGAAGACCAGCTGTCTTTTCAAAGTCTGTGATTTTTGCAACTGCCTTCATGAGCTTCTTCTCAGTCGTCATAGCATTATTTAAGGTAAACCACATTTCTTAACTTGTTATTCAAGAGTTTTACTTGAAATGTTTTAAGCCTTGTCGGCTTATATAATTGCAGTCTTGTCGACTTATATGATTGATTATTGTAGGATCAACAATTGCACAGGCGCACGAAGTAACACCATTAAAATTTGCATTTACGTTAATTTGGGGCCTAGGGGCCTAATTTCTGGACTTCGCCTCAGGCCCCATAAAGCACAGAACCGGCTCTGATATAACGTACCTCCACACAAGGAGCACACTACGTTTATACCAAACCAATGCCTGTACTTTCACAAGGTTATGCCTTTCGGGTTGAAAAATGTCGAGATTACTTATCAACGTTTGTCAACAAGATGTTCGCCAAACAGCTTTGACTAGCAATAGAAATGTGCGTGAATGACATGCTCGTAAAGAGTTTGGAAGCAAAGGACCACATCAAGCATTTAGAAGAAACTTTCCACGTTTTGAGGCACTAGAGATTGAACCAAAATCTGGCCTTGAGGTGTGTTTTTGTTGCAACCTCCAAAATATTCCTAGGCTGCACGGTCAATTAGAGGGGTACTGAAGCCAACTAAGAAAAAAATCACAATCTTGGTGGAGATGGCACGATTGGCAGCCCTTAGCCTATTTTTGGTCAAAATGTACTCATTTTCGCTCTCCTTTTTTGTTCAAAAGATGATTTACTTTTAAACATAACCAAGCATGCTACATATTGGTAGAATCTTGAAATTTAACTACCAACTTCTATTTGTGATCATCGTTTTTTCTACAAAAGGTGATTTTCTATGTGATATATACACTCAATTAGTAGTTCATCGATAGAGAAGTAGATCTTTAAAAAATTGATTGTTGATTCGAACCTTACTTGGGAAAGATTCAATTCATTAATGAGTTCCTTTGACCATTAAGAGTATGTAAACTTGTTCTCTATAACTATTTTATTTAAACCGACATTTAAAAATTATCATCAATACCTTGATATGGAATTAGAAAATTGTAGTATTTAGTGACACTCTCCATTAATCACTTGAACAAAATACATGATAATTACTAAGGGTAAAAGTTAATAATCAAATCAAATTGTCGAATTGAAGTCATTGGTTTGGTCCTTGTGGACCTGCCAACATTTCGATTTTGAACTAAACCATACTATTTGGAAATGGTTTGATTTAAATTTCGATAGTAAAAAATCATTTGAAACCATTCTCCAAATTTATTTAAAAAAGAAAAAAAAATACTTGTGGTACTAAACTATATATGATTTATTAGTTCAATATACTTCAACAAAATTACTTAATAATTGGTTTGTAATCTTCTTCTGATAAACAATGACTCACGATTTATCTATTTCAGAAAGAATGAAATTGAAAACTTAAATTCTTTGTTGAACATTGGTTGTATAGAGACAAACATATATAGTATTGTAATGTTTGCATATAAAATTTCAATTTAAGTACGATATTGAGATTTTAGATCAATATATTGATGTTTTTAACTCGAATGAAAGATGTTATTTAAGTCGTCGTTCAAAAACATAGCGCAACTGCAAGAAATTGTTTAATTTAATGATTTAATTTGAAAATAGCTAATTGTTTCCCCTCCCTTATGTTCTCCACTTTCCTTTGTGGTCTACATAAATTTGGAATTGCGACTTTTATTTTTATTAATTTTTAATTTTTGATTTTTGATTTTTGATTTTGATTTTTATGTTAGTCCTTCGGTTAACAAGACATGTGAAGAGCTTAATAACAAGAATTAAATAGTAGTAGACAATATTAATTTTTTTTAAAAAAATTTGCCCTTATTTAATAAAGATTTTTAAGGAATAACTATTAGATTTTTTTTATTTTTTATGTGTGATTAAAAAAAATTATAATTGATATAGTGGATACTCGTATTTCTCGAGTTTGTATACCTGAGGACTCAGAAGTTGCTCCTGCGTGAAATTCTTCACACCATTGCTCGGGCTCTGTATGTTCTCGGGCATACACTTATGCTCAAGAACGTGTTTCACTCCCTGACTACAGGGTAGGACAATCATCCTTGAGATTGTCAATCAGGATGGAATAATAGCTAATTGGCAAAATTTTAACATAATTGTATAGTTGTATATTCCATCATAACTATAGATAATTGCTGAAATTCAGCATTGTAATATGAAATGTATACCTTCAGCCTCTATTTAAACGGAGGAATACTGTCAATGGAATCCATTCAATCCACTTCCATCTTTTGTGACAGAGATGTGTCCTGGGGCATATAGAACTTTCGGACTTCGCAACCTCGAGCTTGCCTCTTTGGTCGAACGAAGCTGCTACTCGTACCTGTTAGCTTACCTGTTGGTTGACACGGTGACGTGGCCAACCAAAATGAAAAGGAAATTAAATGGGCAAGTGTTTGTACCCGGCCCATAAGAAATAAAACCCTTAATCACATTTCCAATTTCATTTGCTCCCAAACACGCCCAAGAAACCTCAGAGCAAGAACAACCACGTTCGAGGAGATCTGAAGCCCGAACTCCGCCAGCCCATGTTTAACCTAGCGATTTTTCTCCATGTTTTGGGTTCCCACCTGAAGATAATCGGACGAAGTGTGAAAAAAGTTTAGAAGCCACAAGAGAGAAGCCAACAATTCGCAGCAATCTCGTCCGTCATCGAAGACATTTGCCTCCGGCGAAATCTCGGTCATCGCTTGCTACTGTAAGTATGAAATTTCAGTTTATGTAAGTATTATGTAAGTATGAATATCGGTCATCGCTTGCTACTGTGGTCGACGAATTTCAGTTTCAACGACTGCATCGAAGATTTTTTAATATTCATTCATCAATTTTTAACCGTGCTCATTTGTTCTGTCGACGAAATTACGAGCGAGTAATTAATGTTTAGAATTAGTAGACACGTTTGTCAATTACTGGATTGTGGGAAATGTAATGGAGTTGAGTTTTGCAAAATTTGTGGATTTTGCAGTGGTGGATGGGTGTTGTCTAATGTAGTGTAACCTGTTTCTTGTTTGTGTGTAGCATTACAGGGAAGAACTTTGGCCGTTGTCATAGCTGTCGTTGACTCGAATAATCATGCGGCACTTGAATAAGTCCAGCAGTTCTCTCGCATATTGAAATTTCTTTGAACTTGACAATAAGGATGGCAAATGGAAGTGTTGGACTGGATCAGGAAGGGAAGGGATCGGCATGATTACTGTGTTGTGTTATTTGAATTTGATGTGTAATATGTGCAGTTAGTGAATTGAAGTCTACATTGTATTCTAGTCGCTTCTGATGTTTTAGTCAATTTGTGAACGATCTTGGTGTTAATGTCAATGCTGGAATACAGTTTCTGTTATTCATCCCATTGGTCTTCATTTATTCTGTGTATAAATTTGAAGTGTTCTTCAAATTGACAAATCTAACTGGAACATGACAAACTACAATTGATAAATAAAAAGCACAAAAACAGCACGGCTATAGTCGAACTCAATTGTGAAAGCAGTCTACATTATTCTTCAACTTCTCCTTGTGCAAAAAAAGCAAGAAAATGTACACATAACATATGACCAAAATGATTTCTTCACCTTATTCAGTACCTCACTGTGTATAGAATCCAACCAAAACCACCAATTTATACTTTGATCATTGTGCTATACGTAAAATAAAAAGAGAAAATTACATAAACAACTAGCCATGACTCCTGTGGGGTGACTGAACCAATGTGACCAACAACTTTCTGCGACTTCAGTGGCCCAAAAGAGCAGTGACTTTGATATATATTTATACATGACTTCCTGGTGCACCTTTGCTTGGGTTTGCTTGGGTTTGAATAGCCTGAAGAGGATGAGAAATCCCCAAAAAAAAAAAAAAAAGGTCCAAAACCACATGCACCAATACAACCTGGGATCTTTGTTCTAGCAGTTTAAAACTTGCTTATTTACTTGTATATAAACTTCTTAAGCTTGCCAAACATGTTGCGAGAGGACAGGTGGGCTACTACTGGTTAGTGAATAAGGGCTTATTTCATGTTAGCTTTTTTACTTTCTTATACTTATGACAAACAGGAAAAAAGGTAGCATCTTTAATGTTGTTTGTTGTGGTTTTATTTGGACGCTAGGGAGAAAGGAACAACAATTATTTTCTCCTGAAGTTATCACTTATAGAAGGATCAAGCTTTTTGGCATGTCATTGGCAACCCTCATCTGTTCTTGAAAGGGAAATACCTTTGTCCGACATCTCCTCGAATCAGACTGGATCCCGGGTTCTTGTTTGCTTCCGAATTGAACCCACTGTTAATAACCCAATCTATGCTTCAATCCGTACGGAGTCTACGAACGGAGAAGAGAACGGAGTCTACGAGGGGAGGGGGTAGCTTGCCTATTTCTTATCTTATTCTACTGGGACGACTTCTTTCTTTCTCTGTTTGATGCTTTGGCTGGCAACCACTCCATTGAAATCTGCAAGTTCCGGAGTAGATAACTGGGAAGTTAAATAGATAAAGTTGCAGCTGAGAGATGATTCAGGGAAAAAGAGGGAAACAAATGAAAGAGGTAGTGTATTATAGCCTCCAACCCGCCAATTTCAGATTTTCAGGGATGTTTTACCCGGCCCAATACGGTGCTCATTTGAATTTTACTCACCTTTCCACGTCAGCAGGTAAGCCAACGGGTAAGGGAGCAGGTACCAGAATGAGTGTCCTCACCCCAAGGTGACTCCTACGCACTTTGGACTCTAGGATTATCCCAATTCTTCAATACAAGGACTTCTATACCTAATGGAACTCTACCTCTATAATATTACTAAACAGATTGGGATTGCAGTCATGGTATATGTCCTACGCGCATATCAATTAGGACTCCTACACAAGAAAATTCGCATAATTTAGTCTTACTCAAAGTGTGCTACCTATCTCTATAAACATGAGGGTTCAATTCAATTCACATTTTTTTTCATTTTTTTCAGTTCATAACTTCACGCACAAATTCTCTCTCTAATTTAAGTATCGGAGGGGCGACGAAAACACATCTTGACACTCTTGTTTCAGGTACCGGAATATCTTGTTTATGCTCATCATAAGTCGTCAAATTTGGAAGTCTATGGATATGATTTTTGATAGCATCAATAATAATATGAGAGAAACTTATGAATTTTTTTCCAAGTCTACTATTAAGTGTATGAATGAAGTATATATTGTACTTTTCGATATTATTCAATGTGACAAGATTGTGACAGTGACCTGTGTCACGGCATATGAAACCGCATAGGGACCACCTCTCCTCACGCGTTTTCACAAACAATTTCACACCTTTGAACCCAATATCACCACTTTAATAATTTCCAAAAACTACAAATGTTAAGACTTCTTTATTTTTCCCAATTTTAACCTGACTTTAGGAACCTGTCTAAAAAAATAAAGTTAGTCATTTTCTAAGTTTGGGTGATTACAATATAATTTATTTTCTCTTAATAATTTCACCTTACTCTCGCAATTGTGAGCCACTTTAATAGCGTAATTCTCTTCCTTACTTTTTCATACCACATTTTCCTTTTCGTTCCGTTTTAAAATAAATATTTTTTATAAGTGAATTGAAACATATACAAATTACTTATTCCAAAAGTAATTTGTAATGTACCATCAAATAAATAAGATAAAGAAAAAAAGAATTTGTTCAACTACTTCTATGCTTAGCCAAAAATGCTCAATCCTTTTGTTACCCTAATATATCTAGCGAAGGAAACAAGTTTTTATGGTAGAGTTTTGTGCAAACCTTTACTATAAAATAGTTTAAATACATAACGTTCTGATCGAATAGCTATATCTTGAAGAGTATTCCACTTTGATTTTACTAAAAATCATATTTTTAGTAGATTTTAATAAAAGTCGATTAAGTGTATGATTGAAAAATTGATAGAAGCCGTAGGATCTGAAAGTTACGGGATAGCGCTAGATCGTTACTAATTACCCCTTTTTAGTTTGACATTATGTGCGGAATTAATCTAACCAAAACCATAAGTCACTTTAATTAGTTTCTAGATGATTAAGCAAACAAGTTCAATTCCTATATTGAATTACCGTAGTTGTAATATTACGAAAAGCACTAAATAACAACAATATGTTGACGGAGAAACCCAACAAGGGAAAAACTCCGGGACCAAATCAGTTACCTCCACTATCGACAATAAGGATTACAGTGTGATTCCAGACTAGCAACTTCACTTGTTCTAGCTGTAGTAATTCCTGCAGTTTTCAAGATCCACTGTCTAACTTTCAGACTCACGATCTATTTGCCGTAGATGACTCTCGATCTAACTCCTGCAGCTTCCAAGATCTGTTGTTGCGTTTCCAATCTCTTGAGCTTCTGTCAATTGTCTCAACAAGTGAAATTTCAAAAACCTCATGTTTTTGTGCTCTTCTTGCGTTTGCTCCACCTCTTTCAAATCCCAATGAAAAAGTCAGTTCCTTAAAAGATTAAGGATGCAAGATATTTTGGATTATGGAACTTTGATGTTTTCCAAAATTGGGTTGCTGAATCTCAAGAATGAATGTATGAATCTCTCAATGAATTATGTTCTTGGATCTTTCAAATAATATGGAATGTTTTTCTCTCTTTTAGAATAATATAGCAACCTCAATGAAATCGTGCACCTTACCTCTATTTATATGTAGGACAAAATAAGTGTTATGGGCCGTGTAAAACTTTTCAAAAACGCAAACCCATGTTGGCCATAAAACATGAGAAGAATTCAAATGTTAGGGTTATTCTTTACCCCAAATCACAATCCAGGTGTAATATTTTTAAGTGCAAAAATCAGGTATCATTTTATTAATTAATTATTTTAAGGTCACAATTATACAATTTTTGGTCACATTTACATAATTAAATATCACAATTAATTTACTAGTCACATATTATCGAATTTTATGGTCATATATTATTTCGAGGTCACAAATTGTAGATCACAATTTATTTGTTGATCACAATTTTTTAAATTACTTGGTCACAGAAATTTTTCAGTCAGAAATTGTAGGTCACGGATTATTTGTCGGTCACAGATTCTTAAATTAGTTGATCACATTTTTTTCAGTCACATATTATCAAATTTTTAGGTCACAATTCAATTCTTCGTCACAGATAATCAAAATAATTGATCACAGAAGCCAAACAGTGGTCATAGACTCATAATCCACCCCCACCAACACTACCACCGTCGTGACGCCACTTGCTACCACCCTCATCCCGCAATAGCACCACCAACGCCATAGACTGCACACCGGTAGATTCGCTACCACCACCACCAACATTACTGTCACCGCCACCTCCAGCACACAACCCCCACCACACACTCGCCGTCCACCCCCCAAAAACCGAACAGAAACTACAAATATGGCAACACAAATCACCCCCAAAACTGCTGCGCCACCAGATCGAATCGCCATCACACCACCGTCCCAAAATCACGGTAATCACCACCACACCACTGCCTGCACCAAGAGTCACCACCACCTCCTCCATCTCCACTACACCACTACCAAAAAAATCCCAAAACTCAATCGTCGACGCCTTCACACCACCACCAAAAAAAATCACCAAACTCAAAGTCACCTCCGCCACACGACCACACCACCATCACCTCAATAATTACCTCAAAACCACCGTAAGAAAAAACATAAAAAAATACCTATAACAACAAAAGAGGTTGATCTCTGGTTGCCGATGCTGGACTCCCTCTGCCGGCATCAATCTGAGAGTGCGCACATCAAACAATACGATGTCGATGCGCGCTCACATCGCCGGTTGCAGCAGCGACGATGAAGAGAAGTGGCTTCGACGGTGGGCATTCTCACTGGAGACGGCAGCGGGTTGAGAGGGTAGAGATAGGAGATAATGGAGTGTGAAAGAAAAATGATTTAGACTTAGTGAGGGTGAGTAATTTAATTTCATACCTGAAGTTTGATTAAAAAACTTCCTGACCTGATTTTTGCACTCGGGTATTTGATACCCCTGTCCTATGTAATTTTCCCATAAAACATTGTTGCTCGAGCGAGGGAGTATGTTGCTCGAGCGAAGGGCCTATCGCACGAGCTACAGTGGGGCGAAGGTCGAGCAGGGATGTTCCTGTCATCTGCTCGAGCATTACTCCGACGAGCAGCTAGCGAAAATGCGGCGAGAAACCTTCGTGTTCCAAATTTGGTTTTCGAACCCTAAACTAACCTACCAACTATGAAATTTTGCAATTAAGTCCCTAAAATTCTAAGATATTTAAGTTGGTCCTTTTGTTCACAGAATAACCAATTACAATAATCTAATACTAACAGAATCCATTAAGCGCCCGTTTGACCCCCATTATTCCACGTTATAACGAGAGTAATAATAATTTTTGAGATAATGTGAGGCAAAAAAAGAAGGAATTTATTTTTTTTGAATTTACGTGTAATATTATTTTATTAGAACATGTATGATTGATAAGAAGTGAGAAAAAAGAATTATAATTTAATAGAGAATAATGGGGCCGAAAGAGGGCTAAATATGTTATTAAATTAATAGTTGACTTTAACTTAATTTTTTTTTTCAACATTTTAGCTAAACCAAACATATGTTAAGTAACGAAAATCTATTAAATGATTTTCTTGAACTATCGTCGCAGATAACTAAATATCTTCTTAAAGATAGTGATATAGCCGCACCCCATTCTAACTCATTATTATTCACTTTATTTTATGATTATATAACCTAGTTGTAATTTCTCAACAATTTTAAAGAGATTGAACAATCTTGAGAAAATCAAACAATTAGATAGTTTGTCTGCCCAATTATAGTTAGGTTCAAAAACTATTACTATTTTCATTTAACAAATGAATTGTACATAATTAAATTAATTATTATCCCTTGTTCTATATCAATTTCATTTTTCTCTGGTGGCATTCAAAATTCTTGATTGAGTCATAATATACCATGAGAAGTATCTGCAAGACCATGACCAAAGATATTGTTTCACAATGAAGGGACATAAAAAACAAGTATATGATTGAGATAAATATATTATAATCATGTGAATATATATGAATTGAACTTGGCCAACTTGTGAATTAATTTATTTAATAATTATGTCACTACAAGCCAACTGGTAGTTAGTAAATACAGTATATATTGCCAAACAAGGTCCAAGAGCTTGTGTTATGTGGGACCCTTTTCCTCAAACTGCTTGCCAGTAGGCCAAAAAAAGAGCAATCTGCAAGAATTTTTCTCAAGTACAAAAACCCCTCAGACCCCTCCATGGGCTAATGTACCATTCCCTCTTTCATAATTCTTAAAAAAAAAAAAAAGAGAGAAAACTTTAGCAAGAAGTACAGTAGATTTACTTGCAGTAGCTAACAATGGCCCGACTGCAGCAGCGATATCGAGGTGTTCGACAAAGGCATTGGGGTTCGTGGGTTTCTGAAATTCGTCATCCTTTACTGTAAGTTGGTCTTTCTATGACTGTGGAAAAAAGAGTCGATACTTAATTTTTATTTTACATAGAAAATTGTGCAAATGCACAAGTTTGGACTCTACTGATACTAAGAGAGGTCTTAATTTTGTTACAGAAAGACAAGAATTTGGTTAGGCACATTCGAGACAGCAGACGATGCAGCAAGAGCCTATGATGAAGCAGCTAGATTAATGTGTGGTCCAAGGGCTAGAACTAATTTCCCTTACAATCCCAATTACTCGAATAACTCTTCGTCGCAGCTTCTTTCGGCCACATTGACAGCAAAATTGCACAAGTGCTACATGGCTTCTCTTCAAATGGCTGCTAAACAATCGATCCAAGAACATCGTACTCCTCAAACAATTCCCTCACGAAATGCAGCAATCCCGGGAAATGCCAGTGCCATTAAAGTAGAGAATGTTACTAATTATGAAACCAGTTTTTGGTCAGCAGATTATGAGAAGAAACCAATGGTGCAAGCGCAAGAAATCAAGCCACTTGAAGAAGACCATATAGAGCAAATGATTGAAGAACTTCTTGATTATGGGTCCGTTGAGTTCTGCTCATCTCATCAGCCAATGTAAACTAGCTACTAGCTTATTTAGACAGCATCACTCTTGATATGGCTGAAAAAAAAGCCATTTTTTTTGGCTTTTTAAGTTAAGCCAAACGTACTCATTAATTTAACCCATTTATCTAAACCTTAGTTCTCTCTAGAAACTCTTCTACTATATCAGGACTTCACTTGTATTGGACGAAGATTATGTACATTGTACCGTGTTATAATTCTTGCTCTTGCACTAGTTGACGTAGAAAGAGTCTTTGCTATTTTAGCATTTTTCTTAACCTTTTTTAGTTTAGTTAAAAATCAGATTTTTATTATATTTTGATAAAAAATGATGAAATGTATGATCGAAAAGTCGATAAAAATTGTGGATCCCGTAAATACGGGCCTAGTGCATCTTAATATCGCTTAATACACCTTCATTGTTGGGAAAATCAAATGTTTCTCTAAAATTATTGATGGAATGAATATTAATATGTTGAATATTGTATAAACGTGAAAAGAAGTCTTGAGGAAAACCAAAAAAAAAAAGTGTAAAAAGTGTAGAGAGTAGGTGTATGCATGGTGGTAGAAGAGTGAGAAAATGTACTCAAGTTTTCATGCCAAAGTTGCAAGATTTTGCTTAATTTTTTTCTGGGTTTTGGAGTATGTGTGTTTGGGAAAAGAAACACTTTTATTTAGTGGCAGTCTTTGCTGTGGGATTGTCGCTGATAAAAGCAAACAAACACTGAAAGCAATTAATTACTTTTGTGAGGTATTTCAATTATGTAGTTTTTGAATTATATTTCAAAATTTTAAAAGTAAAATCATGCATAGCTGAAAAAGCATCTATCTTTTAAAATGGAATTTCGAGATTCGAGAGAAAATTCTTTTACATAGGTCTTGCTGTGGGGTTGTGTGGACAAAATTATATAAAGTAAATACGGAGAAGAAGAAATTGTTTCAAACATGATGCAATTAGCTTTCAAAGATGTTTCGTACGTTACTTACAGTGTGTAACAATAATTAAGAGAAATTGACATGAAAACAAAACTATTGAAATTATAGAAAATTGTGGAGTACAGTCCAAAAGCAGCAGGTAGTCCATTTCTAATTATGAGGTACAATGATTCGGTGATTAGAAATAATCTTTTACTTAACTTATTTTGCTATTTTTAATTCATAGTAAGGTCGGTCACCTGTGACCTATATAGATTTATTATTTTATTTGTCGTTTCAGATTTAACTCCATCTACTGTGATTAGTCCAATGTATAATAAAATGTACCATTTCTTTGTCTTCTATTCTTAGTTATATATATATATTCAGATAAAATTTTTTTTTTTTTTTTTTTTTCAAATTTCATTCTTTATGTTTGCGCAAATGCATGTTACCATAATGTTTTTCAATTGTGTTCATACCAAAATTCTATCTTAAAGGTATGTTAGAAGCAGTATTCTAAAAGGTATAATGCGTTGCGATGCGTCGAGATCGAGAATCACAAGTTTAATCGTGTCAATGCAAAGAATAGGCGTCATAATGTGTGTTTGTACTTTTAATATTATTTTAAATTTAATAAATAGATTTTTATATTAAAAAAATAAATTTTTTAATATAAAAATATACATACACATTTATTACAAAAAAAAAAAAAAAAATTCATCGAAAAAAAAAGAGTGTTCTAAAAGGTACCGCCTAGACGAGCCTTCTCCAGCCTAGGTGAAGGCTCACCTAGGCGCATCTAGGTGACGCATTTTAGAATAAAAACGCATTTTCATCGTATATCATCCATTCGACGCGTTTTCACCCCGCGTCCAGCTTAGGCGGCGCATTTTCACGCATTTTAGAACACTGGTTATAAGTTGTCTTGACTTGTTTTGGGTACTTGTTTTGGGTACATTAAGTTAGACTCGAATTTTAAACTATAGAATCAAAATTCATGGAATCTACTCAAGAATTTGTATTTTACTCCTTCGCTACGCTCATTTAGGGTCCGTTTAATTGTAAATGTGAAAAATGGGTGGAAAGAAAATGAATGACAGAGAATTGAATTGAATAAAATTTGTTTTAGAAGGAATTGTAACTAATGGTGTTTGATTGGTATAATTTTCCACCTAATCCGTTTGACTTTATTTTTCATGCAAATTGTTATCTTTTGGGATAAATTTGTTCACAATTTGTATTAAAATTTGTTTGGATTGCAAAAAAGTAAAAAAAAAAAAAAAAAAAAAATTTATGAATTTTTTTTGTGTTCGTTTGACTTTATTTTTCGTGCAAATTGTCAATTAAATGGATAAAATTTTTTACCATCGGATTTAGAATATATTTCCATTGCCAAAAAAAAGAAAGATGGAAAACATTTTTCCATCATACCCATAGGAAAATAAAAGATGAAAAATGTGTTTTAAATAGTTGTACCTAGAAAAGGGGTGAAAATGAATTCCACGAAAAAGTCATGCAATCAAATATCAAATTTAACCCAATTTCACTTCAATCAAATGGCCCTTAGTTCCAATTCAATTATAAAGCTTGAACCCCACTTGATTTAGGCATGATGCACTTTTTAGTTATTGATATTTTACGATTTTCTTTCGAAATATAAAGAAGAAACAGATCGGACTGAACCAAATTAGAGCTAGTTCATTCTGGTCTATTTCAATCCTACCATTGCATTTGGAACCATTTGGAACCATTTGTTCAATGTGTTGGATTTCTACATGATTTTTGAGTTGACTCATTTCTCATTGACAAAAATCATATTGGATCACATCCACCCTTAGGGAGTGTATGATAAAGCGTTAGATAAAAAAAATAAAATAAAAAATAGCAACATTTGTTAAACGTTCATGAAAAGTGGGTACAGGAAATGAGTGGTTAAAATTTAAATTTAATCGATTAAAAGGTTTTTATCAAACAAGCACTTAATCAAGTCCAATCTAAGCGTATCAAACATGACAGACACCACACACATATATTATGTTTATTTGTTTTAGCTTAAAAGGAATGATAAAAATTAAAGTCAAAGAACAATTAATTTTGACCGCACATTTCATGAGAATCACAATTTGAATCAAATTATCAATAATATATTTTATCAATTTTTATCAAAATTTACTAGAAGTCTGATTTTCAGTAAAAACTAGACAAGGATTATCTACGAGAGTGTAGCAGGACCTAGAATTTTGAAAAGCTTTAAGGTGAGACTTAGAAAATGGACAAAAAAACATGAACATACCTTTATCGACACTTTTGGGCAAGACTAAATGATTGACTCACATTATATCAAATTGATATTTTTAAGGTGAAAGGCCTATAGCAATATTGTAAAGAATATTACTACCATGCGTACCATTATTATTGGATGGTTATTGTTTTTCTAAATGCATGCTCACTTTTAGGTATCCCATCTTCTCCAGTGAGGACTCATGATTGTGCCCTGTTTGGAAATTGATTTTGCTCCCCACAAATGAAAAAACTTAAAAGCAATTTATTTTTGTTTTTCACTTTTTCATTCACTAAAGTTGTCCAAATAATCATATTGCCAGTAAGCTTATAATCATTATTTGTTTGAATTTTGTGTCCATGAACTTTCACCTGATCAACCAACTTCCTCAATCTCAAGACTACATCAATCACAATAACAATGACCAACTAGCTGCAATATCAACCCTTCATAGACTCGATCAAACGCAGCCCTCCGAATTGACCGCACATACCTTAAGCCAAGTTGATCACATCGTGTACAACGGCAACATTCATCAATTATAGTTCATTAACGTTCATTCATTTAGACGATACCCATTTTTCAACTATGGCATTAGTTTCATTTTCAGTTACGAGTAAAGTCCGCTCTCTAAATCAATCAACCATGTCTTTTATTGTTGGTAGTCACCCACTTCTCTTTTATTCTGTTCTATAAACTCGTCCCATTTCACCCAAAGAAAGAAAAGAAGAAGCAACTTAGCAGTTTAGATATTGATGAAATATAATTAGGTCAAATTAGGACCAAGCTCAAGGGTACAAAGCACGTTGCAGTGTCTTTTATGACAAAAGACTCAATTGGGCCTATTCAATTAATAATGTCTTGCCCATCAACAAGCCAACAAGAGAAAAGGAACAAACTCTTTGATGGAATTAATGTAGAATTTCTTAACAAAATTGATGATAGCCAAACGTACGAAAGTGAACAGACATGTCAAAGGATATTTTGAGTTGTTAGGTTTGTATTGTTGTAGAACTAGTCTTAGGCATCGAGTTTATGCAAAATATAAAAGAGATGAAGAACATAAAACATTACGTGGTTGCTTATATTAACTGACACAAGAAGATTTCATAATTGAAAAAGTGGAGAATATGAAAAAGTTCAAAGTACTCGATCTTGAGATTCTGAGCACCCCAAAATTTATGCTATGCAAAAATTAAAGAAATTCAAAATTTCTCGAAAAAGATAACCTCTTTAGACCTATCACTAGAGATAAGATGGAAATAATACGAAAGGAGATGCTAAATGATCCTCGTACACACAGGACAAAATTCATAGATTCATAGCAAACCAAGCACAAGAAGATTAACAAAATTTACGTCTTTCAAAAAGTAAATCTCAACTTACTTAAAAAAAAAGGTAACTTTTTAAATTATAATCCAATAAGCAGTTAGTGATTTTAATTTTTCCTAGGTACATATATAATAATAAGAGAAAAAGAAAGGAAAATAGTCTATGTAGCTTAATATCATGGTGAGTGAAGTTTCATAATTAATGGTCAAAGCCAATGATGATGTGTATGGAATCTCATGAGGAAATGTTGGAGAAGAGACAAAACAAAAAGGCCTTAACCTAATTTATATTTATTTGGCATCATTTTGTTTTAGATTCTTCAAATCAAGTGAGTCATGCTTGCAAAAAAGCCAAAACTCACACGAAATCAAGGATTTTAATTTTCTTCAATGTGTGATTGCTTTTGCTTTATTTTATTGTGTAAGATTATTACAAGAAATTTTATTTTTTGACAACGGAAAAAGTTATGAAAACTCTATTCTCTATTGTCGACGATAATATTTAACAACAAAATTAACTACATTGTTGGTCTATGCTTAAAAGTTAGTTTTAAAAAAATTAAGTTTAGGCTCATTTTTAGAAAAAGTAATTTCACACAATAAGTAGAAAAAGTAAATTTTTTTTTTAATCACGACTCACAAATAAGTAACTTAAAAATTAACTTACTTTTAAGCACAATCAAACGCACTTGAAGAAAAAGGGTATATACGTGGTACGTCGCATCATGTGGCATTTTAGATTCCACATGTTAAATCGAATGACAAAACAGTCCCATGTGCATGTGCTTCTTCACCCTCCCATAGTTTTTTTCTCAACAAGTTTTGACAACAAAGATATATGCATTGATCATGTTATTTTAGGCATTACAAACATAAGAAATTATTTATGTCAATCATAGAAAATAGTAGGAAATTCAATCATTAATATACCCTTTAATGGTTATACTAAGTTGTTGTCCAACTATAATGAATTATATGCTATCGAATGGTTAACTTATTGAACAACTTGCACTAGGTTGAATATTGTATTCATCGATTTGAAAGCTAGTCATTGGACGTCTATTAATCCCTAAGTTGTATCCAAGTTTTCAATTATGCTCCAAATGTTTCAGGCCTAATTGAGAATGATCGATATATACTAATCACAGTGAGCGAGAAATGTCGATTTACTATATGATTAACATGAAAAAATAAATAAAGATATTAATTATGTCATCTATTTAACTATTCCAATGTTACATTTGTAGCTTTTTCAACAAAAAAGTACTTTTTATCATTGTTTATTAAAAATATTATGTAAAATGTAAATATAAAACATAGTGTGCAAATTGTAAATACAACATTTCCCCTGAGACCAATCTTTGGCACATTGTGGATCAGCCCTTACTCAACTTTGAATTTGTTTGCCTTGAAGGCTTGGCTCAAGGTGCCGACACTTTAAAAAAAAAAATGTAGCAAGATTAGTTTGCTTTATAAGGAAAAACGTGGGTTTGGTTTGTTGTTTTTAGTTTTCAGTTTTGAAAAATATTGAAAATGTGTTTGGTTTGATATATCTGAAAATGCATTTTCGAAAAGAATGATAAATTTATAACGTAAAACTTAAAAAACATTTTTTAAGTTCTGAATATTTTCTGTGAAAATTTTGAAAAAAAACTTAAAAAAGAAAAGAAAAGGGAAACAGGCATTTAAATAACAAAATTTAAAAAATAATAATATAAAATTCTAACAATTAAAAATTTTAATTAAAAAAATTGAAAATTCTTGAAAAAAAAAAAAAATTGAAAAAAAAAATATAAAATTATACAAAAATAAAATTATAAAATTTCTAGAAAAATAAAAATAGTTAAAGCTCGTAATAATTATTTACATGAAATTTTTTAAAAATATATTTAAATGAGCACAATTTTTTTTTCTTAGTGCATGTTATTTCCTATAGTTTTTTTTTAACTAAATTTATTATTATTTTACTTTTATAAAAATAAAAAATATTGTAAGATTCAACAACTTTAAAATCTATATTACTTAATAATACTTACATAAAATTATTCTATTTTTAAAAA
The DNA here is from genome assembly GCA_019395295.1 of Osmanthus fragrans. Lineage (NCBI taxonomy): Eukaryota > Viridiplantae > Streptophyta > Magnoliopsida > Lamiales > Oleaceae > Osmanthus > Osmanthus fragrans. The sequence continues at coordinate 6,218,838 of CM033355.1, read as the reverse complement.
ATAATTAAATTTCATGAAATAAAATATCGTAAAACAATTTTTTTAGAATTTCAAACCAAATGTGTTTTCTAATTTTCTATTTTGAGAGATAATTTTTTAAAAGACATTTTTATCAATCTTAAAACCAAATCTCTGAATCAAAAACTGAAAATGAACTCAAAATTCAAAATTGAAAAACAAATCAAACGGGCCTTTAAAGTTTGTACTTTGGAGTTTAAAAATTATATTCTCGATTTGGATACAATTTATAAATTTAATTATAGTCAAACATAAATTTCAATAACACATTCATAAATATTACTTCATACATTTTTTGGCACTCACATATTAATTCTGTTTATAGATTTGCAAAAGGAGTCTTACGACTCTTACCACATGCAGGGCCAGATCTGCACAGGGACAGATGAGGCTGTCGCTTCAGACCCAAAATATGAGGGAGCATTTTTCGGCCCAGACACAACATTGTTTCCTCTTCTCGACTCCTCTCATCTGCGAACTGCGATTTCGTCCGCCTCCTCCAAGTCTCCAACTCTTATACCGGACCGATGACGACCTCATTTCATGGTCGACAGCCCTGCTTATCTTCTTCCTTCCCACTCTCTTCCCTCAGAGTCGATCCTGTGATTTTAGGGGCCTGAGGAAAATTTCATTTATTAGGGCCCCAAAATCAACGTAAATGCAAAATCCAACAGTGTATTATGCAACCTATTGTTAACTTTAAACTTAACAATAAAACAACAAACAAATATATTATACAAAATATTTATATTATAAAATAACAAAACTAATATTCGTCTTACTGTTTTAGAGGAAAAACATTAATTAAATTTGAATAATTTAGGTGTTCAACCATTTCTTTCTCTATTGATGACATAGTCAATCCATTCAATCTTTCTTGTAAAATAGTTGATCGGAGGTAAGTCTTGATCAACTTCAATTTGGAGAAACTTCTTTCGTGGATGCAACTGTAACCGGTATGGTTAACAAAATTTTGTAAGTAATATAAGCATTTGGAAAACAAACATCCAATGACTTCAAATATTGTAGTACTCCAATTACTCTCGTTGTTTCACTTGATATATAGCACTTCAAGACTAGTAACTTCGAACATAAATCATCTCCACTAATATCAGAACGCTCGTTATGTTCGAGATATTTCTTAAGGTTCATACAAGAATTCAACAAACTTGGATTAATTGCACCCCTTAACCTCTTCGAATTAAACAAAAATCCAAATGTGTAATCATATTGTTTGAATTGTTCAAATTGAGTTCTTAGAGAATATAGAGCTTGATCAATTATAAAAATAAAGTATTCAACTCTAAAAGATTCTTCAGCTGATTGCTTTGCCTCATCACTGTCACTTTCATCAAATTGCTTTTTGCTTCGAATTATTCGTTTTTTCTCGTAATACAACCTCAATTCTCATTTCGTTTGCCTTTGTTGTCGCTTCATCCATAGCATTAGCAAATCCAATTTCTCTATACTCTTCAAGAAATGAAACAAGTGCTTGCAAGAGGTCGATAGCATGATCAATATCCATATTTTTGGATCTTCGTTACATTATGTCAAATCAAATAAAGCATATCTTATTTGTGCAATTTGCTCCATTATAGGCTTCACATTCTCAACATAACTTTTTCAACGTGTTTGTGACAATGTCTTCATTGTTAAACCTCGTACATTATCTTTGAAAAATTTTAATCACTTGGTAGAAGAGGAGAACAATGTATAGATGCGTTGTATCACTTCAAAGGATACAATTTTAGAACAACAATTCACCATATTACATAATGTTAGATTCAGATTATGAGTGTCACATGAAGTATAGAAAGCTCAGGGATTCTTGTCAAGTACTTTTCTTTGCACACATTTGTGCTTCCCACTTATGTTCAATCTATTGTTATACTCTTGTCCTCTAATATCAAGATCAAGTTTGATCAAAATATTTTGAAGTTTTGTTGCAAGTCCAAGTCCTATTATGTCATCTACCTTCAAAAATTCAAGCCAATATTCTTCGACTGTCGGTAAGTTATCTGAATCATCTACTCATCGTACTACTAAAGACATTTGCTCCTCGTGACTTGCATCTGGAGTACAATCAAGTATAACTGTGAAATATTTTGCATGTTTAACTTTCTTGACAATTGAACTTCTCACCTCATTAGCCAGCAACTGTATCAACTCATTTTGAATTGTTTTACTAAGATATGTATATTGAATCTCACTTGCTTTAGCTAGCCGAATGTGCTCTTTCATTACTAGATCGAACTCACTAACCATTTTCACAATTTGTAAAAATAGGCTATTGTTTTCAACATGTAGTCTCTCATCATCTCCTTGAAATGACAAGATAATTTTGGCGAGTCTTTTCACAATAGAGATTATCCTCGTTAATACATGTCTCCAATGTTCTCTTTTTGCATCGATCGCCAATTGAATGCTTTTACCAATTGTAGGTTTTGTTCGAATCCTATTTTTCGATTCAATCCAACTAGTTATACAACGTAAATTCTCCTCATTTCTTTCATTACTTTTAATATGCCGATGCAAATTATGCCAATCTTTGAATCCATCATTACCCAGTTGACCAACTTTGGTCGCATTTTTTGGTGTTTTAAACAACTTGCATCAAAAGCAGAAGATCATGTCCGTAGATACTGAATATATTAGGCAGGTTGAAGAAGTGATGAATCCTGCTTGTGTTAATGAAGTGGATGATAATGAATAAGAAGAAGTGACAAAACCTGCATGTGTTAATGAAGTAGATGATAACGAAGAAGATGATTGTTTCTTTTTGAATTTGGATGATCCTGAGAATTAGAAATTCATTGATCAAAGAATGAGGGATTATTTAGTTGAAATGGATCCAAAAAGAGTTGATGACAACTTGTTTCCCAAAGATCGTGGAAGTAGACATTTCGATTCTTCACAATATAAGCGATTATTACCGAATGGGCAAACTATTGATAGAAGATGGCTAGTAAATGCAGTATTTATGGACATGATCTTCTGCTTTTGCTGCAAGTTGTTTAAAACACCAAAAATGCGACCGAAGATGGCCAACTAGGTAATGATGGATTCAAAAATTGGCATAATTTGTATTGGTCTATTAAAAGTCATGAAGGAAATAATGAGGATTTACGTTGCATGACTAGTTGGCTTGAATTGAAAAATAGGATTCGAACAGAAACTACAATTGATAAAGCCTTTAATTGGCAATCGATGCAGAAAGAGAACATTGGAGACATGCAATAACGAGGATAATCGCTATTGTGAAAAGACTCGCCAAAAATACCTTGCCATTTCGAGGAAATGATGAGATGCTATATGTTAAGAACAATGGCATGTTCTTACAAATGGTGGAAATAGTTAGTGAGTTCGATCCGGTAATGAAAGAGCACATTCGATGGGTTAAAGCAAGTGAGATTCAATATACATATCTTAGCAAAACAATTCTAAATGAGTTGATACGGTTGCTGGCTAATGAGGTGAGAAATGCAATTGTCAAGAAAGTTAAACATGCAAAATATTTCACAGTTATACTTGATTGTACTCCAAATGCAAGTTACGAGGAGCAAATGTCTTTAGTAGTACGATATGTAGGTGATTCAGATAACTTACAACATTCGAAGAATATTGGCTTGAATTTTTGAAGGTAGATTATACAACAGATCTTGGACTTGCAATAGAACTTCAAAAGGTTTTGATCAAACTTGATCTTGATATTAATGATATTAGAGGGCAACGGTATGACAACGGATCGAATATGAGCGAGAAGCACAAAGGTGTGCAAAGAAGATTACTTGACATGAATCCCCGAGCTTTCTATACTCCATTTGGCGCTCATAGTCTAAATCTAGCATTATGTGATATGATAAATTGTTGTTCTAAAGTTGTATCCTTCTTTAGAGTAATACAATGCATTTACATATTGTTCTCCTCTTCTACCAAGCGATGGAAAAATTTCAAAGATAATGTACGAGGTTTGACAGTGAAGTCATTGTCACAAACACGTTGGGAAAGCCATGTTGAAAGTGTGAAGACTATAATGGAGCAAACTGCACAAATAAAAGATGCTTTACTTGATTTTGCAGAATGTAATGAATTGGTAAAGTAAAGAGTGAAGTCGAGTAATTAGCAATATATGAATTTCAGAATTATGAGTTCTTGCTTGGCATTATCATCTGCATGCAGTCAATATTGTCAATAAATTTCTTCAAGCCGAAAATATGGATATTGATCATGCTATCAACCTCTTGCAAGGACTTGTTTCATTTCTTGAAGAGTATAGAGAAATTATATTTGCTACTGTCATGGATGAAGCGACAACAAAGGCGTGTGAAATGAGAATTGAAGCTGTATTTCAAGAAAAACGTATAATTCGAAGAAAAAGCAATTTGATGAAAGTGACAGTGATGAGGCAAAGCAATCAGGTGATGAATCTTTTAGAGTTAAATACTTTATTTTTATAATTAATCAAACTCTATCTTCTTTAAGAACTTGATTTGAACAATTCAAACAATATGATTGCACATTTGAATTTTTGTTTAATTCGAAGAGATTAAGGGGTACAATTAATCCAAGTTTGTTGAATTCTTGTATGAACCTTGAGAAATATCTCGAACATAGCGGGCAATCTGACATTAGTGGAGATGATTTATGTTCGGAGTTACTAGTCTTGAAGTGCTATATACCAAGTGAAACAACGAGAGTAATTGAAGTGCTACAATATTTGAAGCTATTGGATGTTTATTTCCCAAATGTTTATTATCACTTACAAAATTTTGTTAACCGTACCTGTTACAGTTGCATCCGCAGAAAGAAGTTTCTCCAAATTGAAGTTGATCAAAACTTACCTCCAATCAACTATACCACAAGAAAGATTGAATGGATTGACTATGTCATCAATAGAGAAAGAAATGGTTGAACAACTAAATTATTCAGATTTGATTAATGTTTTTGCCTCTAAAATAGTAAGGCGAATAGTATTTAAGTGATTGTTTGAAACGTTGTGAGTTTTGTTATTTTATAATATAAATATTTTGTATAATATATTTATTTGTTGTTTTACAAATAAGTTTAAAAGTTAACAATATATTACATAATACACTGTTGGATTTTGCGTTTACATTAATTTTGGGGGGACCTAATTTACGGAGTTCGCCTCAAGCCCCGAAAATCATAGGACCGGTTCGAACCACATGATGCATTTTTTACTCCATCTATGTCAATTAATTTTTTATAGCAAGCTTAAAAAACATGTTTAGTAATTGATTATAATCATTATGTATTATAGATTGGAGAAAATAGTAATGAACATTATTTCAAATCTTACAAAATATGTAGATAAAAAAGAAAGTTTGACCAAGATATCTATAATATAAATACATGCCAAATAAGTGCTAAATGTTTTTTAAGAGTTTATCTGTGGGCCCTACAAAATTTGTGAATTCTACTATATTTACAAATAAAAAATATATTTGACTAGCTTAAAAATTTAACTTTCCCAAAATGCATGTAACATTTCTTTCGATCTGGGTCAAGATTATTGTAACTTGATCAAGCAATACTAATTGAGATCCTCAATCCCAATAATGATTTTTCCCCCCATTTCTCTATTTTTAGTTTTTCTAACATCTCAATCCCAGTGGAGAAAATAAAATATTTTGATATTGAAGATGAAAAAACAGAGAGATAAAAGCTAAAAATATTTCACTAACCATGTCATGAATTGCAAGACCTATCTACCCAGATTGAGAAAATATATAATACAAAAGTACAAATCTTTGGCAAACCAACTCGCCCATGTGGCCGTTTTAACTTGCCTATTCAACAAAAGCATGTTTGTGAAATTTTTCCAAGACGGCAAGAATTGTTCATTCAACAGGAAACTGTACACACGAAAATAAACAATGCAAGACTTGTCATGCAGCTGTTTCTGTTGTCATTGAACTGATGATCACCAAAAACTAAAACAAGATTGTGAAACATATTTATAATTTCCAGATCGGACGATCCATCTTGATGTTTGAATAGATAATTAAACACCCTAAGAAATTAAAGCTTTGTCGTTCATGGTGAAGTTGAACTAGAACACTTGGAAGAAGAAGAAGGATGATGGTTTTGATTTTTGCTACCTCTTGAAGGATTTGCAGCCGGTTGACGTAGATCAGAAGATGTAAACCTACTGGAATTGCTCCTTAGCTTCTTCTTCTCAAAAACCCTATCTTCAGCTCTAATGTGCTGAACCTTTGTCTCATTCAAACCTGCCGGTAGAACACAGTTGCAGAACAAGCCTGCAAGGTTCATCAGATACAGTATGGTTATTCAAAGCGATTAAATAAAAAGGATTCGTAATTTTGGTGACAAAATCTATAAACCATATAAAGTAAGGCGAAATCCCAGAAGTTTAGTATGAAAAATCCTCACCATCCATTGCCACTGATGTTATCTGCACATGAAATACAGAAATGAAATCCACAAAGCAGTATGAGTTCTGTAGAGACCTTTATGGTTCAACAACAACAAATTAGACGTTGATCCTAATAAATTTGGAGTTGACAATATGAATACTAATTCATCAGTCCGTGTGGTTCATTGATAGATCTTTTGGGAGATCACCTTATGATTTAAAACTCCAGAAATCAATTATGCTTTTTGGAACAGATAGGTTAGCAAATCAAGAGATCCAAGTCTATCAGATCCAGATTTTGTAAGAGATAAACGCAAACTTAAGTATTTTGTTGGATCAGAAGGACCACATAATAGTGTGTCGATCAATACGGGCTTTGGAAGCAACATGCACATCAATCAAAGTGCCCAGATCAACAATTGTCTCATCCAAACTCTGTTAGGTATAGAGCAAAATCTACTACACCTAATGAAGCGTTCTTTCAACTTTATTTCCTCACTCTACTCAAAAGCAACTGAAATAAAAGAAAAGAAAAGGCTAACGAAGAGAATCTAATGGTGGAAAGAACAAATACAGCAGTACTATAACAATGCTAGAAGTGTCTTAGTTGCTAAGGCTCAGTTACTCGTGTCAAAAGTTAGAATGAAATTATAAGAATCCTAAAGGCGTTCATGAAACTGACACATTCCAACGAGATTAGGTGAAGGGATAGCATCGTGCCAAAGAAGTATAAATCAGATAAAAAATTAAACAAAGAGCTCAAATTCTCAGCTTGCGATAAGTAATTACCAAGATGAGCTAGTCGATTCACCCATTTTGGTATCGGTTTGCGGGTCAACTGAAGACATACATCATTGCAGAAGTGATTGCAGTTCCTTGCAATGAGATTGTAGGTATTTCCAAAGTACTCATCTGACAGTTTCTCCATGAAAGCACGGACCTCTTTGGGACCCAAATCCGTTCTTCCAACCAAGATTGATTTTCTGAACGTGAATCCAGGGCATTGCTTTGGTTCCACTTCAAATATTCCAGTTGTTGAATGTTCATGAGCACCAAATGCATATTCAATTCCGTGAACTGCCATATTGAAGAAAGGAAAAATTTTGTTCTAAAGTTTCTGAGTTTCATTTGAGAGAAACTTTTTCTTCTAGCAAAACGAACATTTCACACTACTACGTCATTCATGATTCACCCAGTAAAGATTAGCCGTAATCGAATTCTTCAGATAAGCTACACATTAAACAAATAACAGGCAACGCAAACATTTAAATTGGCATAGAGATTTTATAACCAGATCCCATCGACAAGCGAGAAATGAAAGCAGAGAACTACTTCGAACCCAAAATATCCAGACGGTAAATAAACTGGAATATATCAAAACCCATCCGTACAACCTAGATTCTCAAAAAGACCTGACATCATAATTCAATTTCCATAATCTAACAAACTTAAAAGAAACAGAAAACTACAAATATTTCCAAGCAAAGCGCACACATCTGATAGATCAAAAGGGAAACTAGAGAGCAAACCTTGTACCCCAGAATGGTAGATGCCGAGGCCAAGCCAGTAAGCATACTCATTCATGGGAGTGAGATCGTACACGTTAAGGTACACCGGTACTGCACCCGTCTTCCTCTTCCGCCCCATCAATCTGCATAGCATCTTTTTCAATTTTTTATTTTATTTTTCCACACACAAACTTTCTCTCTATTTAATACAGTCAATAGATTTGGAATTGGGATTGAAAAGATGAATAATCAGAGGATAAATCCCATCTCACTTTCCCTGAAATTCCGATTCCCACTTTAATTGTTATAATAATGAATTATTTTATAGTACCAACATTCCACTGCACCTCACTTGACGACGCTTTAATGTACACGCATGCGCATGAATTGTATCAGATCATGCGAAAAATCCAAGCCCAAATCCGAACATAGTTACAGTTAATAACATAAAATTATAGGAATTAACGGCGACAGAAAGAGTTTGCGGCCCCCAAAGATGCTTTTTATCGCTTGGCTGTCTTCTGAAAAAGGTTAACCGTAAGCACCAAGGATGTATTTTTCCCCTAAGGCATCTCCAATACACTTCTAAAATTTAAATCTACTTCTACAATTTAAAGAATATCTATAAATTTAAAAAACAAAATTTTTAAAATATTTCAATAATTTCTTTATTTTTAACATTTAAGAAAATGTATTTAATTGAGACTTTAGAAAATTTTGATAAACTGTTTTTAAGTGATAACTTTTGTGAATTTCGTGAATTTTTCATAAATTTGCATAGAATTAGTGGAAGTTTTTCATAAATTTCTGTAGACTTTTATTTTAAAACTTTTGTAGACTTTTATAGAATTCAAAAGACTTTCATTTGAAATAGAATTCACATGGATTTAATGTAATAATGTAAAATTATCACATATGAGATTGTAGTTCCAACAATTTTTCTACTTCCACTCCTCATATAATTAAAAAATATTTTTAAAAAAAAAAATTTAAAATCTTAATTAAATAAATAATAATTAAAAGTATACATATATATGATAAAAAATAAATTTAATATTTAATATTATTAATATAATATACTTTTAAAAATAAATAAAAAGTAAATATATTTACATTTAATTATTAATTTGTCATATAAGATTTTATAATTTAATTAAAAAAAAGATATTTTTCACAAAAAAATGAATGAAAAAAGTTATAAGAATCCAATTTAATTTTTTTTTTCCATTAAAGATAGTGATAAACTATAAGAGAGAGAGAGAGAGAGAGAGAGAGAGAATGAATAAATAGAAAAAATAAATTTTAATAATAAATTTAATGTTCATAGACGAAAAAAGGAAAGAAATATTGAAAAAAAAAAATATTTTTTCTTTTATTTTTGGTAAAAGTCTTTCAAAATCTCATGATTAATGAGAGACAAATTTTGAGATTTTATATGAGTACTTTCTGCTTAAAAGTTAGTACTCTAGAGACTTTTATAAAAGTCTCTCCAGAAGTCATTAAAATTTGAATACCCCAAAATTTATAGAGATTTCTAAAAAGTTTTAATTGAATACACCGTGACTTTGAAAGACTTTCTAAAAGTTTATAAAAGTCTCAATTGAATACACCATAATTTTTAGAGAATCTCTAAAAGTCTACATTGAATACACCTAAACTTTTTAAATCCCAAAAAGTTATTAAAAGTCTCAATTGAATACACCCCCTTAATTTTATCATTCTTAATATGTATTTATTATTTTTTTATTCTTTTATTTTTAGAGTGTGTTTGATATTGATTTTAATGAGAATAAAATTTTTGGAATAGTGATTGATGGAAAAATGTGTGGTGGAAAAATGATGAAAAGTTTTAGATTTGTGTGTAATATTATTTTATTTGAAAAATGTGTGGTTGAAATAAAAAATGAGAATGAAAATGAGAATAAAAAGGAGGCCAAACAGGCTCTTACTATCTTCCTTTCAATAATTATATCATTTTATTTAATTAAATCAATAAAATATACATTAAAAGTTAAAATTTTTGAAACATTAAATTATAGAAAGGTGAATTTGGAGAGCCAAACTCACTCTCTATTTTAAAAGTTAAATTAAATATTCTCTTAGAGTAAAATTTTAAAAATTAGCTCTTTAAAAAATAGATTATTCCACTTTTAAAGAGTCTCTTGAAAATGCTCTAAATGAGGAAAATTGGTTATAAATATATAATAGAGACAAGAAAATAAAGGAAGTTAGTTTATATAAATGAGACATGTGGAGTATGAATCATCAAAACAGTAATGTTAGTCACTACAAATATAAAATAGGAGTTAAATTTTAATAATTAGAAATTAATCATGTAATAATTTATATCTAAGAATTAGACCTCAAATTAAATATCAAATATAAATAATTGAAGGATTAAAGCTTTAGAAATTATTTTTTGTTTTAACATTAAGAAGGACCATTCTTAAACCCTGGTTGAAAGAAACCATCTCCTCATTAGACTGTAAACTCCCTGAAGTTGGGGAAAATGGCCCGAGCTCTTGTCTATGGCTGGCGTAGATCACAAATCTTCCAGAAAATTGCATCTAGCTGCAGCTACAACATTACCAAGAACAGGGAGAAGGAACATTTCATCAAACCCATTTCATGTTTGTCTCTGAGTCAATGTCGGGAGGTCCACAACACTTCGAACAAGTCCCGGAGTGCCTATCCTCAAATTCAAACACAAGGGCAGACAAAGCCATATTCGCCGTTCGAATCCAAAATTCTCAGACTCGTCCGGGATGAGATTCAGTACCAGTCGGATTACGGCCCGCCTCACCAGGTTTTTCTTATTCTTTTTTGGTTTTCTTCTACTTTAGTTCCTTGTAGTATGTTTGGTCAGCGGATTAGCGAGAGTTGGTAAGTATTAAGGGAAGTAAAGATGTTAAAATACTGCGGCACATGCTATTAATGCGTCATATTCACTGTTTGGTCTCTGATTGCACCTTATCAGTCAAGAGAAAGTGAAAAAAAATGTTTACTTTAATGGTTACATCTGGTTTCACTCAATCCCCTTTTATTTGGGTCACAATACGAATCAAATCAGAAACACGAGATTTACAAGCTGCCTTTATAACCGAAAGCGTATGACTCATAAATGTTTCCCCCCCTTTATGTAACTGATCCATACCAAGTTGCTAAAATGCTAGAGTGCGTAAATCATAGCGCAAAAGCATCACGCTTTAGGTTTGAATCGGAATTCCTGCATAACAAGCTAGATTGTAGCGATAAAGCTGACTAAATGAAAGCTTATTTTTTTGCCAATATCTAGTCCTGCAGTCTTATTGGAGAGATGTGGGGAGATAAATAATACACCACATAATGAATCCATTAATTCATTGAAAACTTGAAAATTATGACAGAGTAAAAAAGGCTCCATTCTAACTGTGATCCCCTAATTTTGGGATTGGCTGCATGAACCTTACGCATCACTATGTTGAAATCAGCTTCAGCATCTTAGTTTCTTAAGTATCAATAGAAAATGAAATTGTAGTTTTGTAGCATTACACATTGCACAACTGGAGAAATATGTGTGGCTGTTGTTTTTAAGAGTGAAGGTGAAGGGTATGAAGGTTGGGTAATTATCACAACAGGGTGCTGGTTTAGTGGATGGCAGGGACTGATAGGGAAGCATGTGTTATGAGGTTCAAAGCGTTTGGATGACATCTAATGCATTGTTGCTCATACTCATTTATGGCTGTTACACCCAATCACTAAGATATGATCTTAGTACTGGGCATCTATAATCTCAAACTTTAGGACTTATGAATGTGGTCAGAGAATCTTAATCCTAGGCATGCTGTGGTATGGTATGGGTTCACGTGTAGTAAGATGCTCTAAAGATGTTCCCTATGAAGTTTACCTCAAAAACTAGTTAATGTTGTGGATTTTTGGAAAACAATATGCCAATTGTAATTTGTAGAATGATGCAAGAGAAGACACATCTTGTTATTTCATTAGTAAACTCGAGCTGCATGATACCATTTGGCTTGTAGAGGTGTCGAAGGTTTTTTTAAAAGAGTCTGACACGTCTTTTTGTGTTGACACTATTTTAATGTTAGATCATTTCAAAGAATATTTAATAGAAATGAAGGACCAAGTGAATTGCTTAGAAGGCATAAAATGTTGATGTTGTTAGTCTACTCTGTAGGTTAGTATTTTTATTGTTTTGGCAGGCATCCATTTAGTGAGAGATATTTTTACCTAAATGTTGCTTCTACTTTGAAATTCTTGCGTTAAAAAAAAAAAGATCATAAATAACAAAAGAGCATACTGTTTTGAAGTAAGTGAAAGGTCATTGCTGAATCCGCCGTTCTTGGAGCTCTCGTTGCTATTAGCTTCTTCCAGTAATTGATCTGCTGAGTTTTTCTTGTTTAGCTTCAATATATGCTTTCGTTTGTCCAGGCTTCTAAAAGAATATATTTAAACTAAATTGTCACCCATCAAATGCCTTTCCTTAGGAATATAGTGTTAGGGTAGGGTCAAATAGTCTTTACATGACAAGGTCCGACCACTAAGTTTCACTAGGATCAGCTGACATTTATATCTGTATATAACTTCACCTTAGGACCATTCCAATCTCACTATGAAATACCTTTGATGAAGAGATCTAAGGGTCCGTTTGATTGTAAGGGTAGAAAATGGGTGGAAAGAAAATGAATGGCAGAGAATTGAATTGAATAAAATTTGTTTTAGAGGAAATTGTAATTAATGGTGTTTGATTGATATAATTTTTCACCTAATCTATTTAACTTTATTTTTCATGCAAATTGTTACCTTTTGGGATCAAAATTTTCACAATCTGTATTAAAATTTATTTGGATTGCAAAAAAGTAAAAAAAAATTAAAAAAAAATTTTTTGAAATTTTTTTTTGTGTTCGTTTGACTTTATTTTTCATGCAAATTGTCAATTAAATGGATAAATTTTTTTACCATTGGATTTAGAATATGTTTCCATTACCAAAAAGAAAAAAAAAAGGATGGAAAACATTTTTCCGCTATACCCATAAGAAAATAAAAGATGGAAAATGTGTTTTAAATGGTTGTACCTAGAAAAGTGGTGAAAATAAATTCTATGGAAAAGTTATGCAATCAAATTCCAAACTCAATTCCACCCCAATCAAATGGGGCCTAAAAGGCTCTGGTTAGGTCCCCGGGGAATATAAAATTTGCCAAACCAAGCTAAAAGGTTGTTGTGTCGGTAGTATATGGCAATAATCAAGAAGCTATGCAGAAGGAAAACAAATAACAATGACATCACATGCAGCGGCAGCAGAACAAAGATGGCTGATATTAACTCCAATATCTATGTAATCCGTGCTGAAGCGTCTTTGCATGATTTTGAGCTTCTTGGTTTAATAATTATGAATAGTGGAATTTGTGCTTGCTTGGCTAAGCTTTTAAGTGCCTATAAGCAGTGGGTCACAAGGAATGTGTGGTTAAACATTAGGTAAAAGTTGTGGTCCCGTGGAATGTGTCGATATAAATATAGTTTTACCTGCTTATAAGCAATTATAAGCTTTCCCAAACATGCACTTTATAAGCTTTCTTTAAAACAGTATCATTGATAAATTATCTGATTCTCAGTGATAACTAATTTCATTTCTGCTTATTTTTTCCTTTATTTATGCTTATTTTTTTTAAAAATAAAGCCTGTACCAAAGTTCGATAGATTTATGGTGGAAGATCGACCTGGTGAGCAGTGGATTACATTGAGGGGCAAATCTGCAGAGGACGAGAATATTAAAATTGAGGCTACAATGTTTGATGGCTCAGTCATTGCTCCAAAATCTGGTGGTGAAAGTGCTGGAGAAGAAGTGAAGCTTCACATTAGCTTGCTAGTTGATATTTGGAAGGGGGAACAAAATGAGTCGATGGAGTTTGTGTGCTCAGCCTGGTCAGATGCTTTAGAAATTCAAAAAGTTTACATATTCAGGCATGGTGGATTTCCAACTCGGCCTTACATGGGACCAAACATCAAGTATGTTTGACGTGCTCTCTCATTGTATTATGCATTGTGTATTCTAAAAGTGTGATTAGTTCACACTTCGAGATCTAAAGATAAACCTGAAAAGTCGGATTGACATATTGTTACTTTTCTTTTGTTGCCTATTATCTTTCTGTACTGATGTTGGTGATCTCAAACCCTCCTTTCAAATACTTCGCTGAATCTTCTATTTTCTTCTGGACTTCATTGTGAATAAAAATGCAGTCTTGAAATTATTCTCTGACAAAGGATTTTTCTTATGGATGTCCTTTGACTTGCCTAGTAGAAATTACTGCATTTAAATTTGAGCAGTCTTTGTAAATTCGGGTCAGGTCTAGAAGTTAACCTTTGCATAGTATCATGAAAAGCCAGAATCTCAGTGGTTCAAAATTAGTTTCCACTTGGGGTTGTATAGCCGGTTATATTGGCAAATATACCACACATTTGGAAGGATTCATTTATATTTTTTCAGTGGTTTTCAATACATAAAACACATAAACTGCTCTAGAATTTTTCCACATATATTAATTTTACCCTACACGTGTTTGTTACGGGGAGTGGAAACAGATGATTGCATAGTACAGTTCTCAGACTCGTTTTCTCAGTTTTTATTTTTTATTTTTAATTTTTTTAATTTTTTTACTTTGGCTGTGGACAGAATCATAGAAATAATCTTTTGATATTTTTGGTCTTCAGCACAATGCTTGGTGGTAATTCTTTGGCTCGTGCATTGTTGCTTTCAGGGATATGAGCACCAAGCTCCAGAAAGGATTTTATGAATTTCTGAGGACAAGGGGAGTAAATGATGACCTTTCTGAATTTTTGCACGAATATATGATGAACAAAGATAGGATTGAGCTTATCCAGTGGTTGCAGAAACTCCAATCTGTAATTGAAAACTAGGAATATTATTCTCATTTTTCTGTTGCTCTTTATATATTTTACTTCTATTATCCGGAAATATCACATTAGATGCAACTTGTTTTGTCTGGCACCCGACACCGTTTTAGATAATGTAGACACACTACAATTGAATGCTAAAGCGTGGAATATCAATAAAATGTTCTAAATTTTTATTTTGACTCATTAGAAAAATGAAATATTCAAGTCATGCGCTCTAAATATTTGAGGATTGACACCATATTGACCATGAATCACATGTTCAAGTTTACTTTAGTTCTTGATTTTTATGTTAACTGCTTCGTATGCCTTGAATTCTTTTTCTTGATTATTTGAGATATTTATCTTCCAGTTTCAGCCAGCTGCCTTAAGAGTGATAATTCATGAGATCTGGAGACTGCTTTGTTTAATTTCTTGCTTGTTGAGACAGAAAGAACTCAACTTGACAGTTTTTGTTTCTATTGAGTTGTGATTCCTAGAATAACAGTTTTCCACTTCGAGCAAAATGGTATGCACATTGCACTAGAATTGAGTAATATATAGAAACTCAATTTCCAAGGTTAGGAAGGCCTTGAATTGTGATAAACTGCAGCAAGATTAAAGAAACTTTTTCGGTTATTGTTGAGGCATGTAAGAGCATTTTCAAAAGACTCTATTTTTAAAAAGCATATTCTACAATTTAAAGTAAAGAATTTTAAGTTCTTTAATAGACTATTTATATTTAACACTTAATTTACTACTTTTAGAATATATTTATTGTTTTTTGCTATCTTTTATTTTCTCTAACTTCCCTCCATATTATTATATTGTTTTTTCCATTGAAAATTGAAATTCTTTGAATGCATTTAAATTACAAGGAGTAGGTTTGGAAAGCTAAACTCACTCCCTAAATTAAAATGTTAATTAAAGAGTTTCTTGGAGCATAATTTTAAGGGTTAATCTTTAAAGTAAAGAGTATTTGATGTTTAAAGAGTTTCTTGAAGATGCTTTAATTTGACATTTTGCTCGAATATCATATCTGCAACACTAATGCGCGTGCCAAAGGGTTCCCCAGAAAGCTCTTTGACACTTGAGTACTATTCACACAATGCAAATAGCATCTCCTTTTGTTCAGAACATATTCATGTCATGTGTAACTTGAACACATTGAACTTTTGATTTGATTTTTAAGAGTTTATTTAGGAGAGGGGTCAAGTTTGAAATTTGCCAAAAAGGTTCTTCTCCTGTTACTGCTATTTGTTTAGCCATAACTTTACTGTAAAACGGGAAAGAGTAAAGATACAAAGGATATGAAATCCTAATCAAGACCATTTGAACATGCATATTACTGGGGCTATACGCCGTTTGATACCATAAAAGTTAGGTTCATGAACCATGTGGTCTATGCTGAATAGTGTACAATAAGGAATAGAAGCTTGAGTTTTTGTCCACTAGCATACTCGTAGTCGCATTACTAGGGAGTGAACTTGGTCTTTAGTTGTTACACAGGTATTGCTTGTAATATATGATTCAGTTCATTATATTTGGATAACGGGCTAACTCACATGAATTGTGGCGGGGATAGGAGTGGAGTGGAGTGTTGGCATTGCCTAAACAGCAGATTTAGGTGCTTAGCTTGGGAATAGTGGAAGCTTCAATTCTGAAAGCTTGAAAAAAGAAATCTAAAGAACAAGCAAAAAAAGGATAAATTATGCACACCCATATTGGAAGAAAAGTAGTAGGCTGGAAAAATTAGAGCTTGAGTGAGAGATCAAGCTTTTGCAGGCTATCTTGATTAGTCTTCAAGTGAACAACCCCCACCCAATCCGGAGGACAATCCGTCGATTTTCTCGCTATGCTTGATGTCACAGTATTGCTTCTAGGAAATAGTCCATTTGATGCACTGGAATTATACTTTTGAACTGCTAGCTTCCCTACGGAGGGTTGCTGGTCAATTGGGGTCCTAGACCAACCAGCATGCCCGTAAAAACTCTTGTATCCCGAGGCACCTAATGCATGAGAAGGATTATGAATCGATGAGTGAACTTGAATTCCGAGGGAGTTATAGAAAGAACCATTCAGTGGAAGAGCTGACATGCTGGGATAATGGCGGTGGCTTTGTCCAAAAGCTGCCATATATGATGTCCCTAGGCTGTGTCTTCTTTTAGCAAGAATTCTCTCCCTTTTATGTGCATTCTGATGTCCACCTAGTGCTTGGGAGCTGTAAAATGTTCTTTGACAATAGTTGCACGAGAAAACTCGTGGCTCATCATCTGATGCTTCTGGTGCTTCTGGTGAAGTGCTAGATGGAGCCTTCTCCAAGCAATCAATTAAATTCAGCTCCAGAATTGACTTGGGATCAAAGTTCCCTCCAGAAATCGTGACTTTTTTCGACTCTCTATTCCATTCTTGGTTTTCATCTCCATCTAAATTGTTTTCTTGTAGATTTTGCAGTGAGGCCTCTGGAGGCGAATGAATGCCTGAAGTACCCGAAATAAATTCATCTTTCGATGTACTCATGGTACTCCGCCGCCAAGAAGCTGGTCTGCGTTGGAAGCAAAACTCTCGACCGAAAGTAATACAGGTACGCGTTATTAGACAGGTTTGGATGAAGAGGAGAAGAGAGATGTACAAATGCATCATGTTCCAGTAGCGTTCATATAGCTAAAGTTTTAAATATTCTAAAAACCTTCAACAGTAGATTCAAGTTTAAATAAATAGCCGAAAGTTTAAAAAGATTGAAAAACTTGATTAGTTTTCTTCTTGTCTTGTTATTGCATGTGTACTGTACAGAAATTTGGACAAGAAATCTACTAATCTAGTCAACATATAAAAAATACAATATCCAGGTTAAGGAAGGATTCAGTCGAAATCCTTTAACTTTTATTATGATACAAACTTGGACCATTTAGTTATGCAACAACATTTTATAAATAATTACTATTGATGATTAAGTTTATGTTATTTCAAACTGATTTGATGAACTATATTATAGATTATTTGGATGTGCAATTGAAAATTTTCTAGTTTAGCTTTCGCAATTTCCATTTCAAGTGAAAAGTGAGAATAGTATTGATAAATCTAAATAGGATTTATTGTAAATGTCAGTTCCCAACCTTATCTCGTCCCTAGTAATTTTTGTCCCATTTTCATCAGCAACCTCTCATTAATTAGCGAGTTTTGTCTCTACTAACATTTTATCCTTACTTAAAAGCCTGTTTGATAGAATTTATTGCGAATAATGAGTTATTGAATAATATTTTTTAAAGAATGCGTTGTTAAAAAGTAAGAAAATTTTATTGATTTGTATATAAAATATTTTATTGTGTGAACGTGTGGTGCAAATAATTTAAATTTTTAAAGAATGACAAATAGGATTTAAATAAGCAAAAAACAAATATAAATAAGAAGTGAAAACATAAAGTATCTCCTTTTTCGTATACCCAACAAATATATATTAGTTCATGTCAATTTTATATAAAATTTATCATGGTTCATATAATTGAGGGAATATACAAAAATGATATTAAGCTCCTGTTGGTACACATTATAATTTTTATTATTCTACTCATTTTCAATCACATATTCTTCATCATATCAATAATTTTTTTTTTTTTTTAACCACTCATTAAACATCACATCAACCAAAAAAACGTATTTTTTTTTTCAAAATAATATGTATCAAACAGCGGCTAAAATCAAATTTGCTTTCAAAAAATTAAAACTTAATTAAAATTCTACCTTTAGTAGGAATTATGAATTTGATCAGGATAGTTTCATTCTCGATTTACGTGATTGCATATGAAATTAGTGATTTACCGTTTGAATTTCATTAAGTTAAATTAAATTACATTACATTTTATTTTTATTTCTTCTATTTTTAACCATAATTTTCTATTAAAAAATATTACACGTAAATCAAAAAAAATTTCTTCTTTTCAACCACTCATTTTTCAAAAAAATATATTATTTCACCAATTTTCATTTCCAAAAAATGGGGGTCAAACTAAGGTCGTAAGCAAAAATCGTCAAATCAAAAAATCAAATCGAAACTGCATTTCGAAAATCGTCAGTTTGGTGTCACGTGAATCCGTCAAAGAAATGATTTTGAATCAAACCAAATCGGTCAAAAACGGTTTGGTTTAGGTTTGAGAAATTTTATTGCGGTTTAAAATTAAACCGGACCGACGAAAAAATATATAAAAATTTAAAAAAATGATTTTTTTCTAAATTGTAACATGTAAGACTTTTGTGTTTGACATTTTATTTATTTTTAAATGAAACTCATATATTCCATAAACTTTTAAACTGCAAATCTAAAACGATTTATCAATCAATTCCACGTTGTATTCCATATAAATTACTATCATCAAACAATCATCAACTTATATAAATTGCATAGTATTCCAATGATTAAACAAACTTCAATAAAAATCAAAATCTTACATTGAATTGGACATCCTTTAAAAAATTATTGCAACTTCTGGTTCCGTCGATTATAATTTGTAAAAATCTAGATAAAAAGTTTTGATCGGATCAACAACTATGTAATCAGAGTGAAAACAAAATAAAAATTTTAGATTTTAGAAATGAAATTATATATTATAAATAAATTTATTAAGGTATGGATTTTTTCAATATTCTAATTTAAAGCTTGAAAATCAGTTAATCAAGGAATTATAAGAACAGAAAAGAAAATAATCAAAGAGAATAATGAAACTGTTCGGGTCTAAAATGAAAAAGGAATCCTATTATTTTTTTTTATAAGAGTGATTGAAAATTGAATCATATATTTTACCAAATATTTTTTTTTTAAAAAAATCTTATGAGAACCTGACGGTTCTCATACTAGAACCCAGAATTGGACCGGAACCGGTTGATTATTAATAATTTGTCTCAAAATTAAATTATTTTTTAGAAGATCCGGAACCGAATCGACCGGGTCTAAATGGTTCCGGTTCGGTTCCACCGGTTCTAGAAAGAAAATGTCAACTCCTAAATTAATGGCATAAAAGTAGACAGATAAAAAAATATACGGCGAAATTGGTGGTTTAAAATTGGATGACGGGCAAAACAAATATACTATAAAATCGACGGTTTAAAATCAGATCAAATCGTTAGATTTAGGTTTGAATTTTTTTCAAACTGTTCAAAATAGTTTGGTTTAGGTTTGAGTTTTTCCCAAATCGATGTAAACGATTTTATTTAAAAATTTGTTAAAAATCGATAAAATTGAATTGCTTACACACCTAGGCCAAACAGGGGCAAATTAAGCAAGGATGTTAAGATCTTGTTTCGTCATTTTTTTAAACGAAATAAATTTTATTTTTAATCATACATTCAATTGGATTTATAATATTTTATTTACTTTTAACTAATGAAACTATAAAATTATAATATCTAAAAGATTAGACGAATGATATGTGAATCCAACAGCTTAATTACAAGCGTGTGGAAGCAAACATGTGGGTGTGGCCGACAAGTGAAGATGATGTGGACCTTCTCGAATAATGTAATTATACGCTTATTTTGAATTAAATTATACTCAAATCAATATCACCAAATCTTTAAAGTGAACCCTTGAGATAAGTAAAATCTTAGCCATAATGAATTTTTTAAAGCATAATTCTGTCTTTTCCAGCAATTTCTTGACTTTTATGCTGTAAAGTGAAAAGGAACCACTAAATGCAGTTTCACATGAGTTTTTCTATACTCTCATATATATATATATATATATATATATATATATATAGCCCTTATTTTAATTATTTAATAATCATTTCTCTCTTTCACTTATTTTATTCATTTTTTTTACTTTTTTTTTAAAATAAGTTTTTCTTACCTTTCAATTAAAAATTTTAATAAAAAAAAATTTCTATTTTTTTTATTAAATAGGAGCTATAAAAGGTTTGATTAAGTAAAAGTACGGAGATGTACTTTTCCAAATAGTTATGTTTAAGTCACTTTTAAACTCTCAATTTCCTACTTTTTTTTAAAGTAAAAAAAAGGAGATAAAAAAAGTTTACCTAGGGATGACTAACAGGCCAAGTCGTTCGTCAACCCGGTCCTCGAACGGCAGGGACTTATTTTGAGACAAGTTATTGGTTGAGTCGACTTCACTTTTTTTTTTTTCGTTTTCGTTTTCGTTTTCGAGCTTATTTTATTAATTTCTTTAGTATTGGGTTAGGTCAAACCTTTGAACCACTGGACACTTAATTAATCAAGAACTTTTAAAACTCGTAAAAATCCATTTGAACCAGGAAGTTTGGAGTACAATCTTATGAATTGGTAAATATGACAGGCTGTTTACCAATTCATTTAAATATGATAGATTTGTAGGCGGCGGAGTTTCTAACTTTGGATTTTGTCAATTTGCTAGGAGAAATTTAACAGATTCAATGACATAATTTAAGGTGATTGTAGATGATTTGATGGAAAAGATAACTATTTAAAAAGTTCAATGATAAAATGTCATGTGACATTATGTTAAGAATTATGTTAAGAATTATGGCATCATAGAGGTGGCTAGCAGTGTTGTAGGCAAAGGTAGATACATACTAGAATTTTTTTATTTTTATTTTTAATTTTAAAATTAATCTTGATAATGGACCATAAGCTATTGTAAACTTTTATTGGTTGCAAAGTAAAAATTAATGCACAATATTTATATACTATTTAAACAGTTCAAATTATACTTCTAAAATTTATTATGTTTCGGGGGAGATTTTATATGCTGTAAAGTGACCAAAAAAAAAAAAAAAAACCAACATCGTATAATATAAATAAGTTTTAGATAATCATCGGGTGTGGTCTGATAATTATGCATGAAGATATTTGTTTTTGGAAATTTTACTTTTGTACATATTATATAAATAAATTGTCATAGTCTGAAACTAAAAAACTTTTGAAAAACTTCATTTTTTAATAATTTTGTAAAGTAATGCTTTACGACTTTGAATACATTAATAATGTTGAGAATTCAGTCTTGGTATGGACATTTTATTGTTGGACTAACTCTAATACGTTTCTACATTCTGTTTTTTTTTTAATCAACAAAGTAAATCTTTTTTTTATAATCGATCAAATCACTTTTTATCCACACATTTGTGGATTCACATTTCTATTTATTTTTATAGTTCAAATGTTTATAACACTTTTGAAACTAACTCTTAAATATATTGGTGTAAGAGGAAATACATTGAAAAGGCTTGAGTTTAGATTCATGGTAAAGGAAATTAAAATACTTGAATAAGATGTTAATGTAAAATAAGTAAATGGATTAAAATTGTAATGAGTTGGAAGTGAGTATTTAATAAAAAGAGAAAAGAAAATGCTGCTTTTAAAGGAAAAACGATTGCTGGCCAATTCAGGGCTTGGCCCACTGGACTTTTAATAGGTTCGCCCGCTCCAGACCAAGGCGGACAAGCCCAGTTTTACTCATCATTCGTCGTCCAATTTCTCCTATGTGAAAATTATAGTCTGGGCGGTATTTAAAGTTCAATTTTCATAAATCAAGAATTAAGTTTCATAATACAGAATTTAGGTCTTAATTAATTAATCAATATGATTTAAATAAATATATTCACTATAACCACTATCGCCTATTATGTTAAAACGGGAGAGAATTTTCTAATAAGTAAACAATGTCTCTAAGAAACCGTCGAACACGCTCTTCCACAATCAATCAATCGAAATTGATACTTACCCAAATTACACAAATCTCTCTTCATTTTATTCAATCAATTTTCAAACGCTTTGCCCCATTACACACATGGTACCTAAGCAAAATCGACAAAATCACCAATGTTTCGTATGTGAATCAAGAAGAGCGAAGGCGGTGACAAGAGTTGTGACTGAAACTTTTGAAAAATTGCGAAAACAAGGAATTGTGACCGGAAATCACAACCGAAAGCCATTGATGCATTTGGAAGTAAGCAAGGAAGCAGTAGAAGACCAAAAGTCCCAAAGGGAATTCACGAAGAAATCCCCAAAACTTCGAGTGACTTGTGAAAATGTAAATCGAAGAATGTAAGTGTTTTTTGTAGTCCATTGAGTATATGGGTAATTCATTTTGAGTTATGCTACACTTACAAAGAAATTGTACAAAGTTGGGTTACAAAATCAAATCTACACCACTCATTTCAAAAACAAAATTTTAAATATTTTAAATCGTTTGAAATCAACAGCCTGGATTTTGCCAATACACTTTGTCACCCTACTTTTGTAACCCATCTTTGTACAAAAACATTTTCCATTCATTTTTCAAATTTGTTAGGTGAGTATGAAGAGCATAGTGTTTTGTTGGTAAGGAAGTACTCCGTTGTGACCTATGATTTCTATTAATATGATTGATGCGACTGTTATGTAATCTGTGAAGAGATTGTGACCAACCTTGTGACTACTTTTACAAACTATGCTAAGTTTATGACATGGGTTGTGACTAGGTTATATGACTGTGAAGAGATTGTGACCAATTTTTACAAACTGTATTGATAATGTGACATGTTTTTTATATGGTTATTAGATAGTAGTATGTGTGGTTCTATTAGATGATTGTGTGTACAATGTTAAGAGAATGTGACCAATTTTGTTGACTATGATGTGTGTAAAGTGAAGAGTTTGTGTCCAATTTTACAAATTATGTTGAGTTTGTGACTTCATTTTGACATTGTTCTTAGATAGTATTATTTGTTTTCTGTTAGATGTGTGTGTGTGTGTGTGTACAAGTACAAGATATGTGACGCATCTTTACATTTTCTGTAATGTTTTGCAGGAATAGAAGTGCATGATCTCCGAAGACCTATGGTTCTCGGGTAAAATTACCACCAATGTGTCCAAGAATATTTTGTCAAATTTCAAATCAAAATTTATTGACGAACAAAGGGCTATTTTGACAAACACATGTTTCTCGTTCTACATGGAATGCCATGAAATTATTAATACACTACTTTTTGTTGAGGGAGGTGAATCAACCAAATCCTAATGAGAGAGAGTTCAAGGTTGCAAACAGATACCTGCGATTTTTGTTGTGTGAGTCCGTTTAGTCACATACCTTAGATATATCAGTAAGGATGTGTGGAAAATGCTTGAGAACATTACATCTAGGATTAAGGGAACATATTTTGGAGACTTGAAACTAGTTACAAATGAAGATGTGAGAGATGTATTCCTTAATGTATCAGACGTAGATGATCATGATGTTGTGAGGCTTGAGATTCTATATTTCATTACCTCATACTTATTCTCTACGTCCTATAAGAAGATTGTTGAAAATTACTTGTTTGCTTTGATAGAAGATTATGACGTGATGAAGATGTTTCCTTAGGGTAAGGATTTATTTGAGATGTCTATAAATTTTCTAAAAGAGGGTTTAGGTTATAGAAATCCCCACAAAGTTAAATTGGACGAAGATGCCTTCTCCTATTCTAATGTAAGTGTTTAAATACTTCGCTAGTAAATCTAGTTTGGTAGTATACAAAACATCAATTTCATATAGTTGTCACAGATCCTCGATCACAAGACATAATACATAGTTTGAAGATTACAAATTATATACAGATTTGTCACAAATAAATTGCACATCACAACATGCAGTCTCATTTTCAAACAATTCATATATGTAACAAATTTGTCATAATCCACAGTATGCATTCACTGATCACATACACAATCCTCAGGTCACATGCACGATTTCATAATATTTACTGTCTCATTAAAATCATGACATTGAATGCGTTTAGGTCACAATCATTGATAATTTATGTATGATTACATGACTAATAAGTGATTCAATTATATTGTGGTCACAAATTCAAGTGTATGACATCGATCTATCTGACTTGGAGATGACGACTCCATATATGAGTGGTGTTCCATACACAAAACCAATGCAATCACATATACCAAGAGACATACATTTTGAAGAGCTAGGCCATGTAGACACGAGTGCTACTATCCAATCTGATAAATTCAGTACACATTTGCTGATGATTACCGATGGATGAAAATATCATTCAAGCGACATTGATGATGACGTCGACGATGATTTCTTTGACACACCACCAAAAGGCAGAAGACCTCTACTTATTTCCATTCTCAGACCGAACAACAGATAACACGAGAATATTATCCGATGGCCATAGGCACCTGACGTACATATCCCAACCAAGCTACAGCAACACATGCAGACGATGAACCACAATCAGATGTAAGTTGTTACAGATTTATGTTTAAAAGTCATAAAATATGTGTCGTATGTTAATAACTCTAGGTCATAGTCATATGTTTAGTGAAGGACTTTGTAATGTTCAATTACAGGTGTTTGAATAGTTGAAGAAGGAGTTGAGTGGCCAAATCTCTGAACTCCAGTTGAAGAATACAGATTTAACTATGCAGCTCAATGATATTAAGTCATAGTTACCATCATTAAAGAAAGATAGGAATAATAAGTTTGATCATATTATCCGTATGCAATGTGATATTAAATCTGATATGGTGGACATAAGGTCGAACATGACCTTTTTGTCGAATTCTATGACCGTTTTGATATCAAGTACAATGGATGCAATATTGAAAAAATCAATGAAAAAAATGAAGGTCAAAGTCATGGAATTGCAGAAGAGCAAGAAAAAGTAATTACTTCTGTAAGCGCAAACTTTTTTTATTGTTCGTATTTGACATTGCCAATTAATTTTTGTGTTTCATTCAAGTTGTAAACATTGAACAAACAATAGACAAAAAAGGCAAGGGTAAGATGGTGCTGATGAAATTGAATACTCATACTTTGCTCTGATTCCATCTTTCGATTTGGGGATTGCATCAACTCAAATCACTTCAAGCGTGATCAACCTGGCTGATATGTTTTGATCCAAAGAAGTACAACAACATGTTGATGTTATTATAGTTGGTGTGGTGAAGGAGATTGAAATTGATGATCAAGTTGGTGTGATGAAGAAGACTAAAATTCATGAGCAAGCGGTATTACAAATCCATTTATGATCAAGTTGGTGTGATGAAGGAGACTATAATTCATAAGCAAGTGGTATTACATATCCATTTACACACACACACATATATATATATTTCTTTTGTGGGTCACAAATTTTTGTGCATAGGTCACAAATCAAAGGTTAATGTGCACGTGTCATTATCCCATATTTTTGTGCATATGTCACATATTTTTATGTATAGGTTACATATTAGTGTTCACAATGCACACGCTATCTGCACAAGCACAAATCTATCATATCACGTAGACGACACCTTCAACGTTTTTCATTATGCATAGATCTTCTCCTTCCGCATTGACGTCTGGACTGCCAGTTAAGAGAACTCACAAGGCCACAAGGATACTATAGTCCCCATGTGTTACTGGTGTAGGAAAGCAAAGTAAGCATTCAAATGACATTGTCGTTTTTGACAAGCATACTAAGCAAGCAGACAAGGCCGATGTTGTCGCATTTCAGAACTGGTTTAATAGAGGTTACAAACTAAAAAATAAGTACGTATGTCCAATGTTTTGTGTTGGAATTTATAACTAATTGACAAGTACAATTTTTACTTAATATTTCTTGTTTATTTTCGTTTTCATAAAGAAATTTAACAATGCAGAAGATGTCATTCTTCCACCTTTTATCCTTGGTTCATTCCCAATAGGATCTAAAATATGGTAACACAAGCTTATATGTTCAAAATCGTCATTGAGTAGCATGATATGATTCAATTGTTACAAGTCGTATTGTAATGTTCGAAGGTCACTAATCTGTGTGCACATGTCACATGTCATAGATTTGTGTGCATAGGTCGTAGGTCACATATTACTGAGCACAAGTCCAAGACTTGTGTGCACAGGTTATAGGTCACAGATGTATGTGCATAGTCACGTAGCACATATTTATGCTCGCATGTCACACGTCACACATTTGCATGCACATGTCACATGTGCATCTGTATTAGGATACAATGCATAAGTTACAACTCAATTTGTTCAAATTACATGTCAATGCTGATGAACTTTCTTTTTTATTTTACAGCACATTGATATATGTTTCTATTATCTACGACAATTTGCAATAAAAAGCTAGGACGCCAAATTGAGTTCTACAACAACTGACTCCCTGTTTCAGGCTAAAATTAAAAAAAAACACACACACACACACCACATTTTCCCAATTCATGAAAGAACCGAACATGATAATGACAGATTCATAGAAACGAAGTGGCTTAGACAAATCTTTTATGTCGATAACCTTAGACCAATCAATCGAATATTGATTCAAGTTGTTACAAGTATTCGATTAGAATCTAGTCATCCTTGGGCTGGAGTCGACTATGTATTTTTACCAATTCTGCCCACGAATTGTGCACATTGGATGCTTTGTTGTCTAGACATAAGACATCATAAATTATATGTATTCAATTTCAGCTACAAGACGTATCATGAACAAATGGTTCATGTCAAGATTAAACTATTTGTAAGAATTATCCCGTATTTGATGACTGATTTGGACATCTGAAAAGGAACATCTGCTGATTTGATAAAGATCCAATGAGTATGACGGTATTGGTTGCTGATAATATTCCACATCAACAAATTGGGTACGTTTGTGGCTTGTTTTTGTTTATAAATTTTCTATTACACTCATATTGTCATTTTTGACATGTTACTCCATAAATTGTTTTTACTCACAATTGCAACGTCTTTGTGATTAAGTATGCAGAGTACATGCTTCAAAATGACATAAAGTCCATGCTGATGAAATTTGATGCTAGCTAAGTGTTCGCTAAATATTATGCCACAAACGCACGGGTCGAGAACAAGTAGTAAAGTGGATCTTTTAAGTCCACGTCGATCCCACAGAAAGTGTTGAACGCAATTACAAGCACATTTATTTCAAATTAGCGAAACGAACACACATTTAAAAACTTGATTTTTAAAATTTTAAAACGACAAAAGACACGATTTTAATTAAAACTTGAAAAGACACTTAAAAAGTGAAAAGATTTTTGATTTGAAAGATGTTGGAATTTATGATTTCGCTTAACCCTTATTTCATTAATATCAAGTCAATTATATGTCGATGCAAATTACCAAAATAAATAGTTAGACTCGATTTTTCAATTTTAGTCAATAACCTCTGTTGAGTGATATTAACCCTAATTGATTAAATTATATCACATATGTCTATGTTAATACAAAATTAACCAATTGCTATCAATTGTTGTGAAAATACTCAAAGGGTCACCTGGGATAGGTATATATGTCTATATACCTAAACACGCATAAATATACTATACAACCCAGGGTATTAATTATTTTGGTCTATCAAGTGCAACTACTCGTCAATAATTACACAATAACATAACCACAACATCTATTGATATCAAATAAATGTAGTATTTTAAACATGATAATTAATACACCATTATTTTGATAACAAATGTAACATTAACAACATAACATGATATTAATGAAAATTAGGTTAAACTACTACATAAATTCCAACATAAAAGATTTAGCTCATCATATTAATACAATAACAAAGAAATTTATGTATACAAAACATTACAATCTTTGAAAAAATAATTAAGGAATACAAAAGGAAATATATAACTCTTTTTGTATGAATTTGCACTCCTCCAATGGTTTTCTCCAAGCTTCTTGATGTTATCTCCTTGCCATCTTCAATTTTGCTTCCAAAATGAGCCAAGAACACTAGGAAAATAAAACTAAAAGAGAGAAAGAGAGAGGAAAGATATGTTCTAGCAAGAGGGAGGGGAGAGAATGAGAGTGTTTTGTGATAACTTAATACTATATTAGATATTCAAGGATATTTTTAAGACAAAAAAATAAATATTCTAAAATATCTACCAATAAACAAAGAGAAAATAATGCAAGTTGGACCAAAAAATAAAAGTGGACGAAATTTTAAACCGCCTACTTTTTAACTCTATGCGGCCGCATAGAAGGAACAAAATAATGAATTCACATCACTGCCCAAGCTATGCGGTCGCATAGTTCAAAGATATGCGGCCGCATGGCTTAAGTCAAAAAATAGTTTGCAACTTAGTCCCTTCCATATTTACACTCCAGGTCCTTCATCTTTAATATCGTACAATTTGGTTCTTGGAATTTGACTTTCTTTTCATTTAAGCCCTTGATAAATTGCACTTCAAGTCCTTCAACTTTCTGACTTGTGCACCTTAGTCCCCAGCTTCACAAATTTGTACGTTTTAAGTCTTTTTTGACTCCTTTTAGTTTCGTTCTCCTTCTTGTCGAGGTTTTAGCTTACAAAAGTAAAAACTACACAATTATGAATAGAAATTTACTCAATTTTATCAATAATAAAGTCCCAAAAAATGTCAAATAAGTGTGTAAAAACACACTTATCACTGAGCTAGGTTGCACATTGCTACACAACTCTTTAAACATAAGGAGATCAAGAAGCCGACAGAACTGGAGAAGCCAAAGGGAGAGAGTATTGACGTAAGGTGATTGTAAAATCTCAATTTAGTGGCTAGTAGTTGTGAATGTTTATGAATGTTGGAAACAGGATACACAAATATTTTGAATCAATTATGCTAATGCAATAGATTGAAAGTCCAATCGTTCATGTGTCTTTTGATTTTCTATTTAGTTTCGCAAATGTTTTAATAATATTATCGAAATGTCACAATTCTCTTATTTTATTGTATATGATATAAATCATTGGTAACATATTTGTATACATAGGTCACGATTCACATATCTGTGCGCATAGGTCATAAGTCATAGATTTATGAGCACATGTCACATGTCTTAGATTTGTGTGCACATGTCATAGGTCACAGATTTGTATGTTTAACTACATGTCAAAAGTTACATATATGTGAGCACCTGACAAGATACTCATTCTTGTGTGATCAAACATCCACAAATTCAAACATGGTTTATATGGTAAATAAAAACATGCTCAATTTTAAAACTTCCTCATTACGAAACACTCTACCATCTTCTATATTCCTAGTATCAGGAACGGATACAATTGTGACCACATGTTCATCAATGTGACCTGATGATTCTACTACTGATTCATATATATCAGATGATATGTCCTGCAATGAAAATACCTCTCACTAGATTGTACATTAAGTGCAACCAGCTTGGCCTTTGGAAAACTAACCGATTGTTGGCATATTTCTGTAGCTGTCACCTAAATGTTTATGGGGTATTTGGAAAGGTCACGATCCATACTTTTTAGAGTCATGTACAATAAAACATTACTGTCACTATTTATTCTTACTGGAGGTAGATCAATGTTCGATATGTAGTTCATTGTGATAGCCACCTTAATAGGATTCAAACCGAACTCTATCACTACTGTATCCCCAAGCTTTATATAACAGCAATTATGATCGAACAAGACCAATGATGAATGTGCTCCCTACAATAATCAAACATGCACAGGAAAAATGCTGATCACAAATATCAATATCAGTCACAATTCATTCAGATGGAGCTAATGGCTATGATCACATTTGACATGATGGAGAGTATTTGACACAAATACAAATTATGATCACATACACAAATCATGGTTACAAAGAAAAATTTTCTGTTACAGAGACATCATGATAACAGAAAAAAATTCCAATAATGTATTATGGTCATAGAGATAAACCTCAGTTACAAATCATGGTCACGGAGGCAAAATTAGATCATAAATTATGATCTCATCCACATTCGCGTTGCACAATTTGTCTGAAATTGATGTCTCAATCAACGACTAATTGTAATATGTGATTGTGAATAATCTCACATTACTAAGAACAAACATGTAACATGTAAACTACGATCCTAAATGATGAAATATGACATAGAAATATAATAGGAACACATAAAATCACATATCGACGATAATACATATTGTATAAACTCTCCACGAGCAAAACAGATGATTGATTTGGGATCTCTAAATTCCGATTAGTTGTGACCTCCGTATTCCGAAAATGTTCAATTGAGGATTCAGTAGGTTTTAATCTTGAAGATTTGCATCGTATAAATACCAACTTTTTTTTGTTCAAAGGTGACAATGAGGTATTTTGGAGAAATCTATTGAAATCGTAATGAAATCCTTTATTTTAGGAACAATATTTAATCATACCAAATTTATATATATTATATAATATTCTATAGTATGTAATATATATCCATTTACTTAAATTTGAAATGGTTTATATTAGAAGCCTGAATTATACCATTGTTTGAGTCTCATCATAGTCCAAAAAAAAAAAAATGCATTTTTGAATAGTGTGATGGAAATATGTGGTTAAAAAATAAAGAAATTTTTTATATTTATATGTAATATTATTTTATTAAAAAATGTATTTTGTGGGGGAATAGGAAATGAGGAAATTGGTGTAAATGACCTATTTAAAAGTACACTATGACCTTTGACCAGATTTAACTTAAAAAAAAAAATCGAGTTTGATGTTAAAAGTTCAAAAATACCCTCCCTTTCACTTTCATTTACCCCACACGTGAAAAAGAGAAAAAAATCGGAAAAAAAATCGACTGCACCGACTACAAACGACTGATCCACGCCGACGAGATCGTGAAACTTTGGTCAAAGAACAAAATCCTAAACCATTGACTGAAATCGAACAATGTTAGTTCAAGAATATTGAGTTTCCTTGTGATTTTGTGAAAATGGCATGATATTTCAACGTTTTTGTGGATTATTGTTGATTATTTGGTTAGATGATTGAGTATATAGGATTAGATTAGGTGAATTTGCCATTTTTTGAGCTTGGAATCGTCGAAAATGACGTTTTTCGGGCAATCCAGCGCAAGGAGGCGAACCGGACAGTCGGGTTGACCCGAAAACAGTCGGGTCGCCAACCCGACTGTTTGATCGGTCTGTTTTAAATAATATTTGGGCCGTCTGTTTTGGGGTTGGGCCGTCTGTTTTGGTATTGGGCCGAATGTTTCGGCCCAAATTTAAAAAAAAAAACAGTCGGCCCAACTGTTTCAAACAGTTGGGCCGACTGTTTCGGTCCTTTTTAAAAAAAAAAGTTTAATTAAAAAAAAAATTGTAATTTTAATTTTAAAAAATTTGATAATTGATAATTTTACCAAAATTAAATTTTATTTTAAAAGAAATTATTAATGTTAAAAATTTACTAACTATAATTAAATAATAAATATTTTATTTATTTAATTATAATATTTAGTTATTGTTAAAAATAAAAGATTAAATAATATTTGTAATTAAATATAAAAATATTGTTTTTAAATTTAAAAATTTGTAATTAAAAATTAATTCAATAATATTTATACTGGTTAATTAATTAATTTATTAATTCAATAAAAAAAATATTTTCTTTATTTAATTATAATATTTACTTATTCTTTAAACTTTGTAATTATGTAATTAAATAAATAGTACTAAATTGATAATTAACAAATAATAAATTAGTAATTATTTACAATTTGTTTGTAATTTCCTTATAAGTTTATTTTTTTAAAAAATTTAAAAATAAAAGATTAAATAATATTTGTAATTAAATATAAAAAAATATTGTTTTTAAATTTAAAAATTTGTAATTAAATATTAATTCAATAATATTTATACTGGTTAATTAAATAATATAAGTTTATTTTTTAAAAAATATTAAAAATAAAAGATTAAATAATATTTGAAGAATTGTAATTAATTATTAAATATGTTTTATGTCTTTGTTGGTAGTAGTTGTCATCCAGATTGCTTAATGTGATGTTATTATACATTATTATATTATATCTTGTACAATGTTGTAACATTGGTCATTTTGAAAATAGTCGGGTTAACAGTCGGGTCTCCAACCCGACTCTCTGTTACACGATGTGTATCTGTTGCGTGGCCACGTTGCAGATCTTCAGGAGGAGGTCGCGTCGCTTTGGTCGACTGTTACATCTGGTGGAGTCAGAGAGGCTGGCGGAGACGGGGGTGGAGGAGGCGACGGAGAGGGAGGTCACCATAGTACCGGGGAGATGTGGATCTCGCGAGCTGGTTGTTTACGGAGGAGGGGGCTGGAGAGGCGGCGGAGGAGGGAGGATGCAGCCCCGACGGGGGAGGAGGTGGTGGAGGGGGAACGGAGGAGGCAACCCCGACGGGGGAGGAGGGGAGGATGGAGGAGGTGGTGGAGAAGGGGAGGACGGAGGAGGCAGTTGAGGGAGGGGGGAGAGGACGCCGGGCGTGACTAGGGGTAAGAAGCGTTCTGTTGATGTGCTTGAGCAGGCGGTTGGCAAAAGGCCTAGGATGCTGTCACAGTACATTGTTTCTCCCTACACGACCGAGGCCAAGAGGAGGACGTTTATTAATGGAGGCGTCCCGAACATGTTTAGGGAGGTGGATAGCGCCAAATGGAAGGCGTTCGAGACGGAGTGGAGACAGTGGAGGCCCGGGTAAGTATTGTATTAAATTGGTTAGTGAATTGCGATACGCTTACTCGTAACATATTGTTTAATTACGTTTTTGGTTGTATACATTCAGGGTTCTCCCCACGATCGCGGGAAAGGCGATCCAGAACGTCTACAGCTGGTTCCATGACATTACCAAGTCTGGAACTTGGCTCGCCGACGATGTAAGTGAAGTTGTTATTTATGTTATGTATATAATTTTACAATCGATTGATGGACTGATGTCTGTACTTCTTGATGCAGCACATCGACCTTGTTATGGATCTGCTGCGTGACCGAGCTGTGCGACTCCCGAAGTCCTTTTGCATCTCAGGCCGACTCATTTTGAATATGGAGTTCTTTCAGGCCATAGGCATTGAGTACGAGTCGTTCAGACATCAGAGTGGCGACTACGTAGTGCCAGATTATTTGACCGATTGGATTTTCGGGCTGTCACCGAAGGTCGGGGAGAGGCCATGGACTGGTTGTACACATATGTACATTCCAGTTTGTGCGAACCATCACTACATTGCACTAGAAATCGTCTTTCCTGAGTCGAATGTGTATGTGTATGACCCCGATCACTCGTGCTTGACACAGATGCAGCTCGAACAGATCTGTGAGCCGGTGACTGTGATCGTTCCCCGGATGGCTAGACTAGTAGATATTTGCGTGCAGGACAGACTAGCCATCGTGCGGGACACGACTACGGCGAGACAGACCATTTCGTAAGTGTTTGATATTTTTTTAAACTTTAAGACTTTCTTCTTATGTTTATTTATTATTACTAATCAATTATTGTTTAATTGCAGCGGTGATTGCGGCCTGTACATAATCAAGTATATAGAGTTTTTGAGTATAGCTCAGAAGGTTGATTCTATCAACCAGTCATGGATTCAGAACTGGAGAAATAAGTTAGCAGCGGATTTATGAGAATTTAACTGCGACCCATAATTTATTTTTTTTTATTCTTTGTAATTTTGTAACATTGTTTAATTAAAATTTTGTTATTTATGTACATTGTAAACATTTGTAATTTTTCATTTTTATGTTACTAATGTAATTTTAAATTCTTTATATAATGAAAATTTTTTTGATTGTAATTTAAAATTTAACTTGGTATATTTAAGTAATAAATATATTATTTATATAAAAAAATTAAATTCTTTATTTAGTTATATAAATATATTAATAATTACACATTATAAATATTTAAATATAAATCATTTTAATTAAATATTGGATTTTTAATAACATAAATATTAAAAATCTTATTCATTTCGTACATCCGCTTACATGTCACTTAGGGGAACATGACTGTTCCAATTTTGACGAGTATGTCCTACGGCTCTGCACCTCCCACACCTACGCGGTTGATGAAACTCTCTGGTAGATGGTATTCTAGACGTACGTGGACGTCCAGGACCACGCGGTTGAACTTCTGGTGGTAAAATAGTATTAAGGTGGATAATGTTGTGGGGAACTTCCCACTCAACTTCATTAGGTAGAGAAAATTTAATCTCTGCGTACGCTACTCTCCAAGAGTCGGCCGTGTAATAAGGAGAGCATAATGTTATAGGTGCAAATCCTCGATATATAGCCACCGCGACCGCATGATCACATAGAAAACTCTCCAACTGAAATCGACTGCAACTGCATGCATTCTCACTCAAGTTAACCACGTATCCCGTAGTACGTGTACATCTCACAAAGCATCGCGACTCATCCAGGGGTTCCACATTCAACTTCCTCGCAACATTTGCAGATTTACAGAGTTTCTGCTCTTGAGCAGGAGCTAGCATGCTCAAACAATTATGTGATTCTACACGTCGATCGTGAAACCACTGCTGCAGCTTGTTACGAACGTTATCAATCAATGCAAGGATGGGTAACTCTCTATCCTTCTTGAATAATGCATTGAGAGACTCCGCGTTGTTCGACGTCATCAATTGTATCGACGGCCTGAAAAGTGTGAACGAACCCAATGTTCAATCCCCATTTTTGTTAGATACTCCCAAGTTTCGAATGATTTCTTTCCTATTTCTTCCATGAATGAGTTACACTCTTCAACACTGTACGCTTCGACCGCTCTTCTGAACAATGAAACGATGCCTTTGCCCCGATACCTGGTCTTCAGGTTGCCTTGTATATGGTACGTACAATAACCATGATGTGCCTCAGGAAAAATTTCAGCAATACCATTTATCAAAGACTGTCCCCGATCAGTTACAAATGCAAACTCTTCGACTTCCCCGATTACTTTCCTCAACTTTGTAAAAAGCCAACGCATCGACAAATCATTCTCACTATCGACTGTGCCGAATGCAAAAGGGTAGATTTGGATATTGGCATCCTAACATGTAGCAATAATCAACTTGCCTTCATATTTAGATTTCAGAGTTGTGTCATCGACTAGAATTATGGGTCGCATGGCATTTCGAAATCTCCGAATGCATTGTCCAAGAGCCATGAAGAAAAATTTGAAACAATTATCGCCCTCGGTCTCAATAAAATATGCCGATCCAGGATTAGTTATCTCCATGTTGTGACAGTACCTGGCTAATTTAGCATAACTCTCCTCAACCAATTCCATTAAATCCTCAAATGCGCATTCTTTAGCCTTCCAAGCCTTTTGGTAGCTCAAGACCACTCCGTAATCTCTATGAAAGTCGTTCTTAATGTCCGAAGGTTTGTAGATTGTCCGTGGGTCCTGATACCTTTGCATTATCTGTCGACCAACAAACCAAGCACGAGCTTGTCTATGATCACTTCGACCAATTCCCACTTCACACGTATGTTCCCGTGCATACTTACGAACTATAAAGCACTCATTCGTATCCATCTTTGTCGCTCGCAAACGCCAACTACAATTGTCATCGACGCAGGCGATCGTCAACAACGACTTGGTTGACTTTTTCACTTTGAACTCAAAGTTGTGTTTCATCGCAAGTAGATGTAGAGATTCCTACAAATTTTTCTTTGTTTGAAACAGTTGCGTGACATACAAATCATCATCATCGGGAACCACACGCGAAGAGTTAGAGGACGGTCCACTCATTCCAGCCCTTGAGGTCCCACACTGCTCATGTCTCTGACAGTAAGCAAACAAATCCTCATTTGTAAAGTCATTTTGATTCTCGCTGTCGTTAACTACAAATGGAATCCTGTGTGTAACGACCCAATCACGATGAGGAACATCCGTCTCTGGAATAACCACATCATCCTCACGAGCTATCTCCACAGTATTCCAAAAATCATTACGCTGATCTCCTCCATCCGAATTACCTTTGACGACCTCCTTCCTCACTAAAGTCACATAAAGAGGAGTCGTGTGCTTTTGGTTCATAAGGAATAGATAATTCACTTCAGCACCAGAGTAAATTCTAATAAGTGACATGGAAATTGATTCTTGCTCATTGAATATAAATTTCAATTTCGTATCGTACTGAGACTGATCAACATTCAACTTGTTCTGTAAATCACTATACAATTCTGCATATGAGGTACTTGATGTTATGGCAACCGCGATAGTACCACGTCTTTCGCCCGTATATTTCCATACTCATCGATCTTTTTCATTTAGTTCGAAATCACCAAAGTAACAAACCGGGACTACATTCATATCTGCATGACGAAATATAATTTCTAGAAATAATCAGTAGCTACAAAAAATTTAAAAAAAAAAGAGGCTGAAATAGTCGTGACAGCCGGCTGTTTCAGATGTTACAGCCGGCTGTGTTAAGCTGGCTGTAACAACCGTCTGTCTGCCAAACAGACCATTTCGTAATGTATTTTTTCATCAGATCTATTTTATTCGTCTGAACGATGCAGATGAATTTTTTTCTTGTTCATGCTTAAAAAAATTGCAGATCTATTAACAATTTAATCTACTAACACATTATACATTATAATAAATTTTATCGATAAAAACATACACTAATTTGACGCAAACGAAATTAAATATGCGTAAAATGTACTTACTGAAATATAGCGATTGATATAAAAAAAAATTCGGTCATCAGCGTTCGATCGATTTTCCAGATTTTATTGTTCAGGCTGATGAAAGTTGAGAGAATTTTTTGTCTGTGTTAGAATGGACAGATAAGAAATGACAATCAAATTTAAAAATTTACGTAGTAGTTGATTTTTATTTGTGAAATAAAGGATATTATTATCTTTAAACAAAATATTATTTAGTAATTGTTTTATATACTTAAGGGTATTTTTGTCTTTTATCATCAAAGAGGTCATTGTGAAAATATTCAAATTTTTTTAAGTCAAAGTGAAAATTCCTTCTTTTGATTGGGTCAAATTTAAAAGAACCCAAATAGGAAAAGGCTCAAAAAATGGCCATGTATTATTCCCTCCCAACTACAAGTGCCGGTCATTACCAATCTGCCACACCGCTATCGACGGTTCCCAAGTTCACAGGCGGAAAATAGCCGGTTGCGTTCCAATTTCAAATTCTTTGACCACAAATAGTTTCATTTTCTATGTTTTATAGGTAAAGACAAATTTTTTTATCACTCGTCGCTGCTATTTTATTTTCAGGGCTTAGGGTTTTACAGATTTTTCCTACGAAATCAGTACGATGTCCGCGTTGATGAGAGCTAAATTCGGTTATAAGAACACGCTCTGTTACGTGAATGAATCGTTCTCTTCTTCTTGCCTATTGCGAAAATTACGCTCATTCTCCGACGATGGCGATTCCAATTACCCTCCGGAACCCATTCCAAACAGGCCCTTGAGGGACGAGTCGAGAAAAAGGCAATCTTACCCTTCCCCAAACGCCAGATTCCCAAAATTCAATCGTGGTCGGGAAAATGGAAATGAAAGTTCGTCGAGGAGTGAAGGGGATGATTTTCTGGAAAGATTCAAGCTCGGGTTTGACGAGAAGATGGGAAATACGAAACGCATTTCTGGGGAGGAAAATGTTAGTACCAGTGAGAAAACTGAAAATGTTGAACCAATTCCACCACCGGAGGATGCGGATGAGATATTCAAGAAGATGAAGGAGACTGGGTTGATCCCAAATGCGGTGGCGATGCTTGATGGCTTATGTAAAGATGGGTTGGTGCAAGAGGCAATGAAGCTTTTTGGGTTAATGCGTGAGAAAGGTACTATTCCAGAAGTGGTTGTATACACTGCTGTAGTGGAAGGCTTCTGCAAGGCACAGAAATTTGAAGATGCAATGAGAATTTTTAAGAAAATGCAGAGTAATGGCATCGTTCCAAATGCATTTAGTTATGGGGTTTTGATTCAGGGACTGTGTAAAGGGAAGCGGTTGGAGGATGCCTATGAGCTTTGTATTGAGATGTTGGAAGCTGGGCATTCCCCGAATACAGCAACTTTCATAGGTTTGGTTGATGGATATTGTAGGGAGAAAGGTATGGAAGAAGCTCAGAGTGTGATCAAAGTCATGAGACAGAAAGGATTTTTCATTGATGAGAAAGCTGTTAGGGAGTATTTGGAGAAGAAAGGGCCTTTCTTGCCTTTGACTTGGGAAGCAATCTTGGGGAAAAAGGCTTCCAAGAAATCTCTGTTTTGAAGGTTCTATTTTGTTATTTAACTTTGTGTTGTTTGTTGGATGAATGTTTATGAACAATACTGATTTTACCCTATGAACGTTCTATATTTTGTTTCAATATCATTATGAATATAATTTTGCCTTTGAAATTTGAATGTTTCTGATTGTATATTCAATTCTTTACTCCTTGCACCAATTATACAGCTGAATATGCATCTGGCTTGCTTATAATCAATCAAGGTTTGCACAAGGTATTCATGGAAGAATGATTATTTGTAAGGTCGTTTTCCTCAATCTTGAATTACGGATACATGGTTGGTTTAGCAATTGATGTGTGTGTGTAGAAGTTGGATGCCTAAACTTGAGGCATGTCTTGTGCTTGTGCGTGATCATTTTGGCGATGGGGATTAAGTTAACAGTTACTTCCACATCATTTTGTTTGTTTAACCAAAGACTTAAATATTGCAGTGTGTATGCAACACTGGTGTGGTAGCCTTCTTTACAACTAAAATTGGAGCCTGAAGTTTTAGGGAGTAGTTCTTTGCATGGAAATGGAAGAGTTTATCAATCCGTCTACCTCGACCCTTTTTGATCCAAAATGAAACTTCGTACAAATTTCTGGCAATTGAATTGCTAAAATTGGACTGGCCTGGCCGACAGCAGTGACCAGAAAAGACAGTCACTTGTTTTAGTTAGCAGCTTCAGTATGGGTATGTCGTTGTCGAGACTGAAAGCTTATCTTCAAATTCTTCATCTTACTGATTACTGTACAGGATACATGTTTCTGGCACTGGCATTCAACAAGTCACACCTTATTTTGAAGAAGAATATGATGCTAAGAAATGGATTTCTCATTTATTATTTTAACTAAGCTCGTGCAACCCCAAAGATTTTACTTCTCCATTAGGATGCATACAGCAGGCTGCCAATAAAAAGTACGATTAAGTATCGCTTATGGACAGTATTAATGTTCAGACAATTGATTTACAATTATATACCAGGCAGAAAACATAGGCCATACATAAACATCAAAAATAGACAATATGTCACAAATTCCATAATGGGCGTATGTAAATCATAAATCTTTAGTCGGTTCCACCAACTAGATCCTTGAGTGTGATTCTTTATAATGTATATATTTTTCCAATTCTAAATGAAAAGTCGGGAGTTAATCAAGGAACTTTTGGTTTTCACTATGGAATTTGACATCTTAGCAGTTTGCTCTCACTTCTGTTTTAAAGCAGATTAGTGAATAGTCTCTCATGGAAAGCACCTTTACATAACTTTCTATTCGGCTAAGAAAATGACCCCTCCATGCAATAGATCTGCCTTAACAGGGGACACAGGCTGCATGAAACATTCACTTAGTAGATAATTCCACCCAGCAGTGGTCAGTCTCGCTGCCTTTCTCCATGAGCGGCCACCATATAACCAGAATTTCAGTGTGTTGGAATATTAGTGCAAAAATTGGAGTTCAAAGCGTAGCAACCTCAAAATAAAGAAAACATGAGCCTGCCTTCTTTAATACCCGGTTGTATATTCACCATCAGCAAAATGACATTCCATTCTTCATCGAACCCATGAACGTCACCTCAGCCATGTAATTCTGAAAACCAGTAGCAGCCTCCTAACCAATATCGACTCAATCCTCCCTTTCCTTCTAACTACACCAGATTGTACAAATTGGCAACAACATTACACAATTTCAAGATTGCCCATTTTTCATTGTCACATTCCCAATCTCGTACACATCAGTGGCAGAGCAAAATATTCTATCAAAATTTGTTATATTCTCAAAAGGAAATGCTCAAACTCCAAAGCCATGGGATTTTTCAAACTGCAAGGATTATCAATCGATCCCACATAACCTTCTTTTAGAAACTCACAACAAAGAATCTGATGAAACCAGATTCAATGGTGGCTTGAAATCACAAAACTGCTAATCAGGTTTGGAAATTGACAACCCATCAGTGCACCAAAGAGCCCAAAAGAGCGTCAAATCTAAAGACCATAAACGGCATGCAACTGGTGCTGTACTATGGTGGCTTATGAGATGAAGTTGAGAGAGAGTTACTGATACTTGATGATGGGTTGGACGAGGTAGGTTAAACACAAGGAGTTCTGCAAGTATGACTGTATGAGAACGACTTGTAAGTATTTGGAAGAATCGTAACAGTTTTAGCAGGTACTACCGCTTTGAAGGGAATGGCAGAATGAAAAATTTCTATTGATTAATATATTATGCTATACTTTGTTCAATATGCATTTTATGGTCAAAAGAATAAATAGGCTAAATGTCCATTTCGAAAACATGAGTTTCTAGAAACAATCGGTAAGTATATAAAATTCAAATAAATTCATTTAGGAACTGTAAGAATGTGAAAGAAGTCAACACATTTATGCAACCTCAAACAAAAATATTTCTTATTCGCGAAGTACACTTAATTGGATCAATTTACCAGCGTAGCCTTAACTGCAGGCAGTGGCCAATTTTTGCCATGCTCCTGGTCTTTAAATTCTTGAAGATGTGCTATTATGGTCTAAAGATTTCTCATCATATTAGAAAGATGTGTATCAAGTTGAAAATGTGTGCAGAGAAGTGATTGCTTAACTTGCCTATAGAGGTTTGAAAAAAAATTGTAGACATATAGCAATGAATATAAATGGTAAGCCATGTAATCCAAATAGCATTTAAAGGTTAGTGATAGTAGAAGAGACCATACAGTCGGAACAATATTCAGCTACTTCAGGCATGATACAAAGCAGCAAATAACACGTGCTATCCCTGCAAGAGATGGCATAAACCTTGAATGATTACTCCCAAGAAACTGGCCTGAGCAATTTAGATATAATTATGAACTATGAACCATTTAAAGTTAACTAATATTTTCTCCTTATTTACCCAAACACTAATCTAAGGACTTCTGAACAAATTGATGACAAGCAAGTGCTATACCATTTTCCGAGCAGGTTATAGCGTACATCAACTTCATTCCAGTTGCTTATCTTCCTCCTTGGCTCAAAGCGTCTGCATATATCAAGTCGTTATAATCACATTTTAATCCCATATGTCTCCTATTATTCTATCTTGACATAATCACGGCAATGATATAGAGAAACACAAATGCAAACATACATACGTTGTTGACATTCTCTTAGACGTACGCGGAAGGGAAACTTTGCAGCAGTTCTGGTTCTAATGTATATGTTAACATGGTAATCCCAACCACCTCTTCATTTAGCACGCTAATGAACTTCATTGGTAAAAGCACATCAAATATCAAGAAGTGGGCATGGTTCTATTTGGTTTTGATTCCAAGAAAACTGAACCGAACCATAAACCAATGGTTTTTTTTTATAATAGAACCAAATGGTTTTTTTTAAGATATGAAACCGAACTGAACCGAACCATTCGGTTCTGGTTTGGTTTGGTTCTAGTTCAATTACTTCAATTTTTAGACTTATCCATATTCATAAGTTAGTAATATTTACTTAAATAAAAAATATAAGCATCAAATATTTAACAAGTTCAAATTATCAGTCATCAAGATTTTTCAAAAGTTTAAATTAACAAACAAAACATAAACGAATGCTTCTTTGCCAAAAGTTAATAATATGAACTATCAAGTTTCATCTTCATCCTTCATCCAATCAATTCCTTTACATGAAGTCATCGAAACCTACATGAGAAAAATGAAATATGAAACTAAAATATAAAATTAAAACTTGAAAGTAATAGATAGGGATGGTGACAAAATGATCAAGTGAAAAAACCTAGCCCTTACCATCCAGACAACTATTAGTCGTTTAATACTCTATTGCTTTTGCTGTAACTTTAAGAAACTCTACAAACGTAATTTAAAATACACATTTAAAACAAACAAAACTAAATTAAAATCGTTTACAATTAATAAGATGTTACGTGAAAATATTCTATAAAATTTTTAGGGATAATTGCAGCCGCGGTCCCTAACCTTTGCATTTTTTGTAGACTTTATCTTAACCTTCAATTTGTACCACCCGGAGTCCCAAACCTTTAATAAATTCACAGTCGAGGTCTCCATCCATTTGACCGTCAGTTGACCAGAAAATCTAATTTTGACCAAATTTGATAAGGGTAAAATAGTAAATCTATAAATCCATATTATAAAAAACCAAACAAAATTAAAAAAAAATAAAAAATAAAAAAACCAAACACAAACACAAACACCCCATCCCCCCACCCCATCCCCCTAGCCCAACCCAAAACCCCCTATCTTCTTCTCCGGCAACCCCACCAGAAACAGTCATCGCGCCCCATCCACCACCAGTTCCACCACAACAAA
This sequence comes from Osmanthus fragrans, assembly GCA_019395295.1. Taxonomy (NCBI): domain Eukaryota; kingdom Viridiplantae; phylum Streptophyta; class Magnoliopsida; order Lamiales; family Oleaceae; genus Osmanthus; species Osmanthus fragrans. The sequence goes on along the minus strand of CM033355.1, from coordinate 6,175,756 downwards.
TTATGTCCAACAAATCGATTCCAACACAGCAATTCGAAGCAAATCGATTCCAACACAATTCGAATCAAATCGATTCCAACACAGTAAATAGATTCCGAAAAATCAAATCGATTTCACCTTAGATCTGCAGCGAAAAAGCTTAAACGAGTGAGGAGCTAATGGATTTGCAGTGAATAAGGCAAAACGAAGAGATTAGATCTGGGCAAACCCATCCTTCGACCCACCTTCGATTCCACCTCCACCTTCGACCCACACTGCAAATCGATTCAACCTCGACTTCAACCCACCTTCGATTCAACCTCCACTTCGACCCACACTGCAAATTGATTTCTCCTTCGACCCACCTTCGATTCCACACTGCAAATCGATTCCTCTTTCGACCCACCTTTGATTCCACCTTCGACCCACACTGGACATCAATTCCACCTTCGATTCCACACTGCAAATCGATTCCTACTTCGACCCACCTTTGATTCCACCTTCGACCCACACTGGACATCAATTCCACCTTTGACCCACATTCGATTCCACACTACAAATCGATTCCTCCTTCGACCGACCTTTCATTCCATCTTCGACCCACACTGGACATCGATTCCACTTTCTATTCCACCTTCGATTCAAACTAGTGTGGACGGGGTAGGGAATTGGGTTTTGGGAGGTGGTTTGGGGTGGGGTGGGGTGGGGTGGGGTGGGATGGGGGATGGGGTGTTGTGTTTTTGGTTTTTTCATATTTTTTCCTAATTTTGTTTGGTTTTTTATAATATGGATTTATAGAGTTACTATTTTACCCATACCAAATTTGGTCAAAATTAGATTTTCTGGTCAACTGACGTTCAAATAGATGGAAACCATCCATTTGGACCTCGGCTGTGAATTTATTAAAGATTTGGGACTCCGGGTGATACAAATTGAAGGTTAAGGTAAAGTCTACAAAAAACGCAAAGGTTAGGGACCGCGGCTGCAATTATCCCAAAATTTTATTGCCAAACTCAATTTCTTCATAGAACTCCGTCTCCTCAATGCAAATTCGGTCTTGAGTTACTCTCAAAAGTCTAGATTCTTCTCGTAACCAATTTTGGGTACAAATTAAAGTCTCAACTGTTGTAGGAGTTAAAGAACTGTTAAAACAATCAAGAATGCGCTCTCCTGTACTAAATGCCGACTCAAAAGCAACTGTAGATACATGAATATTTGACAAAATTTTAAATCTTGGAGTTCCACCAATTCAAAATATCAAAATTTGCATCCCCTGCATCTTCATTTGGTTCCAAGCAGCTCTCTCCGGGTTTTAGGTAAATGGTAAACCTGAAAGTCCCTAGACTTGAGAATATATGTAGACACGATTGACTCTTGCGCCAGAGAAGCTGCTTCGTTGGAGCCTTTGAGCTTGAGGGATCTACACAACTTGATAGAGCAGCATAGCACAGGGCAGCATTTGCACTTTGTCGTTTGGGATTGGGACTCTTTAACTTGAGGGTTTACATCTGAGGTAATGCCGTAATACTCTTAAAGTCTTAATGGACTCATTTGGCTGTAATAATTGATATTGGATTGGCTTAATTAAAGCAAAGTTAGATCCATATATAAATAAAATTATAAAATATAAATTAAGTTTGGTTCTTAGTTCTAGAACTATAACCAAACCAAAACCAGAACCAAATGGTTCTCAATACGAAGAACCAAAATCATTCATTTTTTTTGTAGAAGCGAACCAAACCGAATCGCTCGATTTGATTTGATTCTGGTTTGATTTGGACATTTTGTCCACCCCTATTCATTTGCAAGGTAACATAGTTGACATGTTAAGTGAGTAAAGTTTACGCAATATAATACAGTGATGAGTGAACCAAACACAAGGATGCTTTGTATGCCTATATATATATATTTTTCATCTTCATAACATTATACGGAAACAATATGGAAATGCAAGAACAACTGGGGAAAAGGTTAAACTGTTATTGCAACACTTACTGCCATATTTTACAGTATTCAAACTACAATGCCCATCACGGGTTCAGTTACAGAGAAGGCAGAGTTAAAAAAGTAATCAACAGAACTAAAGAGCAACAGATTTCTGCATATGTTTACAACCAAGATGAGATTTTATGCCTTACAGATTAATACAGAAGGGAACATAAACAGGGGACGACTCCTACTTATTTTTCAGACCCATTTTCAACACTAAGTCCATACAAAACACCAGAATACTTTTCGGTGGAACCATTAAAGAAGTTATCTTTCAACTTCTTGAATGCGCAAGAAGTAAGCAAACTGTCTGAACCTGCCTGGTGACATATGCCAATCCTTTCAAGTTCCAGGAGCTCTGCCAACTTATTCAGACCACCATGAAGGTTGTTGCAGAATTTCATCAAATGCTTGATATCATACACCATGGGAAAATACATGTTCAGCAAATCAAAGAAATCCGACGGAGACTCCGGCAAATTCCTACAAGTCAATAACTTAAGCAGGTATCCAAAATCATAGCCACTGTGGAAAGTTACCCATTGCACATCATTATTCAAAACAATTCCTGAAGACATCAAGAGCTCGGCGAAATGGTTTGCATCAATGCCCATCTCATTATTCTTCTTAAAATCGATACCCGATTGCCTCAAAAGCTCAATTGAATCATTAGCGAATATGTCCTTGTTCACATCAAATTCACGGAAATTAAATTGCCAAATACAGTAAGTATCATTTCCACAAGTGGGTAAGTTCCCATTTTCATCAGAAAATGTCAGACCTAACTGAATCAACTTCAACATATCAACATTATCCTTCAAAGTCTGATAATTATACTCGTTAATATGCTTAAAATTCCTCACAGGACGAAGAACCACACCCGGGAACTCAGTATCCATCGCTATATAACGATAGTCATCCACGATTTCACGAATTAGAGCAAGCTCTTGTTCAAGATTGTCGTTCCATACCTCCCTAATTTGAATAGAATCATTTTTCGGTAACTCCGGGATTTCTTCCATTCAGGTCAACTTTTGCTTTTATGGGTAGCAAACAATTTTTAGGCAACAAAACAACCAGGCAACGCTAGTCTGAACTCAACCAACCCAGATCTGCAAATATTACAAGAAAACAAGACAAGCCCAGAAAAAAATTCAGCACAAAGATACAATCTTCGAACAGAAACAGTAACATACCAGATCTACAAATCAACTAAAGTTAAGAAAAAGAAAACCAAATAGCTAAAGCAAAGTAGCAGATCTGACCTTCAATTGGTGAATAAAGGGCTGAATTGATCAGATCTTGAGTTTTATGCGAACTGATCTTGTGTCAAAAAGAGGACGATTAAAAGTGAGAGAGGAGGTTTGGGGCGACTCCGGAATCATATGAAGAGACAAACATGACAGAGGTAATAGAGAGGAAAGTAATCATAGAAGGATTGACAAATACGACGTCGCTACATTTGTTTCCAATGGCAATATGGGACCCTGTCAATGGCTTGAGGCTGACTTTAGCAGCCAAGATTGACCTGGTAAAACATTTTAAGATTTTGCCATATTTAACCGTGTAAAGTGATCCTCCGGATACCTTTAGCAAAACTCAACATTTTATGAACGAAACTTCTTTCCTCGAACTGAAAAAATTGGCTTAGCAAAGCTTTAAAATTTAAAAAATTAAATTTTCTCTGCCAAAAACAATCAACTTACTTTTTCTTCCAATATGCCTTTTCTTGTGTGCTCTACTAGACTGTTTACACGTTGGGGTGGTGGATATAAGTTTTGAACTTTTAATTGTGCTCTGTGGTAGTCAGAAGAAAATGATTATGAATATACAGTGTAAGCGAGCTGGGAAGTGAGATCGAGGTATTGGGAAGTGAGACCGAGGTTATCATAATGAGCAAACCCCTTTTACTATTCAGACGAGGCTTGAAGATCGTGAAATGGGTCTTAAGGGGTGTAAGTGTTCGCTTTGAAAACGTACCGCAAACGCACGGATCGTGAACAAATAATATAGTGAACTTTTTAAGTCCGAATATCGATCCCACGAGAAATGTTACTTTGAAATTACGTACTCTAATCGATTTTAGTTTTAACAACAACTGACACACACACAATTAATATTGAAATTTAATTATAAACTAATAACTATAAAACTAAACTAACAAACTAAAAAGATAGTTTAATCTTTGATTTGAAAAGTGGTTGAAATTTATGATTTCACTTAACCTTTATTTCATTAACATCAATTCAATAACATACATGCAAATTATCAAAATAGATAGTTAGACCCGATTCTCCAATTTTAAATTAATATCCTCTTTCGAGCGATATTAACCCTAATTGATTAAATTATACCACATATTTATATGTCGATACAAAATTAACCAATTGCATTAAATTGCTGTGAAAATACTCAACGGGTCACATAGGGTAGATGTCTATTTCTAGATCATCTAAACGCGTATAGTCAGAACCATACAAACATATGATATCAATTATTTCGGTCTAGTAAGTGCAACTATTTTTCAATAATTACACAAAATACCTAACTACAACATCTATTGATCAAATAAATGAAATAATTTTAAACTAATAATCAATACATCATTATTTAGATAACAAATGCATTTCTAACAACATATATCAATATTAATGAAAATAAGGTTAAGATACTACATAAACTCCAACATACAAACTTAGGTCATCATATATAAATAATAACAAAGAGATTCTTTTATACAATACATATCAATCTTGGCAAAATAAATAAGAGAAAACAAAGATAAAGATTAAACCCTTGTAGTATGGCTTGAATTCTCCAATTTTTTCACCAAGTTCTTTGTTGTAGTCTCCTTGCTATTCACTTTGCATACCCAAGATGAACAAGAATTACAAAGAAACAACTAATCAAAAAGAAGAAAATGAAAGAAAATAAAGAAAGAAAACTAAGAGAGAAAACTATCTAAAACTTAAGCTAAACTAATCTAATATCCTTTAACTTATGAGGGAGAGAGGGATATATGTAATGCCATGTGAGGCACTAGAAAATATCCCAAAATATCTCCATTAAACAAGTTCCAAAATATTACCAAAGTTGACCAAAAACGCGTCGAAAAAAAATAGACCGCCTTAGTATTTTAACTCTATGCGGCCGCATGGAAGAGCCATAGTATTTTAACTCTATGCGGCCGCATGGAAGAGCCAAAAAATAAAAATGACGTCTTTGGACAAGCCATGCGGTCGCATGGTTATAATCCATGCGGTCGCATGGATTTTTCCATATTTACAGCTCAGGTCCTTGAACGTTCTGTCCTTGCACGATTTCATTCCTCATTTTTGAATTAGTACAATTTGGTCCTCATACTTTGAACTTTCCTTCATTTAAGCCCCTACCAAATTGCAGTCAAAGCCCTCCATCTTTTGGTCAAGTGCATTTTAGTCCTCAACTTCACATTTTTGTGTAATTGAAGTCTTTTTTTCATTCGTTTTGCCTCCGTTTCATTCCAATTCAGGGTTTTGACCTATAAATACAAAAAGTACACAATTATGGGTAGAAATATACTCAAATTTATCAACAATTAAATCCCAAAAAGTGTCTAATAAGTGTGCAAAAGCGCACTTATCACACCCCCAAACTTGAGTTCTTGCTCGTCTCGAGCAAGATTACTTCAAACATAATCATGCAAATGTGAAAATAATTAACATATTAGATACTAACCAAAATATATCAATGAGTATCAAAATTGTATATCTATTCACAGCTATGCACCCAAATAATGCTATAAAAAATAATTACAATTTATCCAACGTCAAATCAGTTTTTGTGTGTGTGTGCATAGCCATTTTCAATCATTATCTAAACTAGGAAAAGAATGTTAAGATGGAAAAATATGTAAATTGGTCTCAACCAGACCCTCAGTGGTCAAAATATGTTCTTTCACGCTCGTAAGATTCACACTCAAAAATAGATGTTTCATTTCTATCCCCCAGGTGTAAATCTAAAGGTTGCTCTCAATCACTCTTTTCTTTTAAAAGCTCAAAAATATGACCAACTAGCATGCATTTTCAAGTGAAGATGGAATAACTAAACATGTAGAATCTCACAGATATAGTATAGTATGAACACTCACTCTCAAGTGTATAAGATCAGGTACTGTTTCGCTCAATATCATTCCAATGAAAATGTTCTACCATAAGCTTGCATATTTTCTCAATCGTCACCACTTAGGTCACATGCATTACATAAATCATAAGGACTTTGCAGGGTTTATATGTGGCTTAAGGTAAAGGTGTGGAAATATATGGATAAGTGACTAAGAAGCCTCAAATAAATCAGCGGATTAACATATATTCAAATCAGCTCAACTGAGATAGGATTTGTACACAATCCTATCACTCCAAAACAATAACTTCTCAATCAACATCTATTCAACTCAATCACCTTTTTTTTTCTTTTCAACTCTCAGGAGAACTATGAATTCAGTCATTCAAAATCAGTCTCCTCAACACATTTTTTTTTCATCTTTCAATTTTTTTTCTTTTCCACCACAAACACCAATCATAGCACCTCAAAAACAATTGATAACCCCAAACTTCTTTTCTATCGCCACCCAACATTCAAATGCCCAACAATACTCCACTAGCTTCAAGGGCTGGTTGAGAATATTGTTTTTCAGTATATGAAAGCTTGAAATGTAGGTAAACCAAAGAAAAGGCAAATAAGGCACAAAGGGGTTATCAAAAGAAAGAATAATATCAGGGTAAGTTATTTGGATAATGTGGTAAGTCAGGATGGCTTTAATCATATTCATGCATACATGTGTCAATGTGATATTGACAAGAAGCAACGCAAGTTCTAGAGAAACACAATCATGGAATAATCACACATGAAAGAAATGAGACTGTAATAAATGTCAGTCCATATGCTCAAAGTCTCACTAGTTTTTTGTGTTCACACTATTCAGTTACTACCATCTTCAATGAAAACAACTAACTAGCTAATCCTAAGTTTCTCAGACTATGGTAAAGTGAAAGAGAATAAGAGTATAGGTTGATAAAAATTTTCAAAACAACTCACAACCTAAGTTCTACCAATTCAAAATTTTCACATCTAACACCTATTTTCGCATCTAAATGATAATCAATCGTGACTATGTACTCAATGTAACTTATGATCTCACAATGAATAAGCCATTTTTGGATTTGCGCATGCATAGCTCATGAATCAATAACAATTTTAACTCATACAATCCTGAGCCGACAAGGCTATCTAACGTACCAATCATAATCACCAATGTAAGCTCAAAAGCAGCCGGCAAGGCTGTAACATCAAATTAAAGCACACAATAGCCGGAAAAGCTCAATACCCCTAAACTTAATTCACACATTGTCCTCGATGTGTAAATTAACATATAAAGCAAAGAGTAAAAAGGAACTTCCCTGAATCCATTGTGAAGAAGAACTAATGCATGAACTGGACTCGAAATGCAATTGAGTAGCTTGGGCAACAGACCTCATTGTACTCCATTGAAGCTCCAGACTCGTGAGGAACCATGCAACTTTGGACTTCCAAAAAGCATTACCTACAAGAAGTTAAACTATTAAACAGAAATATAACTAAAAGCATAAAAATATAGAAAAGTAAATAAAAACACAAAAGGTTTAGAAAAGTTGGGTTGCCTCCCAACAAGCGTTGTTTTGTAGTCTTAGCTCGACTATGCAAAATGTTATGGGCCCAAAAGTAAGCTCTGGATGCTCGGCCCAACTTTATTCTTTTGGCTCGGATCCACTCCTCATTCGATCGTCAAAACTCATCAGTGCCCTTTTCAACATAATAAAACCTATCCATTCAACCCGATTCAAACTCAAAACTGTAGATTTCCATCTCCTCATTGGAGTTAATTACAAAATCAAACTCTATGCAATCACTGAAGTCGGCCAAATGATCTTCAATGATTTCTACATCTTCCCTCAAATCATTTGTGATTAAATCAGCACTCTCTTTAGGTTCTTCTACAATTGTTTATATCTCCTCGGATTGAATGACCGGTTCGCAATCCAATGCTACGGGCAACGAGAAGTCGGTCTCAATGATTTTCTCGAGTGGATAAGACCCTCACTTCCTAAATCCTTCCCAATATTTGTAATCTCCCACTAGCATATCTTCCTCATCCAACCTGGCAAGCTCATTGTAATACTTTGCAAGTACCTTCTCATTCAAACATGGAGGACCATCTCCTAGGAATTTGATGTCCTCATCCCAATCATCTGGTACATAGTCTCCCGGGAGTATGTAACTTTCATCTAAATTTTTCAGTGCTTGTCTCCGGCATTTCAAATAATATCGAAACTTTAGAAGTTTCAACATTGTAGCTTCGGTACACGAATACAAGCACATCCCTGTACAATGCTCCGCTAAACAAATATCACATCTTGAACCTCCAAGAATATTTGTATAGTCACCGTAGAGACTCGATAGTGCAAACATCTTGTTACTTTACCAAGGTTAGAAACCTGCAAATATCAGACAAGTGCAGGGTGCAGGAAAAAGACTACAGATACAAGAAAGATTAGTAATACGGGGTAGCCAAAATACACAAACAGAAAAAACAAATAAAAACAAATAATTACAAGTTGTTAAAACTAAAATTAACTAAAACAGTAATCAAAGTGAAAACATTCCCCGGCAACGGCGCCAAAAATTTGTTCGCTTTGAAAACGTACCGCAAGCGCACGGATCGTGAACAAGTAATATAGTGGACTTTTTGAGTCCGAATATCGATCCCACGAGAAATGTTACTTTGAAATTACGTACTCTAATCGATTTTAGTTCTAACAACGACTGACACACACACACACACAATTAATATTGAAATTAAATTATAAACTAATAACTATAAAACTAAACTAACAAACTAAAAAGATAGTTGAATCTTTGATTTGAAAAGTGGTTGGAATTTATGATTTCACTTAACCTTTATTTCATTAACATCAATTCAATAACGTACATGCAAATTACCTAAATAGATAGTTAGACCCGATTCTCCAATGTTAAATTAATATCCTCTTTCAAGCGATATTAACCCTAATTGATTAAATTATACCACATATTTATATGTCGATACAAAATTAACCAATTGCATTAAATTACTGTGAAAATACTCAACGGGTCACATAGGGTAGATGTCTATTTCTAGATCATCTAAACGCGTATAGTCGGAACCATACAAACCCATGGAATCAATTATTTCGGTCTAGTAAGTGCAACTATTTTTCAATAATTACACAAAATACCTAACTGCAACATCTATTGATCAAATAAATGAAGTAATTTTAAACTAATAATCAATACACCATTATTTTGATAACAAATGTATTTCTAACAACATATATCAATATTAATGAAAATAAGGTTAAGATACTACATAAACTCCAACATACAAACTTAGATCATCATATATAAATAATAACAAAGAGATTCTTTTATACAATACATATCAATCTTGGCAAAATAAATAAGAGAAAACAAAGATAAAGATTAAACCCTTGTTGTATGGCTTGAATTCTCCAATTTTTCCACCAAGTTCTTTGTTGTAGTCTCCTTGCTATTCACTTTGCATACCCAAGATGAACCAAGAATTACAAAGAAACAACTAATCAAAAAGAAGAAAAGGAAAGAAAATAAAGAAAGAAAACTAAGAGAGAAAACTATCTAAAACCTAAGTTAAACTAATCTAATATCCTTTAACTTATGAGGGAGAGAGGGATATATGTAATGCCATGTGAGACACCACAAAATATCCCAAAATATCTCCATTAAACAAGTTCCAAAATATTGTCAAAGTTGACCAAAAATGCGTGGAAAGAAAATAGACCGCCTTAGTATTTTAACTCTATGCGGTCGCATGGTAGAATTCCATGTGGCCGCATGGAAGAGCCAAGAAATAAAAATGACGTCTCTGGACAAGCCATGCGGTCGTATGGTTATAATCCATGCGGTCGCATGGATTTTTTCATATTTACAGCTCAGGTCCTTGAACGTTCTGTCCTTGCGCGATTTCATTCCTTATCTTTGAATTAGTACAATTTGATCCTCATACTTTGAACTTTCTTTCATTTAAGCCACTACCAAATTGCAGTCAAAGCCCTCCATCTTTTGGTCAAGTGCATTTTAGTCCTCAACTTCACATTTTTGTGCACTTGAAGTCCTTTTTCACTCGTTTTGCCTCCGTTTCATTCCAATTCAGGGTTTTGGCCTATAAATACAAAAAGTACACAATTATGGGTAGAAATATACTCAAATTTATCAACAATTAAATCCCAAAAAGTGTCTAATAAGTGTGCAAAAGCACACTTATCAGTAAGAGAGAGAGATTTGGCAACTGAAGGAGGGCTTGTATGAGATGCAAGGTCCCTTTGAGTACCATGGCTCAACTTAACCAACTTAATTACATTATGAGAAGAATGAAGTTTATACGATAAGGAATGGGTATCAAGTTCTTAGTAGCGAAAGATTTCCTTATGGGAACCAATTTCAAAAAACTTGACTCGTTAGTGGAAGACATTTTATTTGGAAACTTTTTCATAACCCCTGCCTAATAGCCTAAACTCGGCTTATAAGAATATTCCTATTTTCACTTGAGTGTTTTTAGATGTGGATTGGTTGAATCAAATATGCATGTGTGTTTTCCACTGCCATTACAATAAAGAAATATGGAAAACCATCCGACGTTTAGATGATAGGCGGGAGGTACACTCGGGACAGAGACACAAAGTGGATGATTCCATGTTGAGCATATATTACAAATTGATTCTCTATCTAGGAAGAGTAGAACCAGTTATATCATGGTGGAGAGAGAGGTTGACGAGATAATGGAAGCGATCACTCTACAATAGATTGTGTAAGGTGTTTCATCTTCTACCACCCCAAAAACTCGGCCAAAACACACATGCCATTGCAAAAGGCCCTTTGTAGGCCACCTTAAACTTAATGTGGATGGCAGTTAGAATAGATGAATGGCGTATTGGTTTAGGAGCTATCACTAGGGACCATGATGACTCGTTTGTGGCAGTTAGTGTTGTATGGGTTTGGGGCTTGTTAGAACTAGAAAAAGCTTAATAACTTGCCTTGCGTGACGACCTTCAATTTGTTATGGACTCTAGATTCATAATATATGTGATGGTGTCTGCTGCGTAGAGAGTGGTAAATAGTGTGACCTTGGTCTCCAACCTAGCACTTAGGACGAGATTTTTTTTGGATTTTGTATCCCTTTTAGCTTATGTGGATGCTAGTTCTATTTGTTTTATACCCCCGTTCGAGGATTTTAGTCACCCATAAGTTTGCTTATTTTGGCTCTAACTACACGAGCACTACATAACTTGGTTGATTATAGTCCATTATATTTATCTTTTGTGATTCAAAGTGATATTGCTTTGTAATATCATGGTTATTCCTCTTTCAAAAAAACAAGTGGTCATGTGTCCAAGTTAAAAAATATTTGGGACCTCAAGACAAACAAAATTTTTTGAGGACTCAAATGCCATATTGATCAAAGTTTACGGATCTTGTCTGCTAAATTCTCTTCCATGAATCAACGCTGAGTATGTGTATTACAAGTGAAGTGGGTCCCAAGACCCTCCACTTTCTCTCCATTTGTGACTCTATTTTGTAATCATTAATCCTATAACTCAGAACCAGCTGTACTTGCAATAGAGCATCAACAGATCAAACTCCCCGATAGACCCCACTCTAACCATCACACGGCTTAGTTTTCCAACGGAATTAAGCTTGTTGTACATCAATGGTACACAAAAAACTTCACAGCAATTCAAATTTGCTGAGGTGGCAGTGAATAAGTTAAAAAAGAAGGAAAAAAGTAGGAGGTTTCCAATATAACTCTAACTCGGCCCATTAACGCCTACTAAAATTGAAATTCCCAAATTAGTCACTACTACCTAAGCGAATTTTTCCTGGCACATGAAAAATTCCACCTCCCGTGAGAACACGACGAAGAAATTCTACCTCTCGTTTCCGGTAGGAAGAGGTACGTCTCGTTTTCGGTGAGAAAAGGAAAAATAGTCGAAGTACTGAGACCCGGTAGACATCCACCTCTCACGCATTTTCGTTCGGGTCGGAGTTCTTTTCTGGTACCCTCGTAACGACAACGACGGCGAACAAATGACTGAGAAAGATAGATTCGAAATTGTACTGAACTTTTACTTTCAAAATATACTAGATTCCTTTGATTACAACAAACTTTATTCATGAAAATATATGTTAAAGAGAGCAGAGAACTATAACATTTGCAATAAACAAATTGTTTACTTATTTTTCATTTGTAATAACGTTTAAACACGAGTAACCCTGAAGATATTTTCACATCCAACTTGTTATTTTTCATAGAATATACTGTAATAGTTATTTTTTCCATAATACATAACATGTAGCTCTGTTGATTTTGATGTAGGAATAGAAATAATGGAAGTATTGGATGACGAAGTATGTGTAGAATCAAAGGATAAGAACTTGATGGAAAATGTAATCACATTGGAAGATGACAATTTAGGAAGGGATGCTACTATTGCGTTGGAGGTGGGTATGAAATTCAAAGATAAAAATAGTTTTGGGAATTTTACAAAAAAAATGCGTACGAAGTAGGTTTTCCGATTAGGAGAAGAAATTCCAGAAAGAGTGAAAATGGTTTAGTGACATATGTTACGCTTACATATTGTCGTGAGGGCAATGAAGAAATTCAAGAAGAACAACTAACAATTCAGACAGGTTGTAAAGCGAGGATAACTGCTTTCTCAGATATTTGTAAAATATGGAAAATCTGCACAGTTGACCTCGAACATAATCATAAAACAAGTCCGTCGAAATCCAGATTGTATCGATGCAACCGAGAATTGAGTGCACATGTGAAATGGAAGCTAGAAATGAATGATATAGCTGGAATTCCTTTGTACAAAGTTACAACTCTGCAGTGGTTGAAGCTTGTGGGTATGAGAATACGACTTACGTTGAAAAGAATTGTCAAAATTATGTTGAAAAAGTGAGGCGATTAAGACTAGGTGAAAGAGATGCTGCTGCAATACAACCCTACTTTTCGGAGACGCAAGAACGTTGCTCTGGGTTTTACTTTTCTATGGATTTGGACAATGAGTCACGACTTAAGAATCTTTTCTAGGCAGACAATAGGTATAGGCAAGCTTATAAGGAGTTCGGTGATGTAGTGACATTCGATACCACTTACTTTACTAATAAATACATGTCTTTTGCCCTCTTTGTTGGAGTAAATCATCACGGTCAGTCGATACTGCTTGGATGTGGGTTGCTATCGAATGAGGATACAGATACCTTTGTTTGGCTGTTCAGAACATGGATGGTGTGCATACACAGCCAAGCTCCTAATGGAATTATTATCGATCAAGATATGGCTATGCAGAATGCAATTCAGATAGTATTTCCAAATACGAGACATAGATGGTGTTCGTGGCACATATTGAAGAAGTTGTCTGAGAAGACTGGATACCACGTGGATAAGAGCTTAATATTTTCGTGTATACACGGATTAGTATATGACTTATAATTTGTCGAAGACTTTGAGAAGGGTTTGAGAGTGATGTTGACACATATAATTTATATGACAACGAATGGTTGTCCGGCTTATATGAGAACAAAGGTCGATGGGTGTTATGTTATTTGAAAACGACTTTCTGGGCAGGGATGTCAACTACTTAACGTAGTGAAAGTACGAATGCGTTCTTCAATGGATATGTTCATTCTAAGACATCGTTAAAGCAGTTCGTAGAACAATACGAACGAGCATTATGAAATAAGGTTGAGAAAGAGTTTCAAGCAGATTTCAAGTCATATTCGCAGATGGTGCCGAGTACAACAAAATATGAAATGGAAAATCAATTTCATGCAGCTTATACCATATCCAAGTTCCGAGAATTTCAGGATGAGATAACTTGAAAGGTCTACTGCAATGTCGTAGCTGCATCAGACGGTTGTTCAGGGAGGACGTATGAGGTCGAGGATGTCATGTAAGAAGAGAAGGTGAGGAAGAAAAAAATTACAATTTTTTTCATGCAGATGAGTGCGATATTGTTTGCAGTTGTCATCTCTTTGAGTTTCGAGGAATTCTGTGCTACATGCCATATCCGTGTTCTTGTGTAATGACATCACATCATTACCGGATAGGTACATATTAAGGAGGTAGGGGAGAGATGTTTGTAGAGCTCACACGAGGGTTGTAGTGAACTATGACGATTTGGTTAGCACTCATGGCCAGTTGAGGTATGACAGGATGTGTAAAGAATTTGCTACATTGGCAACTATTGTCGCAGATGATGAAGCGTGAAGTCGTGAGATACTAGATTAGATTCGGTTACAATCTAAGCAGATAATGTCTACCAAGTTGATTTCTCAGAGTAATAGCATTTCTCTGTCGAGTTTGCATTTAGGATTCCAATCTAGTAACATGGGCAGTGGAAGTATACAAGTCCTAAATGCTCGAAAAAGAAAGGTGCGCCGAAGAAACTTCGTAACAAAAGCCCATTGGAGTTAGGTTCGAATGTATTATATTGTAATTTACTTATGCCTTCAATTACCCAAAAGGATACAAAAATATAAGATATTATATACTATCATACATGCGGTATTGTCTTCAATTACAAGACGTAAATCGAGCACCTACCATTCAGACACGCCCAACAAGCAAAATATTACATACACACACCCTTCTCATATTCACAACTTATATTGGTAAGTGAGTATTTTTTTATTTTTGTTTTTACATTGAATGGCCGTAATTCCTGATTACATTTTGATTTCACGTAGGATGACGATGACAGTCATGCAGTTACATAACCATTGGCAGCTTCAAATTTCATTGCTCCATCAACATCAAATATTGTACTCAATTACCCAGGTAATTACATGGTTTCGTATGTTTAAATTGCATTTGTTTTTTTTGTGTTCGCATATCATTGACCCTATATTTTTCATTGAAGGTACTGCTATGCCATTCCAACCACTAATGACATCCCCTTAAAGTGCCATAGCAGGTTGGATGTACCATGCAACCCAATCCATATCTCCGGCTGCTTTTGTAATGCAAACATATGATTCATCAAGGGCACTATTTTTTCCTCCTACTAGTGAACACCAATAGTGGGTGTATTAAGTAATGCAAAATGCAAGTTTTCAGCCTTTTCAGATTGTTGGATTTATTTGGTTTAAGTAATGGTTGGATTTGTTTGGTTTAAGATGTGACCATTGTAGATTGTACTGAATGATTTCTTAGTACGGATGTGTTTCATTTTTGTCAATGTTAATGCAATTTTTCTTGAAAATGCAAAGTGTATGCAAGTTTACTGCCAAAGCAATTTTTCAAGTTTTCTGCCATTGTTGCTGTCATTTTATACATTAGAGTCTCTTTGATTTGTAGGCATTCAAATTGCTTAGATCATACATATGTGACACTAGTTATAGGCATTCAAACCCGAAAGTGGAAAACGACCTCAAACTAGAATTACAAAGTGGAGATAAGACAACATTGCCACATACTCCAAGCTACAAACCTGAATTACGTTGCCACATTCTGGCATCATACGTTCCTTACATTCGTTGAACATTTGCTACAAATCACAATAGAATTTAACATACTACATGACCAATTACATAAACATGTGCAGTACTACATACTAATACAAAAACTTTAGTTTGACATTTAAGAGAATTCATCAAAATTGACATGTCCAAACAACCACAACATAGAAACCTTTCACGCGGTGTCCCCATACATTGGATTTCATATAAAATCTTCCGGAACTCGTTTCCCCTTACGCATCTTTATGTTCAGGGAAATCTCCAACTCTCTTTCCTTAGTTAGCTTGGCAAGTGATTTCAACATATGCGACAAATCGTCGACATTCTCAGCTTCCTTAATAATGCCACCTAATCACTGTCATCATAAAGTGGACATTTCTCGTCAGGATTATTGTTACACCATTTGAAAAATCTATAGTCGCGGCTACATCAATGAAACAATAACCATTTATGATCATTGCTTTTTTCCACCTCCATCTATTTAACGAATCCCGCACCACATTTTGGGCATCTTCTCTTTTTTGAGCATTCCGGCATCATATGTCCCACCATCCTACAAGAATGACAAATTCTCCTATTCTTGCATGCCATCGAAGTAGTCTAGTTCAACCACATAAAAGAACCGCGTTATTACTAATTAAGCCAATTCTACTAATATAATGCTTACTCAAATCCAATTACCGAAAATTGATATATATGCATAAAATGTCCAACCACTTATCCACATTGCACACATCAACCAAATATCTCAATACAAGTAATGCTCCAAATAATCAACAAGGAAACTTCACAGATTTTTAGTTGAGTGGCTAAACGAAATATAAAATTACACTTGATATTACAAAAAATGAGGCAATAATAGAAACTAAACTACAAGAACAGGTATAATATAAAATGTCCAATGATATGCATGAATCTCAATCTACAAACGCACAGTAATTTCATTGTTTTTTCAAATAGTTAATAACGTCACTGATAAAAAAATTCGGTGTTTAAACACACAGATATTACTCTTACTAACTGAATCCATAACGTTATCAAACATTACATCTTATCCATGTTTTACATACAAAATTGTTCATTCAAAAAAAAAGAAAAAAAAGGGAAATCACATATGTTGCCTTCTTTTTACTTATCCAACACAAATGAGGTAGTTTAGTGGTCGTCTATTTTCGACGGAGGGGGTGTAACGATGATGGATCTAGTTATGCGGCAGCCGTAGGAAGATCAGTGGTCGCCTCAAAATTTATCGCAGTTAGATGGTTTTCTTCTTAATGGTAAACCGGACAGAGTAGTAGTGGAATAGTGTTGACTTTTTCTGGCTAGAGGTACGTTTGACGTCGCCTAAAAATTTTGAGAGTTGAAGGACAGTCAGTTAGGACGACAATGGAGAGTTTGGGAAAGGTTAGGTTTTCAATACCCGTTTTTGTTGCATTTAATATTTGAAATTTTTGGATTTTTTTTCTTTTCCCATTTTCCACGTCAGCATTGTAACCCAAGTTGTGTACAGTGTTGTAAATGTAGTGGGATTGTTTCCAACGTGATGAATCATCAATGTTTGGTCATTTCTTTCATGAACATTTCCCACTCAACATTCATACAATACACAACTTATTTCTGTGTATTTTCTTGATCGAAAGAGAACTTTATGGTTCTGATTAGCACAGAGTTAAAGTAGACTTTTTTTTAATTGTTTTGGGAAATTAATGGAGGAAGAGTAGGGTTTTATAGGCAAAATGGAAAATTCTTGGCAGAGCAAATGTGGTTCGACGTAGCAACAATCATCAATTGCTCCACTGGAAGCTTCATCGTCGTATTAGTTTCAGAATCAGGTTTATTTTGTATAAATGCAAATTCAAGATTTTTTTTTTACTATTTCATTTTTCTTGCATGTCTCGTTTGGTAGCGGAGTATTTCTGCCACAGAAAATTTTCATTTTGGGAGTGGTTTCAAACCATGCAATTAATACAATAATGTGTGTTTAATATGAAATGGTAATGTGGTGACGCTCATGTGCAACGTACAACATTAAGCATTGTACATTTGTTGTTCATGCATTGTTTTTTTTCATGATGATTAATTTGTGGCTTTAAAATGAAAATGACAATGCCGAAGGGTGCCAATTTTTATGGCATGGTACAACAATTTGTTTTTGTACACTTCAAAATCATGCCTTACTATGACATTATATCTTTATTTCTTGGAGGTTCGCAAGGTGAATGGTAGGTACCCTTACATTTTTTCTTCAATCTATGTGTTGGTTTTTAGATTTAATTGAGAGGAAAATAGTTTTCCCTTTGAAGAAAAATATTACTCAAAGGACGTCAAACTAACACTATGCACAAAGGAGAGCGAGAATTTGCACTTTTACAGTTATTGCATTAGATAACTTCTCCGGATTAAAACAAAAATGGTTTTCCATGGTGTGATTTGCATTAGTGTGTGCTAATACATGTTTGAATAAGGTTGTGTGTACAATTTTTTTGTACAGACAGTTTGACATTGTAGACACAGCCGTGAGGTTCGTGATTATTTTAATCGTAGGCCCTACCTTTTGAATGTGAGAGGAGTGTCAACAAAAAGTGTACTTGTAGCATTTCTCTACATTTTTAGCTTGGTCAGATGATACATTTGTGAGCTGTGTTTTCCATCAATCGAAGTATCTTAGTGAGATTTCAATAGAGTAGACGACTTTCGTACTGGTTACATAGGAAACAATACGGGCCTTTTGACTTTTCATGTGTGATTAATGTGATATCCTTACATGGAGAAATTTTCATGAGATACTACATTAATCATCCCTTTTTATGGTTGGATGGCGGGTGGGGAAAACAATCACTTTCTCTGCTAAGTAAAAATTTGTGAAATGTTTTTGCTTGCAATATCGATTGCAAGCAATACACATTGAAAATATCTCATGAAACATTCTTGGGCCTAAAGCTAAATGATAATCATGTTTCTTTTAATATATGAGTTGTTAGAAGCTTATGAAATAGAGTCTCTAGCCTTGTGGATCATATAGTACTTGTGTTTAAGTAGCTCATTTCAAATTCAGCACATGCTTGGGTGACCTGTGTTAATAATGAAAGAGAGTTTAGGCAAATTCGTTCAGGTATAAATGTCTGTATATCTATCTGATTACCGTGTTTGAAGCATTTTATGTTGTTCCATGAGGGCTTGAGATGTGTTTTATTTTCTTCAGTATTATACTCATCACTCGTTATACGTTATTTTCTTTTAACATCCTTTAGCGTTTATTTATCAAATTAGTTTTCCAAAACTATTTTAAATTTTGCGACACTGACTTTATGAATCTGAATTCCTCCTTTACCTCCAACAAGATTATTTTTTAACTGCAAAGATCGTTCTTTTTTCAACTTCCACAAGAATCAATGCCATTGGTCCGTGAAATGATTCAAAAACCCATGTTTCCAAATACATCAAGTTTTTACAACCCAAGCCATGATGAGCTTGAAACTCTATATTTATCTCTTTTTGGGCCATCATCCTTGTTGACTTGTGATTTACAGCGTTTATCACATCAAAAGCTTGTTGTCAAATTCCTACAGATAGGTCTGGCGCTGGCTCTGGCTCTGCTATGGAAAATAGAGTTTCACTTTGTACTAGTTGGTTGTATCTGCAAAATATGGACAACCAGAATGTGAAATCTAAGGCAAATTTTTGCTCGATTATTTCATTCAGTGCTATGGTAAGTGTGAACTATGACAATAGTCCTAGTCTAAAGTTATCTCAAGTTGCAGAGTTAAATCTTAAAAAATGGGAACGTGCTAGGGTAGATTCTTGATTCTACAAGAATTTTTGTCAAAATCCTCAAGAGACTGATTCACTAAAGAAATTTTCTTCTTTGATGGGGGTTAGTAATCCTGGTACAACCTTTACTAACATTTCGAAGCTCCAAAATGGTGCTAATGTTTTAGCATCACAAAAAGTTCCTTTAGAAATTTATTTTTCTGGTTGCAAGCAGACGCCTAATCTTCCAACTGGTTGTCCTCGCATATTGTGTTCAGGCACAAGTTAGTATTCCTAACTCTATTCCTTCTTTCTTGTTAAAAAGAAATTTTCCTTGTGTATTTTGTTTATCTATTCTAATTGGTTTTGGTGATTCCGAAAGGACATTTACTTTTTAGTAATACTGGAATTCTTAGAGTTGTTTGCTCATGCCATAATTTTTACATGTCCATCTCTAAATTCTCATAGGCAAATAATCTTTGGTTTTTCCTTCTTTTTTGCTTTAGTAATTGCTGTATGGAGTTAATTTTTGTCTGCTCAATGTCACTGTAGTTTTGCATATTTGTTCATATTTGAAAAGTTTTTAAACTACAATTTCCATGCAGCATTCTGGTTTGTACAATGTTAATCCTGGGAACACTGTTTGTATGGACAATGAAGATACTATAGCTCATTGGTGGAAGACCTACTTTTTGAAAGCTGGGGTAAGCTAATGGCAATCTGTCTGTTTCTTATATCTCGCATTCAAAAAGTTGTGTCCCCATACAAATTGTGTGTGAGAGAGAGAGAAATAAAGAGACTTTGAATTTGTTTCCAATTTCTTATGTTGATTTCAAAACTCAGTAGTTCTATATAATATACAATTTTATTAATAATGTCATGACAATGTCTGGAAACTAGTTTTAAAGAATTACCTAAAGGTGTCCACATAACACTACCCAAAATTATTTGGTTTTAATTTAGTAAAATAGTACTTTCTTATGATTTCATGTTTTTGCTTACACCTTGGTTTTGGGCGCATGACACAGACTCAGTTTCGTATGAATCGAAAGAAGATATAAATTTTTAAGTTCAATGCATTTTTTTGTCATCCTATTTTCTATCTACTTGTGTCATAGTCTTCGCATGTAATTTTGTTTTTGGAATTGAAAATCGTATCTTTTTGTAGAAAATCAAATGATTGGGGGTGATTAGGGATTGATTAATATACCATATTTGATTGTTTCCATAGTGAGTAGCACAACCTCGAAATCACTTCAAAGTGAGATAGATGTCATCTCATCCATGGGCTCCAATAACGTCGAAAACTCTTCCTTTCAATTCATCGTCGAAAAGTTGAACTGAAAAACTTCCGAGAATGGGCCCAATCCATCAAGTTAATAATCGAAGGCAAAGGAAAATTGGGGTACCTCACTGGAGATACCAAGAAACCAACAGATGCGACACTCCGTAAAAAATGGAAGTCTGGGAATTCAATGATAACCGTCTGGCTAGTTAATTCCATGACGTCAGCAATAGGTAAAATTTACCTATTCATGCCGACAGCGAAAGAGGTCTAGGACACAGTGAAGGATACATACTCTCAGATGGAGAAAACGCCTCACTAATCTTCGAAATAAAGACTCGATTATGGCAAACCAAATAAAGGAAAAGAGAAGTCACTAACTACTACTTGCAAATGACGAACATGTGGAAAGAACTGGACCTCAAACTCGAGGAAGAATGGGAATCCCCTAGCAACAACATACGATACAAGAAAATGGTTGAAAACGAACGGGGTCTTTGAATTTCTTACTAGCCTCAACTGCGATTTGGATGGCGTTAGATGGCTAATCCTGAGTTGGCGACCACTACCAACTACATGAGAAGTATTTACAGAAGTATGAAGGGAAGAAAATCGTCTAAAGATCATGATGAAGACTGACGAAGATGAATGTGTTGTAGAATTGGCAATGCTCCTGAGACGGAATGGTCCAAAGTTTATAAAAGATGGTAAATTAAGTAATGGGCCGTCTGTTGTGAGTGAGCCAAATGGGCCTAATTCTATTACTAAAGGTGGATGAGCTAAAAAAATTATGTAATGGGCCAAGTGATTCTACTAGGCCTCGAATAAATGAATCATTTTCAATTAGACCAAAACAAAAAATGGAAAGGCCTTAGCGTAAACACTGCCATAAACAAAGACACAAAGAAGATACATGCTGGGATTTACGCGGAAAGCCTACTGACTGGAAGCCAAGGCAAAATACTAGAAATCAAGGCTGTCAAGCATATTCTACTGAAAATTCCAAAGACAATTCTACTGCATGGGGAGTGATGTGATCCGGGATAGACAATCATTGGCCGAGCTTTGGAGTCCAAAAAGTCGAAATCAACAAGCCAAAGACCAAGTTTGATGAAGGGGTCGAGGGTCGAAAGCAATTGGATCAACACAAAATGGAGGGCCGAAGGAGGAAGCCAAACAGACTTCTAAGCGACCACTTAGAAGAAACAGGCAAGTGGTCGCCCAGCCCCTTTGCCAAGAATTCAAGGCAGCGAAACTGGAAACCAAGCGACCGCTTGGAAAATAACTAAGTGACCGCTTAGTTCAAAACTGAAGCCGAATTTCCAGATTTTGGCGAGATTGTTTATTTTTACTATAATTCTTATTTTTGATAATTTCTATATTCTAGGACTCTTCACGTCGGGAATAGTAAAAAAAATCTTCAAAATTGTTTAATATCCCACTACCTATTCTAAATCCAAAATCAATTTGTGTTCAATCCAATCCAAACTCCAATTCAAGAACCACTTTCTTGACTTTATACAAAAATTCAAATTCCAATTCAAGAACCACTTTCTTGAATTTAAAAAGTCCAATCAAAGTTGTCCAGTTCAAGTTCTTTGAGTCTTTGAGTCAAAATGAGTTATATGATGGATCGATGGGAAAGGATGTTGGTGGATATGAGAAGTATGTTGGATAGGTTGGATGAGAAATCGAATAGAACTTATAGGGATCAATGTGATGATGTGTTTAATGTGAGTAGTCGGAAGAGACGGGAACATAGGAATTTTGGTGGAGATGGTGTTAATCGGAGGGAAAGAAGGAATACAAATTATTATGGATATAGTGTTGATAGGGGTAGGGAAACGACAACTCCAAAATTTAAGGGTAGAAGTGATCCAGATGCGTACATGGCGTGGGAAGAAAATATTAAAGTAATGTTTGAGCGCTATAATTACTCCGAAAACAAAAAGTTGGAGTTGGTTGTGAGCTTATTCATAGACTATGCTGTGATTTGGTGGGATCAATTAACAATATCTATGCGAAGGTGTGGTGAGAGGAGTATTGAAACTTGGGATGAGTTGAGGAGTATTATGAGGAAGCGTTATGCGCCTAATCATTTTTGTAGGAGGGATCGACGTGATCGAGAATGTCGGGATAAGCCTAGAAGATATAGTGAAGTTAGGTATTCGAGAGAAGAGAAAGTATCGTTTGTGGAGCATGTTGGTAGTACGTCAAGCAGAAGGACAAGATGGAATTATGAGCGTGCCCTCTTAGAGCTTCGTGACTCAATTAGTTAAAGGGATGAACAAAAGAGCTCGAGAGAATATAGTAAGATGGTTGGTTGTAAGAAAAAAGAAGAGATGCCACAAGAGAGTGAAAATCAGGAAGGAAAGGTGGAGTTGCAAAATGAAACTGAAGAAGAATTTTCGGAGGGAAAGAAGGAGTTGGAAGTGAGCTTAAATGGAAAAGAGCCTGGAGTTGAGGAGGCCGTGGTGAATACTAACAATTCTCTCCCTATTTTGAATTATTCTGTTTTGCAGGTCACCGATGATTCAGTTCCAGAAAATACTTCCATTGAAATACCAACCGACTCAGGGATGGAGCATCAGTTGCAACATGTGGAAGAAACTCACCAACAATACTACCACTTGGTCCCAACAAACAACCATGTTGACTTACCACACGTTCCAGGAAATGTTCATCAGTTGGTGTCACAACAGTTGGAAATCTCTTCAATACCAAAAATTGACTTTGTGATTCCCGAGGAGACAACGAAATTTCAGGGGCATTGGAAGGATTTCTTGTGCAATGGGTTGAAGTTCTCTTATCTACCAAAGATTGACTTTGTGATTCCCGAGGAGACGATGGAGTTTCAAAGGCACTGGAGGAATCTTATATGCAAAGAGCTGAGTGAAGGAGATGATCAGAATGGTAATAATGACACATTGGACGTGATACTCAAACAAGTGCATGAGCTAAGTAATGCAAGGAAGATGCATGGATATTCATCAAATGAAGTTGTTCTTGGAGCATTTCAAACTTACAGAATTAAGCAGTTAAGGCGAGAGCACTTTGATCAGTGCGATGGAGATTGGGTTTACAATCGGAGACGGCGTATTCTAGGCCAAAGGAGGTCCAAATTGCATCCAAGAGGAGATGGACCATTCCATGTGCTTGAGTTGATTGGAGGCAAGGGCTACAATTTGAGCAGTCAAGATTTGGATTCGAGGACGAATCCTTTCGAAGAGAGAAGGGATGATGTAATCCAGGATAGACAATTATTGGCCGAGCTTTGGAGTCCAAAAATTCGAAATCAACAAGCCAAAGACCAAGTTTGATGAAGGGGTCGAGGGTAGAAAGCAATTGAATCAACAAATGGAGGGCCAAAAGAGGAAGCCAAACGAACTTCTAAGCGACCGCTTAGAAGAAACAGGCAAGCGGTCGCCCAGCCCCTTACCAAGAATTCAAGGCAGCGAAACTGGAAACCAAGCGACCGCTTGGAAAATAATTAAGCGACCGCTAAGTTCAAAACTGAAGCCGAATTTTCAGATTTTGGCGAGATTGTTTATTTTTACTATAATTCTTATTTTTGGTAATTTATATATTCTAGTACTCTTAAAATTCGTTATTTTCATATTTCCTAAGTTTAGTATAAATAAGAATTTTATTCTCATTGTATTAAGAACCTTTTGACATGAATTAAAATAAAGTTTTTGTTTTTCTCCTTTGTTCTTCCATGTACAATCCTTATCGAACTTATCAAAAATGAGTAATATTTGTGGCGTTCAAAAGATAGGGTCGTGGGTTCTTCAATTTGTAAGCAAGGGGTTCATTGCATCGTCGTTATCTTTGCGTTACTTGTTTCATCTTGTTGGGTTCAAAATCCAAAACTATCCGGGTGAGATTTCGAGGCTTTGTGATCAAGAGGTCGTTGGTTTAATATACATTCAGTTTCTTGGTTCAATGTTTAGAGGTTAAATCCTAAACCTTGGTCGTATTTGGGTGTTCTTAGGATCCGGTTCATTCTCCTGTGGGTTCGATAGCGTTCGTGCTAACCGGGTTCGCGTCAGGGAGCATTTAATCCTGAATCACTGGATTAAATCTCCCTCTCCGACGTCAAGCTCGATCGCAGTCCACCATCAGAGGGTTGTCCACACCCATTCGACTCAAAATAGTGTACTAATCGACCCCAAATAGCATCTCAACACCCGGAATTAAAACCAAATTCTCCGTCAATCGCGATGTCCGCGAAACAGAGCCCGAAAAATGCGAATTTCGGCACCGTCCGATGGAACCAAAACCTCAGACCACATGGGCTAGACTCCCCTACTCCTAGCGCATCTCCTCCAACCATGGGTCAATCCCAATTACATCTAGAACTCGACGATTTGAGGGGAGAAATTTGAGATGTGTGCGAAAAATTCGAAACTTAGGAATTTGATGATTGTGTGATACCTCAAATGTATAATTCAACCAACAAAACTTCTTTTGATGATGGAAAATTTATAGGTCATCATCCAATTGTTCCAGTTTACACTCCAAATGCCGGATTAAATTCAAGCCATGGCAAAAAATAGGATGAGCTATTTTCAGATGCAATTGATGTTCACTCTGTTGTTACTGCTCCAAATTCGACCAACATAAATGTAATTAAGGGTCACATGAACATGGGTAATCCTCCAATTATTAGAAACGAAGATCAATTGAACCCCAATTTCATCCTTCAACTCGTGGCAATTGAGCCCATTCAAACCCAAATTCCGAGGATTTGGTTGCTATCCATGATAAGGCATCAACACTATTGAATTCTACTTCTTCCAATGCTCCTTCGGTGCCCTTGTCTCTGATCAATAGTTTGGAAAATCTCACCACCAACTTTAAACCATCATCACGGCTTAAACTCAAAACAGATTTTGTAGTCTCATCTCATACAATGTACCCCAAAATCAACTTCAGGAGGTCCAAAATTTTAGGACCAGACCTGGCCCACTTTCGGCTGTCGGCTCAGGCACCATCTCATGAGCTGCCCACCCGCCAGCTCATGGTTCTCATGCGTGGCTCTCCCAGGGCACAACTTCGATCTCATCTAGACTGCCTATTGTTTCCTCTGGTGCTCATAGTACTACACATGCTCCCTGTTTTCATGCGCACGGCTGTCAATAATAGACCGATAATTACTCAGGCCGAAAGGAGTCAAAGGAAATCCTTTGGTACTGTACTTCTGGCTTCCCAGGACTCTAGAGATCACAACTTCATTGCTAAGAAACCATACATCCATCATGGTCAGCCTGCTATATTTTTTGATGAGTCAGACGAATTGTTCTTAGCGGAGGCCTACAGGTTTACGCTTGTAGGTAAATTTGTGCATCGCAAACCTTCTATGATCAAGATACGCGAGAATTTTATACGTTTTAGTTTTACTGGTGATTATGAGATCGGTCTAATTGATGTACACATAATTATTCACATGGCGCATAAGGATGACTATTCACAATTATTCATCAAACCCACTTGGTATATCGATGGTTGTCCTATGCGGGTTTTTAAATGGACCCCTAGCTTTAACCCACAACATGAGGTTCATATTGCTCCAGTTTGGTTATCATTTCATTTACTTCATATTCATTTTTGGGCTAAGAGAGCATTTTTTTGCTATAGCTAAGGCAATTGGGCTTTCTCTTCGTATTGACGAAGCCACTTTTGACCTTAAAAGACCCAGTGACGCACGAGTATGTACTGAGGTAGATTTGGAATATAAACTCCCTAATAGAGTATGGATATAGAGAGAGAGAGAGAATATGGGAGAATATTGGCAGCCTGTTGTATATGAGAAGGTGCCAGACTTTTGCTTCCGGTGTAGGCACTTTAGACATTCGGATGAGAGTTGTTTTAATGGTTCACATCCTGATCCACCTACTGTGGCCACAGTTGCTGTTGAGTCGACTTCTAGGCCTACTGCAAGTATGGCCAAGGATAAGGGTAAAGTGAAAGAGGTTGTAACAACGCCTCGCTAGAGATGGACGCCGATTAAGAGGAATCAGAAGAGACAAGACAGTACATCAGATGTGATCTCTCATTGCATCTCGCAGAGTGTGCCCTCTATTGCTCCCAGTGTCCCAATCACTGCATTTACTACATCTCAAACAGTGTCTACACATAATGCTCCTCTTTATTTTACCTCACCACCAATTATTAGCACTACTGCCCCACATATTACTACTTATCTGCCATCAGATCATTATAAAGGTGCTTCCGCTCGGTTTGATACTCAAAGTACTCCCGTTATTACATCAATCACTCATATTTGTGGTCCAATTTTGATCCCAATTAGCAGTGCTCCAATGATTGTGGGTTCTACATATTTTGATCCTATTTTGGTAGATATGTTAGAGAGGTCGCAAGACTCTATTGGTTCAAATGTGCCTATTATCTCTGCACATTTTTAGCTGAAAAATGAAGCATCTTTATCTACAGATCAATCGAATTCAGAGGATTTTTCTCATTTTGAAGTTCATCAACATGGTCCTTATCGTAGATCTTCTGATGATGACTTAGCAGGTATGGTTAGCAAGACAGAGGAGGATGGCTTTGTCCCAGTTGGTCGAAAGAGAAATCCAAGAATCACTGACACTTTGTTTCCTAGGATGGTGACTAGGAGCCGGTCACATAATACCCCTCCACGCACGTCTCGATGAGTGTCATTATTTGGAATGTAAGATGTGTAGCTAGTATAGCTACTCGCGGACGTATGAAGAAACTTATCCAACTTCATCAGGTCTATATTTTGGTAATCATAGAGCCTATGGTTTTTTAGAAAGGTTTTGTTTTTGTTCGTCGATATCTAAACTTTGACTCTGGGGTTCATAATGTATCAAATAAGATTTGGGCCTGCAATGTGGGTACTACCATTACTGTTGTTAGGGATCTGACACAGTACTTGCACGTTAGAGTTTTAGATCCCAGATTAGCACGACCACAAAACATGGCTAATTGTAAACGTATATATTGAATATTGGCTTAATTCGATACAATTTGTGTTTGTAGGACTACACTGATGGATGGAACGAAAAGTATGCGAAAATGAGCGAAAAATGACCAAACTAGAAGAAAATGAAAGTTCAGGGACCCGAGTGCAATTATTCAAAAGTTGACCCGAAGAGAAAATCGAGTATCAAAGGGAGCTGAGTACAAGTTGAGCAATGAAATGAGGCATAGAAAGAAGAAGAAAGTTGAAAGGAGCTTAAGAATGAAGGAACGGAATTCAGGGACTAAAATGCAAGTTTTGAAAAGTAGTTTACACTATGCGGCCGCATAGTGTAACACCTATGCGATCGCATAGGTTTAGACAGAGACCCATGTTCCCGTGAAGTGTATAACTATGCGACCGCATAGAATTACTCTATGCGGCCGCATAGTTCACTTCTGGGTGCGATATTCTGCTTTCCTTATTTGATTCAACCTCTTATGGAAACCAATCTAGGACCCTTTTAAAACCCTAAACACGACCAGAAACGAGGGTTACGCATTATTCTACCATTATTGAGATATTGAAGAGCAAGAAGAAGGTAAAGAACGAGAAGATTGATTCCAAGATTCGAGATTTCACTTCAAGAACCAATAGGGTGATATCTTTCTCAATTTATTTTCTTTTTTCTCTTAATTTTCTTAGTTTTATTATGCTAGGCTAGATTTTATAGTGCTAGGTGAACGATGAACCATATAATTTGATATTTTAATTCCTAGTTTTATATATTTGACGTTAAAACGCGTTTTGGATTGATGAATGATTTATATACATTAATTTGAGTCTACATTTATTATGCATGTGATTGTATGGTTTATTGTGGTTTATTTTATCCATTCGAAAGAGGAAAAATAGATTAGATAAGGTATAAATCATCGTAAGGTCCGATAGGGGATAGAGATATACCGCTATGTTTTACGTGAATCTCTAAGTGTTCATAGAATTTCATACATTTTTGTATATTTGCTCCCGTCATAGAGATATAGTCGGTGTCGTATATGAAAATAGGTTCAAGCTTAATCGAAAGAGAGTTTTGAATAAAATAGGAACATTGATTCGTCATAAATTAAACGTGTTGTCAAATTGTAGAACTAGGGTTGAAATAGATCGCTACATGGGGATTCGCGAACCTAGTACGCTTTTTATTTGATTGTTAAGACATCTTGCATTTAGTTATATTAAATCACGTAGTGAAAATTTGCATCCATTTAGTTAATTTATTCACTTTTGCATAAGTAGCTTACTTAGTTTAGTTGCAATCTAGTTACAAACATTCAAACACGTATTTTGTTTTGGTTAAGGTCAAATTATATAGAATTAAACTATTAAATCTCTGTGGGAACAATACTTGAACTTCAAAATCCACTTTATTACTTGAAACGAACCGTACACTTGCGGTACTATAAGTCGAACACATTTTCGCGTGTCAGTCTTCACCACATTTTCCTCTCCATGGATGATCCCTGGTTAGTCAGGGAGACTTTAACGTTATTACACATGAGAGTGAACAATTGGTCATAGTAGACGAGATCATAGATCTAATGCATTCTCTGATATGATGATGGACTATGGCTTAGAGGATGTTGGTTTTTCTGGGTCTCAGTTCACTTGGACTAATGGTAGGGTCAGTAAAAGACTGGATAGAATTTTGATAAACTCTATAGCTGCAGATTTTTGTAAACAGCTTACTGTGATGCATCTCAATCGGACTTCATCTGATCATTCACTACTACTTTTACATTGGATTTCTAATAAAGATTTAGGCCCTAGACCATTTCGATTTCTCAATGTTTAGACCAAGCATCATGATTTATCAGCCTTCGTATCTCAAAAGTGGTCACTCCCTACATATCTTACGGGGATGGCTGCTCTATAGGAGAAGTTCTTCAGGCTGAAACAGGGGCTACGGTGGTGAAATAGACGAGTATTTGGTGATATATTTCACTGGGTGTGAGAGGCTGAGGCAAGGGCCGACCAGGCAGAGATTGATTTTGAGAGGGACCCTACACCAGAACACCATAATTTACTTCATTATGCTCAGGCGAATTTGAACCAGACATTAGCTATTGAGGAGGCCTTTTGGAAGCAAAAGGCCGGATCTCGTTGGGTATGTGAGGGGGACCACAATACCTGATATTTTCATGCGAAGGTACATGGACGACGGATTAGATCTCGGATCAGGACTATCACGACTCAGGGATGGGAAGATCTTTCTACTCTGGTAGACATACAGAGCTCAACGATCTTTTTTTTAGGAATTATTATTTACTACTTCACAGTCGCTAGAGACCATCCGGCCTGATATCATACCTAGGATACTGACAAAGACAGATAATATAGCACTGAACCGTCTCCCTTTGATTGATGAGGTGCGGAAGGTAATTTTAAGCATTGATGCTAATAGTGTCGCGGAGCCTCATGGATTTTCATCCATGTTCTACCAGAAGTGTTAGGATATTATACATGAGGATGTATACAACGCAGTCATTGACTTATTTGAAGGTGGCCATTTACCGCGGGATTTTGCCGCTACGTCTATTGTTTTGCTCTCGAAGAGGGATAATGCTAATAGATGGACGGATTACCCACCTATTAGCTTGTGCACGGTGTTCAACAAGCTTATCACAAAGTTGTTGAACATCAGATTGAGCTTTTTATTGCCTCGTATTATTTTCCCTTAGGGGAGTGGTTTTGTCCCCAGTCGTCTTATTGGGGATAATGTATTGTTGACTCAGGAGCTTCTACACACATTGGATCATAGAGTGCGTGGAATGAATACTATGTTGAAGATTGATATAGCTAAAGTATATGATTGTATGGATGGGAGATTCATTTACACTATTCTGGAGGTGTTTGGTTTTGACCAGTTATGGATGGACGGGATCATACGGTGTATCTCGAAGTGTCATTTTGCAGTGCTTATGAATGGCCGGCCCTGTGGTTTCTTTCCATCTTCACGTGGTCTCAGGCAGGGAAACCCTAGATCCCCCTCCTGATTTATTATTGTTGCGGATTACTTCTCTCGACGGCTTACTCAGAGGTTCTATGCATATTCTAGTATGCAGTATCGACATAGAGGTCTTAATCTTGTCTCTCATCTTACTTTTGTCGACGATATAATTATATTCGTCAATGGTTAGAAGAAGTCTATCAAAAAGATCGTCGACTGTTTGAAGCACTACGAACGTGTCTCTAGCCAATTGGTGAATAAAGGCAAGAGTGGTCTTATACTGTACAGGCGAGCATCGAAAATTCAGATACGGAGGCTAGTGATTTTGACTGGGTTTTCTCATCAGCGACAACCGTTCACTTACCTAAAAGTCCATTTATGTAAAGGGACTGAGATGAGCATTCTTTTATACGACCTCATTATGAAAATCAGGAGTAGGATTTCTGGATGGGCTCCAAGACTCCTTTCTACTGGTGGGAGGATCACTATGCTAAGGTCAGTTCTCTCCTCCTTACCAATATACCTTTTTAAGATTCTATGACCTCCCAAGGTCGTGCTAAAAAAGCTGGAGAGTATATTTGTGAGATTCCTATGGGACTCTAAAGATCATGCGCAAAGCTTACATTGGCAGAGCTGGAATGAGATTTGTCTCCCTACTGATGAGGGTGGATTAGGCTTCAGAAGATTTCATGATACGATGGACACATTCTCCCTGAAGCTTTGGTGGTTATTCAGATCTCAGAGTTCTCTTTGGGCTCAATTTTTACTGGGCAAATACTGTAGAAAGACACATCCGTCAATTACACCTGTCCCTGATTCAGCCTCTCATATATGGAAGAGATTGAAGAGATTTGGACAACATACATAGCCATATATTGCGTGCAACTTGGGGACAAGTCAGATTTTCTTTTGGCATGACTATTGGATGGGTGACACTGCTCTGGCGTCCATCTTTCCACACAGACAGCATATATTTGAGAGGGTGCACGATTTTTTCGAGGTGAATGGATGGAACCTCGAACGATTACTACAGGCTCTTCCACCAGTTATGGCATAGCAATTGCGGACTTGCCGCTATGTGTTGACACCCCAGATCGAATTTTTTGGACGCCTACATCGAACGGTAGATTTACCACCAAGTCAACATGGGAGTTGATCCGTTCTAACATACCAGTGTAAGATTCATTTCACCTAATTTGGAACCCTATCATACCTACCAAAGTCTCGTTCTTCTGTTGGAGATTATGGCAGGATTTGATTCCAGTGGATGTTATTATTCAGATGAGGATTAACAGTTAGTTGGCTTCTCGATGTCAGTGCTGTTCTAAGATTGAGACCAGCACGAATATTTTTACTGGTAGCGGTATATCAGAGCAGGTTTGGCAGCATTTTGGGAGTTTATTTCAGATTACTATGATTGCAGGTGAGACCGTCAAACAGAGATTTTTAAGATGGCAATATTCAAGATAGTTTACTTGGAGTGGGCACATTCGCATCATTATCCCTCTATTGATTTTTGGTTTCTATGGTATGAGAGGAATGATGCAAAGCATAGGGATATCTGCACGAGACCAAGACGAATCATTTGGAGGGTATATCGTATGATCTCATTCCTACACATTGAAAGATTATTTCGACAACTAAATTAGCGTAATGACTTGCAGCTTGCTCCACTTTTTGGGGTTATTATGACCCTCCCTCCATCTTCTTTCCCTATTATGGTCTGGTGGCGCACTCCATCAGTCGGATCTGTCAAGATCAATAGTGATGGATGTGTCAATGATGGCTTTGTGAGGTAAGGAGGCATCATCAGGGACCACACAGGAAAATGTATAAGGGCATTCTCAACATTTTATGGACAGTACAAGATAGTGGAAGCAGAGCTCAGGGCTATCCTTGATGGAATACTGTTGGCTAGAGGTCTTCGATTTTTAGAAATTTTGGTTTAGGCAAATTCCAGTGTAGTCATTCACTGCATCATTAAAGGTAGAGGTCCATTGGCTATCCAGGGTATACTCAGGAAGATCGCAGACATTATCTCCTTTGATAGAGCCACAATTTCCCACATCTACAAAGAGGGAAACCAGGTTGTAGATACTCTTGCAGCAGAGGGCTGAGATCATCGACGATACCAAATATATAGATCAACTGACATACCACGACATATTAGGGCACTCATAAAAATAGATAGACATGGATTGCCCAGCATTAGATTATGAATTGTAATCTCATTTATTTTTATTTAAATTTTGTTTGTCTTTAATCGCGTCAAATATTTTTGTAAGGGAAGTAGTACTTCATCTTTTACTGCTATACATTTGCTCTTTAGCACTTACTTTTATTGTAAGGGAAATAGTCTTCCTCATTTACTGCTTTCATTGTTTCCACTTGTAACCACAGTATTCCTCCGCCACAAGTGAGGGGAAATTAATAAAATCTCGGATGTACCGCCCTCCTTCAACTAAAAAAATCACTCAAAATGGCTACAAATGCTATGATTCATCCATAAAGAAAGTATTCATCAGCTTTGATGTCACGTTCTTCGACAAACTCCATATTATCAGAAGCCCTTTCTTTAGGAGGATAATTTGATTGAAGATCGGTTTATAGATTTTGATCTCTCTCCTCCTGAACATTCTTCGAGCATAGACTCAGATTTCATCACACCATCAAGTCCAAACATGCCACATATAGAACAAAATGTGAACTCAGGGGGAGATGCGGGAAAGAAAAAGGATATGGAGGTATTAGTTATCTCAAGGAAGCCAAAACCAAAGGAGAAATACTTGAAGTGACACGACTCGTCCTGAATCACTTTAATGGACCCAATCCGTGTCGTGCGCCAATGGTGGATATCAGCTAAGTGTCTGATACACCTCTAAGACAATCTTGACCTGCTTTGATTGTGATGAATTTTTAAAAGAATTTTGACAGAACTTCCTTTGAAATATGGACTAAAACCACCTGAATAAAAATCAATTTTCTCAAACTTGTTTATAAAATTTAAAATAGGGCACACTAGTCCCTCAAAATACAAAATGTTCAAAATAAAATGTTGGCAAATCGATATTTACTATACTTTACAAACAAAAATCCCCAAAAGTACTAGGATATCAAATATACAATGAGCCCATGATATGGATACATGATTTACTAATTAACTTTCCCGACAAAACATACATGTATCCTAAAAGAAATATGAACAATGTAGACAGATCAAATGAGTCATACAACTAATAACAATGTGTGTAACTCAACTCGATGGATCGACAGGCTTCAATGTTGCTCAACTCATCTACTATCTAATAAGAAAAATGGTAACAATATATGAGCATGTAGCTCAGTAAGTGAATTTTTTTTTTTATTCTAGATAAGCAATTGTAAAATATAATGAATATAAATAATCTGATATCGAGATATATAAGTGAAAATATCCTTTCACAGTAAAATAAGTTGAAATCATTACTCTGTAAACTGAATAAACTAAATTCTATAGTCTGAAATTTGATAAATTGTATAATACTGAAAAATCGCACCAAAAAGGTATCCGGAATAACTTTACTCATGTATTGGTTAATACTGATATACATGGCAAAGCTATTCAATTCTAAAATTCTAAAATTATGGTAATATACTATGGAAACACATTCACAATAGTGCAGAGTAGGTAAAATAAACATAACTAATCATACACTGTGGAAACGCATTACACCAGTGCAGAGCGGGTAAAATAATTATATTCACACCAGTGCAAACTAGGGTATAATCATATGGGTACTTTTTTGTGATTTTAAAAATAACTTTAGATATACTAAAACATTAATATTCATATAACATGCTAATAAAATGATTTAACTGAACTGGATTTAACTTAAAAATTTGACTATAAAATCCACTTTATTCTAAAAATTATGATGTCAAACTAATTATATGAAATAATTAACTTTCTTACACTATATAAATTTAATAAATACTAATTTTTGAAAAATAAGTTTTTCCACTCACTTGTTATAGACTATGAAGGCCGATAAGCTTTTCCAAGTTTCCGCGCCACTACCTGAAATAACAGTATAATAACTCAAATTAAAATCTGACAATTAAACTAATGTATATTGTTCGCTAAAAGTGAAAGTCGCAAGTGCACGGGTCGTGCTCAAGTAATAAAGTGGATATTTTAAATCCGGGTAGTCGAACCCTCGAGAAATGTATACTTTCAATTATACAACTTTAATAAATTTTAATTCTAACAACAAAAATAAACACACAATAAAAATATAAGATTAGAAAAAGAAAAAAAAAAAACAACTAAACATCTACAAAATAAGATAAACACAAACACTTGGAAATTTTGGAGAAAAGCGTGGTTGGGATTCATGATTTCATTTAACCGTCGTCTAATTAATTTCACAACAAGCCAATTAATCAATTACTCACTTCCAATTTCTTCCCATTTTAGTTAATTACCTCTCTCGAATGAAACTAACCCTAATTGAATGGTTTAACCTACTATATCTTTATGTCGATTACAACAAATAACCGCATTCAATAATTATGAGGATAGCTCAATGGATCACTTAGGGCTAGTAGTATATATCTATCCACTACACATTATACAAACCTATGGTTTCTACTATTTGGTCTAAAATGTACAATATTCTCTCGAACGATGCACAAATCACTAAACAAATTCATTCATTGGCCATATATATAAAAATGCAATAATAACAATAGTAGAAACACATGAAAATAAATAACAAATATTAAATAGCAAATATAGAAGTTAATTAAGGGTTAGGTTAAATTAATACCACAAATCCCAACACAATACAACTAGCCTATGTTATATAAATGTAAACAAAAAAAAATATTCATACAATACATTACAAATTTGACAAAACAATTGGGAAAAATCAAGATTTAAAGATATAACCCTTGTGGAAGCTTGAACTCGATTTCTCCAAAGTTTTGCCAAAATCGTTGATGAAACTCCTTGTGCTATTTGATTGTGGTCCAAAAATCTCAAGCAAAATGAAAAGAAAAAGAAATGAAATGAAAAAGAAAAGAAAAGAAAGAAGATGAAAAGAAAAAGCAAAGAAGAAAGAAGCAGAAACGTTCCCAGGAGGAAAAAGAAGTGAATCTACTCCAATTTCAAGTTTTTATATTACTAGTTGTTGCCCGTACGATGTACGGGTTAGGTTATTTTATAGGAAGTGTTAGCATGTTAAATGCGTGAAATTATGTTTTATTTTGAGGTGTGAGATAAGATAGAAAAAAATTTCGTTTTCAACATATAAATACATTTTTGGATTCATTTTTGTTAAAGCAGTAGGAAAAATAATGTGTTATTTATAGAATGAGTGAAAAGATAATAACTTGTTCAACAATGTGAATAGCTACATATTTGTACCTTATGTTATGTATGTATACAATAAGAAAAAGAACTACATATTACAACTGTATAATCAATAGACAAATTATGTTGTAGAACCGAATATACAAAAATATAAAAAAAAAAAAATGAAGATTTCAATGAATATGAAGCCAACGGTTTTGAAACATTATAACTAGGTAGAGCTTCATTTTATTTTATAACTATATTCAAATTAAAATGATTAAAAGTACAGGATAAAGGGGAAAATTTTTTGAATGTTTATGGCTCATTACGGTATATCAAACGAAGTCGAAATATTACATTCTTAATATCATTTTCAAGTACTCACGACCTATTATTTCACGACGTTGATGGTGTGCGAAATGGCCAATTGTAGCAAATGTTACGACGCTTCAAAGTAGGTCGTTTCAAACTAATATTTCGAGAATTTTGATAACAATCTAACTTTAAAAATTCAAACGAAGTCGAAATATTATATTCTTAATATCAAACGAAATCTAAATGATATAGAAGATTTATCGATTCGACCAACGTACAATCGTTTAGAAATTTTTATAGTTAGCTTGTTATCGAAATTCTCAAAATATTAGTTTGAAACAACTTACTTTGATGGGCCGTAACATTTGTCACGATTGGCCATTTCGCACACATTAACGTCGTGAAATGATACGTCGTGAGTACTTCAAAATGATATTAAGTATGTAATATTTCGACTTCGTTTGATATTCCCTAATGAGCCCGAAAATGAAGAAAAAACATAAGTTTTATTAAAAAGATAACACGTCTTTTTTAACACACACGTTTGACGTTGGTTTAACTATTTTTTATATTCATTTAGATCATTCGATATATCTATGATATAGTTCTCGAAATGAGTTTCGAGATGATATAGAAGATTTATCGATTCGACCAACATACAATCGTTTAGGAATTTTTAAAGTTAGCTAGTTATCGAAATTCTCGAAATATTAGTTTGGAACGGCCTACTTTGACGCGCCGTAACATTTGCTATGATTGACCGTTTCGCACACCATCAACGTCGTGAAATAATAGACCGTGAGTACTTCAAAATAATATTAAGAATGTAATATTTCGATTTCGTTTGATGTTCCGTAATAAGTCCGACAATGAAGACAAAAATATAAGTAATATATTCAAAAATACGAGTTATACGTCTTTTTTAACACACGTGTTTGACGTCCGTTTAACTATTTTCGATATTCATTTAGATCATTCGATATATCTGCGATATAGTTCTCGAAATGAGTTTCGAGAGGATATAGAAGATTTATGGATTCGGCTAGCGTACAATCGTCGAAGAATTTGTAAAGTTAGTTTGTTATCGAAATTTTCGAAATATTGTTTGAAACGGCGTACTTTGACGTAACGTAACTTTCGCTACAATTGGCCGTTTCACACACCATCAACGTCGTGAAATATTAGGCCGTGAGTTCTTCAAAATGATATTAATAATGTAATATTTAGATTTCGTTTGATATCCCGAATTAAGCCGCAAATAAAGGTGAAAACATAAGTTTTTGAGGAAAAAAAAGAAAAAGCAAAGACTTCCGTGGTCAGCCGACATTTTTGACAAAAAAAAAAATAGTATTTCTAAACCAGTTTGATAAATTAGTGAGAAAACCATATTCACTCTTTTCCAATTTTGACTGCCTCGCACAGTGCGAGGCACTGCATCACACTGTTTCGCACAGTGCGACACAATTTTTTTATTTTTTTTGTTTTTCATAACACTCACATTCTTTTTTTTTTTTACAAAAATATCTAATTATTTTTTTTGGAGTGTATAGAGCAAAATAAAAATTAAATAACAACTTTTTTTTTTGAAGTAATATATAGCAAAATAAAAATTAAATAGCACCGCTATTAAAAAACTCAAACCACACGGTATAAAAAACGACACCGTTTATGTTTAAATTGTCGACAGATGTCAATCGCCCACGTGATAACGAATATTTTATACAGTAATAAACATCTTCACTCTTTTTATATATGTAGAAAAACCTAGACAAAATTGCACCATAGTCCCTGAACAATGGCGCCACGGCGCCAGGATCTCTGAAACCTGCAGAATTTTGGAAATTTTTGCCATATTTGCAGCCAAGTCCTCCAATATTTGAGCACTAGGTCTCTCAACTTTGATTTTGTACATTTTGGTCCTTGAATTTTGACTTTTATTTCAATCTTGCCCTCCATAAATTGCACTCCAAATCCTCCAACTTTTTGGCTTGTTTACTTTGGTCCCCACTTCACAATTTTGTGCGATTTTAGTCATTTTTCCTCTTTTCTTCTTGTTCTCTTTCTTTTGGGTGATTTTTGCCTACAAAAACATATATTACACAATTGTGAGTAGAAATTCACTCATTTTCATCAATAATAAATTTATTTAGGTACTAAATAAGTGTACAAAAATACACTTATCATATATCCACAACGTAGTAAGTCAACTTCTATAATTAATCTTGCATCTCTATTTCACTAACTTTTCTCTCTTTAATTATTTACCAACTAATCACAAACCATGATCAAATCCATTAAATCACTCGTGCTTTCTTAAAGTCACTGCTTTAAACATGTATAACCCCTATACATTACTTAATCCAACACCTAAACTTCAATATTTATCATGTAGTTTCATTCGAACTTGTAAAATCTGAGAAAACAAGGTTTTGATAAAAACAACACTAAAATTCTAGCGTATTGTAGTCTAGCACCCGTTTATGTATATTGAAAACTAGCATCGAAACCATTGACAGAAATAGCACTTTTCTGGGCAAAATTTCAGAAACAACACTAGTGTGATAATTTTGTTTGAAAACTAAAGAAATAAGTTTTTAAAACAAATACCAAATCAAAGCTATAAATCTTTATTCCATTTTAATTGTAAAGTCCGAAAATTTTCATAAAATAGAATTTATTTTTTTATATGCTATATTCCTTATACTTTGAAAATTAGGGACTAAAGTGATATATATATTAAATTTCAATTTTATTTGTCAAATATTTATATTCCGATAGGGTAAAAATAAATATATCAATATTGAACTCGTTAGATAGCTCGTATTTAATTATCTATTTTAGGCTCAAGAAAAAATCGATTAGAATAAGTTAACTCCAGAATATTACAGTTTATAATTGTTATTTTTGGTTTTTGATTTAAATAAAATATTGTATTTAAATATAGGTTTTGCCACGTAGGTAAATGTAGGTTTTGATTTTTATAGTTTTGCCTTTTGATTTGATAGGATTTGGTAGCCATGTGTAGGATGCATAGGGATGGTACCTTTTTGATTTTATGGAATATTTGAATTGATACTTTTGGAAGAACACGTAACCTTGCACACTTTTTAAGTTCATCAAAATTCTATTGTTCCTTTCAATTTTAAGGATTCGTTTGATTACAAGATAAAATTTAAGTGAAAAAAATAAATTAAAGATAATTGAATTGTCTAAAATTTATTTTATCAGAATTGTCAATAAATTGTGTTTTATTGATATAATTTTTCACCCGAAATTTTTTGGATCTTTTGATATTCGTTTAGTTTTATTTTTCATGAAAATTGTCTATTATCTGGATAATTTTTTTATTATTGAATCTAAAATTTGTTCCAATTACCAAAAAAATTGTATACCGAATACCATTCGTTTGTATATGTTTTCCATGAAAATTGTCTAGTAAAGAGATAAATTTTTTTACTATTGGATCTAGAATTTGTTAAAAAAAAAAAATCTGGAATTATTTTTCCCATGAAAAGTGGGAAAATTGCAAAAGGTAAAAAACATTTTCTATGAAAAATTTGACTAATCAAAAAAGCAAAAAGTGAAAGTTTGAATTAAATTTCCAACTTCTATGAAAAATTTTGCCAAATCAAACAGGGCCAAAATGTTATGTAAAAGTACTCAATTTTTACCATAAAATAAAAGGAGAGTACATATATGTATACACAGCGATAGCAATACCATAAGTCAAAATTAAAGTTTTGTAACGTGATACTGGTTTTACCTTTCAAATTTATTTGATTTAACGAGGTAGGATAACGAGGTGTTGTTGTGTTTGTCCCGTTTAAATTATTTTTTCATGTTGTTAAATCATTGTACTTATGAAAGTTAAAGATATGATATGATACTTATGAAATGGTCATCCGGTATTGAGCTCTTATCGATTTCTAAAGATATGATGACGGTATTATATTTTTGACACATGTATAAATATTTTATTTCGGGATTGCACCATTATTTTCGTGCCCTATTGAGTATTTATATGTACTCACCATTTTCCCTACTCCTCATAAATTAGAACGGGTCGTTGGTTGACGGCCGATGAGTTACATCCATGTTACTGGGATTTATGGAACTCAATAAATTAAATTCGATGTAACGTGACTATGAATTTTATTTTTTGGCATTATTTTTAGTTTTGTTATCATGTGGATTTGTTAATTTGAATCTGAAATATATTTTATTTGGTCAAACTTTATATATGATTTATTATTAGTAGAACTAAAATTCTCATATTGTAATATTTAATGTTTTTATTTAATTATTGAATGAAATTTTTAGTAACAATTTAAATATAAAAATTTGGGTCGTTATACTAATCCCTCATAAATCAAGTGTTTATATCATATAAACACAATAAATTAAAGATTGAAAATCAAATTTCAACATTCATTCCTTTCAATACTAATCTTCCAATATATATGTTGTTTTTGTTGTTTAATACCTCAAACATATATCAATAATCATTAATTTTTGCTAAACCTCAAATTTGAGAAATTTTTCCATAAACTACGAAAATTTAATTCAACATACTTACACTTACCTCTCCAAATCAAAGGAGAGATTGAAGAAATGTTGAACCTGAGTTCGAAAACTCACTTCTTCTTTTTCTTTTCTTCCTTTTCTTCTCCTCATTTCTTCTCTTTTTCTCGATTCTTCCTTGGCTAGGAGCAGTGCAGAAGCCGAGTTCATAGCAGTTGTACAAGAAATCTGCGAAGGACTGTGGTTAAATAAACTTTTGGAAGAATTGCATGTCACTTTAAAATTTCCAATCAAACTATATTGTGACAATAAGGTACCGGTCAAAATTTCTCTGAATTCAGTGCAACATGATTGAACCAAACATGTAAAAGTAGATAGACATTTTTTCAAAGCAAAAGTCGAAGAAATGTTGATTCGTATGACCTATGTCCCTACAAAGGAACAAAAAGCAGATTTCTTCACCAAGATACTACCTTGACAGGTTTTCGATAACTTCATTTGCAAATTGGATATGGTCAACATTTACCATACAACTTGAGGGGGAGTGTGGAAAATCGGATGATTCGAGGTGATTAGGGATTGATTAATATACCATATTTGATTGTTGTTAAAACTTGAAGGTCCATCTTAAAAGGTCAACCTTGTTAAGAGGAGCAGTCCAATGCCTTATAAATTGGCCTAGGTTTACATTTTTAATCGATGTGGGATTATATCCCTTAACATGCCCCCGCAAGATGGTGGCTCGTTTGAGCAAACCAATTTTGAAATCTATATGCTCATATTTTTTAGTCTTACAAGGATTGAATCGCTCGTTAGAGTTTAATGGGTTCGATACCATGTTAGGACTTGGGGATCCATCTTAAAAGGTCAACCTTGTTAAGAGGAGTAGTTCAAGACCTTATATATTGGCCTATCTTTACATCTTTAATCGATATGGGATTATATCCCTTAACAATTGTTTCCATAGTTGAGTAGGATAATTATTTTTTCCCAATTTGGGAGATTAGTTTCCTTCTATGTCTCAATTTGGTTGTATATAAATATATGTACAAAGGGATGAATATTAAGAGAATTAACACAGAAACCATGTGGTTACATGTCTTCTACACTTTTACTTACAAGTTTTTGAAGCAATAGGAACACTGGGTGGTGATGTTTTTATGATGCTTTAAATTAGGATACCAGAGGATCACAAAGGTTGGGATTGGCCTGAAGGATTTCCAGCAACTCCTCCTGATTCGACAAATCTTATTGTATCCAACGTACCAAACACTACCGGCTTCTTCAATCAAGTTTGTCCTGTGGGGACTTAAGGAGGCTCTGGGTTGCCACAACACCATGTTACATATTTGAAGGATTGGCAGAATAGTAAAAACATGGTTGATAGGTTTCAATACAATGGGAAACGGGGAATTTCTCAAGAATGTAATAGTCCTCTTTTCAAGGGTTTCATTGGTACATCTCAAAGCAGTTTGCATCCTGGAGCCTATAGTCATATAATGTGCTTTTGCACAAGAGGTCCAGACAAAGATTCAGAGCCACACTACCGCTAAACTTGATTCAATCAAGAGTGCAAGTCCATGTACGGCACTGCCTAATTTTCAAAACATAAAATACCCTGGTAAAGGTTTTGATGTCAGTAGGAATATTAATCCCGTAGGGGAGGTGCTGGGGTGGTTTCTTCTAATATTGAGTTGAGACCTTGCCAACTGCCAAAGTATAGTCAAGCATTAGAAAGTTCAGCTCCTTTAGCCTTCGGACTTCTTTTGATGGGCACACAATCAGGGCCCAAAAAATCTCTCTTTTCAAACCAGCTTCTACACAAAAGTCTGTAATATGGTTTCTTCTTAGATTTTCATTCATCTTTGTTTCCATTCATTATATAATGCTAACCTTTTATCCTTTTCAAAATTTTACTCTAAAGTTGGTTCTAAAAAATGACCCCACTTAAACTATGTTATGCAGCAGGCAACTACAGGGTATCAGAATGAGTTAAGCAAACTCATCAGACTGCAAATATCACTTCTAATACTGGCGACAGAAGAGAACCTGTTCAGTTGAACCGTGTATGAGAAACTTACAACGCTCTAATTGACTATCGCTCATATTCATATAAAAGTGGTATGTATGTGTTATGTCCTAAATCCAATCAACTTTGGGTATAAGTACTTTTGATATATGTTTAATGCATTTATTTTAACAAGATCTATTATGATATTAAATAATAGAGTTCGTAAATTCAAGTCTCTATAATTTGTTAATCACAAGAAGTTGTGATTGTAAGATACAAATTACATTTGATTGAATCTTAAATCATCTGTGGTCGTAAGTAATGACCAAATACGGGTATCGTTATTAAGGATAGACCATCACGTGTGGCATTCCTTACTTGTGAAGTAAGTAGTTGATCTCACAAGCTAAAATGTGGCGACACTTAAATGAACGCGTGAATTTTTTGTTATAGAACAAAACATTGGAGACCCATTGGGAGATTCCATATGGATAACTATCTGAGTGTCAGTGGTTAATCTCTAAGTTCGGTAGTGGAATTGATCCTTCGACTTGAGATCATCATAGTACCTTATATGAGGATAATCATACTTTGGTGATACTGGAAGTTGCTTTGTCAAAAACCACTAATACGGCATCGTTCGGGTATGTCAAAAATCATATGAATGTTGTGAGTGATCAATAGATGATTCGTCACTCTTAAATAGTAAGAGATTATAATCTACATTTTATCCAGTTAAGTTGATAACGAAATCATTGGCCAATGAGTACACATAAGTCGAAAATGAATTTTCGACTTACATTGACTTAATAATGGAATGAAAAATATGATCGATAACTGAGATTGACACTTATCCATATCTCGTGATTGATCGGATCATATTGACGAAAGAATTATAGTTTCATGATAAACGAACGAGTTTCGTTTTGTCATACCACGTGACTTTTTTGTGACATGTAATGCCTAGACACATTGCTAGATTAATCTAGGTCAACGGATGTGAATTAGTGATAAATCAAAAGGGTGTTTTGGTTTATCAATTTTGATTAGATCAAAATAATAATTCACGTCGTTAGGCATCGTGATTGGGAACTTAATGGGTCATACACAAAAGAAGAATTAGAATAATAAGAGATACAAATTAATTAATTGACAATCGTTGGATAATTAATTATTTG
This sequence comes from Osmanthus fragrans, assembly GCA_019395295.1. Lineage (NCBI taxonomy): Eukaryota > Viridiplantae > Streptophyta > Magnoliopsida > Lamiales > Oleaceae > Osmanthus > Osmanthus fragrans. The sequence goes on along the minus strand of CM033355.1, from coordinate 6,131,823 downwards.
GGTTGCTTATTAATAGGCTCGAATTAATTAATTAGATTAATTAATTCATGGACCAGAATTAATTAAATATTGAACCGGGTTAATTTTAAGAGACGGGTCAAGCCCGTATGTGCTTATATAAATAAGTTACTAGAGTTTGTAATAGGATTTTTCATTATTATTCTTGTTAGCACAAGAAAAGAAACACTGGTTCTCTCTCAATCTTGTTCTCAGTGTGGATTTCATTGAAAGCTGGACAATTGAACAGTTGTGTGAGGCAAATCAAGATTGCTAGAGAAAAATGAATAGCAAAAGAGTTTGCAGATTTCACGAAAGGTATAATTTCTATCTAATCACAAAGTAGATCCTTGGTAGGAATTGAAACTTGTTTAATTTTTCGCTATGCATCTTTAAATAAATTTCCAGCAGGCGGTATCACAAGGGGTTCAGTAATTCACCCATTGCTTTCATCCTTTAAAAATCGAAAGGCAGAGGTGCAGTTCAAAAATGCTAATGAAGCCAATGGTAATCAAGTTGTAAATGAGAAACCACATTATGAATCCCATGCTTCCAAATGTTATCAACATTGTTTTCCTTGGAGTAAAGCTGCAGGAAATATTATGGAATCTGATGCTACTATGCTAAATGCACAGAAGCGTGTGAGCAAGGGCAAAGGAACTGAATGTGCCATCAACAAACTTACTTACTTTAGCTGAATTAAATGTTGGACTCCAAAAGCCATGTGACATGATCCAGGATGCAGGAGTCACTAATGCAAGCCCAAACCAAGACCCGTCGATTATTGAAGAAGGAGCAATGATGTGATCGAGAGCAAAACGAGTTAAAGAGGCATTAGGGATGCTCGTTTAAGCCACTATTGATGAAACCATGTTCGGGACGCAAAATGGAGCAAGTTTCATATTGGGGTCGAAGACCGAAAAGATTTAGATCAACGCGATAAAGCTGGACGAAGAAAACCCTGGCCAACCGGACAAGCAAGGACCAACCGGACGTCCGGTAGCCTAAGACTTGAATTCTCTGCCAATCCGGACGCGAGCCGCTCTACCAGACGTCCGGTAGAAATGTTCTAGGGTCCGGATGTTCGGCAGATCATCCAGTAGCGACGAATTTTAAGCGATTTGTTTCATTTTTTATTAGAATTTTAATTCTTTACATATTTTGACATTATTTGTTGTCTTATGCACCTTTTTACTAAGTTTAGGGTTCTAGTATAAATACTTAACACTTTTGTTACTTAGAGAACTTTTGACAATTGAATTAAATTGAAAGACTATTTGTTTTCTACTTTGTTCTTCATTGAACAACAAATCGAACTTTCAAGATCAATTCTTGTGTGTTCAAATATCGGCACGAGAGTTCCTCATTGTGTAATCAAGGGGTTCAGTGCATCTTGTTATCGTTGGATTTTTTGGTTCACTTCGTTGGGTTTAAGTCCAAAATCGGGATTTCTTAGCGTTCTTGGATTCTACATCAATCTAGTTGTGGGTTTCGTAGTCACCGTTGCTACGGAGTTCGCATCAGTTGGTATCACAGCTTTGACTCCAATTTAATCAGGTTCTATCCTTTATTTTCTTTGTTGAGTAAAAAAAAAGTCTATTTTTTTCTTCTTGTTCTTGAGTCTTTCTTCGTTTTGTTTTTCTAGATCCGTATTTTTCTTGTTGGTAGTACAATCTTGTGTTAAAAAAATTACTGTTCACGTACGGTACTGTTCATTCGTACAGTAAAAAAAAATATTAAGTTTTGTTTGATTTGCTACCAACACTTCTACAAGTTTTGATTCACTATCTAAAATCTTGTTATGTAAGTTGTGTTCAATTCAAGGTTAAAATTTTCATTGATTTCCTTTAAAAAAAATTCTTAGTTCCAAATTTCAGTTTCTACAATACTCTAGAGTCACATTCATTCTCATATTCGATTTGAATTCACAAGTTTGGTTCGATAAGTTCTTTGTTGTCTTTGGAAGCACTTAGTGAAAGTATTGAGTGGTAAAAGGTAGAGAGTGAGATTAATAGAGGGTAAAACCAAATTGAGTGTTTCCGAGCGAACTTGGTGAGGCAGAAATTGAGAGAATGTCTGATATGGAATGTTCGAATTCCAGTAGGTACGGTGATCAAAACGGCAAACAGAATGATAGGATGGATCGGTTTGAACGATTGTTGTTGGATATTGGGGAAACGATGGAGAAATTGGGTACTTCAATGACAAATATTAGTAGGGAACAACCGGTTGATGTACCTCATGATAGAGGAATGGGTAGGAGAGTCCATAGGATGGATGAACATGAGATCGATAGTGAATGGGGAGAAGATGAGTGCGAAAGGGTTGAGATGAGACATAGAGGAGATATGTTTGAACGACGGGGTAGAAATAATTATGGAGGTGAAGTTGATGGTAATTTGGGTAATGTAAAAATGACAATTCTACAATTTAAGGGTAGAAGTGATCCCGAAACATATTTAAATTGGGAGAAGAAGTTCGAGTTGATTTTTGAATGCCATAACTATTCGGAGGATAAGAATGTGAAGGTTGCGGTGTTGGAATTTACTGATTACTCCATCACTAGTGGGATTAAGTGGTTACTTCACGGCGTTGAAATCGGGAGAGTCCTATCAATACTTGGGATGAACTAAAGGTGATGATGAGAAAACGGTTTGTGTCTAGTCATTACTACAGGGAAGTCCACCAGAAACTGCAAAGTTTGTATCAAGGGACGAAGAGTGTGGAAGACTACCATAAGGAGATGGAGATTTTGATGATTAGAGCAAATGTAGAGGAAGATCGAGAAGCTACTATGGCTAGGTTCTTGAATGGTTGCACAGGGAGATCGCTAATGTGGTGGAATTGCAGCATTATATGGAGTTGGAAGACATGTTGCATGTGGCCATGAAAATTGAGAAACGGTTGAAGTTGAAGGGAACAACTAGGCAATCCTTCGGCAATTCGGGTTCTAACTCAAACTGAAAATCAAGGTAGGATAACAAAGGGGATGGAGCTAAGTCGAAAGGAAAAACTGAAAATACTAACAGGACGGCCCCAAAGGCGGACTCACAACCAACCAGAAATCGGGATATCCAGTGTTTTAGGTGTTTGGGGAAAGGACACATCTCTTCTCAATGTCCAAACAAAAGGACAATGATCCTACACGATGGAGAAGTGGAGACTGGCGGTGATAATGAATTTGAAGACATGCCGGCATTGGAAAAGGTTAGTGATCATGGGGACATAGTGAAATTTGCTCATGTTGTGAAGTTAATGGTCACAATAAGAGCTCTTAACACTCAAGTCAAGGAAGATGATACAGAGCAACAGATGGAGAACATATTCCATACATGATCTCACATCCATGATAAGGTATGTACTATATAGTATGATCATTGATGGAGGTAGTTGTACAAATGTAGTTAGTACAACCTTAGTTGAGAAATTGGGATTGGTACTAATTAAACACCCTAAGCCTTATAAATTGCAATGGTTAAATGATAGTGGAGAAATTAGGGTGAATAAACAAATGACGATTTCCTTCTCGATTGGGGGTTATAGTGACAAGGTTGTATGCCGATGTGGTACCTATGTAAGCGGGTTATATTTTGTTGGGAAGATCATGGCAGTATGATAGAAAGGTTAACCATGATGGGTATAGAAATAGGTATAGCTTTGTCAATGAGGGAAAGTCTATTACTCTTGCGCCATTAACACCGGCACAAGTTTATGAAGACCAAATTCAATTAGAGATGCTGAAGAGAAAAGAGTAAGAGAGTCTGGAAAAAAAACAGTGAGCTTGTTAGTAAGAGAGAAAATGGTGAGGTGGCCGAGAGTGGGGAAAAGAGAGAGAGGCCACATGAGAGGTGAGAAAAAAAGACAATTGAGAGGAGAGAAAAGCCGAAAGCGAACTTCTTTGCTAGTGGGAGTGAGTTGCAAAAGACTATAATTGATAAAAGAACTGTGTTGTTGTTGGTATATAAGGAATCACTCCTCAACTTAGAGGAATCTAACACACCCCTCCCTAATTTGGTTGAGTCTTTGTTACAGGAATTCAAAGACGTGTTTCCGGAGGACATGCCAAATGGATTGCCACCAATTCAAGGCATCCAACACCAAGTTGATTTCATACCAGGAGCTGCCCTTTCAAACTGACCAGCTTACCGAAGCAATCCCGAGTAAACAAAACAGCTTCAAAAGCAAGTGGAAGAGTTGATGAGCAAAAGCTATGTGAGGGAGAGCATCAGTCCTTGTGCTTTACTTGTCCTATTGGTACCGAAGAAGGATGGGACGTGGAGGATGTCTGTAGACTACAGGGCTATCAACAACATAACGGTAAAGTATCGTCACCTCATACCTAGATTAGATGTTATGCTTGATGAATTGTATGGTGCTTGTATTTTTTGTAAGATTGATCTTAAAAGTGGGTACCATCAAATTCGTATGCGGGAGGGTGATGAATGAAAAACTGCGTTTAAAACTAAATATGGATTGTATGAATGGTTGGTTATGCCGTTTGGCCTCACTAATGCACCAAGCACTTTTATGCGTTTGATGAATCATGTTTTGCGTGCTTTCATAGGAAAATTTGTTGTAGTCTATTTTGATGATATCTTAATCTATAGCACAACCCTAGTTGAGCATTTGGAACATTTGAATTGTGTGCTTGTGGTACTTAGGAAAGAACAGTTATATGCTAATTTCAAGAAATGTACTATTTGCACGGAAAAACTTGTCTTTCTAGGATTTGTGGTTGATGTTAATAGGGTAGAAGTGAATGAGGAGAAAATTAAGGCTATTAAGGATTGACCAACACCTAAAAGCATAACTAAAGTTAGGAGTTTCCAAGGATTGGCTAGTTTTTATAGGCGTTTTGTGAAGAATTTTAGCATAATTACTACACCACTCACTGAAATTGTTAAGAAGAGCGTAGGTTTTCATTGAGGTGATGTACAAGAATATGCATTTAATACTATTAATGATAGATTGTGTAAAGCACCTGTTTTGGCATTACCTAACTTTGACAAAATCTTTGAGAATGAGTGTAATGCATCAGGAATAGGTATTGGAGCAGTGTTGATGCAGGACCGTAGGCCTATAGGTTACTTCAGTGAGAAGTTGAGTAGAGCTGCCTTAAACTATCCTACATATGACAAGGAGTTGTGAGCGCTTGTTCGAGCATTAGAAATTTGGCAGCACTACTTGTGGCCTAAGGAGTTCATGATACACACCGATCACGAGTCTTTGAAGTACTTACGGGGTCAAGGTAATTTGAACAAAAGACACGCGAGGTGGATGAAATTCATATAGTCATTTCCCTACGTCATCAGGTATAAACAATGTAAGGAAAATGTAGTTGCAGATGCGTTGTCACGAAGATACGTACTTTTAAATTTCTTACATGCATGGTTACTTGGTTTTGAGCACATTAAAAGCATATATGTGAGTGATATTGATTTCTCAGATATTTATGAAACATGCAATAAAGGGGCTATTGATATATTTTATAAGCATGAGAATTATCTATTTAGGAAAAATAAGTTGTGTTCCTAATTACTTTATACGTGAATTGTTGGTAAGGGAAGCACACAGTGGTGGTCTAATGGGTCATTTTGGGGTACAAAAGACTTTAAACATGTTTAGTGAACATTTTTACTGGCCTAAAATAAAAGGTGATGTAGAACACATTTGTGTGAAGTGCATAACTTGTAAAAAGGTTAAGTCTAAGGTTTTACCTCATGGTTTGTATACTCCTTTACCTGTACCTAGTGAACCTTAGGTGGATATTTCAATGAATTTCGTGTTGGGTTTACCTAGAACTAAAAGGGGTCGGGACTCCATATTTGTTATGGTAGATAGGCTTAGTAAAATGACACACTTTATACCATGTCACAAAATCGATGATGCCACCAATATTGCAGATTTATTCTCTAGAAAAATAGTACGTTTGCATAGGGTTTCTAAGAGTATAGTGTCAGATCGGGATGTGAAGTTTTTCAGTTATTTTTGGCGTGTTTCGTGGAATAAGTTAGGCACTAAATTGTTGTTTTCTACGACTTGTCACTCCAAACTGATGGACAAACTGAGGTGGTCAATAGGACCATGACTCAATTACTGCTTACGGTGATAAATAAGAACTTAAAGAGTTGGGAGGAGTGTTTACCCTTTATTGAATTTGCTTATAATAGGGTTGTACACTCTACTACTACGTTTTCACCGTTTGAAATTGTTTATGAGTTTAATCCATTAACACCGTTGGATTTGTTATCGTTGCCTGTAAATGAACAGCGAAGCTTGGATGGTAAAAGGAAAGTGGAATTGGTCAAGTTACTGCATGAGAAAGTCAAGATGCAGATTGAAAAAAAAGGTAAGCTCATTGCACAGAAAGCGAATAAAGGGCAAAGACGCGTGATATTTGAATCAGGAGATTGAGTTTGGGTGCATCTCAGAAATGAACGTTTTCCAAAGCAGAGGAAGTCTAAGTTGCAGCTGTGTGGCGATGGTCTGTTCCAAGTCATCAAGAAGATCAATGACAATGCATACAAAGTGGATCTCTCAGGTGAGTATAAAGTTTCAGCTACATTTAATGTTGCTGATCTTTCTCTGGTTGATGCAGATACAAATTCGAGGACAAATCCTTTTGACGAATGAGGGGATGATATGATCCAGGATGCAGGAGTCACCAATGCAAGCCCAAACCAAGACCTGTTGATTATTGAAGAAGGAGCAATGACGCGATCAAGAGCAAAACAAATCAAAAAGGCATTAGGGATGCTCGTCAAAGTCACTATTGATGAGACCATGTTCAGGACGCAAAATGGAGCAAGTTTCATGTTGGGGTCAAAAGTCGAAAAGACTTGGATCAAGTGATAAAGCTGGACAAAGAAAATCTTGGCCAACCGGATGAACAAGGACCAACCGGACGTCCGATAGCCCAAGACTCAATCCGAAAGCAAGCCGCTCTACCGGACAAGATCTACTGGACGTCTAGTAGAAATGTTCTGGGGATCCGGATGTCCAGTAGGTCGTCCGGTAGCGACGAATTTTACGCAATTTGTTTCCTTTTTTACTAGAATTCTAATTCTTTACATATTTTGACATTATTTGTTGTCTTATGCACGATTTTACTAGGTTTAGGGTTCTAGTATAAATACTTAACACTTTTGTTACTTAGAGAACTTTTTACAATTGAATTAAATTGAAAGGCTATTTGTTTTCTACTTTGTTTTTCACTGAACAACAAATCGAATTTTCAAAATCAATTCTTCTGTGTTCAAATATCGGTACGAGAGTTTTTCATTGTGTAATCAAGGGTTCAGCGCATCTTGTTATCGTTAGGTTTTTTTGTTCATTTCGTTGGATTTAAGTCCAAAATCGGATTTTCTTGGCGTTCTTAGGTTCCGCATCAATCTAGTTGTGGGTTTCGTAGTCACCGTTGTTACGGAGTTCGCATTAAAGTCTAAGCACCTTTGATGTTGTTCCAGTCGAGTGATCACACCTTTTCTGCCTTTCATGAGAAAATCCCTACTTTGTGTCCAGTGGCGGACATAGAATAAGGTGGGAGTGGAGACAACTGGAGAAACTAAGAAAGGTGTTGAAGCATAAATGAGTTTGTATATTATCAGCTAGTTGTAGGAGAAGATAGAGCACGACAACAAAATCAATTGATTTACTTGAAAGAGTTGACCCTTTGCCACACCTTATTCGAGCACGAGGCACTGCGGTGTTGAAGTAACCTACATCCGTTAGTAATGAAGGTCAACAACGTAGAAAGAAGTACCAATATCTAAATTGGTTCCAGAGCAAGCTTTTCAATGAACAAACAAAATAAATTGATTTGCTTCAGAGAGTCAACCCTTTGCCACAGCTTATTCGAGCACGAGGCACTACGGTGTTGAAATAACCTACGTCCGTCAGTAACGAAGGTAAACAACTTACAAAGAAATACCAATATCTATATTGGTTCTAGAGCAAGCTTTCAATGAACAAAGTAAAATGAAAAGGGCATAGAATCAAGGAATTGAGTTAGAAATATGGAGCTTAAATCAAGATATTAGAAAAAAAATATGGAGCCTAATTTTGATTTTAAGACCCCACTGCTATTCGTCAATTTTACAGAATCCATATTAATTTTATATATATATTCCGTTAATTTGACTTCTGTGGTAGAATTTTCCAAATAATCCACTAATACAAAGTTTACTTTGCTACGCAATAATAAAGCTAACTAATAATCATGTTAATCATTACAAAGTTGTTGAATAACCAAATTGAGGTCCCAAGCAATAATCTCCATAAAGGAAAAATGAATGATTAAATGGACCATGTAGTGGCATTTTGTACAAACGATAGTAATTGAAGAAGGATTATGCTATGTGTACACCTCATGATGTACACAATGTATTACACCCCCTCACATGGAGGGGGGCCCACGAATATTTTATTATGTATGGGCCCCTCTCCATGTGAGGGAGGTGTAATATATTGTGTAAAAAATTATGTACATATAACATAATTTATTGAAGAATACAATGAAAATAATTTATTTTATTCAAAATCAATTTTAAGAAAACATAAATTAATTAATTTTGGGTTTACCTCTGAACATTAGGAAAAATAAAGGAAGACCACCGATCGATGAGACTTGACTTATTTGAACCGAGATTAGTATTGAAAATAAACTGAGAAGTGATGGAACGTGTGGAATCACATATTGGATCACTCCAATGTGACACGAAGCTGGTGACGCCGTGTCGACTCCATATAAAATATGCACATGGAACTAAATGTTGAAGAATAATAAGTTATTTATGATGTTAAGAACGAATCCATCAAAGATGTTGGACTTGGAGTTGAATAAGAATTATACAATTTTTTGAAAAGTAATGTTAAGTGATAGGTTGGACTTGTAGTTTTGTACTCGTGTCTGTCCAACCAAAAATTGATAGCACTAGACTACAAGAAGATTGTTTATATTATTCTGTAGTTACGTTTTACATTTTTTCTGTGGGTCGAATAAATTTATTAAAGTCCTTGTTTAGGTTCATTAAAATGAGATTTTAAAGAAAAATATATAAAATATATATATAATTAAAAATATTTTTTTATCAGAATGTATTTTTGGAAAAGTAAAAACAAAAAATGGACATACTTTACACAGAGTCTGTTTGATAAACATTATTTTAGAAAAAATATTTTTTTTTGTTGATGTAATGATGAATATATGGTTAAAAAAAAAAAAATTATTTATGTGATAAAAAATATTATTTTATTAAAAAATATATAATTAAAAATGAGTAAAAAAATAAAAATGTGTATCAAACATGCTCTCAACTTCAAATTGAAAGCCCCTTCTCGAAGGTAACGGATAAGGATAAGGAAAAAATTAAATAATACAAAACAATCTATCATAAAACAGATGTCAGCACAAAGGATTGATCACTCTCTATTCCCGCCGTTGGGATTTGACAGCCAGGCCTACTCAAACTCGCTCCTATTTAACCATTTTTGGGTGCTGAGACTTATGCGAAAAGCGTGTGATTAGAAGAAGAAATCATGATACTGGTGGCGCTACTGACGGAGGTTCTGGAGGAGTACACCGTGTTGCTGGCCAGAGTGTTGGAGCACATATTCCACCAGGCGCCGCTGCCTTTTCCTCGGCGAGTTCGTTTTCTCATCCTCAGACATCTCCCTTTTGCTTCTCCTTCTTCCACTCCCAGGTTCATCAGAGCTTCTTCGGCATAGCCCGTAGTTATTATTGTACAAATATTTTCTGATTATTTCTCCCTTGTTCTTTCGTGTCTCTGTATTTTCAGATTTCAACTTGTACGGTATGGTCTGTGAGTTTATCTTTTTAGAGTAAATCAATCGAGTTACAATAATTATATGAATAATGCTATACAGCCTAGGTATCAGTGATGAAAGATTTAATTGATCCTATGCTTGACACCTAGTCTAGTCTCGTGTTATGGGAAAGCCCCCCTTGAACAATTCCTGGACGTCCGGGGTTGTGTGGCAGCCCTATTGGAGGGCGCCTGCCACACGACGTCCAGAGGCTGTCAAGCAAGCAGCCTGGTGTTAAATATTACTATTTCAATTTTGTGGTAGAATGGAGAACACTACTCTTACAATTTTTTTTTACAACTTTCTCTTACAATCACTCATATGAGGAGGGGTTCCACAGTGAATATTACTATTTCAAATTGTACCATATGGTCTGTGAGTTTATCTTTTTAGAGTAAATCAATCGAGTTACAATAATTATATGAATAATGCTATACAGCCTAGGTATCAGTGATGAAAGATTTAGGCTCTGTTAGATACATATTTTTGGTAAAATGAGAATGAAAAATATAATCGTTATGGGCTCATATAAGAAATATAAAGTCAAATATGATGGCTGAATATGATGGATAACAGTCATATTTTTTATTTTTTCATTTCATTTTTATGGTGAAAAAATGAAAATCAAACTGAGCTTAATTGATCCTATGCTTGACACCTAGTCTAGTCTCGTGTTAGGGGAAAGCCCCCCTTGAACAACCCCTGGACGTCGGGGGTTGTGTGGCAGCCCCTGTTGGAGGGCGCCTGCCACACGACGTCCAGAGGCTGTCAAACAAGCAGCCTCGTGTTAAATATTACTATTTCAATTTTGTGGTAGAATGGACTCTGTTCATATTTAGATGAACAAAGCTAGTGGTACACGTAACTAGTTTGCCATCATTTGAAATGTCAAAATCACGAACTTGAGTATGCTACTATTGGATTAAAATTTGATTTTAATTTAAATTAAAGTCAAATAATTAATATTAATCACATTCAATGACAAACGCATAAATTTTATATTAGTGAGTTACACTCAAATATGTCAAAAGACTGACAAAAAAATTAATTATTCGGTATTCAAATCAACAGACAATATCGATAAGACGATAAGATATAATTTACATTCAAATCAACAGATAACGTCGACAAGATGACAAGATATTTAAAACAACAGAATAAGATGTTTGGTTCTGACTAGAGAATGGCAAATCACATAAATGTTCAGTATACTCACAGCACTTTGTGGTAAGTACATAATTGTCTTTCTATATTATTTTTATGTTGCCAATTATTCGTAGATAATAATTCTGAAAATTCGACATAGTAAACCTTTGTACGCATTGAATTCATGTTCAACCTCAAGCGTAATTCACACGAGCATCAACTGAAACGTCTGCTTATAATTGATTTTGATGGTAGTATTGAATGTCCATTTCAATTTTTTATGTTATCTTTATTCAATAAAAACTTTTGTTTTATCATTTCACTTAAATTGTATATTCTCCGGACTTGAGACCAATGGGCTTCATTTTCATTGCTTCTATTTGTATATGTTGATAAGTATACCCAAAATTATATCGATTTTAAATGGGGAAAAAAAAACAAAAACTTAAAAAAAAAATTGGTTGTTCTTAGGACCTACCAAGTCCAAAGGTGAGTCCGCTCCTGATCACATCTTTTATGAGTTTCACAACTTTTCAATCACATATTTCAAAAATTTCTATCACAATATACTAAAAAATTAATTTTAATCCCCATCAAATACTCTCTAAGTGTGGTGTACAACTAAAAAAAAAATTGACAAAATTTAGGTCATTAATTCGAAGGATTATATTACTTTCATAAAAAGGAATATAAAATATTACATGAAATGATGTGAAGGAAAAAAAATTGAATGAAAAAGTCAATTGTATTTTAAGTTGATAATTGATAGAGTGATATGCAATATTATGTAACTCGCTATATAAAGTTTGATGTATATGGAGCAAAATCTTAATATGAATAAAGGTGGTTAAAATTAATGGTAAAAAATAAAGATGTAAATAAAGTTTTCCATCATTATGTAAATGTAATAAGGATAAATATACATGTACAGTCCCCTCCTCCCCTCTCCTCCCCGATTGTGAGGGGGTTGTGTGTTTTGTTGTACACAAAAGTGCAGTCCATCATCCATGTAATAAAACTGTATTTAGATGGTTCATGAGTCTAGGCGAATTCGAAAAAAATTTCACAAGCCGAAACTCGATTCATGGGTCACTTTGGGGCTTGTAATTATTGGTACAAATTAAAATTAAAATTTTAATCTAAATTAAAATTTACAATTAATTTTAATCACACATTTTATGAATTCAAAACTTTCAATGATATATTTCAACAATTGTTATCAAAATATACTAAAAAATTGATTTTAATCCACATACTTAGATTAGTTGAGATCGAATTTTGAACTTGTGGGCTACCTAATTGTGACTGTTTGGGTGACCTTTAGGACTAGGTCTGGACTTGGGATGGATTTGTTCGCGTATTTCAATATTTGAATTATCCATTACGTTTCGAGTTCTATGTATCAAGTCCACAAAAATACTATAATCAAATTCGAGTGTTTCAATATCCGAATCATCTATTACATTTCGGGAATTTTGTACTTTGTATCAAGTCCACATAAATACTGTAATGTTCAATGTTCAAATTGCCGATTGCACATAAAAAAATTTCTTAAAAACAGTGAGTTGTCAAACTATCTTGAAGACATAAAAGAAATGAAATAGCCATCAAATAACATTTAGAGCATGTTTGAACTTCTTCTTCTTCTTTCCTTTTTTTTTTTTTTTTTTTTTTGTCAAAAATGAATTTTAAATAGTAATTTAATGAAAAAATGTGCGGTTAAAAAATAAAGAAAAATTTTAAATTTACATATAATATTAATATATTATTTTATTACCAAATAGCATTCAATACCTAGTAAAAAATAAACACCAAATAACATATCCCAAAATTAAAAATCAACCATTTTTACAGATACTAGAAATGACATAAATCCATTCATTTGAATACAACGTAATAATCAATATTGACATTACATCCGTTGAAAATTGCTTTTAGGAGATGTATTTAATTGGAACTTTTGAAAATTTTAATGGATTTTTTTAAAGTAATGACTTCTGTTGATTTCACGAATTTTTTATAGATTTGTATGAAATTAGTAAAAGTCTTTCATAGACTTTCATTTTAAAATTTTTATAGGAGCCTCTAAATTGTGTTTATGATGGCTCTTGATTACAAATTGCTAAAAAAGGTTTTAATTGCATTGGTGAAAAAGGATAACAGTTTGCATTGTTTTACACTGGTCCTGCAGGAGGTGTACCTGTAGACCACTTTTTCCGGTCATTGTGAGTAATCTTGAGTAGCTCAGTCCTAAAATTTAGGCATGCTTATAAATCCTTCTGACTCATGTTGTATAAATGTTAATTGTTTAAATATTTAAATATTATTACATTTGTAAAATAAAATATTATGTTGAAGAATCGCGTAATAATTAATCGTCTATGGCCTCTAAATTCTCGGGATCGACCCTGGAGAGAGTAATGTAAGAATCTTCTATACTTTCATTCCACTTTACATGGTATCAGAGCTAGAGTTTGTCTTGACCTAGCCATGCAGTCGATGGAGGAAAATGCTACCAACAACAAAGAGTCGACAACCTCATAGATGCCCAACAGTGAGGTTGGTACCTTTGCACCATGGTTTTAGGTGGACTTGATAATTCCTCATTCCAACTCACAGTTGAAAGGAAAAAATTATCGAGGATTAGCTCAGTCAATAAAATGCATCGTCGACGGAAAGGGGAAATTAGGATACCTTTTCAGAGAGGAGAAAAATGGAGGTCGGAAAATTCAATGGTGACTATGGAAAAGAATATGATGAGAGTGGAGACAACTAGCGAAACTAAGATAGGTGTTGAAGCATAAATGAGTTTGTATATTATCAGCTAGTTGTAGGAGAAGATAGAGCAGGAGAACAAAATAAACTGATTTACTTGAAAGAGTTGAACCTTTGCCACAGCATATTCGAGCACGAGGCATTGTGGTGTTGAAGTAACCTATGTCGGTTAGTTACGAAGGTAAACAACGTACAAAGAAGTACCAATATCTATATTGGTTCTAGAGCAAGCTTTCAATGAACTAAGTAAAATGAAAAGGGCATAAAATCAAGGAATTAAGTTAGAAATATGGAGCTTAAATCAAGATATTAGAAAAAAAAAAATAAATATGGAGCCTAAATTTGATTTGAAGACCCAACTACCATTTGTTTACACTTTAAGAGCGTAACAAGAAGCTCGTTACAATATGTATTTTTTTCTGTGTCGTTAATTTTACAGAATCCATATTATTTTTTTATTTTTTTTTAATATTCCGTTAATTTGGCTTATGTGGTAGAATTTTCCAAATAATCCAGTAATACTAAGTTTACTTTGCTATGCAATAATAAAGCTAACTAATAATCATGTTAATCATTGCAAAGTTGCAAAGTTGCTTAATAACCAAATTGTGGTCCCAAGCAATAATCTCTATAAAGGAAAAATGAATGATTAAATGGACCACGTAGTGGCATTTTGTACAAACGATGCTATTTGAAGAATACAATGAAAATATTAAGAAAACATAAATTAATTAATTTTTGGTTTACCTCTCAACGTAGCGGTGGCAATCGAGCCAAGCGACTCGTCAACTCGACCTCTCGGCTCGCAAAAACGAACCAGGAGCAGCTCGGGCTCGTCAAAAAGACAAGCACGAGCCGAGTAGGCCCGCTCGTAAGATGCCAGCCGGGCTTGCCTCGTGGCTCGCAAAAAAGAATTTAAAAATGTATATATATTAATATATATTTTTTAGGTTTAGTTTTTTTTTTAAAAAAAACAAAAAAACAAAAAAAAGGGCAAGCTCGCCCATTTTTCAACGAGTCAAGCTCCACTCGGCTCGTTTTGCAACGAGCCACGAGCTCAGCTCTACCCATTGCCACTGCTATCTCAATGTTAGGGAAAATAAGGAAAAACTATCTGAGCGAACCGATCGAAGAGACTTGACTTATCTGAACCACGATCACCATTGGAGGGGCTTGTGTGGCAGCCCCTATTCGAGGGCGCTTGCCACACAACGTCCAAATGTTGTCACACAAGGAGCCTCGTGTTAAATATTACTATTTGAATTTTGTAGTAGAATGGACTCAGTTCATATTTAGATGAACTAAGCTAGTTGTACACGCAACCAATTTGGCATCGTCAAAATCAAGAACGTTAATTTGAGTAAGTGTGGTGTACAACTAGTTTGACACAAAATTTAGGTCATTAATTCGAAGGATTATATTACGAGTTTGTCTACATTTATCACAAATTTTATCGCATGGGTTACTTCACATACACATTGGAGGAAAATATTTTTTTATTCAGGCGGGATCCACACACCCCATATGAGTGTGTGGTAACTCATGCGGTAAAATTTGTGGTACATTTAACATTTTCCTTATATTACTTGCATAAAAAGGTATTAGAGATTACATAAAACGATGCGGAGGCAAAAAATTGGATAAAAATTTTGACTGTATTTTAAGCTGACAATTGATAGAATGACATGTGACATTTTATAACTCATTGTATAAAGTTTGATGTACACGTAGCAAAGTCTTAATTTGAATAAATATTGTTAAAATTAAAGATAAAACTACTTGTACATAATTTATTGTGCATAATAACGTCCACACATTCACATGGGTCGTGTGCTCTATGTGAGTGTGTAGATATCATTATGTACAATAAATTATGTATTCCAAACATTGTCCTAAAAATTGTATTTAGTCTATAGGTGAATTAGAAAAAAAAAATCACAAGCCGAAACTTGATTCATGGGTCACTTGGGGCTTGTAATTAGGCCTATGTTTGGTACAAATTCAAATTTTAATCTAAATCAAAATTAACAACTAATTTTAATTACATATTTTATATATCCACAACTTTTTAATCACATATTTCAACAAAAAATTCAAAATTTATTGAAAATTTGATTTTAATCCCCACCAAACAGGGTCTTAAATTAGTTGAGATGAATTTTGAATTTGTCACGAGCCTAACTCGTTATGCTTGTGGTGATGAGATCTCGGATAAGGGAATCGCAAGGAACTCGCGGAATAAATTGAATCGTCGGGAAAATTCAAATTCAGGTTGTAGACGATAGGATCTCGACCCAAAAATTATTAAATCAAGTAACCAAACAAGAACGGAGTTTGAAAGACCTCTTGATTATAAAATCAACGAATCTCGATTTGCAAATGCCACAAATGGTGTCTAATTCTTTGATAAGTTCGAAAAGTTCATCAAAAATCATTAGAGAGAAAATTCTCAATTTTTATTCATATCAAAAGTCTTAAAATACAATGCAATAATAAAATCTATTTATATGGAAAACCCTAAGACCTAGTTTAATATGGAAATAACTCTAAAATATTACAATAAAATCCTAATTAAACGAAATTAACTTGAAAATATTTCAAAAGATATAATAGGAAAAGAATTCTAGTGTATTTAGGACTTTCCAAAAATTGGCAAAACTCAGATCATATCGGACTCTCTCTCTCTTTAAACGGATTCGTCCTCGAATCCGTACCTTCAATGTTCATGTTATAGCCATTGCTACCAATCATGGCAAGAACATGAAATGATCCATCTCCCCTAAGATGCAGTTTGGACCTCTTCTGAATTTGGATCCGCCTCTTTTGTAAGAACATCCAATAACCAGCACTTAGATCAAAGTGTGTTCGTCCCAACGGCTTCCTTCTGCAAGTTTGTGAATCTCCAAAAAACCGAATAACTGTGCTTCCTCCATGTCTTACCCTGCCCATGTGATTGTAGTAATGACACTGCAAATGGACTCATCTCTCCCATCTCTTCACCTTGGTAATCAAACACACTGCATAAGAGTTCCTTCTATGGCATCTTCTTTATCTCTTCAGGGATCACAAAGTCGACCTCCGGTAATAAAGACATTTTCAAATTGGGGTAGGCAACAGGTATGCCTTCATGGAGCAAGTCTCCAACATCCAGCAAAATAGAAATAACAAAAATAGAAAGGGGATTGCTAGTTCTCACTAAAACCCTCTCAACCTCACTTTTGTTCTCTTTCAAGCTCACCTCTGACTTTTCTTCTCTCTCCCTCTTGTGGTTCTTCTTTTCTTTTCGCCACATCTCTACTCTCATCTTCACTTTCTATTTCTTTTCTTTCTTGTGGCGTCTCATTTGTTTTAACCACCACTCCACTCTCGTTTTCTTTTTCACTTTTTTGTGGCTCTACTCTTTTTTCATCACACTTAGACACTTCACTAATTTTTCTCTTTTTTCTCTCTTCCTTACTTCTCACTGTGAGTTGATCTGCAATGGACCATTCTAGCGTCAAGCCAAACAGAGTGATTTTTTTCCGTCCTGAAAAAACATAGACATGTTCATCCCCTTATCATAAACAGCCTTCCTCTATTTCCTCCAAGGTCTCCCAAACAAAATATGAAAAGATTTCAATGGCACTACATTATACCAAACTTCATCACTATAGCTTTCAAGGGTAAAATTTACTCAAACCTGCTTAGTCGCTTCTACCTTCTCACACTCATTCAACCAAGTCATCCTATAACGATTAGGGTGTTGTTGTAAAAGTAACCCCAATTTTTCAACCATTGTGATACTAGTCAAGTTTGATATGTTATCACTATCAATAGTCAGACTACATACCTTACTACCCACAAAACATCAAGTTTGAAAAATATGCCTTCAATCACCGTCCATCCTTAAATTGTTTTTATTTTTATTTTTTTATTCAAAAATAGAAAATTGAAAACTAGTGGAATTTTTCGAAATTTATAATTTTTTTTTACTCGAAAATTCGACTATAAGTCCAGCGAAACAAACGAAAATTGATTTAGACTCTTAAATAGACCGAAAAAACAATTTTGACTCTTTTTTGTAATTTTTTTAGATCAAAACTCAAAAATTATTACTAGTCACAGGAATACGAAGAAAAAAAGATAGAATTTGAATTTAGAGCCCAAACTCTGATACCACTTGATGAGATTTCGGGTAGGGGAATCCCATGGAACTCGCGGAATGAATTAAAAACGTCAAGAAAGCCCAAATTCAGATTGTAGACAATAGGATCTCGACTCGAAAATTATTAAATCAAGCAATCAAACAAGAACGAAACTTGAAAGACCTCTTGATTACAAAATCAACGAATTTCGATTTGCGAACGCCACAAAGGGTGTCTAATCCTTCGATAAGTTCTAAGGATTTGAACACCACAAATATAAAATATTTGATAAGTTCGAAAAGTTCATCAAGATCCATTGAAAAGAAAATTCTCAATTTTTATTCATATCAAAAATCTTAAAATACAATGCAATAATAAAACATATTTATATAGAAAACTTTAAGACCTAGTTTAATATGGAAATAATTCTAAAAGATTACGATAAAATTCTAATTAAACGAAATTAACTTGAAAAGATCACAAAACACATAATAGAAAAAAAAAATTTAGTGTATTTAAGACTTTCCAAAAATTGGCAAAATTCAAATCATATCATGTGGGCTCCGTAAATGTGACTGTTTGGGTGACCTTAGGCCCAGGTCTGGACTTGGGATGGATTTGTCTGTGTATTTCAACATTTGAATTATCTATTACGTTTCGAGTTCTATGTATCAGATCCACAAAAATACTGTAATCAAATTCGAGTGTTTCAATATTCGAATCATCTATTATATGTTTCGAGTATTTTGTATCAAGTCCACATAAATACTGTAATGTTCAATGTTCAAATTGTCGATTACATGTTTTCAATTCTACATAAAAAAAATTCTTAAAAACAGTGAGTTGTCAAACTATCTTGAAGATATAAAAGAAATGAAATAGCCGTCAAATAACATTTAGAGCATGTCCGAACTCCAAATTTTTTATTTATTCTTTTGGGGTCAAAAATGCATTTTAAAACAGTAATTTAATGAAGAATGCATAATTAAAAAATAAGAAAATATTTTAAATTTACATGTAATATTATTTTATTATCAAATAGTATTTAATACCTAGTAAAAAATAAACACCAAATAACATATCCCAAAATTAAAAATCAACATCAACAATTTTTACAAATACTAGAAATGACATGAATTCATTCATTTGAATACAACGTAGTAATCAGTATTGACAAAAAAAAATTTCCCATCTCATTATTTTTCTTTACATCCTAATGGATAATGAATTATGTTGTTCAAACAGGACCCTTTGACAGGAGTCGAGATGGCACCATCTCGACACTTGATTCAAAATGTGATCCCTTCATTTAAAATTTGAAATTTTGAATCAAGAGGCGAGATAGTGTCACCTCGACCCCTATCATAGGGCCTTGTCAAATGGCCTGTTTCTGAAGCATTGTTCATTGGATCATTGGGGGTAATTTATTTTCTGCCTCTTTCTTCCTTCCATTTTTTCATATATTAGTTCAAATTGTTTTCAAGGCACCGTTGAAAATTGGTATTTAAAGAAACTCTTAGAGTGTATTCAATTGAGACTTTTGAAAATTTCAATGTTTTTTTTGAAGTTATGATTTCCGTGAATTTCACGATTTTTTTTATAGATTTATATGAAATTAGTGAAAGTCTTTCATAGACTGTGTAGACTTACATTTTAAAACTTTTATAGAATTTAAAAAAATCTTGAAAAGTTTCATTTGAAGTGTTCACGTGAATCTAGTATAATAATGTGAAATTCTTATGTATGATGCAGTGGTTCCCACAATTTTCTTTTCCCTCCCTCGTATAAAAAACAGTTATTTTATAATGAATAAAAATTTAAGACCTTAATTAAATAAATAATAATCAAAATTATATATATGATTAAAAAATTAATATTCAATATTATTAATATAATACACCTTTAAAATATATATATATATATATATATATATATTTAAATTTAATTATAAATTTGTCATATAAAATTTTATAATTTAATAAAAAATAGACATTTTTGACAAAAAAAAAAAATTTTGAATGATAAAAGGAAAATAAAAATTATAAGAATTCAATTTTTTTTATTCATAGAAAATATAGATAAACAGTACACTAGAAAAAAGATAAAATTTAAACATAAATCTAATGTTCGTAGAATAAAAAAAGAAAGAGAAATATTAAAAAATACATATTATTTTTATTTTTATTTGTAAAAAAAAAAAAACTCCCAAAATTTTGTTATTAATGAGA
This sequence comes from Osmanthus fragrans, assembly GCA_019395295.1. Classification (NCBI taxonomy): domain Eukaryota; kingdom Viridiplantae; phylum Streptophyta; class Magnoliopsida; order Lamiales; family Oleaceae; genus Osmanthus; species Osmanthus fragrans. Next base: position 6,111,728 of record CM033355.1, on the reverse strand, counting down.
GACAAAATTTGAAATTTTATACGAGTACTTTCTACTTAAAATTTAGTACCCCAAAGACTTTTATAAAACCCTCTAGAAGTCATTAAAATTTGAATACTCCAAAAAATTTTAAAAAAATTAATTGAATAAAGACTTTTTTTTAAATCTATAAAGTCTCAATTGGATACACCCATACTTTTAAAAAGTCTCGAAATATCTAAATTAAATAGCCCTAAACTTTTTAAATCTCAAAAAGTCATTAAAAGTCTCAATTGAATACACCATCCTTATATACTTCCAAGTCTAACAGAGAATGGAGAAAATGGAAAGAATTATAGTAAATAGTATCTCTACCCCTTACATCGTAAAATATTAGAACTTTTCCAAGTCTAACAGAGAATGGAGAAAATGGAAAGATTTATAGTAAACAGTATCTCTACCCCTTGCATCGTAAAATATTAGAACCTTTCTCAAAAATCTATGAGAAGCATAAATTAGGTACTTACTATAGTTCTCACTAATAACAAAGATATTTGAATTTATAAGCCCAATTTTAGTATAAATTATATTAATCCAACGTAGAGCTCAACCAATATCTTTCCTAATCAAAGCAGTCGTTACAATTTCTCATCTGGTTGTGGACAAGGCGATCAACTAAAAGGCTAGTTTTGTAGAGTTACACAACTAGGAAGAAATTGATTCAAAAGCAAGAATCAAGTAACACTAGGGTGTGTTTAATTCATATTCTTTCTGAAAAATGTATTTTGGAATAATAGATTGATAGAGAATGTGTGGTTAAAAAAAATAATTTTTTTTTTATTTACATATAATATTATTTTGATTAAGAATATGTGATTGAAAAGAGATAAATAAATTTTGAGAAAAATGAAAATCAAACGACGGCTAAATATTATCATCACACTTGATTGCTGGAATGATCACCAAATAGGTTATGTTTGACTTATTGAAACCAGATCCCACTTAAAGATTTATCACTTGCCCCAATGATATTTGAGATAAAAAGAACACACACACAGTCTTACCTTTGAACTCATCCAAGTTCCCCTTTTTTTTCTTTTGATCTTTTCAGTAACAAACACTATGAGAAGTGTCAAATTTACATGTACAAGAGTTAATGCCACAGTTGAAAGAAAAAGCTTTAAATACACAAAATTGAATCTTAATTTAAATAATAAAATCCTATGAAGATTCAAAAATTTCAAAGACAATGCTGCTGATGCAGTGATCCAAAAAACATTTATTGAAATTGAATCATCTCTCAATTACTTCTTTCATATGGGGAAATCGATCTACCCAAGATGAATATTCTGCATTCAAGTTAATTATTATCATTCTAGTGAGCCGCATTAAACATTACATAATTCGACCAAGAAACAAGAGTTGAACACGTACCTGAAGTAACTATTTCACAAAGATCTGCTTCCGTGCTAGCATCATCAGACATCACACCCTGCATCATGTTTAAAATTTCAGAGTTAAAACCCCATATCCTGAATTATATTTAAATGTATGTTAACAGAATAACAGCTTATACCCAAAGTTATCTATATAAAGTAACAAATTTGTACTGAAATATCAACAGAAAGAATAGAAAGGTATAATTAATTAGGAGCTATGGTCCATTTTTGGAATATTGAACATTGGATCTGTGAAGAAAAAATGGCACAATGATGACAACTGGGTTGCTGATTAAATGAATTAGTCTATATGTACATAATAATGTACATAATAGACTACACCCCTCTCACATGGAGGGGGCCCATACATAATTAAATATTTGTGGGCCCCCCTCCATGTGAGAGGGGTGTAGTCTATTATGTACATCATGAGGTGTACATGTAGACTAAACCCTGATTAAATTGGGCTATTGGGCTGGACTGTTTAACAGATTACTTGGTGGCCCCTGTTCTACTTAGTTAAAATCGTGCATACGTTTTTAACTTAAAGCTGGACGGTTAAGATGTTGCCGAGTGTCACACCAATGGCTAATGGATGAAGACTTTCTAGAGACTTCTCATATGCTAGGGTTAGAGTTTGATTAGTCTTCATTCTCTCTCTCTCTCTCCCTCTCTCTCTCGTGCGCCTCTCTATATTCTTCACTCTAAAAATTGAAGCCTCCTTTAGATCGATGGTTGTATAGGTCTTGTATATATCTTGGGTGATTTGTAAAGAGCCTTAATCCTTGTATGGGTTTCGATCTGTGTGGTTGAGGGTTTCGGTTTGTGATGAAATCTTCTGTGATTCGTCTGAGTGTCTGATGTATGCTTTGAACAGAGTTTTGATCGTGATAATATAGTGATTTCTTCCGGTTGGCGGAAGCTCAAAAGGGGATTAGGAATTTATTCCGAACCTCTTGCCTTAGGGAGAAAAATCTCGTATTCTTTACTGTTTTCTGTCATTTTTGTGCATTATTATTTCTGTGTTGTTGTTTGAATGTAGCCGATTTTAGAACTTAATCTTTACAGGATCAATTCATTAACAAACTACACCACGCATACAATGAAATTATTTTTTTGTTGCCACACCATAAAGAAGCATTGTCAACCAAAGTAACAGCAAAAGAGCCTAAAAGGGCAGAAGCAAGATATCCGAACCTAACACTAATTATGGAGGCAATCCTATGAAATATGGACCCTGCAGACTATTCACCTTGGATTATTGCCAATAGATGCACATCAAATCCTGATTCTTTGAGACTGCTAAATGTTTTGTAATTGATGCCCCTAATGCTAAATATACAGAACATATCTAATCCAAATCAAGAAAAACGGTTTTAAGTTTTTCATTTTTATGCGAGAAAGATTGGAAATGCTTATCATCCTTATTTTGGATAACTTTAGCCATATTCATAAAATGAGTAGTCTTTAACCCTTTAATCTCCTACTAATGGTGGCCAACAGCTAGTTTGGGTATGTCGGAAGATTATTATTGTTGAATCTAAATCCTACATTGCATCCTCTGGTAAAAGAGAAATTGAATAAACAGGTAAATAATCGGTATCTCAAAGTTCACTAAGAAAATATTAAATGCTGAATCTTGCTTGAATCAAGCACACTTCATATCTATTGATTAAGACCATAACCTTAAGTGTTCGATCATATTAGTCTTAGCAAAACAAAATCCGCAAATGGGAAATAAGGAAGCGAAATAAAAAAATACAATAGAAAAAAGGATGAGAAAGAGAAAGCATCTTGTAAGTTTACCTGACTACATATAACTAAACTTTTCTTCATGAGTTGTGACAGACTAATTAGGCTGTCAATGTCAAAATCAGGATGACATAGAAGGGCTTCCTCTGATGTCGAACCAAGTATTAGCGCACAGATGCTTGATGCCATCATAATAGAAGATGGATCATTCTTCTTCTCTGCATAGCACGTATATATATTTCAACTGTTTCCACAAGGAAACAAAATGCAAAGAGACTACACGACATACAGTAAGAAATATCAAAGCAAAAGCAGTTAAAAAACATTAATGTCCTGCAATGTCAGATCAAAACTTCGAATTAATGAGGTTCCTCCTCTTTTTTCATGTGCAAGGATGGTAATGCTACTAAAAAAATTTCTTTCCAGATAGGCAACAAGCCCTAGCAGTCCTTGAGCAAAGAGGACATTTGTGTAGAACTAAAAACTCAATAGTACTCAAAAAATGTGTATTTGGTTCATACCCCATATTAGTATCTCTAGGGAAGCTTAAGCCTCACTGTTAGTGTACGAGTTCCCTAGCACTTCAATAATTAATATATAATATCTCAAAAATTACTTCATTCCTTTAGGAAGAATTTAAACCAGTAAAGGGTTAATTAATTTATTCATTGATTGTTAAAGTTAAAAAAATTTCAGAGTCGTTAAAGGTTCAAGAGGAATAAGATGACATTGAATGATACAACCATCTAAATATATCCTAAACTAAATTCATCCCATAATGAATGCTAAAGATCCATAATTTGTTCCTGATAGTGTACTAATGTATACCACTAACAAGATTCAAATCACTGTCTTTTCTCTTTACATGTCATTAACTATGTAGTTCAATCGCTCCACAGCCTTTATTTATTGCTCTGCTTTTCCTATACACGTTCTTCTCTTGTTTTCTTTCTTCTTTCATTTTATTTGCTTATTCACATTCGGATATTTATTAGTAAAGTGCTTGATCGACATGGCTTCATCAGCTTCCTTTTCCATAACACTAAAGACAGGTCAAAGGAAATCTAACATAACGAGTAGTAAAGTTCAGATAAAAGAAAGTTTTTCTTTAATAGAAAATGTAATGTCAAAACCAACATCCTTCTGAGCATTAACACACGTGAGCATACCTGTCAAATGTGACAAAGCTCGCAAAAGTTTGATAAAACTAGGATCATCCAAGGAAAATCGGATTTGCTCCCTCTATTCAGGAAGAAGTAATGAAAAAAGTTAACAGGCATTATTTCACATAACAAAGGAAATGATAATGCCACAGGTATTATATATATTTTGTTATGTCCAGTATGAAGCAAAATGGCAATACCTTCAATAAGAAATTCAAAATCGTATCACAAGCCAAGAATATTGTACCACCATCCTCATCACCATTACTGCTTGATTCAATCAAACAAATAAGGCACCCAGCAACCTGCAAAAGAAGTCAGTATTCACATTTTTAAGAAAACGAGAAGAACTAAATTTTTTTTAGGCCATTGAACCATTATACGAATGTTTATTGCGAAAAGGTATATTTTAAACATGTGTTGGGATAATGAGAATGTACAACTGTAATTGGACACGTATTGAATGCATCAAGTCATTTCAAATCAGTGACTCACAGCTCTCAGGGCTCCAGATGAAGCAATATCTTTACATTCTTCAGTCCTCATGGTCATTTGACACAGCATGGGGAGTAAAAAGCAGATGGAGTGAAAAGGACTGCCATTTTAAAGCATGTTCAAATAGTTTCAACAAATAAATATACAGAAGTAAATTACCTGAACTATAACTTAGAAATATGATATAGAACATTATGAAATCTATCATATCAAACCTATGCTCGTCTTCCCCTTCAACTGAAAGCATATAACTGAGAAGCTCCTTGACCTTCTCATTGCATGCATGAGGTGCTTCTGCAAGATAACTGAAATAATAGTAGGTATGAGCATATCAGAAATTGTTCTTAGGTAATCAGTTCTAAAAAAGTGAAACAATAACTAGGAGAGGACGACAAAGTAAGAATGACAATATGTGTAAGTTAACAAACCTCCCAACTATCCTCACTGAAGCTAGAAGGTCATCTCCTTTCTTCTGCCTGTGTTCCTGGCAAAAACATGATAGTAAATGCAGAAGTCCAAATATTAGTTGCCGTTCAAATAGACTATAATACCTTGGCGTCTTGCAAATAATCAAGAACCACACCAACAGTCTCATTGAGACCAGAGATGATCTTCATGAAGGTGCTTTCACTAATAATGGAATTTGAATTTAACTCTGCAAAAATAATTTCCAACAAATCAGATGCAGCTTAAGAGAACACATCTCTTGATCAGAACTTTTCTAATATAGAAATTTGAAGTAGACAATGTTGCGAACCCTGAACTACCCACAAGGTACGAGGTACAAGTACAACAACAGAATACGTCACCCACATATAAATTTCAAAAGCCCATCTAAGAGCTCACCTATATAAAATTGAAACGATTGAATTGCATATTACGGTAGAAGAAGGATCCACATTAGTTCACACTTATCATCAGCCAAACAATACTCAAGTCTCATGATATACTGAGAAAAGACATTGTCATAAAAATTATGACCATTGAGAATTGAAAGTTGCAGGGTCACTCATGAAGAGCGCAAACGCAAAGACTGTTTCGGTTCTTGATAAGTCCACATAAACATGATACTGTAGGATGTAACAAAGAGCTGGCAAACTACTCGCATATTGTTTAATAAAGCTAGAGTCAGAGCACGAGACCTATATGTATCTAAAGAAGCAGGAAGCATTTACCACTGAAAAGTCATATGTGCAAACACGCAAACATTGACAAACACAGCTTAGAAAAGTAAAGATCAAGTACCTTCACTTTCCCCTAATTTCGAGATCAGTTTAATAATCTTTTCTACCAAAGAATAGGCAACACCAAGATTCCTTTGCTTTGCCACAAAAGTTTCAACATCAGATGAGGAATTCTTGGAGGCTTCATATTTCAGATATGCAAGCTCATTAAGGAGAACAGCAATTTCTACTCTAGATGACTCCAAAACAAGCAGTATACACCTGTAAAAAGGAAGTAGAGCAAAATTTTCTAGGTTAACCTATGAGGACGTTTAGAGAAGAAATAAAAAAAAGGAACCCATCAAAGGTCACTTCTACTACCCACCGATCAGCAGGAAAAGAACCTTGCACATTGGGCAAATTCATTGGCCCAATAAGCCATTCCTCACCAACAATGGATATGACACGCTCAGCAAGAACAAGAGCCTGAAGCTTCTCAGCAGGTGCTGCACATAAATGGCAAATAAGCTTCATCAAGGATGTTATAGTTAGTAAGCAACATTGACCATTAATTGCATTTAGCCGAAAATTTCTCACTTGGTGAAAAAATACCGTAAAATTTGCAAAAGATGCCTCCAAACAACAACTGCAAAACTACTTGCAGTGAAGCTACTCGGCTTCTGATTGACTAAGACAGCCCTCATCAAGCAGGCAAATTTAATTTTGAAGCAGAGAAAAAAGAAAACTGCAGCCTTACATAAAGCAGTAGCCTTTCAAAAGCCTCAATCTAATGTAACATGTATAATCATGTATCTACCTTCACAATAAAAAGCTTACTTCATTCATACAAGTAAAACATACCAACTCGATTTTGCAAAACAGCAACAATACCAATGCGCATGTTAGTTGACCAATCATCACCCGCCATTGACTGAAGGGCAACATTTAGAAATCCCTACATATCAAAAGAAGCCAAAGTGAGATTCTTTAATGTACAAATTGCAAGTTAAATGCAGTTAGTCAGGCAAGTAAATTATCAGTCGACCACTAGGCATAAAACAGCCACCAAGTTAGCACTTGAAACCGATTTCAAAGAGTATGGAGATGAATAATTTAAAAAACCTAATATAATGTAAGTTAATACTATAACACGAGATTCTTCGACTGTCAAATCAACGGCACAATGACAATTATCCAGTGAGTTACTAACTCCTGATCTCATCCATAGCAGCATCGAAACAATATATAACACAAGCTATTAAGCTCCCCACCCACACACCCCTCCCATGAGAAATAACTCTCATATCAATATGCTAGGGTAGGAGGCAGTGTCAACACCCCCCCCCCCCCCAATTCAGGTCTCTTGCCTACCTCTGAATGGCTTTAATTGGGAAAAAAATAGAGGACAGGCGAGGTACAAATATGAAGGCAACGGTTAATTTAATTTTTATTTTTCTGCTTACAAAATTGATTCTGTGTTCTTAATTTAAGAAAGTGAAAGACTGAACTAAAAATTACTGACCAAGGTAGGGGTTGCAATAACAAAGAAAACATGTCTCTTTAGATGGTCAGAGCCAAAAGGTCCAAAGATTAAATAGATAGCAAGGAGTAAACTGTAAACTACCATTTTTAACCCAGAGATCAGGGAGCAATAGCAATTTAGGAAAGACTTTTAGTGATAAAATTACATGTACATGTTACAAAAATCTTAAAGATATTTCTTTCACAGAATGTGTATCAACAGAAACTTTCGTACCGAATAATTTGAGGATAGAATAGCAGAGAGGAGGTGAAGCGCTTCAAACTTCAAAGCATTGTGTAGCACAGCAAATTGTTTCGCTATAGCAGCAACCTGAAACAGGGAAGATAGAAGTTCCCCGCTTAACTTAAAATATAAATATAACAATCAAATTGTATCAGAGTTAACACAAAAAGAAAAAGAATTTTAGCACATGGAAGCTCACCATCTTTGACAGCTCAGATGGATGTTCAACATAGAATTTTTCTGCTGGTAGCTTGCTTATCATCAATTGAAAAAGTTTCACGGCAAGCTCCATTGTATGAGAACCTAAGAAATTTAGTAAGTCAAATCTTACCAAAGCAAAACTACTTACACAAAAATCAGAAACTACTACTTTCATAAGTTTCTCATCAGTCATCATCCTCCAATAAAACTACTTGAAAAACTATATGGCAAAGATTGTCTAACTCCATCAGGTTATTGTATCAAATTTACTATTTGCCGTACAAAAAAGTTGAGGCAACATATGGAAATAATAAGATACAAAACATAATGAAGAACAGGAAAGAGAAACAAGAGAAGAAAAGAAGAGAGAGGAATAGAAGAATTTTTGACAGTTTTGGAACAAATTAATATTGAAAATTTCTTCAAGCTAATAGACATGGTAAGAAAATAAACCGAAATCTATTATTTATTTTCACAACTAAAATAAGAGCCTTTTTTTTTTTTAAGTCTTCAGTACAATCTGCATCACAATATCCATCAGCCTGATACGAAGAAGTTTTATTGTTATATATTAATGGTTCATCTCTTCAGCAATTTTCAGAAAGGATTGATTCTAGATACCCTCTGGCAATGTAGGCATTTGAGATGCCAGTATGTTCATGCCTCCTGATTCGTATAATGCTACAACTCCTTCCTCATGAGCACATGACACCAAAAATAGAAATTCATAGCACTCTTCAATGAAAGGTGCACTAGACCTGCAAGTTGAAGCATCATCTAATTAATACAAACTATATCGTAAAAGACCATAGATGAATCACATGGAGCTGCAAGTCCAGTCCAAAAATCAAATTAATACAGATCTATATCATACAAGATATGCTTCCTCCTTCCAGCAAGTATACTTGGCTTCCTTGATGCACACAATAGCTCATTGATTAAGAGAATAAGGACAAAAAAAAAATTGAATAAACAAGATCTCCTAGACATTTTACCAATATTCTGCTACAACATGCTGAGCATCAGATACGACCTCAAGAATGAAGTGGACAAAATATTAGTTGGGAACATATATAGTATGTCCAACACTGCAAAATTAGAGACAAATTAGCTTCGTCAAGCCTCTTCATCTCATCCCAAAAGCACATTCGTGGATTATACACTCAAACCAGTTATCCCCCAATTCAATGCGCACTCAGTACTTATATATTTTAGTAATAATTATGTGAGTTTATCTATGGCATAGTATTTCTTTGTTAATACCCTGTCCTGAAAACCTGAGATTGAAGCATTAAAAGATCCTTTTCTGCGATGACCTCCATATTAAGACTTTAACCACAATAGTCAACTACAAGAAGCACTATTTAAACTTGTTTGGGTCTAAAATATAATCCACAAGGAAGCTAATACATGGATGAGCATTGAGAAAATAGAATAAAATCCAAACTTCGAATGAATAACATTTTACGTACACGTTTGACATAACCTCCAAAAACAACGGAACTTTTGAAACCATCTCTTCACTAGCAGCAATCTCAGGAACCCTAGCGAAGGCCGCCAGTACCGTCACGGCTAACTGCAAGTAAGCCTCCCTATTAGCATTATCTCCTCCACCATCCCCCTTCCCCATCCCTGCCACACAAAAAAAAAAAAAAAAGAAATCAGTTTTTTAAAAAAAAATAAAATTAATTACTAGAATTCATCGGTGGGTACCAGTGAGTAAGAGGCGGTGGAGGAAGCTGGGGCCGACAGCATCATAGACCTTGTGAACGGTTTGGTGATTGTCCTTGTCACAGAATTTGGTGACCAAGAGTAGGCCTGCGAGCCTTTGAGAATCGTTTTCTCCTCTCAGTAGCTTCATGCAATCTTCAAGTGATGGCAAAGAGGAAGAGGAAGAGGGTCCTGACGAAGTGGAAGCTTCTTCAATCTCCATTTCTGTAGCTTAAGGAAGAAACAGAGGACAGTTTTGCTTTTGTTGTTTGTTTGTGTAGTGTGTGTGGGGGCGGGGATTCTACAGTCTGAATTTGATTTCGAGGGGATTCGGGAAGGGAGAAGACAATTGTAGTCGTTTTTTGCACCATTTTCCCCAACGTTTGAGTAAAATAGCAATCTACCCCTAATCTTTTTATCACAAAATAGTCCCCAACGTTTCATCGATTAGCATAATTCGCCCCTCTGTATGGTTTTGAACCAAAATTATGTGTCACAACTGTAATTGCAATTCAAGGGCTATTTTTGATCATCTATCTATGTGAAGAACAGATCATATAACGAAGAAAATTCTTATTTTTTCAAATGATACACTTTTTTACGTTCTCGTATTCTGCCGTGGAGCGACGTGGGGGCGAAAAAAAAAATAAAAGAGAATGATATGATTTCTCTAGCTTTTGGTTTTTAGCGGCCCCCTATGGAAGCTTGCATGTCCGTCTATAAAGATTGCCATTTTATTGTTATTAATATTTGTTAATATTTATTTGCTATATAATTGATGAGAATTTCTTGTAATTCGAACTATTATTTGATTTGCATTTCGTCAAGAATATGTCACGATTGGAGTGTTAAATTATCTTGTCGAACAACGTTGTAGGACCATGACAGCACAAGCAAATTTAGAAAAGAACAATATTGACGTAGAAAACTATAAAAAGGTTTTTATGGCGGAGTTTATCATCACTTTGATTACATGGTTGTAAGATTAAAAAAAAAAAAATGTTCAATGAATTAGCTCAACTCTATGATAGATTATGGTAATAACATTCCCGCGCACATACAAATTACAAATTCAAGTATTTCCAAATTGAAAAATAACTTTAAGAAACTAATTCGTGGTTGATTTGCCACATCATATATAGGCATAAATTCGTGTTATAAAATGTTTAAGAATACGTTTCAACTTTTCCCTCTTGCTGCATATTTTATGCTTTGGACCTGTTTGATTGGGCAAAAATTTTCATGGAAGTTGGAAATTTAATTTCAACTTCCACTTTTGATTTGTTTGGTTAATCAAATTTTTCATAAAAAAATGTTTTCCACATTTTGCAATTTTCCAACTTTTCATGGAACTAACTTTCCCACCTAGGCCTATTGGTAAAAAAAATTATCTATTTACTAGACAATTTTCATAAAAACAAAGCCAAATGAACATCAAAAGATCCAGAATTTCAAAATTTTTCTGGTGAAAAATTATATCAATTAAACACAATTAATTGACAATTCTCAGTAAAACAAATTGTAGGCAATTCAATTCTCTGTAATTCGTTTTCTTTACACCCAAATTTCATCTTGCAATCAAACGGACCCTTATTTCTTTCTATAAAAGAAGATAAAAGATTCTTTCTATTTTAAAAGAGTAATGCTATGTAGACCCACTCAATCCCAACTTGTGTGCTACAATATGATATGTTGAATGGAAAGTATAATTAAATAAATCATTTAATTACACTTATCATTTAATGTCACATAATTATCACATAGACTAAGGTTGCAACCCAACGAGGCTAAATAGCATTACTCATTTTAAAAGCCAAAAATGAAATTTTAGGCCCTATTTGATTCTCATTTTGGGGGGAAATAATATATTTTAAATAGTTGATTGATGGAGAATATGTGGTTAAAATTTAAAAAAAGATATTGAGTTTGCGTATTTATTATTTCATTGAAGAATGTATAGTTAAAAAGAAGAGATAAAAATGAGAATCAAACATAGGCTTAGAAAAGAGAAGAGATCCAAATAAAGGTGTTGCACAAATTCCAGCTGTATTCAATGCTCATTATATTCCACAAAACAATAAAAAAAAAAAAATATATATATATATATATATATATATATATATATACACACACACATACATACGGTTATATTAATTATTTTCAATGATCATTCAACTTCCTCTGAAATTATCATCAAACAGTATTCGAATTAAAGAATGTATTATAGTTGGTGCCATTGTTTGAGCCTCATTCTTGCCAAAAAATATTTTTTAGATAGCATATTGATGAAAAATATGTGATTAAAAAAATTAAATTAAATTTACGTATAATATTATTTTATTAAAAAATGTGTGATTAAAATGATATCAAATCACTGTTGACAAATGTATTTTAATGGAAAAAAAAAAAAAATTTGAACTCAAACAAGAGCATAATTGACGACATATCGCGTGACACGTTGTCTTTAAACAGTTTAAAAAACAATCTCTTCACATCCAACACTCCTTTGCAACCTACCAACATTGTTAATAACGTTGTGAGGAACTATTGTAGAAATGGTATTTCCCCAAATTAAATTGCTCGAAAATAGATCAACGCAGGTACTCAATCCAGGGATGCAGGCGGCGCCACCTCCACTCCACATGTAACATTGGTTAAAATTTTCTTTGTTCTAGGAAATTCTGAATGGAGTTTACTTGTAAATATCCTTTTTTTTATATATAGGATTTTACTAGTGAATATTAGTTTTAATTATTGATTAAATTATCGAATTTACTGGTCATCCATGTAAAACCACAATATATAAGAGGCAACATAGAATAGAAAAAATCCAACTTACAGAGATTCAATTTTAGAAACTGACAACTAGAGAATATATAAATTGGCAACTTAGAAAATCCAAAACCTCAGTAGTGACAATCAACCAACTGAAAGAAGTAAAACAGTCTTGTACCATACTTCAAGACAAAAAATTCAAATCACCAAAACTCACATCCCTGTAAATGCCTTCTTGCCGAGACCAGACGAGCCAGCTGGTATCACCTTCAGAACATTGAATCGAACCGTTTTCGATAAAGGCCTGCAAAGTAATTTACATCCTAAAATTCAATTCCAGAACAAAGTCATAAAAAAGTTAAATAAATATGCTTTTGTACTTGCCTGCACTGGCCAATAATAACGTGGTCGCCCTCTCTCACACGGAAGCATGGTGATATGTGTGCTGGAATGTTTGAATGTCTCTTTTCATATCTGGAAAAGAAAAAATATTTAACAATAACCATGTCACACAGAGAATTGCAATAATAGTAGAAACGCATCAGATCATACCTCCGGTACTTCTTAACCCAATGCAAGTAGTTACGACGAACAATGATCGTTCTCATCATCTTGGCACTGTGGCATATCCCAGAAAGAATACGGCCTCTGATGGACACATCGCCTGTGAAGGGACATTTCTTGTCGATATATGAGCCTGAAGGAACAGAAAAGAACTGGTGCTAATCAGGTATTCATTAGGTTAGACGGACATTGATAAAACTATCAAAGATAATCATGCAGTAGGATAACATGTAGAATTTACAGACTTACACCTTGCAGGCAGCCACGCTTTAAAAAAAGTCAGATGCGGCAAGGACCGCCCAGCAATTATAGAAAACAAGATAATTGTGATCGATTCAATTCATGCATTTCATGAATTCAATTTCTTAACCTTGAATAAGGGCTGCATTTTAAAAATGTGTGCACCCACTAATTAGCAATTTAAATGAATCAATCCAAACCCTTGTTTGACTACCATTCTCCAAATACTCTTCTTTTTCTAAAACTCATTTTCAACCACGCATTCTCAATATAAAACATTTTGTACGTAAACCAAAAACTTCTTCGACTTTTGAACCAAACATTCTCAAAAAAATTACAATTCCAAACCTAACTTTCCTCTAAAAATGCTTTTTAATGGACAGCAAACAGGGATTAACTTAAATTAAAAGAAATCATAACAAAGTCAACAACTGATTTTAACAACACATTCCACGGAACTCACACCTTTTTATCAACTTTTCAACCACACATTTCATCAACTTTTATCAATATGAGGTAAAAAACTGATTTTTAGTAAAACCAAACAATGGATTAATATAAAAGGTCATACTTGGTGTGCATTAGGCACAAACTTATTAAAAGCTTGTTTGAATCCCAATTTATGCCAAAAATGCATTTTGGAATAGTGATTTAATGGAGAATGTGTGGTTAAAAATAAAGAAAAGTTTTGAGTTTGCGTATAATATTATTTTATTGAAATATATGTTGTTGAAAATAAAAGAGAGGAAAATGAATTTTGAAAATAATGGGAACCAAACAAGGGCTAAGTACATGCCACGGCCTAACTAAGTTTAGACTCAGTAGAAAATAGGAAAGGACGAGTATATTGTAGAACAATGGTAGATCTCTTCTAGAAAGGCTTTTTTTCCATAAAATCTCGTCTAATAACTAACTAATATCAAGTATAAATTAAGGTTCTATACCAACAATGTATGAAAAGGACAATATACAGGATGAGTAGAAAGATTTGTGATACTGTGCTCGATTCATGGAACTACAGAATTGACTTAAAATGGTTTCTAAACCAGCTTAAAAGTGAAACACTTAAACATTGCATTTCTGCACAAAAGTAAATTATTTGATTGCTCTTTAAATCAAAAGATTAACTAAAGAACCTGTATTTACTGAACTTATCAATTCTTAGCATATATACATTATTTGAAAGTGTATTACATGATCATAAAGTTTACCAATTTGTAAATGAATTAAATGATCAGATGTAATAATTTTATCAGATAAGTAGGAAAATGCATGCCCCAGAAACAATTATTTCACGATCCAGAATTCAAAAGGGACAACCTTTGTTTATAGATGATACACATCTCATTTTATAACAATAGTATCATAAATCTGCATGAATAAACGGATAAATTTCAACCTTCAATAGCATCACGAGGAGTCTTGAATCCTAGCCCAACGCTTTTCCAGTATCGGTTGCCTCCCTTTCCAGGCCTCTTCCCCTTTCCCGTCTTCTTCGAACTGCAAAATTTCCGCTTTACTCCCAAACCACTTAACATAAGGCTATGAAGTAAAAGCACATCACAAATTATGATAAAGGTTTACATTCTCTTACCAAAGAAAAACCTTGGGCTGTTTCAAGAACGCCTTCTCGGTCTGCAATTCAATCACAACCAAGGTTCATCCAAATCACCACAAATTCCACGAAGACGCATAAACACGAAAAAAATATACATAAGCATATAAAACATTTTACATATATTTTACCTGTTCCGCCATGGTCGTGTAGTGCTAGAGTGTGTGCTTATGTGTATTCAGAAACTAGTAAGGAGGCGAAAAACCCTAGCGCGCAACAGCATATAGAAGGGAAGATGAAGGCCAAAGATTTTATATTAGACTCTCTATAAAACCCTAAAATAGGCCCGTTATAAGTATCAACTTCTATTGTCCCTAAAGCCCAATATAACCGTAGGTCCTTTAAGAGCTTAAAAGGTTTGTTAGGCCCTGTTTGATTAGAGGTGAATTTCAAGAAAAATGGAATTAACTTTCCATTTTCATCCAAAATATAGCGTTTGATGGCACTAATTTTCTTGTCAAATGAATTTCCACCCTCTCCCACCACGCACCTCTTTTCCAGGTTTTTTTTTTTGGCCAATTGAAATTTATTTTAGATTCAATGGTAGAAAAATTTATCTATTTAATTTATAATTTGCATGAAAAATAAAGTCAAACGAATGATATTCAGTATAGTAATTTTATTTTTTTTTTGGCAATTGGGTTTTATTCTAGATTCAATGGTATAAAAAATTATCTCTTTAATTCACAATTTGTATGAAAAATAAAGTCAAACGAATGATATTCAGTATGGTAATTTTTTTTTATTTTTTTTTTTTTGGCAATTGGGTTTTATTCTAGATCCAATGGTATAAAAAATTATCTCTTTAATTCACAATTTGTATGAAAAACAAAGTCAAACAAATAATATTCGGTATGGTAGTTTTTTATTTTTATTTTTTTTTTACAATTAGAGCAAATTCTAGATCCAATGGTAAAAAATTTTATCATTTTACTGGACAATTTGCATAAAAAAAATTAAAATAAATAAAGTCAAAAGAATACCAAAAGATTCAAAATTTCAAAAAAAAATTCGAGTAAAAAATTATGTCACTCAAACACAATTAATCACAAATTCTCGGTAAAACAAATTCTAAACAATTCAATTTTTAATAATTCATTTTCTTTCCACTCAAATTTCACATTTGCAATCAAACGGATCCTTAGTGTTGGGAAATGGTAAAAAGAATAAAGCCCAAGAATAAGAGTCTTTCAGTTTTAATTTTTGAAAATAGGAAGCATCTATTCAAATTCGTTCTATATTCTTACTTTATAATGAATGTATTTAATAAGTTATATATTTTAATATTTTACTTTTAAATTATCCAAATCAAATTTGAATCGAGTAATCATTAATGAATAAAAAAAAAGTAATCAATAAATTTTCCTTGAAAAAGTAAAATGAAAAGCTAAAATAAATAACATTTTTTTAGTGTACAAATATTTTACTCTCTAAATTTTAAGGTGTTCTAAAACCTATAAATGGTATCCCACGCCCACGCCATCCCCACGGTAACCACTCATCATTTCCATGAATGGATTTCTTCCTCATTCTCTATTCTCTTTATTTGCACAAGGTATGTTCATCTCTCATTGTTTCAATAACTAGAGTTTTGGGTTTAGGGACTTTTTGATATTATTTGAAAATATTATATTTTTGGCAAAAAAAATTGTATGTTTTTCATAAAGTTGTATTTTTGCCTCTAATAGGTGATGGGTTTGCCTGGAAATTAGAATATAAATTCCATGTAGTTAATTTTGTAAGGGATTTGCTTGGAACTTTACCAGGGGTGTGCTTAAAAACTAGAGCTTTGATTTGAATGTGATTTTTTGGTGTCCTTAAATGCTTGTAACATGTCCAAGAACTTGACTTTTTTGAAATTTATTAATTTTAGGAGCATTTGCATATTAATCATGTTACAAATACAACACTGATTGATAATCGCTCACATGGGAGGAGGACCCACGATAAATAAAAAAATCGTGAACCCCCCTTTCATGTGAGATGATTGTCAACCAATGTTATTAAGAAATGTTGTACAAGTAGCAAAATTCTTTGCATATTTGGTGTCTTGATATTAGATTTTTGTTATCTAGATGTTAGTTTTCATTGTAGAACGCATGGTTGAAATTAAGTGGTCAAGTTAAAATCTTATTAGTTGAAGTTCCATCCTAGACAGTTCATCTGTCGAGAAATGTAGGTTGACTTTGTAAAATGATATTTTGTTAACCCTTTCCATGATAATTGTGGATTGTCATTCATTTATGTTTGATACCTTCACATTATTGTAATGTGATTCATTTCGTGGATTCATATGTTATTAGCTCTTTCTATGGTAGTTATGGATTGCACCAATGGCAAATATAGCTGAGGTAATTTTATGAAGCAACTGTTGGAGTTGGAAATCCATGTTTGTTGGAGTAGGAAATCCACGTTTGTATCTTAAGAGTATTTTTTAGTATAGGCATAACACGTGTTGAGAAAATCTTTATTCTCAATGGATGATTAATGGATTTCTCAACAGTTTGAATAAAATGAAACAAACTATTGATAAATTCACCTACTTGCGGATTTGCTTGACTTGATCCACATATTTCTCGATAGTTGTAGGCTTTGAGGGCAATGCGTCATTGATGTCCGTGTTTGTAAAAGTCATTAAAGATAAAAAAAAATTCGTGTACGGGGTGAGCAACTTCTTGCCAATGTGAAGATGACGTTAGCTAACAATATCGTCTCCTCGAACCCCATTACTTCTGCTTGGAGGATATGCAAAACCCACCAAGACTCTAAAAAATGAAAATGAAGGTATTTTCCCATAAACCATGTAAACTATAACAATTTTTCTTTCAAATTGTTAAAAAATATTATATTTTCGTCTGCCGATACTTGACTTTTTTTATTGGAGAAAATGGTCCAACTATGAAGCCGGAGGTGGGCAATCTGAAGGGAAGAATATTGTTCGTTAGAGTTGATGCATCTTTTGAGAAGTGTCATCATAAAAGACAGGTGCTGATAAGGAGGGTCTCATTGATGTGAAGGATTGATAAGTGCGTTTTACGCACTTATTTAAACCACAAAATATGGACAATTATATATGTTGAAATATGACTTAATTCGATATAAATTGTGTTTATATGGTTACATTGATGGATGGAACGAAAAGTATGCGAAAACGAGCGAAAATGACCAAAATTGAAGAAAATGAAAGTTCAGGGACTTGCGTGCAGTTATTCAAAAGTTGACCCGAAGAGCAAATCAAGAATCGAAGAGAACCAATGACAAATTGAGTAATGAATCGAGGCATAGAAGAAAGAAGAAAGTTGAAATTAGCTCAAGAATGAAGGAATGAAATTCAGGGACCAAAATGCAAGATTTTCAAAGTACATACCTATGCGACCGCATAGGTTTGTCCAGCAAGCCCTCTTTCCCATTTTTCCATAACTATGCGATCGCATAGAACAATTCAGGCGTGAGAATTTCAATTTTCTTATTTGATTCAACCACCTATGGAAACACGTCTTGGCCTCCTTTTTAACCCTAATTACGTCCAAAATAGGGGAAGACACATTATTCTACACACTTTTGACATATTGGAGAGCAAGAATGAGGTGAAGAACGAGAAGATTGATTCCAAAATTCAATATTTCACTTCAAGATTTGATAGGGTGATGTCCTCTCTTATTTGTTTTCTTAGTTTTATCATATTAGACTAGATTTTATTGTGTTAGGTAAACGATAAACTATGTAATGTGATATTTTAATTTCTAACTTTATATTTTTTTTACGTTAAAACGCGTTTTGGATTTATGAATGATTTATTTACATTGATTTGAGTCTACAATTATTATGCATATAATTGTATGATTTGTGGTGGTTTATTTATGAACAATCTCTAATTGTTCATAAATATTCATGCACTTTTATATATTTACTCCCATCATAGAGATATAGTCAGTATCGTATATGAAAATGGTTCAAATTTAATCGAAAGAGAGTATTGAATAAAGTTGGAATATTGATTTGTCATAATTCAAACATATTGTCAAATTGTAAAACTATGATTGAAATAGATCGTTGCATGTGGATTCGCGAACCTAGTATGTCTTTTATTTGATTGTTATCTCAAACTTGCATTTAGTTATATCATTGCACGTAGTGAAATTTGTATTTATTTCGTTAATTCATTCACTTTTTGTATAAGTAGATTACTAATTTTATTACAATTTAGTTACAAAAACTCAAATCACGTATTTTGTTTCGATTAAGGTCAAATTAAGTACAGTCAATCTATTAAATCTCTGTGGGAACGATACTTGGATTTAAAAATTCATTTTATTACTTAAAACGAATCGTGTACTTGCGATACTATAAGTCGAACACATTTTCGCGTATCAAAAACGTCAAACAAGGCATTGCTAGAGTACAACAAGAGAAACGTTGCTTGTTGTGCATTAAAATTTCTTTAGTAGCCAACCGACCTCCCCACACAAGGAGTGGTTGCAATATAGGTAACAAGAGTACGAAGTAGGACCTCATTTTGGACATGTAATTAATTACATTTGTTTAATATTGTATAACCGGTTACCTCCGACATTTTTATTTTATGTTTGTTTAGTTTATGTTGATGGATAACAAGACAATTTATTATGAATTAGGTTCTAATTCTTACATGAAGTAAGATTATTTTTGTAATGAAATTCTTATATCCATTTTATCTAGTTTTCTAATGTGTGGTATGGTCGAACTGTAAAAAAAACAGAAGCTAGTTGTCTAGACAGACATTTAAACTGTTGAGAATGCATCACGTTTCAACTTTCACTTGTAGTAGAATGGAATTCAAAATATTAAATGATAAACGATATTGAAACGTGTCATTAAAAATATTATCATCGACTAATAAAATTAAATTATAGTTTCGTGTCTAGAACGTAGTCACACCAAATGTGATGGTTTACATAAAAAATAGTTACAATTTTGTACTATGATACTTTAACTCAAATTTGAACTAATTATTCTAGTACCTAGTACGATAGGATTTCCTACAACACTCGATGTTGTCAATTGTCATTAGCTGACGAGGAGATGGAAGAGAACATTAGTGACATGTCAAATGTGGACAAATTTCAAATATTCACTCACCTGAAATTAAGCAAATGAAATGTTAAGATGCTGCACAAATTTAACATATTGGCATTTACATGCATGCACAATGCACCTCTGAATAACTTCTATCAAACAATTTCAAACTGGTTAAACAGATAGTTAAAATGTTTATCCAGATAATTATGTAATATTGAGGTTGACATTTAAATTATATATCTTAACAGTTCACTATTGTCGAGCTCACATTTAAGGTGTCTGATGAAAAAATATTATTGATGAAGCATTAAGCCTGTGTTCGGATCTCGTCTTAATGCAATTTTTTGAGTAGAGCATAAATTTTGCGGGAACAACTGAATTAAAAATTTGAAATTTGTTGTCAACACATTCGTCAGATAAACATGAAAATCAAAAGAGCCGTTGAGATTTGAATGACAAAAATACACTTTTTCATGT
This sequence comes from Osmanthus fragrans, assembly GCA_019395295.1. Taxonomy (NCBI): domain Eukaryota; kingdom Viridiplantae; phylum Streptophyta; class Magnoliopsida; order Lamiales; family Oleaceae; genus Osmanthus; species Osmanthus fragrans. The sequence continues at coordinate 6,091,353 of CM033355.1, read as the reverse complement.
TATAAAATTAAAATATAAGGATAAAAATGAAATATTCTGCATAATTTACTGTTCATCTCACAAAAAGAGTCAAATGGGGACCATGGGGTAACAATTAGGGTCTGTTTGATAGAAAGATGAAAAATGAATGGCAAATAAAATGTTTGGCAGGGAAGTGATTTGCCTAGAATTTGTTTTAGAGGGAATTGTATTAATGGTGTTTGATTGGTATAATTTTCTACCTAATTCGTTTGGCTTTGTTTTTCATGCAAATGGTTACTTTTTGGGATAATTTTTTTATAGTATGTATTAAAATTTGTTTGGATTGCCAAAAAGTAAAAAAAAAAATTAAAAAAAAATAATTTCATAAAATTTTTATGTTCGTTTGGCTTCATTTTTCATGCAAATTGTCAATTAAATGGATAAAAAATTTTACCATTGAGTTTAGAATATGTTACCATTGCCAAAAAGTAAAAAAAAAAAAAAAAAACATCCAATAAGGTGGAAAATAATTTCCCATCAAAATCATAAGAAAATATTTTCCTACTTTTGTGCTTCAAAGAATTGTACATTAGAAATTGGTGGCAAGCATTTTCCAGGACAAATTTGGCTAATCAAACTGCCAAAAGTAGGAACTAGAAAAATATTTTCCTAGTTCTATGGCAAATGTGATGAATCAAACACGGCCTTAGTGTCAGAAGCTTTTCCATAAATTCAAACTAAGGGACCCTACGATTGGTGAAAATAAGTTTGCAAAATGCAAAATAAATGGGAGCCGAACAGACGCTAAGTATGCTCATCAATGTTCAATTACCATATGAACAAATCTTGACAAATAGTTTACTAAAAACTATATTAAGAGGGTGTTTGGTGGGAATTAAAATTAGATTTTTTGGTAAACTTGATAGAAGCTTTTGAAATGTATGATTGAAATATTGTGGTCATAAAATATATGGTTATTATTGATTGTTTGACTTCAATTTAGATTAAAATCAGATTTTAATCAGAAACAAACAGGTTCTAAGTAGGGAATCTTTCAACTTTTTCATCCTTTGAAATAACTATATTTTCCAAAATAATTTTACAAATTTAATCAAAATTAACGAGTAGAGAATAATTTTCAAAGTAATGTGATATTAGTATTTAAGATTCAACACTACTAAGTTCTAAGATAAAAACATTCACCATAATGTAAATGCTAACCTCAAATTGGAAGATAAATCCTCTATGATTTCAACTTTGATATCTCAATTGTTATAGAAGAAATGCACTAAAGAAAATTCCACTTCATCATCTCAAAAAATGTTAGAAAATATTGATTTTTTTTTAAAAAATAAAATCTATTATCCATTGTGTAATAACTAGATTTTATGGGTAGCTTCTCCAATAAGTCACACATCAAATTTTGGTAATTAAGCTTTTGTTTGATGGCCATTGTAGTGATTGTCCAAAATATTTTATTAAGTGAATATGTGGTTAAAAATGAGTAGGAGAATTAAAAAGTTTTATTTTAGTTAAAGAGAATTAAAAAATTGTGCAAGTTCGACTCAAAAAAAGACATGTTTTTGGTGTATTTTCATATTAGTGATACCTATGCAAAATCCCCATTAAATTATTAATTCTACTTTGTGAAATAAAATGTGCAAAATGTAGTAAGAATTTTTGTACTAAAAGATTTGAAAATTTAAACAGCCAAATTGCCAAATGTACTTCGAAAAGAAACTTAACACAAAATGTTATTTATTAATATTTATAAAATTATAGTTACTGATATTTCAGAATGCACTTGTTGCAAATCTTTCTCCCAATAATGGATTTGACACGAAAAAAAATTAAAAGACCAAAGACCAAAAGTTCAAATCAGAAACTAAATCAGTGGCCCAAGGATTAATTTTCCGGTTTTTTACATGACGCTGGATTGAATTTAAAGAGGTTCCCAGTTTTTCCAGCCAAATCAGAAACATACAAACAGGCTATCGCCAACCTCAGCATAAGTCAAGGAAAAAAGTAATGTAATTTCATGCAACAATATAGAATGAATTGCTGGATTCCAGTATGTTAAGGTAATGAACCAAGGTAACACAATAGAAACCAGAAAAGAAAAGCGAAAGTAGTCATCTAGAAAAATCTATGTATTTGTATGATCTTATTCTAATATGTACCAGCGTTGCAATTGCCAACGCATCTTGACTAGTTATACAATCTTGTGTGTCTATTCAACTAAAACGTTTCAAAACATTCTGACCCGAATGCGTATGTGTCCACAATCCTATTGCATCGATCACCTCTGCATCGAGTAAATAGAAAAACGCTTCAGTACGAAATGAAGATGCCATTATGCTTTTAAAAGGATGCAACTTTGCTTCATATTGGAGTGGTACAAGTTTAGGAGATAACGAAACGAAGAATGGAAAGACTGAAAATATATAAACAATACCCTACAGCGTTTTGAACTTGGTTGTGATTCAGAGCCACGTGGCTGACGTGGTCGTCTGGAAGAAGCACGTTGACTTTGGTTTCCATCAGCCTGTACATGTGCCAAAAATACTTAGACAGATCCTTAGGAGTTAGGAGGCATTTTCTATATCAAATTCCCAAATGCAAGCTTGCATATTTGAAAAGAGTTTGCTGATTGCATTTGATCATACTTTTCCCCCAAAAAAAAAGAGAGAAGGATAACAATTTTATCGTCCAGGCTGAACTGAAAAGGTATCTCAAATTCAATCTTTAGATTTGAAATATATTAGAAAAAAAAGCTGGCTGACCTGGGTTTCAGCAGAATTTGCTCGTTCGCTGGATAGTGAATTTGACTCGGCTCCAATGTTCTCAGAAATTATGGGCATTATTTGACGTAGCATATTAGAAAAAAATATACCTTCATCACTTCCTGTTGTTGCTGCTGCCTCCTGAGAACTACTATCATTCTGAGATTGGGATTCCCTAGATGAATTCAGATTAAGTCCTGCGGCATCTTGTTGATAAGAATTTCTGTTGGAAGGCAATGGAATACCTACCCCTTGACGATGTGAATTGGATGGCTCTGCTCGCTGCAGTGAACCTGATTGCCAGAACAAGAAAAGAAAGAGGTAGAAGCAAGTTAATAGAAAGGCAGTTAAATCTTTAGACCACATAAATGCAAGCAATCATCAAGTAACTTGCTAGTGATCTAGCCTTTTCTAGTGTCAACAAGAAGTAACAGTCTCTAGACAAACCAGAAGCAGGAGATCCTCCAGAAAATCCAGAGCCAAGTTGAACAGATCCAATAGGAATTGGAACAAACCTTGCTCTTGCTCTTGCTCTTGCTAGTGCTCGTGCTCGATTAGGTAGCCGCTGCATATGGTTCATAAATTAGAGAATGAACAAATCATACAAACGTGAAAACCCAACTTATTAATATTTCTTAAAATACCATCTGAACCATCATAGGATTGGAACCAGTTGAGGATAAGAAAACAGAGGGTCCTGCATTCACCGTTGCTTCAGTCTGAGAAACATGAACAACAGTTGCAGCAAGTTCAAGGACAATGTTCAGAGGAATTAAATTTTGAAAAGACTCTATAATGTACTGAAAATACGCATGGTACAGATGAGTATTAAATACAAAAACCGAAGCGTAAATTAACGTACTGGCGTTTGACCCATCTGCAAAGTCAATATTATGCGACCAAGCTCAAGCAGCAAAGCACCCAAGAATTGAAAAAGATATCCTGATCTTAGAGCATTAACTTGAATTCTGGACCGCTCTAATAAATCAGTCACACTGGCTTGACCTTCCAGTTGCCTGGCAATTTGCTGCAGGAGAAAAAACAGAATCATATTGCCACGTCCTCTCTAATCATGAGAAAAAATTCAAGTTTTATTTTCTTTAATCATCTTAGAAAACTTAAACCTTCAACCTCAATAGTATTACGAAGGAGATGGTTTCAAGAATATCCAGGGAAAATAAAAATTTCATAGTCACAAAAATATATTTGCAAATAAGCTCAGATGATTTATCGACTTATTTCTAAACGCTTTCAGGGCATTCTTCTACATTGAGAACTTTCCACCACAGAAAAAGCTTTTAAAGATGAATTTCCACAAATTTAAGTTGAGCATATAGCAAGAGTAACTAACTTTATGCGTTTACTTATTTCTGTCAGAAAGAGTTACATAATATGTGGACATACCGATAAGCTCTCAGTGCCTTGTTCAATGATAATTTGTCTTGTCGATAGCATCAACTCTGCCAAGGATTCTGGTGTTGGAAGCCTTCTCTGCTCACTAGAATGCATGTCAGCATTTAAATCGTGTCCACGATTCCCATGAGTCCCAGAATTTTGTGAATTTGCACCTTGCCTTCCACCTGAGCACATAAAATTAGACAACTTAAACCAAATAAAAGCTGGGGAAGGTGGCTAGTGGGTTTATTTATTTATTTAATTTTTTTTTTTTTTTGGGTGGAGGGTGGAGGGTGGGGGGTGGGGGTGGGAGGAGGTTAAAGTCATGTTTGAACTCCAGGAAACAAGGTTCCTGACCAGTGTGGAGCCTCAAGTTATCCAAAAACTGAGACAAAGTAGTCAATGAATCTGGAATTACCTGCAATAATTTTTTTCATACATAAATAAACCTAAGTTAGCAATGGATGGTGACAGTCTAAGAAGGCACATGTCAAGGGCAAGATAAAGATTTTTTCAGATTCTTTACGTAGAACACGAAAGGCATAAAAGAAGAGTGTTAAAATTAAGAACCAAAAACCCAAAGGTTACCGATGGCTCCTGAGATTCCAAGGGAACAGACGTTGAAGTAGCTTGGTCAGGCTGCTGATTGCTAGAATTTCTCAGACCAGTGAGTCCAGGCACAGTCAAGAGGCGTTCTGATGGAGGACGCTGTCCAAATAAACATCTTGAAATAATCAATTAACCCCTCTCGGAGAAAAATGGACTACTAAAGTTGTCCTATGCAAAAAGCAGTTATACAAAGATGACCACATTGGGAAAAAAACCAACATAGCAGTCTTCCAGTGTAGAATTGGATCCTCAAGGCAAAACTTCCATAAACTTACATTAGGATCAATCCCTACAATACCACGTCCAATCCTTTCTACTTCAAAAGAAATGCGTAAAACTGCACCAATCTAAAAGACGAAAAGAAGAAAAACATAAATATTTGTCCATTTTAGCCCTTATAATTTTGTGAATGTCATATTCTTACCGAACTGGGATCAGAAAAAGGTCCATATCTGTTATCAGGTATGGTGGAGGTTCTAGCTACCATACGGGTACTCAAATGATTATCAGGATTATGCCCAGTACTGGATGGGGGATCAGCTGCTACATAAAGGTTCTTGATAATCAGTGTAAACAGAAATAACTATCACCACTTTGCACTACCACATGATATAAAACCAATGAAACAAAGGTAAAGGTTTGTAGGGTCGTATATACTACCGCAACAGAACATCCAAATATGAACATTATAATAGCACTTTATAAGTATCAGAATCAGTTCAATCAAGGACAATGATATTGTAATACTTTCCCATAACTTAGTCAGTAGTTAAGCAAGCTTAGAGGCCAAACAACATATGGCACTCGTCTTCAATTACAAGTGAACTGAAAAAACTGATTCATAAGCTGAGGTGACTAAAAATCAGGTAGACGCTTTAAAACAATCATCCATCAATAAAAAAAAATTATCTATCTAATCAATCAGCACACGTAAAGTGCTATATTTTATGATTTCAAAGCCAAACAACAAAAATTAGATGAAAGAAATACCACTTATTTACTTTTTTTACCTACCATTTTAAGAGAAGGGAAGGAGGAAAAAATTCTCAAAAGGAAGAGTTAGCAATCTACAGTATGATTTGTCAAAGATAGCACATAAATCAACAAAGTTATTTTGCAAAGACAATTAGAAACTAAATGCAATGGTGCTTCCGTAATCATATTGTCATACTTCAACGAAAGGGATAAACAAATTTCAACGCAATAACTACCAAGGAAAAATAAACTCTTAAAAACCAAATTAATAGAGAAACCATTTGATTGATAGCATTCAGAATTGAATACAAAAGAGAAAATTGGTTGAATCCCTTTTTTGAGCACAAAACTTCATAATTATCTTAACAGTTACATCCCTGTACTAGTAATGTTCTTTATTTCTCACCTAGTAGAAACTAATCGAACTCCATTTATTACGAAACTACTTATTCTAGTGCAAGCGACATCCATATGAAATTCTCCAGAAGCTCAATAGGAAAGTCGGGTCTCCATTAGTTTGACGACTTGTGGTGGCGACTTAAATTCACAGTTTGATCTAACCGGCACGTAATTAGATGGTTTATTACCAACTAGATCCTTCAAGCTACGTGGAGCAACTTGAAATAAAGCAAGTTCTAATGCAAAACGATAATTTAGTGTATATGACATATATTAAAAGGAAAAACTTTCAGAGAATACCATAACCTCAGGTTCCTAGAGTTTTGCATCTAGTAAATATAAAATTCCAAATATTCAAATAGGACCTCGATGTCATAGTAGAGCAGAATATAATTTGTTTCTCAAGTTCAAGTTCTTTTTACTATCTACACGTAGGTGAAGCAAACTTACAACTTACAAGTAGGCTAAAAGTCAACAGACCTGGTTGGTTGAGTGAGCTGTCTGAGGATGGAACAACTGGTTGTCTTGTGACCAGGTGCAATGTGTGACCATCTTCCACATCTATAAGAAATTCAATTAAGGAACTCGAACATCAAATGTCGATCTTTTCACCTCTATCATGCTTCCTCTGAAAATGGCAGCATAGTAATTTTAACAACATAATAGAATATAACATGTTACTAGCACAACTGTTATGCTTTCAAATTGGAATGCATTTGAGTTTGTTTCCTATAGTGAAACACATGCGTGAAATTTCCCACTAACAGGGAGGGGGACTTGAAAATTAGTTGAATAGAACAACATTACAATTATCCATTCAGTTACTGTTTAGCATGTGAATCACATGGCCAGCCCTCACAACTTATATTCTTTAACAAAGTTTCCAAGCACAGAAGAAATTAAGATGACATAATTTAACAACTACTTATAGATCTCAAGTCCATCAACTGCCATAAAGACCAACAAATGCAGCTTGCATTCTGATGAACATGAACTGTGGGAAGCTTGTATGAGTAGTAATTTATATATTAGTAAGTGCCAATAGTCATTTAACTCTTCCTCGCATTTATGAATCATATAATTAAGCCCACACAGCAAATGGAACACTCTTTTCCCATATTTCAAGCACGACTTGGTTTTCAAGAGAGAGCTGCGAAAAAGATATCATTTATTCCTTCATATTTCAGCCATACTCTTCCAAGTATCTGGATTTCACATCTAGTCTCGATTAAGTAAAAATTATCAAATATCGCTCATGTTTGATACATCATTTTTGGGTAAAAAATCTCCACTAGCCATATTATCTAAAAGTTGAACATGTTAGATTTGGGCCTCATGAATTTACCAATATTTTTTTTTCCCAACATGACCTCCTCATGTGTAGGCTGAGTTCATTTTTTCTAACAAAGCCTGACATGTCTACATTTTTTTTATAAATGGGTGGTGGCGAGACTCAAGTTGGACTTTTGCCAATCTCTGATACTGATAGCATGCAGTGAAAGTTGATTCTACAATATTTGAGATTACATAAGTTTATGTACACAAGTAATAATCTATTCTTCGAACCTATATATTCAGTCTAGACATAATTCTAGGTTCAATGATAATTCCTCCCAAATTTGTCTAGCATAATTCTAGGATGAATGAAATCACGACAACCAAGGGCTCAATACATAAAAGGAAGGATATAAAATCCGTAATAAAAGGAAATTAACATGGCAAAATTTCGACAAACTTTAGATAAAAATGATACCTTATTTGTGTCTCTCAATAAAATCCCTATGTTGCTTCAATTGCATGAAAAATTTATACATCAATTTTGGATGAGAAAAAAAAAAAACATGATACCTATCTTATCATTAAAAAACTCAGTAGATTTCAAATGCATAAAAAATTCAGTGTCTATGCCTTCTAAACAACTGCATTCTATGTAGTAAAGTAAATGAAATTACAAGTCTCATTTTACTAACTAAGAAGGTTGATATTGATATAGGAATTCTACAAACAGACAAGCTTGAAGTATTTTTTAGAGTGTAGTTAAATAATCAACTCTACTGTAATGTAGTTTAAAACAATGGTAATGGCCTCACAACTCAACCTCAGAACAGTGTGATACTTGAGCATGTCAACCATAATATAGCCTTTGTTGGATTTTCTTTTTAGTTGCAAAATTATAAGTTCATATAAATGAGTGGTGAATAAGGGGGTCTTACAAATTGTGTGAATAAAATTAATGTTTGACTTTGAAAAGTAACTTTTTAGCAACTAAAAAGGAAACCCAAACAAAGGCATAGCACTTTTAAAAGTGAACATCACATTTGAAATGTCTTTTGATAACTTCCATAGATGCATAAATCAATCAAGGAACATTCCTTGGCTACTAGGAAAGGAGACTTCTTAAATACTTCCAAGTTCCATAGTTCTAAAAAATAAAGAAATGATCAGACGCCTACTTCCTGCATCTTCAAAGAACATTCAAAGTGGGAACCCAAAAGTTAGACCAAACTTCTCAAAGATATCAAAGCATTCCTAAGCCTAAGTTCATCATACTCCATGATAAGGGCATAAAGAGGCAAAGGATACAGTAAGCTGAGAGGAGCTGATCATCCTTCAAAATTTTTCCACGGCATATGAGGCGCTGTTGTTCTGACAAGACACCAGTTACAGAAGCAATCTGTTTCTTTAGCTCAGGAACAGGCACCTGCAGCCAATAAGAAAATAAAGAAACTGAGGAGAAGAAATTAAAACGAGCAGGTAACAACTATTGCCAGATTTTAAAATTTCAATCCACTGCCAATATGCTTTAATATCATTACTGCAATAAGTGCAGTTTTACTCTAAATGCACAGAGATGAATGTCGCCGGTGACAAGCCAACAACATCAGACAATCATTCAGACTGACAAATCAAAATTTCAGAATAGAAAGTCATGCGCACCCATTAGATGGAAAAATAATCTCCCTCTCTCACTGATGGCTTCTCCTTTATACCACTAAATCGCCCACTCTGCTGATAATTGTTTCTCAAACAAAGTAAAATCTTTAGTGCCCACCATCCTACCTCCGTTCTCAAATCTATCGCCATTGTTACTTTTACACATTCATCAACTCCGTCATACTCTCATGCTGCCAACCAAAGCACAATGGGCCATTTCCATTGGTAATAGGGGGTCCAAGTGAAAACTCACAAGGTCATAATATAAATTGATTTGCACTTCGACCCGTTGAGATTACATACTTACCAGACCACGGATAGAGAAGATGAAGTCCTAGAGTTAACTGCATACAGAGTTCTTAAGCTTTAAAGTTCACAGCAGATGTATATAAACCTATATGTACGCATATTGAATAGCACAAAGAGAAAGAAGACTGGGAAGAGAGGAGAGAAATGGTTACACGAAATATGCCTGAATATTTTTTATCATTATTAATGAGAGGCAACACAAAATCCTCCTAGTGAAGAGGGTAAAGAAATTTCATTATTGAGAAGTTCACAAATTGTAGGATATACAATTGATTTTGCATCACAGCAACCTCTGATTACAAGGGTGTCTCAACTAACAAACGTAGATTCCAATATGGAATCAAAAACAAAAGAATCCCATGAAAATTTGTTCAAATATGAAATAATCAAAGTCTAAATACTGTTATGCACAAGATTTCTGATAAAAACAGTGAAAAGGAACAGAGTCATACACATTTGTTCACTCTTAATGTGTAAGTTTGAGAATCCAATGTCTTGATCTTTATTTCAACAGTGGTTTCAGAACATTCAGCGGCATCATTTCCACATATCTTTATGTCCTTGCCACCATCACTTCCCATCTTCTTCAAGATTCAGCCGAACCCTGAAATTATTGGCAGTTAGAATCATGGAAAGAGTGAGGGCTTTGAATACCCCATTGGGAATAGGCATAAGTAAGCATGCTTATTTACCAAAATCATGCAACATTAAAGTAAAAGGAGAAACGAAAAGGATCAAGCAGTGGATGACTCCACATAGGAATATGATATTCAATATGTCATACTTCACTTACAACCCTGAGGTTTGACTAGATGCCCCTTACTCGGCATGGTTACAAAAATAGCGACTTTCCTGAAATTATCATTTCTACATCTGTTACCAGAACAAAGTGACTGCCAAAAAAATGACGAATTTATCTTCTCGATCCATTTCAAATTGCAAAGGCGAAAAGAGCAAAAAGATGAGGCCAGATAAAAGAAGATACTTTAGACCAAATAAATAAGGTGAAGCAACACCAGCTTTCTACAGTCCTGCTCCTTCCCCCTTCAACCTCAAAATCTGAAACTAAAAATGCACAGATGCCACCGCCATAACTACAACTGTCACTACATGCCAGCATCACAACCGGCTCCCTCCACCTTCAATCCATTCTTCACACCACGCAATAGATAAGAAACAACTACAGGACCTTAATATCCAAACTCCCTTATCATCCTGCAACACCCCACTTTCATTACTCTTTTACTATGGGCTTTTAAGAATGGTGATCAATAACTAGAAAAAATAAAGGAACCTGATAGCTAAAATGGCTACCTGTGGTCAAGAAGCTGCTGTTACAATGTGAAATCAACAATATTGATACCCAGAAACTTATAGCATGGCAATGCAAGTTTCTTCATTTCAGCTATACAATGAGCTTAATGTTTGTCAAAACTAAATAGCTCAGAAAATGGCAAATCAGGTTAGCAGATTACTTTTGTACTAGATTCAAAGGGTTTAGGTGGATACGATATGACTGGTCGTCATGAAAGGAGAGGAAGAAGTGGGGAAATATCTTGCCATGATAGGGATAAAGTTAATAAAGGGAATGAGGAGAGAAGGTCCACCTAAGTGGAGAGACGGATTGAGAACCTGAACCGGCTGTGAAAGCATATGCTATCTCGCATTTATTTTTCCTTTTTTCCTTTCTCATCCTCTTAATTTATTTTTCTAACATTTCAAAACAGCTTATGAGGTGAAGGAAGACGAATAAAAAATGTGCTTGATTTCAGTCCTGATTTGTAATTATATTCATACATGTGCACTTTTCAAGTATCCATGTTTCGCTTATCATATAAGCATGAGAACTTAGTCAATATCTGAACCTGCTGATACAATTGCTAGTTATGTGAGGTGAATCTCCTTTTATGTTCATTCCATTTTTTTTTAAAAAAAAAAAAAACCTCAGGTGTGCAAAGAATTAAAAAGTTGACTTTATAATCCAAGAGCTACATTACTTACACGTTTAATGCAATCATTACCAACAAAGTAACAAGCTCCATGTCTCAAGTAGAACAAGTGCTCGTCTACGAGAATAAAAGAAAAGCTTTGGAGAAACTCTTTCATCATACAGAACGTGTCAATCTCTAAAGCCACCAGATATATGTCGCCAGTAAAATATTTAGAATAATCTCAAAAGAAATGAGATATGGTAGGGAAATGAGAAATGCCGCAGCCAATCTTGGTGTATGTGCCAAGATTCCATACTATTGCATCCTTGTAGTCATATAAAGAATCAACCCTGATCGATATTGAAAGCAAAAGAAAACTGATGATGGCTAGACAAAGCTATACAACATAAAATCTTGAGTGGCCAAAATATTCTATTTTCTTGCCCCAACGAAACAAATGCGACAAAACTCCTTCATCTGCACTTTCCGTGGAAAAACTCAACTTCGATTTCAAGAAAACTCAGAACAGAACATAACAGAACAGAATGTTCAGGTCCTAGAAATCCAAAAAAGACCTACAAAACCAATCCCTCTTCTATCCCTTAAAACACATTACTCTCATTTAATGAAACATCCATACCAAAAATCACAAAGCCAAAAAAAAGAGAGAGGCAATAATAGATCATTCTTGATCACTGGTTAACTTAGAGAATTCTGAAACCCTAAACTTGAAACAAGAGATTAACTGGAAATCATTCTTTCTCAGACCCCATTTCTTTGATCATGAGAATAAACGATCGTATACAAAAAAAAACAAGAAAATTCCATGCAAACAAACATAATGTACTAGTACAAAAAAAGTGGATTTCAAGAAAACATTGCAAGAAACGAGTGAAAAAATATTTAAACCTATAATAGTTCGACCAAGAATATAGCCGTGAAGCAGTCAGCAGAGATGAAAATGGCAGAGAGAGAAAGGGGGCTCCGTACGCTGATGTGTCTTTTCTTTTATTTCTTTATTTGCAGTATCTCTGAGATTGGGGATTGAAGTAATGCTGTGCGAGATTTTGTGAATATGATCAAATGCGAAGTAATAAAGGGTTTTATGGACCTTGAATTTGATTGCTTTTTGCAAAATTTGAGTGAAAGAAATTTCTTATGTTTATTGGGTAATAAGATTTAGGGATAATTTATTATAGTATTTTTCATTAACGTTTCTAATTAGCGATTAAATTTACTAAATATTAATCAATCATTTATTCTATTGTTGACCGTTACAGAAATCGAAGTAATGAATGTCATCTATAATGGACATTCACATATAGAACATTCAAACATTAATTTTCATCATGTCATATAAGTTCCGTAGTTAGTAAAAAACGTTATTGAAGGTACAATAATTACTAAAAATTATTGTGAAAAATAATTTCTTATGTTTATTGGGTAATAAGATTTAGGGATAATTTATTATAGTATTTTTCATTAACGTTTCTAATTAGCGATTAAATTTACTAAATATTAATCAATCATTTATTCTATTGTTGACCGTTACAGAAATCGAAGTAATGAATGTCATCTATAATGGACATTCACATATAGAACATTCAAACATTAATTTTCATCATGTCATATAAGTTCCGTAGTTAGTAAAAAACGTTATTGAAGGTACAATAATTACTAAAAATTATTGTGAAAAATACATTGATTAATGAGATATTTGAGTTTTTATTTTTCGTAAATGTGAGGATTTGAATTTGTTTGGTCCATAAATTTTTAAAAAAAATTAGAAAAATTGTACTATTCCACAAATTATTAGTCAAATAACAATGTATTTTGAGAAAGAGGAATATAGAGTTTTGAGATAAGAACTAGAATCTCTTTTAAGTGTTACAATTAAATGAACGAAGGCTAAGTAAAGGGTCTCCGCATTGTGTTACTACGATACTACCATGTGGATTGGGAAAATCAATTCAACGCATTGAAGTTAAATTTAACCAAGAACGTACAATATGAAGAAATCACAACCGACTTGGCATAAATTATTTAGTCATATTTTAGATTGCAACCAACCAAAACTAGAAGAATATAGAAGAAACCAGATGCTAGACAATTGCCCACCACCTTGCTAGAAGAATCAAGAAGCATCAATCGACTTTCATCACTAATGTGCAATGGAAAAATCTGGAATTGTAGTCACCGACTTTGTCCACTATATATATGTGTTCAGCCTTTATATTTTGTGTATGAGCATGAGCGGAGAGATAGAGAAGGAGAGAGGCACACATATATGAGTGATGTGTGAGAGAGAAATTAAAGTAAGTTAGTGGAGTGAATTATTGAGAGAGATAAGCAAGGTGGTACCCAAATTAGTGGAGAGATTTTTGGTGCATTTGGTCATACAATAATTTGTACAAGTGTTGCTCCATATATATTGAGCTTCTAAAGTTCATGCACAAAGGAATATTGTAAAGATTTATTAAAGCTTTCTTGATTACATGGAGGTAAATCAATTCACGATGAGTGGCCTACTAGTAGGCGGAGTGAAAAAACTCAATAATAAAAATTATTTCACATAGCAAACTTGCATGGAGTCATATCTTCAAGGGCATGACCTATGAGAGGTAGTTGGCAAAATTGATATGAAGTCGTAGCTCTGAAAAAGTGAAGAATCAAAGTAGGCAAGACTATCTTTTCATAAAAACAACAATCGAGGAAGAATTGTTGGAGCACATAAGGGATAAAAACACACCGAAAGAAGTATGGGACACTCTGATTGTACTATTATTAAAGACAAATAATCTGAGGCTACATTTTTAGAAAAATGAGCTACTTTCGATCACTCAAGAAGAATTGATAGTAAGTTAATATTTTAACAAAGTGAAATCTCTTTGTCGTGAAATTTCTAAGTTAGACGCCACGAGAAAAATTTCGGAAGATAGAATGAGAAAAATAATTATGTAAGGATTAATACCTGAATTGAGAAGTTTCATTGTTGCGGTACAGGGTTGACCAAAGCAACCTTCATTAGTAAATCTTGAGAATTTGTTGATTGACCAAAAAGCGTTGATCAAGCAAATATTAGGGTCTCAATAAAGAAAGAAGAAGAAGAATCTTTATTTAGCTATAATAGAAGGGGTAAATTCTGTCAACAAAAATAATAAAAAAATTAAAAAAATGTAAATTTAAAGGATGGATTGAAGGAAGTTACTAGACAATAGGAGCCCAACAAAATTTTGATAAGAGAGGATAGCTATCTAAGGGATATCAATGAACTAATGGCTCGTGTTTTGTACATGAAAAACGAGACCATTATGCTATAGATTACCGATTTAAAAAGGAATTAGTAGAAGGCAATATCGCAATCTCCAACAAGCAAGAAAAATATGATAGTGAAAAATAACGGGATGTTGAGACATCCATAACAGTAATTAAATAGGTTCGAAAAAAGAAAATCAATTTAAATCTTAAGAATGAATCAGCACTAGTGGTGGTATTTCCTAAACAAATTTATGAATATGATTGAATTGATGACTCAGGAGAATATGATTGGATCAATGACGTAGGAGAGAACATTGCAATTCATGAAAAGTCTTCTTGGTGGACTTCGCATAGAAAGGAACTATCGGAATCAAAAGAAGTGATTGAAGAAGATATTTTTGGCAAACATTACAGAGGGTGGAGCTATTTGATTCAAAGAAAATGGATGACAAGTTGAAGGAAAAGGTGCAAGAGCAAATTAGTGAAGTAAGACAAGCTCGAGGAAATAAAAGATGCGATGGAGTCAATCAATGAACATGAGCATCCAAAGGTAACACAAAATCCTAAGGAGTCTAAAGATATACAAGTGTCAAGTGATAAAAAAGAGCTTATTAGAGTGACATAAAATTATTCACAAAATGACCCAGACCAAAAACGTTAACGTAGGATCGAAAAAGTCAACAAGATATTGATGTACGTACAAATTCACAATCACGAGGAAGTCAGACGGACATGAACAATCAAGTACGAAGCACGCTAAATTGCTAATCCAAAAATTGATATAGAGAAAAGCATGAAAAAGTCAGAGAGATTAAATAAAGGATCGAACGTTTCAAAACTTGTCGAGTTTGAGACAGAGTTGGGTTTGATTAAAAAGGAAAAGAGTTAACAATAAAAAATTGGCGTTGAAAGGGAGAATTGAAGAAATCACCACCGATTTGACGTAAAAATTATTTAGTCATATTTTGGATTGCAGCCAACCAAGACTAGAAAAAACCAGTTGCTTGAAAACCCACCGCCTTACTAGAGGAATCAAGGAGCATCAACCGACTTTCATCACTGACGTGCAACAGAAAACTGTTCATCTGTATCAATTCTGACAGCCATTTTTTGTACACATAGCAGAGTTCGATAAAGAAAAAGAGAGAGGCACACATATATATGAGTGGTGTGTGAGAGAGAAATTAATCAAGTGAGTTGGTGGAGTGAATTAGTGAGAGAAATAAGCAAGGTGCTATCCAAATTAGTTGAGAGATTTTTGGTGTGTTTTTTCATAAAATAATTTGTACAGGTGTTGTTCCATAATAAAATAAATTTTTGGGTTTCAAATTATACACAATAGTACTATACACATTATGGGAAAATCCAAATATTAGACAAGCGATTTCATGCTATTTTCCTTGAAATTTTACTTCTCCCCTAATTTCGAAGATCTTCAAGCAATTGCCTTCCACGATATGATTGATTTTATTCGAAAGATACCATTGTCACAGTGGAAGTACAGAAGGCAACTCGTGATTGCAAAATGTACTCAAAACAAAAGTACCTGATTTCTAGAGCAGAAATATTTGCATAATTTGGAGGAAGAATGCCTGTGGAATTGAATGTGTAAGAAAACGACACTTGGATCCAAAAACCTTATAAAATAAAAGACACAATAATTGAACAACAAATTGCAACTTTATCTTTTCTTTTTCATCATTTTTTTGTCTTTCAATAACAGACAATTTTTTCTATCCGTACCTTTTTTTGCCTTTCAACATGACATGGGTGACGAATGGGGTGTGCCATGAATATGGGGACAAAGGTTAACGGATATGTTGCAGTCCGGGTTTCTCAGGGAGATATATGTTAAGTTCAAGACATGTTGATTTTAAAAGATAAGTGTCAACCATGTAATGGTTATGGTTGAGTTATCAAACATTCACAAGGCACTCAAATGTGGTGACTTGAAGTCGGTAGAGGCTATGACCTCTTTCGTTTCCTATCTATCAAAAAAATGCAACAAGAACCTAACTTAATGTGAACCCGTGCAAATATTTAGCAGTGGTGGAGTCATGTTTGGACTGGAGGCTAGGGGTGATAATGGACTTAGTCGTACTGAGTTGGTACTTAGACATATGACCTTGGCTCAGTTCTGTGGACGAGCCAATCTCTACTTGTGTCCACCAATGGTGCTCGGTTCGATCCTTTGGCTTGTGGGCCTCATGGATCAAGTCGAGCCGTTCTGTCCACGAGTCTATGATCCAACTCATTTTTTTTAAAAAAAATATTAAATTAATTTGAAACTCTCATGTTTTAAAGTTTGGAACGGACTAATTTTAACGTAATATTATGTGTATGATTTTTTTTTTTAAGGTCAGAAAAATTAAAGAAAATTAACATAAATAATACTTATAAATTATTAGGCTCTTGTTTGATACAATCATTCTCATTCTTTTTTTCTTATATTCATTTTCAACCATACATTCTCACAATAAAATTTTATTCACATAACCCAATTTTTTATAACCACATATCTATAATAATCTATTAAATATCGCATCAAGTGAGAATCATTTTTTGGACGATTGTAGCCTTACTACAATTTAATTATTTTAATAATACCTTACTTTTCATTTTTAATATGCATTTAACATTCAATTATGCATTTTACTATTTATGTGTACGTATAATAATTAACATTTATTTTAATAGACTTATATTTATCTCATATTTAGATCAAAATGGTACAAATTAATTATATATCATATGTTTTGGGGGCGATTCAATTACTTTAGGAGTAAATAAATTATTCAAGTTCATGTACATTTATTTATTTTAAAGATTATTCATTTAATCTTTGATTTGATTCTATTCTCCAAGTTCATGTACATACTCTTTTGTATAAATTCTTTTTTAAAATTCATGTGTACATGAATTATTATTTTTCTATTTCTATATTCATTAATTCAAATCAATTAAATTCCATATTTATGAATGATTTGATTGATCTCATGAGTGTTAGATGTAAATGAATTAATCTCTCAAATAAATTATTTTCACAAATTGGTTTAATTTGAATCATCAAATATTTTGTTATCCCGCATCATGGAATCAAAGGCTTACCGGTGTATGAAAATAAACAATCCATTAAAATGACGGTAGTTCGACAAGGATTTGGTCAAATTTTATTTCAACAATGCTGAAAATTTTGATATTTTAAGACCCATCATATTTGACAAGGAGATAGTACGTCTACTATGATGATATTTATTTTGTAATTATATTATCATAAAATGTCCTTAATCTTAATCTTAAACTTAATATCCAATTATTATTTTTTTTTTTTTTTCTCTCTTCATCATCCTCAAATTTGAGGTAAAATAATTCATAATTTTTTTTGCACGTGAATGTATGCAAACACTAAATCTCAATTAAATGCCCAAACATAAACAAGTTTGTTTAATATTTTTTATATTCACACATCTTCGAATATTAATTTTACAATACTTATAAAATATTTCAGACTAACATACTATGCACGTTCACCAATGACCAGTTCTCTCAAAATTTACCATTCAAAAACTCATTCTTTTCAAAATATTCTGTAAAACAGGGACTAAATTATTTTGAAACTCTCATTTTTTTTTCAAGTGTGAGGTTGACTAATTTTAACGTAATATTATGTGTATAATATTTTGTTTAAAAGTCAGAAAAATTGAAGAAAATTGAAATAAATAATACTTACAAATTACGAAATCATATCTTGAAAATCTTCAGCTATTAATCGATCCACTTTATCTTTGATACGAACATTTTTTAGTCTTTCTAGTCCTTTAAATACATTAAACTCCTTGCACAAAATGCAATACATAAAATATATTTTTGCGAAATTCGAAGAGTCACATATATGACATCTTTGACCCAATTCTACCAATTAGTCATCAATGTTAATGTAATTCCAATGTCACTTGTCAGGAAACACTCTTGTTACGAACACTATAACTTGATATATCCTTGCCAAAAACAACCTAAACATTGCCAATCGGCACCTTTCAGCACCACGATCGGAACCAAGCTCTCAAACACTACCATCATCTTCAAATCCCACCAACACTGCCGTCAACATTAAGATAATATATGGGCTAGTTGTAAGGTAGCACACCTGTTATCACTACCATAACTCGACATATACTAGCAAAAAACAACCATCACTTTTATTTCGCCACACCTTTAAAACTGTTTGGTAAGATGCCAAACCATCCCAAATGTTTTAAACAATTCTTCTATGTGCACATCCAGGGGTGGACACCTCGGATGACACTCCCCACAGATGGGGCACCCAGATGTACACATGACATTATTCATGTTTAAATATGCAAATTATACCGAACCCAAACCATAATTTGCACTTACGATTTAGTTTCAAACTGCAGTTTGAACATTCTCGAAGCAAATGCGCTTGTAACTCTAAAAGTTTGAACATTCTCGAAGCAAATGCTCTTATAACTCTAAAATTTCTTTAATTTGCATAATTTTTAAGCTTACATAATTATCTTAAGTTTGAAACACATTGATTACTGATGATGTTACCATTAAATGAGAAAGTTCAAAGGCAAAAATATTTATGAGTGTCAAATCACGGTTTCTAAAAAATTTAGGCTTTGTGATAATGGAATGTTCGGTTGTTTAGGTTTGCAATTAAAAATTCAGAAATCAAAATGATTGGTTTGGTTATTCAAATTGAAGCGTGCATTCTACAATGAACTGTGTAACTAGTCATTTATTCAGCATAAAATTCATCTTTAGTTAACTATAATTCTTAAAATCAAGTAGGTAAAAATTTAATTGTTTGTGGTCTTACACTTCCAGATGTCAGAACGGTTTAGAGGGTGTTTGATGGAAATTAAAATCAGATTTTTAGTAGATTGTGATAGAAGTTTTTGAAATGTGTGATTAAAAAGTTGTGAAACCCAAGAAAGATGTGTTTGATATTGATTGTTTGACTTTGACTTAAATGAATGATTGTTTGACTTTGACTTAAATTAAAATCAAATTTTAATCCGAAATAAATAAATCCTTAGTTTAAGTATTTTTAAATTTCAAAATCTAAATCAAACATTTTAGAACAACTTGGTTCAGGTCACAATCGTAATATTGACGAGTCCTCGTAAATCTAAACCAATGACCATAGAGGCTGATTTGGTGCGGATTGAGGATTTTTGCACACGCACTAATGAAAAGTATATTTTAAACAATAGGAAAAGAAAACATATTTTAAAATTAAAATTAATTTTTTAATCTAAGGCAATAATTAATTTAATCATATATTTAATAGGAATCACAATTTTTTAATCGCACATTTTATCACTTTTATCAAAATCTACTAAACATCTTATTCTAATTCTCACCGACTAGAGACATAATAATAATACTATTTTAATATAGAGTGAAAGAATAAAATAAAGAAAAATGTATATATTATTTACTTTTAGTTGATAGATGAAATCTATTACAAAAAGGTTTATTAGCACAAAATGTCGATACGTTTGATCTTTAGATGATATTTGGTGGCTATTAAAAAAAAATAATAGTAGATTATGATAGAAATTTTTGAAATGTGATTGAAAGGTTGTGAGATCTATGAAAAATGTGGACAATAATGATTGTTTGATTTTGACTAAAATCATATTTTAATTCAAACCAAACAGACTTTTAGTGTACTTTTCCTTATATTTTAAAATTTTGTATTTTCACCTCTATTTTTACATTATTTCATTACAGAAAACATGATTTCTCAATAAAAATTTATAAAATGACAAATATACACTCTTATTTAAATAAAAAATAAAATAAAAAAATAAAAAATAGGCCCAAAATTTTCAAAATATTACAAATGAGTCCCAAAAAAAAAAAAAAAAAAAACTTCATCTTCATCTTCAACTCGTTATTTTGGTGAGATGAAGGCCGAAGTCTCCAAAATAACGAGTTGAAGACGAAGTTAATTTTTTTTTTTTTTCAATTTTGAATTTTAATTATTTGTTTGGGCTCATTTGTAATTTTTTTTGAAAAATTTGGGCCTATTCTTTATTTTATTTATTTAAATAAAATGATATATTTGTCATTTTAAAAATTTTATATTGAGAAAATGGATGAAAATCGAAGAAAATTATATTTTTCGTAATGAAACGTGAAAATAAGAATAAAATGTAAAAAATTGTAAGATATAGATGTTTTGTACACTCAAAATCAAAAGTAGAGACATTTTTGGACTAATAAGTCATTACAAAAGGCATACCTCGTGAGATTACAAGTGTGCCTCGTAAGAATAAAAAAGAAACCACAATAAAGAAATAATTTAAAGAAATAGCATTGTCAAAAAGACAGAAGAAAAAAAAAGGTGTCTATGGGCCGTTTTGATTCAAAAAGTCAAAAAAGTGCTGATAATTTTAGCGCATGTTTTAAGGAGAAAGATCCGTTAAAAGTTGAATGAGCTGGATGATTTGTTCCCTCCATTTTTCTTCCAATGGATGCCAAATTACACAATTATCTTCCTTTTCAAATATGATTAATTTCAAAAACGATAACTGAAATTACGTAAAAAAATTTAAAACGATCATTGAAGTTTAAAAATTGCACAAACGATCATTAAAATTTCAAGTGATTTCACAAATGGTCACTGGAGGACCAAACTCATTTTCAGCTCAACCAACCACATTTGGACCACCATAACTCCAATTTCGGGCCACATTATCCATCGACCAACATACCTTCTTGAAACCCTCAATGCTCTCTTCGCAACCCAACCAACCACTAGCCGTAAACCTGTCGAAATTGGCCGAAAAATCGAGCAAAAGTGGGCTGCTTGAGCTGAAAATCCCGGAAAATCAGTCCAATCAGCCACTTTTGGACTACCACCAACATCCGGCCACCTTGGGCACCGCCCAATGTACTATTTTGAAGCCCTCAATGCCCTCTTCGCAACCCATCCAACCAATGACTGTAACCCCGTCGAAATTGGCCGAAAAATCGAGCCAAAGTGGGCTGCTTGAGGTGAAAATTTCAGAAAATCAGTCCAAGTAGCCACTTTTGGACCACCATAACTTCAACATCCGGCCACCTTGGCCACCGCCCAACATACAATTCGCTTCAAATTTGGCCGAAAAATCGCTCCAAAATCGCTGTGCGCGTGTAGCCAACTTTGGAGCGATTTTTCGGCCAATTTAGACGGGGTTACGGCCAGTGGTTGAGTGAGTTGCGAAAAGGACATTGAGGGCTTCAAGATGGTACGTTGGACGGTGCCCAAGGTGGCTGGATGTTAGAGTTATGGTAGTCCAAAGGTGGCTGTTTGGACTGATTTTTTGGAATTTTCAGCCCAAGCAGCCCACTTTGGCTAGATTTTTGGCTAATTCTGAAGGGGTTACGACCAGTGGTTGGGTGGGTTGCGAAGAAGGTATTGAGGACTTCAAGAAGGTATTGAAGTTATGGTGGTCCAAAAGTGACTGGTTGGGTTGAAAATGGTTTGGTCCTCCAGTGACCATTTGTGATACCACTTGAAACTTCAGTGATCGTTTGTGCAACTTTTGAATTTCAGTGACCGTTTTGTGTTTTTTTACGTAACTTCAATGACCGTTTATGAAATTAACCCTTTTCAAATATTATCCTCTTCCTTTGTTGTTTGTGCTCCTTTCGGCTTCTCAAATTTTATGTCAAATGGACACTAAATTCTTGTTTGACAATCATTATTTGAGAAAACTAAAATTTTGAATAATAACTTTTAGAAGAATATGTGATTAAAAAGTAAGAAATTTTTTGAATTTACATGCATATTATTTTATCATGTGAACATATTGTTAAAATGAGTATGTAGAAAAAAGGATTTCAAATAATGGTCAAATAGGGGATAATTAATTTAGTCATATTTAATTCACGTTTGGCTCATATTAAAATTAAAATTTATTTCTTTTTTTATCAATCACAAATTTTTCAATAAAATAATATTATATATAATTCCATTTTTTTCCTTTTTAACCACAACTTCTTGAAAAAATTACAATTGGGCTCGCTATTATTTTTCTTTAATAGCAACCAAAAAATTACTCCTCCTGGGATAGTGAAGGGCATTCTTGGAATGACAGGATTGTGCCCCGACAGAACCAGTTTTGCTTACTGTAATCAGCATTCAGCAACCCCATCATTGCCCTCTGCTTTCCTCCACATACAAGTGTGTGTTTGTGTGTGAAAACTGCTGCTATAGTTTTTGGAGAAACCCTTTTTTCTTTGTGTGAAAACTGCTGCTATAGAACAAGCATTTTACTACTCAAACAATGTTATCTTTGAGGTCACTGTTATTTTCTGTTCTTCTTGTTTCTTCCACTCCTTTTTCATTTTCAATTGCACAATCACATTTTCTCACTCTTCAATCAATTCATACTTCAGGTACATAAACATTTTTACCATTTTTCATGGTTTTTGCTTATTTTTCCTTTCTTATGATTTTATTAGCAATTTTTTGCTCATTTTCTTGGAAAATCTTGCAGGGACTAATGGGGTTGTTTTTTCTTGGGGAAAAAAAGAAAGGTTTCTTGATGAGGATTCCATTGAGTTAGAATTGAATTCAACTCTAGTGTTGGCGGCAGAAAGGACCTATAGAAAAGACCCTCTTAATGATTTCAAGAAATACACAGGAGGCTGGAACCTTGCTAACCACCATTACTGGGCTGTAAGTCTTCAAAGTTTTCAACTTTTCTGTTGACAGTTAAATTTGTGTGACCATTTGTTTGTGTGATAGACCGTTTGATGTAAGATTACTTTTAAATTACTTAGGCCAACTCCAATGCTAACACCAAAACACCAAATTTCACCAAATTTGGGTGCAAATGCCAAAGTCAAATTTGCACTTTTTTTCATTTACCAAAGTAATTGATGGAGGATATTTATGTAATTTGTGTTATATATTTTTTAATAAAATAATAATAATAATAATTATTATTATTATTATTTACATTTAAAATAAATTTTAAATGTAAAAATTAAAATTAATGAATTAATTAAAATAAGAATACAATCTTTTTTTTTAAAATATAACAAATAAAATTATTTAAAGTTAACACGAAATACATATCAATGTTTGGAGAGATCTCATTTTTTCGCAAACCTCGCTTAAGGTATTGCTCCGCCGGTGCAATACGTTATTCAAGGAAAACAATATAACATGGGTTATTATCTAGTTGATAGTATATACCTAAAATGGTCTACCTTGTGCAAACAATTCATGAGCTAGGAAGTTCAAACAAAATTATTTGCAGTGAAACAAGAAGCTTAGTGGAAAAGATGTTGAACATGCATTTGACGTTCTACAATCGAAATTTGCAATAATGAAGGACCGACAAGGTTTTGGGAAAAACATGTATTACATGATATCATGACTGCAATTGAAATTCAAAATGCATTGCACTACTTTTTAATGGCATGATTTTATATTTTTCATTTTTGTACTGTTTTACTAAATGTACTATGTTTTTTTTATATTTATTAATGAATTTAATCTTTTCCTTAATTTAAAATAATAATTTATTCAGTAATTTATGGATTTGTAAAATAAATAAATAAATAAATAAAAAATATTTCAAATTAATAAATTATTAAGAATAAAAAAAGAGAAGAAAATTATTAAACACTGTTTATTTGTTGTAAGTTTTAGTGTAATGGTTGAAGATGAATTTTAGTTTGATGCAAAGTTCGGTACAAAATGGTGCAAGTTTTGGTATAGCATTGGGGATGACCTTAGTAGCTCCAAAATGCTTGGATAACTTACCTTTTTCTTAATTTTAAGCAAAAAAATGACTTTTTTCAAAAGTAATCCTTACTTATTTCAAGTTAAGCTAAATATATATATATTTTTTATACTTTATTTTAAAACTCTCATTTTTACTTTATGTGAGAATGATTGAGTCTATGAGGACCAAAAAGGGAAACTTTCAAGCTCACGAAATGAATTCACCAGATGAATTATTGGCGAGCTACGAAGATAGTATACATATGAGCTTGTGTAGAAAACTGTCCAATCCCCTTGTGTGTGTAAGGAGAGCCTAATATATAGATGAACTTGAGGCGGTCAAACAAGACACATGTTGCTCATATGGAGGGCTATGTGGCGATCATCTTAAGAATTTGGTGGTAAGCGTTCAATGAAAACAATATGACACTTCATGCGGTAATTGTTTTGAGGTTGGGTTATTACAATGAATTTAACTTTATCCGGAATTTGTTTTGACTAAGGAAATGTAGAGATAGGGTATTCTTGGGTCCCCCCCTTAGCTGAGTATGGATCAACCATGTGGAGCCATGCTCTCAAAATCTTCCACTGGCGATGCTTTAAAAAGCACGATAATTGTCAAGTAGTGTTCAACCCCTCTGCTAGGATTTGGGGGTCCATCTTAAAAGGTCAACCTTATTAAGAGGAGTAGCCCCAAATCCTTTATATATTGATCTATATTTTTATCCACAGTCAATGTGGAATTCTAACACGTCCCCTCACGCACAGCGTGGACCATGCCAAACAACTGTGAATAAGTTGATATTGAAGGCACCCAACATTGCAAAACTGGGTTTGCTCTAATATCATATTGGAAATCAGGAAAAGGATAGAAACGAAATTGAAGTCTGCCATGGAGATGCAAACTGAAGTGAACAGAAAAAGATGGAAACCTGCTGAACTACAGGGGAGAAAATATTTCATTCAACTCAAATTGCAATACATAAGAGATCTCTATTTATTGAGAAAAGTACTAAAAATTTAACAAACTAATCTACCATAGAGATGAGCTGGAAGGGAATCTGAAGTGTTGCCGGAACACGTGAAGCTGGATGGAGTTATTGACCTGTTGCTGCATGTGCTGGTGCATGCTGGAAGTGTTAAGTTGGATGGGGATGGTATATTCCAACGCACCCTCTCAAGATGGAACATCTTGAATTGCAGAGAGAAAAGTAGAGATGCAAGAGAGAAAAGTAGAGATGCAAGAGAAGCCTGGGGTCGAAAACAATGTCCAGCACAGAAGCAATCCAAAGAAAAGAAAAAACAACATAATTCAACCGGAATGAAAGAGCATCCATGGCTCTGAAACCGGGCATTTGCTGAAGACAAACATCATCAACATTGATGAGGAAAAGAAAAACTGGAAATGCTTAAACAAACTCTACCAAGGACTGAAGGTAGAACCGCTAGGGAAATCTCCATGCCTCGTGTTAGCATTTTAACAAACACATGGTGGCTGGAATGCAAATCCGTTGCAGATACGTTGACTCATTGATGAGAGGCTCGGCGGCTGCCTCACATTCTGAGATTGTGAAGGATATGGAAACACCACAGAGTTGCAGACGGAAGGAGCATTTTGCTCTAATACCATGTTAGGATTTAGGGGTCCATCTTAAAAGGTCAACCTTATTAAGAAAAGTAGTCCCAAATCCTTTATATATTGATCTATATTTTTATCTATAGCCAATGAAGGATTCTAATACCCTTCACTATATGCAGTGTCTTCAACTCATAGCTTTGCTTGACCCACTTCTCATGTGACCATGATTTTTTAAGGTATGGCCACGACTGAGGTCCAAGCCTATGAAACTCGGACTTGACTTCATCCTCCCGTGCTTTGTGGTAAATAGATGGTTTAGTTTGTGGATTTCTTTTGACTATAAAAGTGGAAATATATCGTTAGTCCCCTACTGATTATCGAGGTATCCCGACAATGAGAAGCTATGAAGTCAATTGAAAGTTCGCTAGATGGTATTTAATGTCTGAGAAAGAACACATCAGTTGGTTAAGTTTGTATTAACTCGATGATCAATGCACAACTCACCTTGATTGTGACTGTGCCTATGACCATTGAGGAAGGAGATGCTCGACCACCATTTGGTCCTACTATGTTTAACCATTGCCATGTCTCAATCTCCACATGGTCGAGCAATGCTCGACTGTGGGTGAACTGAAAAGGCTTTATCTCTACTTGAATGATCTATGCTCGATTCCCTCAATCAAAACAAATCATAGCTAAAGTCAAACTCCTTGTAAGCTCACCACATAAAGTGTCATGTTTTCATTGAATCCCTCGCTGCCATATATTGAAGGTATCGCCACGTGGCCCTCCCGATGAGTGATATATGTTTATTTTTAACATACCTCAAATTCATCTATGAATAAGGGTCTCTTGTACATAACAATGTATATTTCTAACTTCTCTTAAAGAGAGCAATAAGGATGTACTGTAGATGCAACAGTAACGGTGCATTGTACTGTGGAAATCTTATGTGATGCAAGCATGAATATATTTTTTAATTGTATGTGAGAGAGAATATTTTAAAAAGGCAAGTAAAGTATTGTACCTTTAATAAAAAAAAAAACAAGGAAAGTGATTTTCTCATGGTTTCTCCTGGAAATTTTTATGTATGTATCTTTAGTATATTATTTTTTGCCTTATCACGAATTGTATATTTATTATATATTAGATATATTTATTAGCGTAAAGATTTTAATTTTTTTAAAATCATCTTAATTTAGTTTTTGGTGTTGTTATAATTGAAGATTTAGGAAATATTTGAAGTGAAAGATTTTTTATGGTGGTTTGAAAAAAATTGAACAGCAAATAATAAATTTAATATGTAATTTACATCAATAAAAAAAGATTATTGCAAATTTGGTTACCGGTTAACTCATATACGATATTTGGTTATTGGATATTTGGTTATTGGTTAGCAAATATACGGTATTTGGAACTGGAAGTTATAAATTAACAACTGTGAAATAATTATTTATTTAAGGGGTTGATTACTAACTAATAATCACACGTAGACAAAAGAGCAAATTATAAGGCATGTAACTTACAGAAATATATTTGTAAAACTTAGCTTTGAGAAATTTAAAATGGTTAATTAGTGAGTTAAATTGAATACAATTGGATTCTTATAAATAAGTAATTTTCATAAGTTATTATATGCTAATAAAATCATTAGTTTTGTCGATCTTACCGGATTTAAATCACACTTACCGTATTTGATATGCTTACCGGAATCATTCTTACCGAATTTTGATTGAAGCTTACCGGGTTCAATGAATGTTTACTGGATTTAATGAGCCTACTGTATTTCAAATTACCGGTTTCAGAACTTACCGTATTTCAGCTTAGGAAAAACGAATATTCCTTCACTTACCGGTATTTGATTTAAGCTAATCGGTAAGTTACCTTTTATTTTTTCCACATTTCCGTGTCACGGAGACAACATCGCCGTGACACGCCACAGAGAAATTCAATTGCACGTGTATTAATGCTAATATTTTGATGATTTTCTTCAACTTTTTGACTTTTAATTTTTAATGGGGTTGCACGTGTATTGATGCTAATATTTTAATGATTTTCTTCAACTTTTAGACTTTTAATTTTAATGGATTTGTTCCTTTTATCTGACTATATTCGTATCCTTGTATTTTTCCCTGTATGATGCCCTATGATGATATGGGGAGAAGGGCTATTCAAATTAATTATTGAATTGAATGTGATTTTTTTTTTTGGTTTCTTGATTCTTATATGGTAATATTTTTATTCATTTTCATGTTATGCAATTTACATATAGTCTATTCTTGAATTTAAGAATTGTGAAGCAATATTTGTATTGGATTTAGGATTTGAGTTTTACAAGTAGTTTTGAGCAAGCTTGTGCTATATTGAATTTTTTGAAATTAAGCTATGAATGTAATGTTGATGTTAATTTTTTTTTTTTTAAAAAATTGAGATATTGATGCAATGGGAGAGTCAAAAAATATTCAGAGTTTCATATTTATAGAGTTAAACATATGAACCACCAAATAAAATTTAAAAACATGGAAAGAAAATAATCAATGTTATATAATCTGTTGGAATGTATAATGCAGATTATATAATTACCGGATGTTGAGGTAAGTGAATACCGCATATACGGTTGAGCTACTAGAATACGGTAAGTGGATACCGTATATTGAAATACGCTAAGTAAATACCGGATATTGAACTCCTTGCTTCTGCCATTGGAAATACCGGATATAGTGATACCGGTTTCTACCATTGCACATGGTTAGTTGCACCACAATATTCTTTCTGTTGTAATTTTGTTAGGATCATTTAGTTTACTCTTTTACCCCTTCTTTCTTTGTATATATATGCACTTGTATTGATGATAATTAATAAGATGAATTCACCAATTCTATTGTAATCACTCGTTTTCATCATCTTCTTCAGCTGAGTTATTTTCCTTAGTTATAATTTCAATTCAGCTGCAAATTCTTACATAATCAAAATGAGGTTAAAATGAAGCCTCACATTGACTTTTTATTTATTTCTTCCACATTTTGTAACTCTCTGTAAGTGGTAGAAGAGTTACAAAAATTACAACATTGATTTCACAAGTACATTTATTGATATCGAGAAAATAATAAATAATCGTATTTTTTTTGGTACAATCTAAGTAGGGCATCATACCATTATATACTTTTTTTCATCTAATCTTCTCTTATAAAAAATTCGATTGCCTTTTTTTGATAAGAGGTTAGATCAAAATGGGAAAAAAAAATAAAAAAGAGAAAAAAAATTCAGCTGAGCCTGCACAAAGCATAGGCAAAACTGTAAAATATGAAAAGATTTTAATTTATAATTTTAATTGTATAAATTGTTTACAATCAATTTCATGTTTTTGTGACTTATCGGATATTTAAATCAAAATACCGTATTTCAGTCACTTTGATGAAATACGATAAGTGTCAAAGAAAATCGGTAAGCTACTTAAGTTAAAATCCGGTAAGTGCAAGGAATATTCGGTAAGCATCACAAAATACGGTAATTTTTGTCCAAAATCGGTAAGTTTAATTAATTGCATTTAGATGGACATTCCGTCACCGTGACACGGAGATCGTTTTCTGTGTCACAGAGACAGCCATCTCCGTGACACGACTTTTTTTTTGGGGACAACCCCCACGAGGGGTGCTGCCCCTCGACCTCGTGATCTCTACTCTACTTGTTTTTCTCAATTCTACCTGTTGCGTTTAAATATATAATTTATTCTATAGATATATCCACAATTATTGACTTTATACCCTATCAGGCAAATTATAATTCTAGATGACAAACATAAACGAAATCCAACCATTGCCACAATGATTGTGATAAAAACATGACTTTCAATTTGTAGACACCTAACTAAGTTAATAAGAAATTTGGATAATTTCATTAAATGGAGACTAATTTTACAACTACAATCAGGATTGGACGAAATTCTCGAACCGAGCATGTCAGTTCAATTCTTCTTACCTTAAATAGTCGAATGAGCATCAAAATCGAAAATCGATGAATTTGGTTCGATTTCTATTCATAGACCAAAAATCAAAGAATCGAATAAAAATCGAATATATTCAATTTTTTTATATTAAATAAGTCATATTATTTAAAATTTTAAAAATAATTTTCCTAACTAATTACTTCAGCTCAAGCCCAACTTTGTAACAGAGCTGCTCTGTTGCTCACGGTGGGTAAGTTTTATGTTGCCCACTCCCACTTAGATATTGTCAAGTGCCGACTTTTTAAACCTTACCCCACTAGTTGGACACTTTCGGACACTTGGCACACTCATTGGTGGTGGGCATACCTTATGTTGCCCACAGTGGGCAACATAGCAAAATCGAACTTTGTAATTCAAATTCAAAAAATAAAAGTGAATTAAGTTTTTTTCAAATTTCGATCATTGTATTGTCACACTAATGCAGTTACAAAAACTACAAAATTCGTACAACGCACGTGACAGCGACTAGTAACATATAAAAAAGACCGATAAAGTAAAACATCCAAGTGATTTTAACTTTCTCATGGTACTAAGATCGAAATATTATATTATTAGGATACCAAATTAAAGCATGATAAAACAAATGTCAGCTTTTATTTCATTACAGGTCCAAATATTATTAATATTATTTTTTTTTTCCATTTATTAATTAGGGTTATAGAGCCACAGGATGTAATAGTTCGAGCTTTATTCTATATCATAACATTGCATTCCTATTAGATAGGGTTCTTAATAAACATGTCCTTTTCTAGCATTAATTAGGTGAAAATATTATCAAGGATCATATTAAAATCACTTCTTTTTACAAACATATACACTATTGATATACGAATCCATTAAGATACAATTCTTTTCTTACAGTAAAAACATGGAAGCCAATGGTACAAATCAGATTTCTATATTATCAATTCGATAATTTACTGATGAGATTCATAATCATATATAAAGAACCTGTAACTATTACATGCATGATGCACATCCTTATCTAGAGTTCAGAATCTCTATGTTGAAAGAGAAGATGGGAGCATTACTTTTAGTATTTGAAGCCTATGACCCTCTCAGCATAATTTCATTATAAAAACTGAAGACTGACGATTACATGTTTAATATAGAATGCTCACACGGGAGTTTAATTCCTAAGGGATCTTTCCTTTAACTGACTACATATGTAAGTTTTTGTACAATTGGCACAGACACGTTCCTAGAGATAGAGAACCAGGCTTTATCTATCCTGCAGTCAGTATAATATTTATTGATGTGTTGATATTCAGGTTTGTGAAGATATGTTAATCACTATCCATGTTTTTAAGCATTCGGAAAATTACTGAGTCTTGAGGAATTGACTAATTCTTAATCTAGTGATCTCTAGTTTTTAGCTAATAAACCGCATGCCCATTCCTTTTCAGAGCTGGCCATTAATCTCATACAACATCTATTTCATTGTAATTCATGTTTTCATGCAGTCTGTGGGTTTTACTGCTGTCCCATTGTTTGGTTTTGCGGCTGCCTGGTTTGTTGTATTTGGGCTCTGCTTACTTCTGATCTGTCTCTGCAACTGTTGCTGTCGAAGGGAGCCATATGGCTATTCTCGAACTGCTTATGCACTCTCCCTCATTTTCCTTGTCCTCTTTACTGTTGCCACTATGTACTTCTCTCTCCATCTACTCTTTACTACTTTGTAACTCTCTCTCTTTCCCCTTAGAAGCATGTTTGGCTAAGCTTGAAATAAGAAGTTACTTTTTAGTAATTTCTGTATCCAAACATGTTTATATCTGTTCTTTTTTAACTTATTTTCAACTTTGACAACTTATAAGTCAATTTCTAAGCTTAGCAAAACTGCTCTTCCTCTGTGACACACTAAACGCACAGCTGTATTGCACACAACTGGTTCATTCTCATGTGTTTTTCATTGTCAAACTAATTTGTTTCTTTACATTTTCAGCATTGGATGCGTGGTTTTGTATTCTGGCCAGGGAAAGTTTCATAGCAGTATCGTAAATACTTTGGGATATGTTGTAGACCAAGCAGATACAACAGCTGAGAATCTTCAAAATGTTTCAGATTATCTTTCTGCTGCCAAACAGATTGCAGTGGATCAAGTTCTTCTTCCATCTAATGTGCAATCTGATATTGATCAGATTCAAGCCAAGATAAGCTCTTCTGCCAGTACACTTGCTAATAAAACACAAGACAATTCAGAGGACATCAAGAATGTAATTGAATCTGTGTAAGTGATGCCATTCAGAATGTTTGTTTCAGCTTAATGGCTTTCGAACTGATTTTTAGTTTGTATATTATATGTTAATGCAGGAGGGTGGCACTTATCGTGGTCTCTGCTGTTATGCTTCTCTTAACAGTTCTTGGATTTGGTAGGCCAATTCTGACTTCTTAAGTTTACCGCCAAAAAATATAATACTGGAACTTGTTTTGATTACATTTTTGTCTATCAACATACTTACTTTGAACTCTCTTCAGTGTTTTCAATTTTCGGCTTGCAGTTTCTTGTGTACATGTGAGTGGCACATCTATTTACCCTGAATTTCTTTGCTTTCTGGAGTGTTTTTGTACGTCAAGTAGGTTTACTACTTTTCTGAAAGAGTGCTTTAATTTGTTGTTGCAGCTTGGTGATTGTTGGATGGATTCTTGTGACAGGAACTTTTATATTATGTGGCATTTTCCTTCTTCTCCACAAGTATGTTCAATTATAGATTCCTTATCTATCTTTTCACCTCTATGTCCTCTTGCTAGCTAGGTTACTTACACGATTGCTTAAACTGTTCGTTTTCCCATTAAAGTGGCGAGTAATGTTTTCTGTAGTCAGACGATACTGGTAGAGAAAATAGTGGATTACAACAAATTCGATTTTGTTTTTTGAGTAGCTTGGTTTGGAAATAGTATTTAAAAATGTTTTGAAAATTGGCCTGTGATGGTCCTGATGGACCTTGGAAAAGATAAAGGGTTTAGATCAAAGACTCAAACTGGGTAGAGATCAAACTGGTGATTAAAAAAAAAATAGAGGTGAACCGTCCGCTTCTTGACTTGTTTTAAATGGTTTTCATTTCTTCAATTTTTTCCATTTTACCAGATTCATTCCTGGTCTTTCTGCTCAAACCATCCTGTCCTGTTTTCGGGAGAAAAATGTTATTTAGTTAAACTTTTATAGCGTCTGACTTGAAATCATTTTCTTCCTTAGTCTCCTTTTGTATTGCATGCTAAAACATATAAGTTTATGCCCTAGAAGGGGATAGTATATCCCTAATAAATGACCAGAAAATGGAACCTAGATTCCCAATATTGAGCCTGATGAACCTAATTCCTTACCCTAGAAAATATTCTTTTTTATTATGGATTAAATCCCTACTTTCGAGAGCAATAATGATCATTAACAAATAAAGCACACACTGACTGACTTGTAGTGGTTCACCTCAAAGTGAGGTTGAGAGCTACATTCACTCATTTCTGTAAGTTCTCACTCTAATGGAGTAGTAGTAGTTTAAACCTCTGTCACAGTAGGGACCTACGGCCCTCCACTGACCTTACTGCGAAGGTCGACCTTTTGCTAGTCATGAATAAGTGTACAGTATAATTAGATTTCACACTATCCCACACCTTTTACATAGTTGCAATAAACTTCCAGACAGGACTCGGTTGTGTTCTATGCTGGAAGGCAGTAAACTTAAAATTTAAGAAAATTCCCCCTACTGAAAATTTCAGTTGGTAAAGAGAGGGGGAAAAGCAGGCATTCAAGTTTTCTGGTGCATTCTTCATGCTAAATGCTTACTTCACTGTTTCTTTGAAAGATCCTTTGGAGCTGTTAGCCTTTGCTTCTCTTTCAGTTGGTCAGCAAATTCGTTTTTCTTATAATTGGCATTGTCCTCTTTATCTTTTAAATCAAATTCTTTCTTACGTTGCAATCACTGGCCGGTTTTTCATTTTAGTGTGACAGCAGATACTTGTGTAGCAATGGAGCAGTGGGTACAAAATCCAACTGCTCATACAGCTTTAGACGATATATTACCTTGTGTGGACAATGCCACTGCACAAGAAACCTTAGTGAAGAGCAAGGAAGTTACATCTCAACTAGTCGAAGTAATTAACCAGGTCATCACCAATGTCTCGAACATCAATTTCTCCCCCAACTTCAAGCCTGTGTACTACAACCAATCCGGTCCGCTCCTGCCTACCCTTTGCAGTCCATTTAATTTTGACACAACAGATCGAGTGTGTTCACCAGGGCAAGTGGATTTGAATAATGCAACACAGGTATTCATTAAATCCTTTCGAATTTTGCATAGCTGAAAAATGGCACAAGTAATTTTGCTTGTATGCTTGCCACTAGTGCAAAATATGCACTAATAGATTTCACAAGAATAAGTTACAAGGGCTTGAATTTTGTGTTGTGGGTTTTTATATTGCATTAATTTGTGTAAACTACATTCTACTTTAACATGTTTCTTGATTTTAGAGTTGTGCTCCTGTGAGAAGTATATATGCATGACTTAAAGTGGAATGGAGTCAACTATTTGAAGATGAGGACTTGTTTTTACTATGGTTTATTAGCTCTTGCTGGGAAAAAACACATATTTATCCTGCTTGTCTGAATAAAGAGAGAAAACGATAGATAAAATAGCGTAAGATTTATGTGGTTCTGCAATAATTCAAAGTATATACGCATAAATATGCTTACAAAATAATCTCCTAGGCAAAAGCTGAGGACAAAGGTTGAGGCTTGCAAAATATTAACTATCACCAAGATAAATACTTTTTTCACCATGCAGATATGGAGTAACTATGTTTGTCAAGTTTCACCAGATGGGATCTGTATCAGCACCGGCCGTCTGACTCCAGCACTTTACAGTCAGATGAGTGCCACAGTAAATGTGAGCTATGGCTTGTCTCATTTCGGTCCATTCCTGGTCGATTTGCAAGATTGTTCTTTTGTCCGACAAACGTTCACTGAAATAAACGGAATGCACTGTCCTGGCTTGCGACGGTACAGCAAATTGATTTATGTGGGGCTGGTTATGGTTGCTATTGCATCCATGCTTTCTCTACTTTTCTTCGTAATATATGGTAGGGAGAGACGACACCGCATTTACACGAAAGAGCATGTGCCAAAAGCAGCCAAAGGACTTGAAGGTAATAAGCATATGTCAAAAGCAGACGACGGACTTGAAGGTGATAAGCACGCTTAAGAGGAAGAAGAGTTTCTTTTCTAGCTTCGTTTATTTCTTTCTTTCAGGAATTAGAGTTTGGTTCGTTTTTCAACTATCTCGTCTTTGTACTCAATTTTAAATGCTGAAGGCAGTCTGTAAAGCCTTTGAATTGTTCACCTTCAATGTAGAAGTTTCACACTCGTTTGTTTTTCTCGCGTACAAAGAAAATTGACCCTTCCTCGTATCTTTTAGGGCCTGGGGAGATCTAATACAAAAGTATAAATATCTATACCCCTATAAAAAAAAATCATTGCATAATCCAACACATTTATGATAATCATTTGTGTCATCGTCCTGTTTGATGTTTATTATTGTCTAAAAATGATGTTTTAAATAATGAATTTTGGAAAGATTGCGGTGGGAAATTTTTTGGATGTATGTGCAAAATTTTTTATTGTATGAACGTTTGGTTAATAATAAATTATTAGTTTTAAGGGGAGTTAAATAGGGACTTAATTTCTTGAGTTTTGGTATGGTAACAAGAGGGATGACATCGGTCAAGATGCGGCCTCCACCCTCCTATTGTGGGGTTTTGGTCAGATGGAATGTCATTCCCTCTGACCGTTTAGCATTTTTCTAAGGTAATGTTTGATTGTGGTGGAATTGGGTGGAAAATTTGTTTGATTGTATAACTTTTTCATGGAATTCATTTTCACCAATTTTCTAGGTACAACTATTTAAAACACATTTTTCACTTTTTATTTTCTCATGAATTTGGTGGGAAAGTATTTTCTATTTTTTTTTTAATACCTTTTTTGTAATGAAAACATATTCCAAATTCAATGATAAAAAAATTTATCCATTTAATTGACAATTTGCATGAAAAATAAAGTCAAACGAACACGAATAAAATTCAAATTTTTATTTTATTTTTTTACTTTTTGCAATCCAAACAAATTTTAATACAGATTGTAAAAATATTTATCCCAAAAAGTAACAATTTGCATGAAAAACAAAATCAAACGGATTAGGTGGAAAATTATATCAATCAAATACTATTAATTACAATTCTCTCTCAAACAAATTTTAGGTAATTCAATTTTCTGTCATTCATTTTCTTTCCACCCATTTTCCACCCTTACAATCAAACGGACCATAATTTCTTTTAAGAAGAAATTGCTAGACCTTTGTGCACAGACTAGTAGAGTTGATGGATGTAAATATTCAAGTCATGTTTGGCAGCTTTTTATAATTAGTTTATTCTTGATCAAATCATTTTAATTCATACATCTCATGGGACCTTCAATTACTGTCCATTTATTCATCCATTATTTTTTATCTATTTACAACTTAATAAAAACAACATGCTTAAGATACGTGCAATAGAGAGAAATGGTGCAAGTATGCATCGTGTGGATCTAGATGTACCTCCTCAATTGAAATTGGTAGCTGCAGCTATGAAAGTAGTTTCTACTTGTCGGGGAATTGGTACATGAGACAAGAAGGGACATCTAACTGTGCCTCATTCAAAAATTATTATTCGGACAATCGATCTATTCGTATATAACGTTTATATCTAAGGTTTCTGATATGATCCAGAATGCGGGAGTGTCCAATGCAAACTCAAATCGAGACTCGTTGATTATCGAAGAAGGGGATCGAGAACAAAACGAGTCAAAGAGGCATTGAGAATGCTCGTCAAAGCCACTATTGATGAAACTATGTTCGGGACGCAAAATGGAGCAAGTTTCATATTGGGATCGAATCCGGGAACCAATTGAATCATCACGATATAAGCAACCGAAGAAAGATGTCAGCCGGACCATCTAAGCGACCGCTTAAAGTAAAATGGCAAGTGGTTGCTCAGCCGATACCGAAACTCAAAGGGCGTAAAACATCTCTTCTAAGCGACTGCTTGGAATTTAATCAAGCGATCGCTTGGTTATAAAAATCGGTTGAGTTACCTATTTTTGGCAAAAGACTTAGTTTCCTTATAATTCTATTTCTCTCCAGTTTTTTGACATTAATTATTGTCTTATGCACGTTTTTACTAGATTTAGGGTTCTAGTATAAATACTTAAATACTTTGTTATTTACAACGTTTGACATATTGAATTAAATTGAAAACTTTGTTTTTTCCTCTGTTCTTCATTGAACAACAAATCGAACTTCCAAGATCAATTCTTGTGTGTTCAACATCGGTACGAGAGTTTTTCATTGTGTAATCAAGGGGTTCAGCGCATCTTGCTATCGTTGGATTTTTTGGTTCACTTCGTTGGGTTTAAATCCAAAATCGGGTTTCTTGGCGATCTTGGGTTTCGCATCAATCTAGTTGTGAGTTTTGTAGTCACCGTTGCTACGGGGTTCACATCAGTTGATATCAGAACTTTGACTCCAATTTAATCAGGTTCTATCTTTTCATTTTCGTTGTTGAGTAAAAAAAAAATATTATATCAAATTCTTCTTCTTGTTCTTGAGTCGTTATTCGTTTTTGGATTTTTAGATCCACTTTTGTTTTGTTGGTAACCTAATCTTGTGTTTAAAAAAACACTGTTCATCAATACGGTACTGTTCATCCGTACCTGTTAAAAAAAAATTGAGTTGTTTGTTTGAATTGCTACCAATACCTTTTTGTTACAAGTTTTAATTCACTATCTAAATCTTGTCATCTAAGTGGTGTCCAAAATCAAAGTTAAACTTTCATCTAGATTCTTAAATTCTTCATTCTAAAGTTCAGTGTCCATATTACTCTTGATTTACATTCCTTTCTCGTATTCGATTTGAATTCAAACGTTTGGTCCGGTAAGCTCTTTGTTGACTTTGGAAGCACTTGAGAAAAACAATTGAGCGGTAAAAGACAGAGAGTGAGCTTATTAGAGGGTAAAAGCCAATTGAGTGATTTCGAACGAAAATTGGTGAGGTAGAAATTGAGAGAATGTCTGACATGGAAGGTTCAAATTTCAGCAGGTATGGTAATCAAATCAATAAACAGAATGATAGGATGGATCGGTTTGAGCAATTATTGATGGATATGGGGGAAAAGATGGAGAAATTGAGTACTTCGATGATGAATATTAATAGGGAACAGCCTGTGGGAATACCTCCTGCTAGGGGAGTGGGCTCCTAGGTTGGATGACCATGAGATAGGTAGCGAATGGGGAGAAGATGAGTAAGAAGGAGTTGAGATGGGACGGATAAGACATAGAGGAGTTAGCTTTGAACGATGGGGTAGGAATGATTATGGAAGAGACGTTGATGGAGGTTTGGGAAATGTAAAAATGGTTATTCCACAATTTAAGGGTAGAAGTGATCC
The DNA here is from genome assembly GCA_019395295.1 of Osmanthus fragrans. NCBI lineage: Eukaryota > Viridiplantae > Streptophyta > Magnoliopsida > Lamiales > Oleaceae > Osmanthus > Osmanthus fragrans. The sequence goes on along the minus strand of CM033355.1, from coordinate 6,052,985 downwards.
CGAGGCATATTTAGATTGGGAGAAGAAGATAGAGTTGATTTTTGAATGTCATAACTATTCTGAGGATAAGAAGGTGAAGGTTGCGGTGTTGGAATTCACTGATTATGCCATCACTTGGTGGGATCAAACGGTTACTTCACGACGTAGGAATCGGGAGAGTCCTATCAATACTTGGGACAAACTAAAGGCTGAGAAAACGGTTTGCGTCTAGTCACTATTACCGGGAAGTCCACTAGAAATTGCAAAGTCTATATCAAGGGACGAAGAGTGTGGAAGACTACTATAAGGAGATGGAGATTTTGATGATTGGAACAAATGTAGATGAAGATCGAGAAACTACTATGACTAGGTTCTTGAATGGATTGCACGGAGAGATCGCTAATGTGGTGGAATTGCAGAATTATGTAGAGTTGGATGACATGTTGCACGTGGCCATGAAAATTGAGAAACAGTTGAAGAGGAAGGGAGCAACTAGATAATCATTCGGTAATTCAGGTTCTAACTCAAACTGGAAACCAAGGTGGGATAATAAAGGAGAAGGAACTGAGTTGAAATGGAGAACTGAAAGTACTAGCAGGACAACACCAAAGGCAGACTCACAACCAACCAGAAATCGGGATAACCAGTGTTTTAGGTATTTGGGGGAAAGGACACATTTCGTCTCAATGCCCAAACAAAAGGACAATGATTTTACGTGATGGAGAAGTAGAGACTGATGGAGAGGATGAATTTGAAGACATGCCGCCATTGGAAGATATTAGTGAGCATGGGGGACACAGTGGAATTTGCTCCTGTTGCAAAATTAATGGTCACAATGAGAGCTCTTAACACTCAAGTCAAGGCTGATGATACAGAGTAGCATAGGGAGAACATATTTCATACACGATGTTACATCCATGATAAGGTATGTAGTATGATCATTGATGGAGGTAGTTGTACAAATGTAGCTAGCACAACTTTAGTTTAGAAATTGGGGTTGGTACTAATTAAATATCTTAGGCCTTACAAATTACAATGGTTAAATGATAGTGGAGAAGTTAGGGTGAATAGACAACTGATGATTTCTTTCTCGATTGGGGATTATAGTGACAAGGTTGTATGCGATGTGGTACCTATGCAGACGGGTCATATTTTGTTGGGAAGACCATGACAGTATGATAGAAAGGTTAACCATGATGGGTATAGAAATAGGTATAGCTTTGTCAAGGAAGGAATGTCTATTACTCTTGCGCCATTAACACCGGCTCAAGTTTATGAAGACCAAATTCAATTGAGAGAAGCTGAAGAGAAAAGAGTAAGAGAGTCTGAAAAAAGGAGAGAAAACAGTGAGTTAATAAGTAAAAGAGAAAATGGAGAGGTAGCCGATAGTGGGGAAAAGAGAGAGAGGCCACATGAGAGGAAGAAAAAGAGCCAGTTGAGAGGAGAGAAAAGTCGAAAGCGAACTTCTTTGCTAGTGGGAGTGAGTTGCAAAAGGCTATAATTGATAAAAGAATAGTGTTTTTGTTGGTATATAAGGAACCACTCATCAACTTTGAGGACTCTAACACACCCTCCCTAGTTTGGTTGAGTCTTTGTTACAGGAATTTGAAGATGTGTTTCCGGAGGATATGCCAAGTGGATTGCCACCAATTCGAGGTATCGAACACCAAATTGACTTCATACCAGGAGCGGCCCTTCCAAACCGACCAACTTACCGAAACAATCCCGAGTAGACAAAGGAACTTCAAAAGCAAGTGGAAGAGTTGATGAGCAAATGATATGTGAGGGAGAACATGAGCCCATGTGCTTTACTTGTCCTATTTGACCGAAGAAGGATGGGACTTGGAGGATGTGTGTGGACTGCAGGGCTGTCAACAATATAACGGTAAAGTATCGTCACCCCATACCTAGGTTAGATGATATGCTTGATGAGTTACATGGTGCTTGTATTTTAGTAAGATTGATCTTAAAAGTGGGTACCATCAAATTCATATGCGGGAGGGTGATGAATGAAAAACAGCGTTTAAAACTAAATATGGGTTGTATGAGTGGTTGATTATGCCATTTGGCCTCACTAATGCATCGAGCAATTTTATGTGTTTGATTTATCATGTTCTGCGTGCTTTTATAGGGAAGTTTGTTGTTTATTTTGATGATATCTTAATCTATAGCACAAACCTAGATGAGCATCTGGAACACTTGAATTGTGTACTTGTGGTACTTAGGAAGGAACAGTTGTATGCTAATTTCAAAAAGTGTACATTTTGCATGAAAAAACTTGTCTTTCTAGGATTTGTGGTGGGTGTTAATGGGGTAGAAGTAGATGAAGAGAAAATTAGGACTATTAAGGATTGGCCAACACCTAAAAGTATAACTGAAGTTAGGAGTTTTCGTGGATTTACTAGTTTTTATAGACGTTTTGTGAAGGATTTTAGCACAATCACTACACCACTTACAAAAATTGTTAAGAAGAGCGTAGGCTTTCAATGTGATGATGCACAAGAACATGCATTTAATACTATTAATGATAGATTGTGTAAAGCACTTGTTTTGACATTACCTAACTTTGACAAAACCTTCGAGATTGAGTGTGATGCATCAGGAATAGGTATTAGAGCGATGTTAATGCAGGAACGCAGGCCCATAGCTTATTTCAGTGAGAAGTTGAGTGGAGCTGCCTTAAACTATCCTACATATGACAAGGAGCTGTACGCGCTTGTTCGGACATTGAAAACTTGACAACACTACTTGTGGCCTAAGGATGAACAGCACCGTACTGGAAAATGATGACGCTGATGTCATCAGCATCACCGTCATTAAATATGCGTTCACTTGTTCAGTGTTAAATACCTTAATAAATTAAAGAATAGTGAAATGAAAATCAAGAAAATGGAAATAACAACAAATAATATGTTAATAAATCTTCAAAATTCTCCCTACTGGAGAGAAATCGAACGCAGTCCAAGAACCAGATCTCTTGATTTTAAATTGGAAATGTTCCTCAGTACACTTTCGAAGAACTAAAAAACTACATTCTTATAATAATTATGAAACCTAACATTGATTGAAAGTATAGTATGGTATGGTATTTACTGGCGAACCCTCCTCCGAGCCTCTACTTGGAAGTCTACATTTAATTTCATTGAAACGGCCAGCCATAACATATTGTATTTTCTATATTGCTTGACCTCAATTTGAGGCAATTTTGAAAGAATGTGGTAGAGCAAATAACCGGATTCGAATACTCTTTTCAGTGACGATTGATTTCCTTCCGATTCCGGATTTGATTGGCCAAGCTCTTTTTTGGGGAGGGAATATTATCGAGCCTCTTCGTTTTCCATTCTCTTCGAATTCGTGTCTTCTTCTTGGAATTCAGACAAGCATTATTTTGGAATTGTTCTTGGAATTAATTTTCGAAAGGGTTGTGCTACGTTTTTTGGGCGGAATTTTTTTTCCACCTATACTAGGGGGATAGTTGTCCCCTGGACACGTATGACTTTTCTTATTTCCAAGAACAATTCCAAAATAATGTCTGTCTGATTTCCAAGAAGAAGACACGAATTCGAAGAGAATGGAAAACGAAGAGGCCCGATAATTTTTCTCCCCTTAAAAAGAGCTTGGTCAATCAAATTCGAAACCGGAAGGAAATCAATCGTCACTGAAAAGAGTATTCAATTCCGGTTATTTTCTCTACCACATTCTTCCAAAATTGCCTCTGAATGAGGTCAAACAATATGGAAAATACAATATGTTATGACTGGCCGTTTCAAGGAAATTAAATGCGGACTTGCAAGTAGAGGCTCGAAGGAGGGTTTGCCAGTTTTTGAACCTGAAGAGACAGTAAATATCATACTATACTTTCAATCAATTTTAGGTTTTTACTTATTATAAGAAGGTGGGTTTTTAGGCTTTCGAAGGTGTACTCAGATATATTTTCAATTTAAAATCAAGAGATATCCAGTTCCTGGACGACGTTAGGTTTATCTCCTGTAGGGGTGAATTTGGTAAGATTTATTAAAATATTATTTCTGTTCTCTTGATTTTTATTTCACTATTTTTTAATGTATTCAATACTGGACAATGATGATAATGCTGATGTCATCAACATCACCGTCATTAAATATGCGTTCACTTGTTCATAATTGAATACCTGAATAAATTAAAATATAGTGAAATAAAAATGAAAAAAATTGAAATAACAACAAATAATATATTAATAAATCTTACCAAATTCTCCCTATCGGAGAGAAATCTAACGTCGTCTAAGAACCGGATATCTCTTGATTTTAAATTGGAAATGTTCCTAAGTACACTTTCGAAGAACTAAAAAACTACATTCTTATAATGAGTATAGAAACCTAAAATTGATTGAAAGTATAGTATGATATTTATCGTCTCTTCAAGTTTAAAGACTGGCAAATCCTCCTCCGAGCCTCTACTTGCAAGTCCGCATTTAATTTCTTTGAAACGGTCAGCCATAACATATTGTATTTTCCATATTGTTTGACCTCGCTTCGAGGCAATTTTGAAAGAATGTCGTAGATCAAATAACCAGAATTAAATACTCTTTTCAGTGACGATTGATTTCCTTCCAGTTTCGAATTTGATTAGCCAAGCTCTTTTTTGGTGGTAAGATTGTCGGGCCTCTTCGTTTTCTATTCACTTCGAATTTTTATCTTCTTCTTGGAATTCAGACAAGCATTATCTTGAAATTAATTTTCGAAAGGGCTGTGCTATGTTTTTGGGTGGAAAATTTCTCCCACCTGTACCAGGGGGATAGTTGTCCCCTGCACACGTATGACTTTTCTCCTTTGGATAAGGGCTGGTCATTTGGATCGGTGTCATAAGCCCGACCCAGATAAATTCGTTTTCTTTGTTTTTATGCATTTTTTGAAAGATCAACAACGTGGATTAACAAGAAATTTGACATTGTATGGTATATATATGATCTTCGATCCTGGCGGCGTCTGCAAGATGAAATCTTGAGGCTTGGCCGCTTGGGTATCAAAGGCATTTTGCTAAATTCGATATTGACATACATTACCAATTTTTATATTCATATACATTTCTCTCAACCATAGTAATTATCACAACAGAGTGGCAACACGAGAGAATGTTCCGTCACTTTGGCATGTATCGTATTAGTTATGCACTGTGATTAAGCAAACGAGAAGAAAAACACAAATATCTCGTGCGAATATTATTAACATTTGGAGAAATAAGATCTTTTGTTCTAAGATTTTGAAATAATGAAATCATAGTATAAACAACATATAAAGATAACTTAAACAAACGTTAATGAAGGTATTATGGGAAAAGTATGAAACGTCGGAAAATAACGTGAGAATTTGTAAAGTAGTGGGGAATAGATGAGGATTTATAAGGGTGTAACAAATAATATTAAAAAGAAAATTATAAACTTTTTTTTAGAGAGGAGCGCAATAAAGGATATAGACGACTTGCCAACACATTATTGAATGTGTGGAGCCTTGCGGGTCTACGTGTCTTGACTAGTTTTGACACCTAAAGCTAGAAATTATGAAAAATTGGAGTGTGCCACGAGTTTTGTGGATAGGTGGTGGTTAGAAGAAAAAAAAGGATTCTATCTTCTTTCTTTTAATCTTTTCGAGGACTATTTTGGACAAAAACCTTGAGAGCGAGGATTGAAATTTAATTTATTTAGGGTAGATATCCACGAATAGGAGTAGGCCTGAGCATGGTCCGGTTCGGTTCGGTTCGGTTCGATTCTGAAGAGAATCGAATCGAACCGAAAATTTTCGGGTAGTGAGTAAACAGAACCGTCGGATCCAAATATAATTTTGGAACCGTTCGAGTTCGGTTCGGTTCGGGTCTGTTTGGTTCCATACTATAATTTTTTTTTAACATTTATAACAATACTACAGTTTGACATGTTTAATCTTAGTTTTTACAAATTAGCGTATTCCAATTTAATAACATATAAATAACAAGTTGTCCAATAAAATTAATTTACTAATGCATACAAATAACAAAAAGTAGATAGTAAATTAGTAATACTAAAATATCGGTGATCCATATAAATTAGAAGTCATAAATTCGTAGGAAATAAAATATTGTTAATACAATAGTACTTACCAACTATTTTATTTAACCATCAATTGTTTGACTTGTCATACTAGATACTAAGAAACTTTAAAAAAAAAATTGAAAAATCACAATTAACTAACATAAATAAATTAAAAATTGTTCAACTAATAAAGATTTAATAAGAAAAAATATAATATATATTTTATTACATGTCTCAATACCCTCATAGAACTCAGTGTCTTCAATACAAACTTTATCTTTGCTAATTTATTTTTAAAAATTTAAAATAATTTAATCTTTCTCATATATAAAAATTAAAAAATTTAAAAAAATTCAGTTCTTATTCGATTCTTCGGTTCTGGGTTTAGAATCGAGAACCGAATTGAATCTGTCGATTCTCGATTCAGATACCTGTTCGGGTATTTTAGTTACGAAGAACCGCTCGGTTCAGTTAGGTTCAATTCGGGTTCGGTTCGGTTCGGTTCAGTTCGGTTCGGGAGATATGCCTAGCCTTAAATAGGAGGAAGACGGAAAATTTGGCAAAGAAATGGATCGACGAAAAACGGACGGAGGCAGAGACGAAAACCTATGGATGGTGTTGGGATAGTTTTGTAGGAGGGTGAATTAAGGCGTACTAATTACAGTTGATAGATGTTTTAATTTATTTTAAGTGTATTAATCTAATTCGTCTATTTTTTAGAGTACCCGACCTAATTTTCTCATTGAAAAATTTGTTTTAGCTTGGGCTCGGTTCATCAGCTCCATAGCCTATCTTAGCTCATTCTATTCTATATAAATATACAAAGTTCATTCCACAATGAAAATTTTACTTTCTCTAGCTACTTCCCCTTTCCTATTTCCCTTGCACTTCATATATGCTATTATTCCGATAGTTCACTTGATTGTCATAGTGCAATATATCGTCAGACTTTTTTCTTCACGTCTGTGACCTTTTGACGAGTGTGTTTACGCACGAATTTTCATTCTACTTTTGACTTAATTACAAGTTAGATTCTATGAAAAGTGAACGTTTTTTATGTGTTTATTCATGTTGTGTTGTAGAGCTTTGGAGATAGTTTTGAAGCAACAAAGAGACAACGAAATAGAGTTATAAATCAAATAAGGAGAAAAAACGAGAAAAAGGGCAAAACGTTCAAAAAGCCATAGGTGTGGCGCCGCGCGGCACTGCGGCGCCGGAGGTTCTGTTGGTGGCGCTGCGGCGCCACCCACAGAAGATGCGGCGCCATGATGCTGGCGCCGCGGCACCGCGATTGGATTTTCGGTTTAAAAGTTTAAAAAGAATAACCCTAGAGGCAAAAAGGGGAGGAGTAGTATAAATAGACTTCTTGGAGACAATTGTTAGGGTGAGACATTTTGGAGAGGCACAAGAACACCAAAGGAGATCTACAAAGAATTAGAGACAATCAAAGAGGAGATTTAGAGGATTCAATCAAGAAATTCAAGGAGGAAAACACAAAAGGGACTCATTTTCGAAGGATTGACAAGAACACGAAGGGATTTTGGTGCAAGATCTACTTTCTTATTCTCTATTTATACTTCAAATCCGGTGATGTATTCTATAATTATTATAGCTATCTCCTTGTGTATTATGAATAGCTAAATTCATTGTTATGACGAACATGTAATCTTTTTGGGAACCTTTATGTTTTTAATTCAAGATTCTAGTTTTGAAATAGTTATGTGTTGATTTTATTCATGTTCTCAATGCTTTGAATCTTTTGGCCAATTATTCAATGATTTCATGGACAATAATTGCGTAGAGATGCGGATTATTCGTTTAGACCATATAGTAAAATCCAATAGATTGATATAATGTGTAGAGATACCTATATCGGTTATTGTGGTTGTATGTGAATTTTCAGAACCATATTTTGTTTAATTAAGATTAATTTGCATAGAGATATGGAATTGATTTAATTAAATAAGCTCAACGAAAACTCGAGAGGGGTAAGTTGAATATATTAGGAAAATTCGACCGAACATTACTTTAGTTATGAATCTTGATGTAAAATGTAAAGGTGATCAAATAGGTGAAATGTTCTGCCTTAACATTCTTCCCATCATTTAACTTCAACATCGTTTTTGTGCACACCACATTTTAGTTTGAATTTTCTTTAGATAAAAAACAATCACCACACAAATTTCGAGTTTACTTTCATCAAATAAAAGTTGAAATTAATTAGATTAGGCATTTAAGTATAGTCCTCGTGGGAACGATTAACCGGACTCTTTGGTCCACTTTATTTCTTGTTTGATATCGTACACTTGCGATAGAAATTTCACAACAAGTTTTTGGCGCCGCTGTCGGGGACTATTTACTTTGATTCTTAATTTGTTTTAGTTTCAACATTTATTTGATTTGTTTATTTAATTTTATCAACAGAAAAAAGTGTTCTTTGCATGCTCCGCACTCAAAGCTACGATCTTGAACCGTTTGACTCGGAGATTGAACGTACTTTCAGGTAGAGATGCATAGGACACAAACAAAACAGCACCATCAAATGGCTAAAGAACAATAGATTCCTAATCCAATTCGGCCAGTTGGCAACATAGGAGCAAGAGCAGTGCCACAGGCACATCAACAACGGGAAGAAATAAATGAAGGAGACTTACCAGTCTCCATGTTTCTGACATCTATAGCAGCTCCTGTACGATCCAGCATAGTTTATCCAGACTTTGGGGCAAATAATTTTCAAATGAGGGCAAAATGGATCAATTTAATGAGCAACACTCTGCAATTTTACGGGCTGCCTCATGAAAATCCGAATACACATGTATCCAGATTTCTCAGAACATGCCAGAACTTTGATGCACCAGGGGTTAATCAAGATGCTATCAAATTACGTTTATTTCACTATACCTTGAGAGATGCTGCACTAGAATGGTTGGATGCAGAACCCCATGGAAGCATTACAACATGGGAGGAGCTGACTAGGAAATTTTGCACTAAATTCTTTCCACCAGCCAGGGTAGCAAAGATCAGATTGGAGATCCAAACCTTTCAACAGAGGGAAGGGGAATATTATCATGAGGCATGAAACAGATTCAAGGAACTCATGAGGAAATGCCCAAATCATGGAATTCCTGCAGGAAATCAAGTACAATATTTCTACACTGGGCTCAACCCAATGTCAAAAGCTCAAGTGGATGCATCTGCAGGTGGTTCAATAATAAGAAAGTCAGTACAAAATGCAATGGATCTATTTGAGCTAATAGCCAATACACACTCAATGTTCTCATCAGAAAGAGTAGTACCACAAAAAGCAGCAGGGGTGTACGAAATAGACATCACAACATCCACCAATGTACAAATAACAGCATTAACAAAACAAATGGAGTTGCAAACTCAAGGGGCACAGGAAATGAAAACCAACACATCATGCGAGAACTGTGGAGCAAATCATACGACTGAAAATTGCATGTCTGTAGGCTTTCCAGAGGAACAAGTTAACTACATCCAGAATGGCCCTCGCAAATTTGACCCTTATTCACAAACATATAACCCAGGATGGAGACATAACCCGAATTTCAGATGGTCAGATAATCAACAGGGTAATGGTTCGAATAATATCCAGCAAGAGAAAAAGCCAAGTTTGGGGGAGATGTTCAACCAATACATGCAGAAGACAGATAAAGTTTGCCAACAAATTGATACAAACTTTCAGAACCAACAAGCATCTATCAAGAAATTGGAAACACAGATTGGTCAAATTGCTCAGCAAATCACAGAACGCCCATAAGGAACTCTGCCAGGAAATACCCTGACAAATCCAAAAGAACAAGTGCAAGCCATAACAACTCGAAGTGGAGTACAACTTCCAGAAATACATGTGAAGAGACCAGACAAAAAGGCAAAGAAGTACTGGTTGAAGAAGAATTTGCACCAATTTCAAACGGGGAAGAAGAAACACCGCCAGTTAGAGCACTAAGTCCAGTTCGAGCTTATGTGCTACCAATTCCTTTCCCTCAAAGACTGCAAAAAGGAAGCTAGACAAACAATTTGCCAAATTTGTTGAAGTCTTCAAGAAGCTGCATATAAATATCCATTTTGCAGACCCCATTGCACAAATGCCCAGCTACGCAAAATTCTTGAAAGAAATTCTGTCCAACAAAAGGAAGCTGGAAGAATATGAGACAGTATGTCTGAACGAGGAGTGCAGTGCAGTTCTCCTGAAAAAGCTACCTCCTAAATTACAGGATCTAGGGAGTTTCACTATACCTTGCACAATTTGGTCTATTTATTTTGAACAATCTTTATGTGATTTAGGTGCTAGTGTTAACTTGATGCCTTTATCTGTGTACAGGTCTTTGGGATTAGGAGAAGCGAAACCTACTACCATATCATTGCAACTGGCTGACCGATCTATCAAGAGACCCAAAGGGATCATAGAGGATGTCTTAGTCAAAGTTGATAAGTTTATCTTTCCGGTGGATTTTATTATATTGGACATGGAAGAAGATTCAAATATACCTCTGATCTTGGGAAGACCATTCTTGGCCACCGGAAGGGCTCTTATTGATGTCCAAGATGGCAAAATGATTCTTCGGGTGGATAATGAGCAAGTCATCTTCAATGTACTAAAAGCAATGAAACACCTATTGAAATCAGACACATGTTGCAGCGTAGATATTCTGGAAGAACTTGTGATCGACACATTCAACGCAGAGAATCCCATGATTCTCAGTGAAACAAACATGGCACTAACAGAAGCAGACAGCGTAAGAAGAACAGAAGTGGCTATGCATTTGAATGATCAACCAGTTAGGCGAAGACATTGGCACTTTGAATCACTTGGTGCCAATCCTTCACTACCTATACCTTCAGTTGAGAAAGCGCCAACATTGGAATTGATGCCTTTGCCATCACATCTCCGTTATGCTTATTTGGGAGACTCCACTACACTTCCCGTAATCATTGCAAATGATTTGGTAGAAGAAGAAGAACACAAATTACTGGAGGTACTTCGAAAATGTAAAACTGCAATAGGATGGACAATCGCTGACATCTGGGAAATCAGTCCCACTTTATGTATGCACAAAATTTTGATGGAGACTGAATCGAAACCATCGGTGGAAGGACAACGCAAATTAAATCCAACCTTGAAGGAAGTGGTGCGAAAAGAAGTGCTGAAATTGCTGGATGCAGGAATTATCTATCCCATTTCAAATAGTTTTTGGGTGAGTCCAGTTTATGTTGTGCCTAAAAAAGGAGGAATCACAGTGGAGAAAAATGAAAACAACGAGCTGATACCAACACGTTTGGTGACGGGATGGAGAGTCTGTATTGATTACAGGAAGTTGAACAATGCTACCAGAAAAGATCACTTCCCATTACCCTTGATTGATCAGATGTTAGAGAGGTTAGCGGGACATTCCCATTATTGTTTCTTAGACGGATATTCAGGGTATAATCAGATAGTCATTGCTCCAGAAGACCAAGAAAAAACGACTTTCACATGCCCTTATAGAACTTTTGCCTTCAGGAGGATGCCTTTTGTTCTATGCAACGCACCTGCGACATTTCAACGATGCATGATGTCCATATTCTCTGATATGGTGGAGAGATACATTGAGGTATTTATGGACGACTTTTCTGTATTCGGAGATTCGTTTGATCATTGTTTGGAACATCTGTCACTTGTATTACGAAGATGTGATGAGAAGAATCTTGTGCTGAACTGGGAGAAATGTCATTTTATGGTGAAAGAAGGTATAGTTCTGGGTCACAGGATTTCTGGACAGGGGATTAAGGTTGACAGAGGCAAGATACAAATTATTGAAAAACTACAGCCACCCAATTCAGTTAAGGGAATCAGGAGTTTTTTGGGACATGCAGGGTTCTACAGAAGGTTTATTCATGACTTCTCAAAAATTACAAAACCCTTATGCAAGCTATTAGAGAAGGATGTGCCCTTTAATTTTTCTGATGAGTGTTTAAATGCCTTTAACACTCTGAAAGAAAAGTTAACTTCTGCACCTGTGATTGTGGCACCGGATTGGGACTTGCCTTTCGAACTCATGTGTGATGCCAGTGATTTCGCAGTGGGAGCAGTGCTGGGACAACGCAAAGGAAGAGTATTGCATGTCATTTATTATGCCAGCAAAATTTTGATAGATGCTCAGATCAATTATGCAACAACTGAAAATGAGATGCTAGCTGTGGTTTTTGCCTTTGATAAATTTCGATCGTATCTGATCGGTTCAAAGGTGATAGTCTATACTGACCATGCAGCTTTGAAATATTTGTTCGAAAAGAAGGATGCTAAACCTAGGCTGATTCGATGGGTTCTGCTACTGCAAGAGTTTGACATTGAAATTCGGGATAAAAAGGGTACAGAAAATCAAGTAGCTGATCATTTGTCAAGGATAGAACAGTTGCAGGATTCAGATGACCTGGAGATCAATGAAATTTTCCTAGATGAGCAATTATTTCAGACAGAAAAGGCTCCGTGGTTTGCAGACATTGTTAACTACTTGGCAAGTGGGCATATCAATCCGGATTTCACCTATCAACAGAAGAAGAAGTTTCTCCCCGACACGAAGTTCTATTATTGGGATGATCCATATCTATACAAAAGAGGGCCAGATCAGATTATCAGGAGATGTGTGCCAGAGGATGAAATGAAACCTATCCTTTCTCGGGTTCATGCTTCAGGTTATGGAGGACACTTTGGCCCAACAAAAACTGCAGCAAAGGTACTTCAATGTGGTTTCTATTGGCCTACACTGTTCAAAGATTGCCATAGCTTCTGTAGATCGTGTGACAAATGTAAGAGAACAGGTAACATATCAGTCCATCATGAGATGCCACTTAATAATATCTTGGAGGTGGAACTATTTGATGTGTGGGGAATCGATTTTATGGGGCCATTCCCTTCATCTTACAACAATCGATACATCTTAGTTGCAGTGGACTACGTATCTAAATGGGTGGAGGCAAAAGTTTTGCCTACAAATGATGCAAGAGTAGTGATTGACTTCATAAAGAAACACATATTCAACCGATATGGATCCCCCAGAGCCATTATCAGTGATGGTGGAATGCACTTTCGAAATTGATCATTTCAGGCAGTTCTGCATAAATACGGGGTACAACATCGAATAACTACACCATATCATCCTCAGACAAGTGGGCAGGTTGAGACTTCAAACAGACAGCTAAAGAGGATACTGGAACTGACAGTGAACTCTTCTCGAAAAGATTGGTCCAAGAAATTGGACGATGCTTTATGGGCATACCGTACAGCTTACAAAACGCCAATTGGGATGTCACCTTATAGAATTGTCTTTGAGAAGGCATGCCATCTACCAGTAGAGTTCGAGCACAGAGCATATTGGGAACTAAAGCAATTAAACATGGACCTCGAGAAGGCTGGAGAAACAAGACTCTTACAACTTCATGAATTGGAATAATTCAGACAAGAAGCGTATGAGAATGCGTCCATTTACAAAGAACGGACGAAGCAGTGGCATGACAAGAACATTAGACAACGCATTTTCAGAGTAGGAGATCAGGTGAATACAATTCCAGACTTAAACTGTTCCCAGGGAAATTAAAATCAAGATGGTCCGGACCTTTCACGGTATCCCAAGTTTTTCCATACGGCACAGTTGGATTGCATCACGCAGAAAAGGAAAACTTTAAAGTCAATGGGCACCGTATCAAACACTACATAAAAGAATTTCCAACTGCTAAAGAGAGTCTCGATCTAGTAGTTGCGGAATGATCACAGCATCATGTCAAACTAATGACATAAAAGAAGCGCTTCTTGGGAGACAACCCAATCTTTTTGCTTACTTCGTTTCTTATTTCTATTATTTTTCTTTTTATTTTAGTAGTTAGATTATTCACATTTTCTTCTTTATTTTGTTTTTGTAGGACAACCCCAAATCAGATCAATATTAAGCTGGAAGAATGACGTGCCAATTAGTGTGAATTGCGGGAACAAAAAAAAAAGGTAGACAAAGGAGGAGGTTAAAAAAAAAAAAAAAATTTAAAACCGAAACAGTGGCATTGCGGCGCCACGTTCATGGCGCTGTGGCGTCGTGGATAGAAGCCACGATGCCACGTATATTACCCCCCCAACGAATTTTTTTTTGTTTTTATTTATTTATTTACATTTTTTTTTTTTTTTTTTTTGTTTTTTTTTCTTTCTCTTGTTATTTACATCACAATTCTCTCCCTCTTCTTATTTCTATTTTCACAAACCCTCCCCAATTCCTAAACCTACCCTTCTTCTTCCTCTTCACAATTTCTCTCTTCTTCTTCAAATTTCTCTCTAATCTCCTACACTCACACACAAAAACAAAAGTAGGTGTAAGCTTCTACATATTGGCATAGTTTATTGTAACTCCATCTCTCTTCCATTTGTGAATCTACATCAAGAACGAGGTAAATTCTTTCTACTACTTTTCTTGATATTTATGGTAATATTCATGATAGATTTACGTAATACTATCTTTTTGAAAGACAATATCATGAATGTAGAGATTTTTGGTGGTTTAATATCATGGGATCTTGTTTTGAATGCAAGGGTTAGGTTTTGGGGGTTTAATTACAATTGCTCACCAAGTGTTTGTTAAAATGCCTACATGAAAACTACTTCATTTTTTTGAATTGCTTGTTTTTCCCACATGGTAGTAAAGTGATTGTAGTATGTTGTAGGTCTAAATCTCATCCAATTGTGCCTTGATTGCTAGCTAGATTTGTCTAATCCAAGCTATTATCATATTTTGTTCATGAGATTTTCTTGCATTTAGTGGAATTGGTGATGAATAAATATGAATTCATGTTCCCCATATGAAATTTAAAGGTTGTAGAGATTTCTCTATTATGCTCAAAAGATGTTTGATAAAATGTCTACATGAATTTTGCAAGGTCTTTTGCATTGTTTACTATACCTCCTCTACTTGCATTACTTTGCTACAACTAGGATGTCAAATTGCATTCAAGTAATACTTTGGTTGTTGCTAAACTTGTACTAATTGAAACTCTTTGCATCTTGTGCAGTTTATAATGCCACCAAAGAAGAAGTCTAAAGCCTCCGCCTCTTCATCAAGCTCTTATGATGAAGCAAAATTTGTGAGTGCAGAGGTCGAGCAACGCTATTATAGCCTAGTGGTGTATAAAAATTGTATTCCCGAGAGGGGATTTAACGATCTTGAAGGCCCAATGCGGCGAGTGATAGAAGGATGAAATTGGGAGGCCTTGACACGCCAACCACCACCTGCACTTATACCTGTGGTACGTGAATTTTATGCCAATGCGAAGGAGCACCGGAATCTGAGAATTTTTGTCCGTGGGAAGTGGATAAGATTTTATAGAAGCTCAATAAACCGGTACTACGGACTTCCTAACATCGATGATGATGATTACTCGAGCTTGCGCGATAGTGGGTCAATCGACCCAAATGATATCATCAGTGAGTTGGCTCTAACAAGCAGGGGCTGAGCTCACTAACTTTCCTGCTGCAGGCATGTACCCTGAATGCAAAGCATGGCATTACTTCATATGCAGCAAAATTTTACACAGCAGCAATATTAGTGAGGTTACAAAGGAGAGGGCATTGGTAAATTTTATTATTCAATGAGGGTTGAGCATTGATGTGGGCATGATCATCCAGACCAATTTCTTGCGGGTACTTAAGGGCTCTACTACCGTAGGTCTTGGTTACCCTTCTTTGATTTATGAACTGTGTCGACAAGGGAAAATTGACTCATCTCCAAATGAGGAGATAGTGCATCCTAAACCCCCAATTACAAAAAAATGTCATTTGGCAATTCACAAGCAAATTTTCCCCACGGGCAACAGAGGGGCAATCTTCACAGTCAAGTGAGCCTCACCCTACCACCTCATCAACTAATGACAGTACGGGGAGGATTGAGGCATTGCAGTTACAGTTGACTGAGAGGTATGACCAACTAGAAGCGCGAAACCAAGAGAGGTACCAAGGCTTTCAACATCAAATTGACCACATGCAAGCATCAATGACTGACCAATACCATCAGCTGCAGAACTCCATGCAAACCCAATTTCAATATTAGAATGAGTTCTTCTCGGTGTTGGCATGGTCTTTCCTCTACTACCATCATTTCCATATCATCCGCCCACCCAGGATCCATCTCAACAAGGAGATGGCTATGACGAACATTGATGTACTTAGGGAAGTCCTTCCTCATCTTTGTTTTTATGTGTACATTGGGGACAATGTTTATTATAAGTTTGGGGGGATACACATCATAGGTGTTTATTGCGTTATTGTTATGACTTTTTGTGTTGCTAGGTGATGTGTGTTTGCTTGCTTGTGTGTTAAAAAAAATAAATTTGCATGCTTGTGTGAGTTAGATGGCCTTGCCGGCAATGATGAATATGATTGAGGACGTATTGTGGTAAAGTGTGGATTAATCGTGTGCGTGAGTGAGGTTCATGCCTGTTCATGTGAAACGAAAAAAACTTCATGCACGTGATTAGATTGTGTGGTGTACTTGAGTGAGTTGATTCATAATTGAAATATTGACCCTAAATGCTAAATCCCAGCAACCGTTAAACATCATGCCCTTAAACCATAATTTATATGTTTGGAGGATTGAACTGTTGTAGGGAAACATGGAAATAAATGTGGATTCTATGCATGACAAAATTTTGTGTGGATTGTCTGAGACCTATAAGATGAATTCAGGTGAGAACCTTAAGTTAGGGGTAATGTTTTCGAGAATGAGTGTTTGATGAGGGACATTGCACTAAATCAAAGTCAAGGGAAAAAGCTGTCCCGTTGTGAAGCTACCCTAAAAGATCCCAATGAGAACCACGTTTCTTCGTAGCCTTTATGACTCGAGTGAATAAGCCTGAAAGGGTTTAAAACCTGATGCCCTAAAGTCGTCTGATTTGGGAGTTATCGGCCTAAAACTCGCTAAAGGGGTCATCTAGAAAGCTTAAGGGAGAAACGCCTGCAAGAAATGAAAAGAAAATACATTGATAAGAAAAAGCAGGTGCATGAAACAGAAGACGCACCAAATGTCTTGATTTAGTCCCGAACACTTGTTTTAGAAAATTGAACCTTTGATAAAGGGTTAGTAATCTGATTGACTCTTTTGGGTTGAAGCGGTAAGAAATAAGAAGAATCTTTGTTTGTTGATATGTTGAATGACAATCGGTGAAATCGAACCAAACGTGAGCGGTGTAAGGATTTATTATTGAAAATCAACTCTAGAATGCACATTGGAAAGTGAAAAGAAAACAAGTTTGGGGGTGTGTGAATCTCACGAGCGAAGTAAGGATATAATTGACTTTCAAGGTCGGGAATTGAATCAACTTGTGATTGTACCGCGTTACATCTAATTACTTACATACATACACACACACACACACACACACACACACCCGTTTTGCATTGATTTGGTGGAATGTTAGCTCTTGCATAACAATTTTGAAGTCACTAATGAATATGATGCAATGTTCTCAACGCTGAGACTAACGGCAAACTATCTAACTAAGTATTTGTTTGTGTTGTTAAGTACTTTCATTTTTGTTCGCTCGAGGACTAGCAAACTGATAAGTTTGGGGGTATTTGACGAGTGTGTTTACGCACGAGTTTTCATCCTACTTTTGACTTAATTACAAGTTAGATTCTATGAAAAGTGAACGTTTTTGATGTGTTTATTCATGTTGTGTTGTAGAGCTTTGGAGATAGCTTTGAAGCAACAAAAAGACAACGAAATGAGTTATAAATCAAATAAGGAGAAAAACGGGAAAAATGGCAAAACGGTCAATAAGCCATCCACCCACAGAAGACGCGGCGCTGCGGCGCCGTGATGGTGGCGCCGCGATTGGATTTTCGGGAATTTTCGGTTTAAAAGTTTAAAAAGAATAACCCTAGGGGCAAAAACGAGATGAGTAGTATAAATAGACTTCTTGGAGACCATTGTTAGGGTGAGACATTTTGGAGAGGCACAAGAACACCAAAGGAGATCTACAAAGAATTAGAGACAATCAAAGAGGAGATTTAGAAGATTCAACCAAGAAATTCAAGGAGGAAAACACAAAAGGGACTCATCTTCGAAGGATTGACAAGAACAAAAAGGGATTTTGGTGCAAGATCTACTTTCTTCTTCTCTATCTATACTTCAAATCCGGTGATATATTCTATAATTATTATAGCTATCTCCTTGTGTATTATGAATAGGTAAATTCATTGTTAGGGCGAACATGTAATCTTTTTGGGAACCTTTATGTTTTTAATTCAAGATTCTAGTTTTTAAATGGTTATGTGTTGATTTTATTCATGTTCTCAATGCTTTGAATCTTTTGGCCAATTATTCAATGATTTCGTGGACAATAATTGCGTAGAGATGCGGATTATTCGTTTAGATCATATAGTAAAATCCAATAAATTGATATAATGTGTAAAGATACATATATCGGTTATTGTGGTTGCGTGTGAATTTTCAGAACCATGTTTCGTTTAATTAAGATTAATTTGCATAGAGATATGGAATTGATTTAATTAAATAGGCTCAACGAGAACTCGAGAGGGGTAAGTTGAATATATTAGGAAAATTTGACCGAACACTACTTTAGTTATGAATCTTGATGTAAAATGTAAAGGTGATCAAATAGGTGAAATGTTCTGCCCTAATATCCTCCCCATCATTTAACTTCAATATCGTTTGTGTACACACCACATTTTAGTTTGAATTTTCTTTAGATAAAAAATAATCACCACACAAATTTCGAGTTTACTTTCATCAAACAAAAGTTGAAATTAATTAGATTAGGCATTTAAGTATAGTCCTCGTGGGAACGATTATCCGGACTCTTTGGTCCACTTTATTACTTGTTTGATATCGTATACTTGCAATAGAAATTTCACAACACCTTTGCCTCGTAACGGCATGTTCAATGTATAGGTTGAGTGGGAGGCGATGGGAGTGTTGTTGGCTATGAGTTTGATGGATTTTTTAGGCTAACGTAAGTAAAATTTTAATTTAAACCAAACATGGCCTTTAGAATTGTGATAACACCTTTGCTTAGCCTTGTACGCCGTTGTAGACCTTTTATCCCAAAAAGAAACAATAAGCTAGAAATCTCGAAACCCTGTTACCCTAGATAACTGAATTCGTGAAACCTCTAAATTTGGGAAAGATAAACACCTTTAGGGTTTTATAGAATCCCTCTTATTGTTTCCTTTTATACGTAATTGTATATCTGATAATTTATTTGCAGTGTTTCTCTATTTATGAAAAGCTGACAATTCTCTAACATTTTTTCTTGTATATTCCTTCTGTAGTGTTTTCTTTTGTTTCAGGTGAAAACAGACGGAGATGGAGGCTTTGTCTACTGATGATGTGGTGCCGCAGAGGGTTTTGGGCCCTGTACTCCTGGTTTTTATGGTTCAAACTTCGATTAATATTGCACACTTTCTTGCTTTCCTTCCTTTTATGGTATAAAACACTCCTTTTTCATTATATCTTTGCTCAGTAATTCCGTGTCATTCATTTGTGTACAAAGATTCGATTTTTGGATGCGTGCTTGTCCAACATGATCTTCTACCGTTGTTCAGATCGAATAATTTTCATTTGTTGCCTATATATGTTGATTTATTTGTACACTTTGTATTTTCGTGATATGGGCTTAAAAGTTATGTTTAGCAATTGTAGTTTTCGGTTGCTTTAATTGATTATGATGTGAATACGTATAAAGCTTTATTTTTGCTTTGCTTGTATATTTTTTTCCATGCCCTGTATCAATTAAGAAACTTTTTATGATGCGGGTTTGTACAGTTTTGGCCTGTGTTCTGTAATATGATTGGAATTGGCAGTGATTGTTTTATTGCCTTTTTGAGTGAACATAGGGGGTTTGTACATTTATTTACATTTTGTTGGTCGGACATAGGGGGTTTGTTTTGGTTGATGTGGTTTAATTAGTCAACAATGAGATTCGGGTTCAGGTTTTTGTTTGTCAATAATTTATAGTAAATTTTGGATTTTTGTGGTACGGAATCAGAGAAATGAAGAGTTTTGTTAGGTTTTACTTGTAATATGATTATGAGGATTTAGTTTTTGAGTTTGCTTCTAGATTTTTGTTAAAAGGTTGGTTACTTTGATCGTTATTGTTATTTGGAATTAGATTGGGATAGATTGTTATGGTGGTTAATTTTTTTGAACTTGAGAATTCTGCGCATTGGTTTGAGCTTGTGGTGTTGGTTCTCAAGTGTAGCTTTACAGTTTATAAATTGTGTTTGGAGGATTAAAGTTTGTTTTGGTTGACACTGACATTTGAGTTCTAGAATAGGGCTCTTGTGGTTTTGTTGCCTCATCTACTGTGAAACTGATTTCTTGTGTGATTAATATATTTGGTTTAGTCTTGTTGTAGCTGACTTCACAATTAACTTTTTCTGGATATCTTTGGTTTAGATCTAAGGTTTCGACCATTTCTTGTATTTTTATATACCCAGAGGTATATTGGTTTTAGAGAAGTATCTCTCTGTCACCTCCTGAGTGGATTTCCTAGTTCCATTTTGCACAATCAACGTAAGAGATGAACATCTTAGCACTTGTATTCTGCGTGCATTTATATCCATTCACATGTAAAGTTTACTTCTTGGTGCTAATGGCTCATTAAATCTTATTCCAAATGTTCCCTGGCCCTTGGTTTTGCTGGTTAACTTCTTTATTGAAGAAAAAAACAATGTTGCTTTTTAGAAAATTAAATACATTGTATTGACACATTGAAATTCCATATGGCAGGGTGATTATAAGCACTTTTGCTAACTTGTCATGTTTACAGAGCAAAATGGTCAACGTGTACTTCATCTTATGCATCATATCCAATAATAATAGTTAACATTTGGTCTGCTCATTTATATTTAATCATCAATATTTAGTTGATGCAGTGACCTCTTTTTGCTTATTGATGATGCGATTGTTTGTAATTGGCTAGCTTATTGCTTTTTACAGACACGAGCTTTGCCGATTGTGACTAAAATGTTCCCTAGAGAACCAACTGCAGTACAAGCATTAGTTTTCCTCCCCACTCCCCTCATCTTTTTCCTTTACAAAGTTACGAGCACTAAGGAGCAATGGGATTTTTCAGGGTTTTGATAAAGAGTAACGTGGAGAAGCAGTCTGAACCAGAGAACGAAGATGGTGATGAAACTGAGGATGATGATGAAGATGGAGATGAAGGTGAAGGTGAAGATCAGGATGCTGATGCAGGAGAGGAAGAGGATGCTGTGTCAGGCGAAGAGGATGATGAAGAAGAGCCCGAGACAAATGCTGATGGTGGAAATAAAGAAGACGAGGATGATGATGATGATGATGATGAGATGACGAGGATAAGGACGCAGACGAAGAAGAAGAGGAAGAGGATGAGGAGATTCCCCAGCCACCAGCTAAAAAGAGGAATGAGTTCGCTCGGTCTTATTCTACTACTTTTTGACAAAGATTATATGATCGGCATGGTAAGAAACCTAGGGAAAGGAGAATTGTGTTTTTAACCCAAACTGAGAAAATCTGCAAATTACTTTTGATGTTTCTATTTATCTAGTCCCGGATATTGTCCTTATAAGCTTCGTTGATGCATTCTTGTGCAAACACTATAGGTGGAGCCTATTTATGGGTTTTTACTTGTCGGGTTTAATCAGTGTACAAATGTTTGCCTTCATCCATTATTTATAAAAGCTGATATCTTTTGCCTCTGCATCAAGCTAGTCAAGAAACATTTTCATATCATTAACTCGTGAGTTAACCGTTGGACATAATGACTGATCCAGTGTATGTGTGTACCGAATGGTATGGAATAGAGAAAGATAATGATAATTGAGAGTTTTTTTTTTTCTCTTTCATGTCATTTATTTGTACACTATTATATATACACAATGATGTAAAAATAGCATTACTCATAAGTCAAATATGAGGTTTTGAAATTGTTTGTACACTTGTTTGGTCAACTTTGCAAGATAAACATTAATATATCGAGTAAATATATTAACAGGCACTATGCAAAAGGTTTTGTTGTTTGTACATTCGGAATGACAGCCCTCTCACAAGAAGGGGGCCTTGTGTTCAATAAAAGAATCGTATTGACATCTCGGGTGTACAAACAGCAAATCTCCTATGCAAATGATTGAGATTATAAATTATCAGTTATCGATTACATATCATAGAGATTTTTCTATGCTCATACATTAAGGAGCTTTGGGCCATTGGAGATAATTTACGCGTTTAAAATTCACAAATAATAATTTGTCAAATCTTTAAAGGATAACTTCAATTAGTAGAAATACATCAAAAAAATTGGGCATTTGCGCCTAAAAGATATAAAATAGATGTTGGTCATTCTAGAAGCGAGTTTTCAAGAAATTGCTCAAGTTTTATCAAATAATTGATTTAAAAAAAAAAATCTTATGATTCTTATCATCAACTATTATTCCTTATATATCTCTTTCAAACAAGTATAAAAAC
This sequence comes from Osmanthus fragrans, assembly GCA_019395295.1. Taxonomy (NCBI): domain Eukaryota; kingdom Viridiplantae; phylum Streptophyta; class Magnoliopsida; order Lamiales; family Oleaceae; genus Osmanthus; species Osmanthus fragrans. The sequence goes on along the minus strand of CM033355.1, from coordinate 6,030,458 downwards.
CAAAGCATTAAACACCAAATTAAGTATAATATTGACATTTGATAGCACTATTCAAAGTTGAACGTGTATTATATGTTATTTTAAAATGCTTAATTTATAAATTCTATAAAAATAATATTTAATATCAATTTGTTGGGAAAATTTGATAACTTTCAAATGAACTAATAAAAATAAGATTTAGGGTAGAAATTTAAAAGAGAAAAGCTATACTCTCAAAACTCAATTTCTATTATTCAATTTTTTTTTGCGATATGAGCAATATTTTTATATTATATTTGGTACATAAGAATTAATTGCTAATACATGAAGAAATAAATTCATTTATAATGACTCTAGATTTATGTAAATCGAGATTCTTCAAGTCAAAATTTATAGAGTCAAAATTAATGTGAATGTTAATTAATTGAGAATTAATAACACATAATTCATACATGACAAGGATTTTGTAAAATTTATTACATATTTAAAATAAAAGGTAGGGTATTATTGGAATAATTGAATTTTAGTAGGGGTAAAATTGTCCAAAAAATGTTTGTCACTATGATATATTTACGACAGTGTAATTATCACAAAACGTCCTTACCTTTCATATTTTAGCACTTTCACCCCTATTTTCATCTTTTATTGAGAAAAATGTCATTTTCATCCAGTTTCTCAATAATAAAAAAATGTAAAATGACAAATATGACCTCCAATTTAAATTAAAAAAAGAAAAGAAAAATTAAAAAACAAGTAATTATATTCTCGAACTTTTAAAAAAATTACAAATGAGTCCAAATAGATGCATTGAGTCCAAACTTTTCACCTTTATTTTCACATTTCATTGTAGAAATCATCATTTCATCATTTTCTTTTTCAATTAAAAGCTATAAAATGGTAAATATAAACTCCTATTTAAATAAACTAAAGAAAAGTAAAATAAAGAACAATTTTTACTTTCTTTTTTTAATTATTTATTTGAAATTTATTTATAATTTTTTAAAAAAATTTGAGGACATATTTGCAATTTATTCTTTATTTTTGTTTCATTTAAATAAGAGGGTATATTCGTCATTTTACATGTTTTAATTGAGAAAATAAATGAAAATGATAATTCTCGCAATTCAATGTGAAAATGCTAAAAAAAATAAAAGGTATGAACATTTTGCACAATAATATTGAAAGATGTGGACTTCTCGTGCTAATTACCATTTTAATAATTTATTTAGATTCATTTATAGTTTTTAAAAAAGTTTTGGAGTATAATTGTAACTTGTTCTTTATTATTTTTATTTTTATTTAAATAGAAAGATGTATTTGTCATTTTTGTATTGAAAAATTGGATGAAAATGATATTTTTCACAATGAATGAAAGGTAAAAATCCAAAAAAATGAAAGGTAAGGAGGTCCTTACCCTTTAATATAATATATATTTCTTTATTAACAAATGATACTTTTCTTTGATTTTATTGATGTTGCATTCATTGCATTAATTCATCAATACGACTAATTCAAAAGCGTGCTATGTCCATTTGTGGCTCTCTTTCTCTCTCTCTCTCTCTCTTGAATTTGGAGATATACTAATAACCAACGGTTTCAACTGTGAATTAAATTGCATTAATTTCACGATAAGAATCGCTAACCACATAAATTATTTCAATAATTTTCTTGCAAAGATATTTAATTTCATCAAAACTGTATTCATATTTTATTAATGACAGAAATCAAGATTCACCAAAATCAACTTTTGGATTCAATTACCTCTTAACACCGAACTTGAGCAGAAGCTGGCCTAAGAATAAACGGTGGATCCCAAGCATAAGAGAACCGGACAGAAGCCTGAGGCTGAACTGGATTGCCCTGATTTATGTAACAAAGATCACCAACTTTGTTAAAGATTGATGGATTAATAGGCTCCACAGTCTGAAAACCCTTGCAAGATAACACAATATTTGCTTGTGGGCACTTGCATGTGTTCACAACTTGCACATTCCATTCTGCTTTTCCCTTTATTTCTCTCCCACTTCTCACTGTCCCAATCACAAAGTTGTTCAAATCACACTGCTGCCCCATTGCTGCAAAACAAAAACAAAAAAGTATCGAAAATCAAGGGTCGTCGCTCGATTTATAGACGGACAAGCAATTGAAGGAAGGCTAGCTATTCGCGATCAGCAGTCGAATAATTGTACATGTTATGGGAAAATTGATCTTACCTTGGCTGATGAAGCTTAAGAGCAAAAATCCAATGGAAAAGTTGATTAGGCCGGCCATTTTGAATAGGGTTTTGTGTAATTGTGATGTTAGAAATGAGTACGAGTTGTATTTATAATGTTAGTAAAGGAGTGGTTGTGCATAATATTATATTATGTGCTTTAATTAGCATTGATTGATGTATGCAATCAAGTCCAGATTTCTGATTTCATGAATCAAATTATCTGCAAAATGAGTGATTTTTTTTCTCTTATTGATTGATCATTAAATTAATGAGATTTCATGAATTTTTTTCTTTGGGGGGGGTGGGGGTAAGAATTTTTCTTTAAAACGAATTGAATTTTTTGAAAGGATTTTTCCATTTTTTTGGGGGGCTTAGACAACACATTAATTATTTATCAAGGTAATTTTCAATTAGTAATTATTTGTAATAGATTATTTAAATGGTTATAATTTAGATCAAATAATAGTCTTAACCAGTGGGGTCATGGTCAGTCCATTCAATTAATTAATTTCCACTTGGATAAAGAATACTAGAATGTTGATTACCTAATCAGAGTATTCTAAAATGCATGTATATGCCCAGCATAAATCCGCATATGTTTTGTGCTTTTTCAAAATGCATTGTATATGGAATATGTACGTGACAATGTGGTCACCACATTTCGTTAACCGCATATGCATGCTTAAAAGTCATATTGCGGACATATTTGTGTTAAAAATTATATCAAAATTAGCCTAACAAAGTCCAACACTTTTTTATAACTTAAAAAAAAATGATAAATTGAGCCAACAAACATCAATAAGCCCAAATCACCCATAGCTATGAATAATAATAATAATTATAATATATATATATATATATATATATATATATTGAAATCAGCTATGAATTATATATATTAATCTGTAAAGTAATGACTTTTTAAGCAAAAAAAAAAAAAAAACTAAATTTTCATATAATTAAAAGTATCTACGTAGAGTTTGAGCCTCCTCCTTCGATCTTCCTCTAGTTTTACTAGCAAGTGGTGCTAATGTTGCACAATCTTGAATGGTTGATTATTGTGATTTTAATGAGGAAGTTGACAATAATATCTTACCATCTACAGAAAGTAATAGAAATTCTCGAGCTGAAATAAGGTAGTCCAATAAAGATGATTTTGCATCAGATAATACGAAAGATAGCTTGGATGAAGAAGATGAGATTGAATTGGAATCAATAGAGAAAGAGTTAGACATGATATGGGACTTTTTAAAGTTGGTGTTTGTATCTAGAGCCTATTTGAGCCGGATTAAAATATGATTTTAATCTATGTCAAAGTCAAACAATCAATATTAACCACATTTTTCATGGGTCCTACAACTTTTCAACTTCACATCAGAAACTTCTACCACAATCTATTAAAAAATCTAATTTTAATTTCCATCAAACACTCTCCTAATCTAATTGCGAAAAATGATTGTTAATGAATATAATCTCACATTGAATAAAGATGAAAAATAAAAAATAAAAATTATAAAAAATTTGGACTACTTCTCTTAACAAAGTTGATCTTTGAAGATGAATCTCAAATCTTAACAATGATTACTACGTAATTATACTATTTATGATTTTAAATAATATTTTATTTTTATTTTTTTGTTGAAAATAAGAATAAAATTCAAAGAATACATTATTTTATTTATTTATGAATTTATAATATTTAAAATAATATTTAAAATTAGAAAACGCATAATTATTTCTTCGTACTTGTAATGCTTGATCCTCAACAATAACATATTGCCACGGCATTTTAGAATCTTACCCAAACATGATCACCTTCATTTGTTTTCATAATTTAATTTGAAAATGAATTGTAGTCTTAATCAAAAGTTATATCGAAGTGATTGAGCTTATCTGTTAGTAACGTTAGTGCATTCCTCCACGTCAGGTAGGAAAATGCAGGCAATCTGAACAAACCACGTGGTGCGTCTAGACGTGTCAAAATTGACCAGTATTAGCTCCATGTCCATCGCTTTTTCATCCAGTCCACTTCGGAAAACAATTTTCATTGCATATTCGGTAGAACCTATTTGTCTACCATTTTCTGAACTCCTTTTTTTCTAAATAATAATGATAATAAATAAATAAATTATTTTCAATCACATTCTTATAATAAAATATTTTATGCGTAAATTCAAAATTTTTCCTATTTTTTAGTCACATCCTCCCAAAAAATTACTATTCCATAAATTATTTTTCCCCAAAAATCGTTTTTAATGGACATCAAAGAGGGTGTGTACAAGACAGGACTAAAAAAGAAATCAAGACTATTCTACAATGTGTAATACTCTATAACAAATAGGGATAATTGCAGCTGCGGTCCCTAACTTTTGCATTTTTTGTAGACTTTACCCTAACCTTCAATTTGTACCACCCGGAGTTCCAAACCTTTAATAAATTCTCACCCAAGGTCCAAATGGACGGAAACCATCCACTTTGACCGTTAGTTGACCAATAAAATTGACTCTGACCAATTTTGACCAATTTAAATGGGTAAAAGAGTAACTTTGCTATTTAAGCACTTAAAAGAATTAAAAAATAAATAACTAAAATAAAATATAAAAATAAATAAAAGAAAAATACTATTCATCTCCTTTCCCACCCCACCCCACGCCACGCCACGCCACGCCACGCAAACTCAAAACCCCAAACTACTGTTCATCTTCTTCCCCCCTCCCTTCCCCCACCAAAGTATAGTAGTTCAATAGAATATTTTCTCAAAGCTTAGTGAGCCGCTGATGAAATTAAACCAATGTTTCTTTTTCTGTTCGGTGAGACCATCCATAACCAAGCAAAGCATTCAGTCACTTTCTTCATAGGATAAATCTTCTTTACCAGGAGCCATCTCTCTCTCTAAATTAATCAAGGAGTAGCCATGGTTCAGTTGAAGCCTCTTACTGCTCTTCTTTTCTCTCTATGTCTGCTTGTACCTTGGATTTCTGCGAAGTCCACCGACGTTCACTACTGCAGTATGATTCCCCCAAATCCCCATTACTTCTTGTGTTGTTCTACCGTGAATTATAGTCTCTATAATTTCATTTAGTCAATTTGTTAGTTTTATTTCTTCTTTTAAAATTAGGGTTTTTCACTACTCCTGTATAATTTAATTTTTCTTGGAGTAATTGCTTGGTTTTGGATTTCATAACAGTTTTTCAAATTTATTGAAATTTAACGTCTTAAAAATATTTTCTGGAGTAGTTGATGGGTTCTAGACCATCCCTGTACTCTTTCTGTTCACCAACATTGGGGGTGTTGGGGGGGGGGGGGGAAGGGAGGGGGGAAGAAGATGAACAGTAGTTTGGGGTTTTGAGTTTGCGTGGGATGGGGTGGGGTGGGGTGGGGTGGGGTGGGGTGAGGACTGAAGGAGTGAATAGTATTTTTCTTTTATTTATTTTTATATTTTGTTTTAATTATTTATTTTTTAATTCTTTTAAGTGTTTAAATAGCAAAGTTACTCTTTTACCCATTTAAATTGGTCAAAATTGGTCAGAGTCAATGTTATTGGTCAACTAACGGTCAAAGTGGATGATTTCCGTCCATTTGGACCTCGAGTGAGAATTTATTAAAGGTTTGGGACTCCGGGTGGTACAAATTGAAGGTTAGAGTAAAGTTTACAAAAAACGCAAAGGTTAGGGACCGTGACTGCAATTATCCCTAACAAATATATCCAAAAACGAAACAAGTTCAATACCAATAGAAGATCAACCTATATCATCTACTCTAGGGGCGGAGCCAGTTTTGCGAAGTTGGGAGATCTGAAAATATAGAGGTGAAGGGGTGGACACAATGGTTCATGGGTAGCGTCCCCGATTTTTTATTTTTATTTTTGTTACTGTATTAACTAAAAAATCAATAAACGTATAAAAGAAAATACTTCTTGAGTACCAATCTTTAATTTAGCACAATCATATTTATTACAAGCGTTCCTTTCGAGTTTTCATACTTTATTAAATAGAATCATTAACATCATCAATCGCTCTGGACCAAATCACGTTTATTTCTAAACCTGCTTTTCTTAGATAGCCAATCAAAGTCAAAGTCGATGGCGATTATAAACTTTTTAATTCCCGACCTTAGAAAAAAGTAAATAGTATAAATGTCATATATAGCACTTGCAAATTATCAAATCGAAGTCTCGCGAATCAAAAATATTTTTTTTTTCCACTAATGGCTGAAAATCCTAATTCCTCTGTTTACATCGATAAGTTTATCTCAACTTCTTATTTAATCCATTTCTCAATTAAATAAAAATAAAAATAAAAAAGTCAAAAAATTGGGGGATCCAAGTCCCCCCCAGGACTCCCCCTCCCTCCGCTTCTACTCACTCCACCCTTTCAAAGGCAGTCCGATTATACCCTCGTACCACGTCAAGCTCTTAACGTTCTTTTATCGTTAGCATAAGTAATCCTCGTACAAAATTTAATCCAGCATTATTAGAATTGAAGTAGGAGACAGAAAATAATTGAATACATCAGATATGGGGTAGGTTAAAGAGAACCTAATGGTTTTCTGAATGTATAGCATCAGATAACAAAAAGGGTGTCGTTCAATAGCAAAACTGATACTACTTTTCCCAAAAATGCGAAAAAATAAAAACCCTTTTCGGGTTTTTTGTTCAATTTTGTGGCAAATGACAACAGTGCCTTTGTCATTCTTAAACCCAATGTTTAACTGGTCCTCTGTGCTCCTGCTAAAAAGTTTGCAAGAGAGGGATTACCTGGGTTTCTCATTTCCTCCTGTGCACGCTTCATTTCTTCCGCATCTGTGCAGCATATAAAACAAGAACAACGTCGTTATGAGTGATTCATATCCTCTTTGAATCCTCATTGCTCTCTAAGATTAGATAGGTAACAAAACAAAGAATGATTCACAGTTTGGTCAACATCCACCACAGCCTATACCAGATGTTAGTATCCCCAGTGTGGATAGTAGTAACTACAACTCTTTTTACAATTTAGTGTAAAAAAAAAAAAAATGTGCGGAAACAAACTACAACAGTAAACAAGCCTTTCTTTGAGTATAAATAACAGAAAGTTATGGGATGATCTGAAATATAACAATTCAGTGTGTTGATCGTTAGGGAATTTATAGTTTTATACGAATGTCCCTAAATTGCTAACTTAAAAGAGTCACAGAGATTTAAAACTAATAGTTGCTAAACTGAACCCACATATTGATACCAGACATTCAAATTTAATTACGCTGTCCTGAAAATTATCTTTGTATCGCACATTCCTAATTGATTATACTGGTTGAGAAAAAGTAGCATTTGTAACAGCTTTGCATGCATAATTATAGGAGCACATCCCCCTAATCCAACCCGGAATTTGTAATTTATCGAACTTGAAGGAGCAATTGAATAGATGGCAAATAATATATGATGATTGATGTGCACTATTACAATCTACAAGTTTATTTTTAACTGAAAACAGTCAAAAAAGACCCAACCGTGCTTCTCTGCCATGGGGTTTGACAGACCCCATGGCAGAGAAGCTTGATTCAAAAAGACCTATCCATAGATAAATGCACAACTGTCATTGAAATGCAACATATATTCACAGCAAATTAACATAAGCAATAAGCAAACTGGATGTGGGCAATTCAATAGAAAATAGTGTAACTGCCTTACCCACTAGTTTGGGCATCAAAAACATCACAATCACCATAAATCCGACCATCAGACCCATTGGGCTCTTCACAATAGACATTATGGAGAATGGTTCTCTTATCTGCAGAAAAAGACGATGGGAATAAAAAGCACACATTTTTTTCAGAATAAAAATTACAAATAGCATATAACCAGAGAAGGAGTCAATCTGTAGGCACCTCATAATAATGTTCCTCTCTCAAAGGCTCCAAAACAAGCTCACTCAATACTCTCCTGTTCTCTGTCAGAGCTGCCTGAACCTTGCCCGGATTTCTTGCACTGACATCAATCCGGACCTGGCAGCCAAGAGAAGATTTATGAGTCTTATTAAGTTAATGAATTGATTAAGTACAAGAAGAATCCCAGAGTTAAGAAGCTCACTGGAGAGAAGAAATAACCTATAGCAGCCACTTCAATAAGATGAGTCCCTGCTGGCACATTATGGCTTGACGAATAATAGTTAAAGAAATGCATACATGTTAATGTCTAGCATGCTATCATAAATAAATAATACTTCTAGTTCCCACTTGCAACGTTTAAAATTCACGGTGCTGAGTCCAGTTTCCCGTAACAAACCCACAAGAATGTGATGCAGTCCCAATATCAAACATAGGTACAAAACTTAATTGAATATGCAGTGTCAAAGGCAAAGGTACCAGATCAACTCAGTGCAGAGAGACAAAGATGATAGGATACAAAGAAAAATATCCGTCGGGCCTTAAAAAAGTAATTCTTTGGCCACCATTAAGAATAACTTTGACATTTGATATTTTTGGCGGAAGACCAGATCTTGTTACGCTTCCTAGTAGAACACAACATTATAGAGAAAATCAGATTAGCACAATGAAATAAAAATGTATGAGAATGTCTTAAATCTTTCAAGCAACAAGGAAAATATAAAGGGTGCACCAATGCTTAAAATATTTTCCTTCACAAATTTGTGCAAAAAACATGCCATGAAAACATGGACTTTATCGTTGAAGAGGCAGGAAAATAGTCTAGCCTTTTATTTTTCCTCCGAAAGATTTGGAATTCATCTCACATGAGCGCCCTCATGGAAAGTGGCTGGTGTCAGTTTTCTTTTTGAACGGAATAAATAAATTCTACCACACATTAAAGTGGAAAACTAGAAACTGCATATCATCTTTCCCACTCATAAAATATATGACTTTCACATGGTCAAGATTTACACAAGTGACACGTATCAATGATTTATCTTCAAATTTATACTTGTTATTTTGACTGGAATATCGCGTGTCAACATTAAACCGCTTGCATCCATCGTTTACGGCTGTACCTACCTCTATAGCACGGACATGTTAACTAGGGTACCGTGTCCGTGTCCGATAAGTGTCGGACATTTGTCTACATCGACACTGTTCAAACATTTTACAATAATCAATTTTCTTTTTTGCTATAACTATTATATTTTAACTTAAAGTTATTAGAAAATAACAAATAAGTACTCATATTTAAAAGATTTCTACAAGAAAAATCAATAATAAGTATAAAACCAAATTTATAATATATAAATGAAGAATTTTAAAGAATTTAATCAAAGTATCGACGATGTGTCGTACCGTATTTTTTAGAAAAATCAAGTGTCGACATATCAGACACGTAGCTTGTAGGACATACGTGTCCGTATCAGTAGGTACCTACTATCTTGTTTTGGGGTCAATATCAGGGAAATGCTCTACCTTTGAGTGCGGTTTGAACTACTGATTTACGTAATTGGACCAATTGGTTTACTCCCATAATAAGTTTAATGATATTATTAAGTTCCTTGCATATTATTTAGTTCAATTAAACCAACTTTTACTACCATTATGGCGTCATCTCTTGATTCCAGCACTACTAAGTTATAATAGCATTATGGTATCACCCCTTAAGAGGTTTTTGATACAACAAGGCAAAAAAAATATATGGAAAACTGAAATTATAATACCTCTGTGCATATACATGATCAATGTTCTATTTAGCAGTCAGTCCATCACAGAAGTTCCATAATTACAGTTATGACTCACTTTTAAGCACTAAAAAACATGTTCCTGATGCTCATATTCCTCCCATTTGGTAGTGTTAGCATTTCATATCCTCTAGAAACTTAACTATATAATTATTTGTAACTTTAACTAGATTTATTTTTAGAATAATGCTACTCATCATAAGTACGGACAATAACCAGTCTATGTGATCATGGGGCCACTGCCATATAGTCCAATGAAGTTGAAATGCATTTTTATTGAACAACGCGGGAGTTACCACAATCAAAGCATGTATATATCACCAACACTCGAATTCGGTATTCGCTCTTGTACCATCTTATCTAAAAATTTAAGCCCGTCTAAAAATAACGTTGGTAAGTGCACTTTATTTGAAATCTTCAATTGTTGGAATACAATTACTTTAATTTGTAGGTGTGCTTGACTTGCGAGAAAGTGTAGAGGATCCTAAAAGACCTTAAAAATCAACCCAAAAAATCGCAATCATGGTCAAGCTGACTTATAAATTCACCTCAGCCCACATTAATTGATTGTTATGGTTCCCATTGCTGACTAGATTAATGATATTATTAAGTTCCTTGCATATTCCTTAATTCAATTAAACTAACTTTTACAACCAATTGGTGTCATCTCTTGATTCAAGCACTTAAAAAATTTTCTCAAGAGGTTTTTGACAGAATTAAGGCAAAAATTAAAAAACAATAATGTGGAGAAACTGAATCTATAATACCTCTGTACGTAAACAAGATCAATGTTCTATTTAGCAGTTGGCCCATCACAAAAGTTCAGCCAGTTTTACCGAAAATTTCTTAAAATTCACCTGAATAAATAATGTATCATACAACTCAACCCTTTTCATATGAAATTTCATGTTAATAAGAAGATAATAGTTAACCATAATTCAGTTTTATTTTATCAGCTGCAATTGACATTATGAGCAATTAATTTCTTAGACATTTCTAATGGCAAAGAAATATCTAACTTCCCCAAGCAATTTAATGAAGTTTTCAATTTGCACCCAAAACTACGGGGGCGTTCTCTTTGCAGTTTTCGGGCCCTTTTTTGTTTTCGATTTTCCAAAACATTGAAAACGCGTTCTCTTTCCCATTTTCGAAAATGAGTTTTTGAAAACGGCTGAAAATTTTGTGAAGAAAACAGAAAACAACTTTTTTACGTTTTGGCTGTTTTTTTCACAAATCTGCTAAAACTCAAAAAACACGGATTGAAAAATATTTTTTCAAAACGACAAAAAGAACGAATTTTTAATAATCTCAAAATGGACACCCAAAACACAAAATGAATTCAAAACTCAAAATACAAAACTGAAACACGAAGAGAACGTCCCCGTACATCTTCACCATTTTCTGAATACACGCAACAAAAACTATGATACAGCATGTCAATTAAGGCCACTTTCCTGTTGACGTGTCACGTGCACCACACCTTTTCTAATAGTGTATATTCAACAGATGCAAAATCAAAGAGCCAAAAAACAGTGATCGTCCTGAACCAGACGCCTAGATTACTACAAAAGAACACCAAACTGCAAATGAAACACCGAATTGCATTGCCTTATGTCACACTCAATACTGTTGTTGCATCCAGCCCTTTTTAATATATATATATATATATATATATATTTTTTTTTTTTATATAATTACAGAAAGTTTAGATTTCGCATTTAACCAAAATTTCCTTAATCAATAACACAATGAAGCTGCGAATTACAACTTAAAATTTAACTATCTTACACTATGATAATTCAATTCTTTGAATAATAATAAAAAATTTCAAGAACAGTTATCAGAGGCCAACATCCAAAACTCCTCACACTGTTACACAATCTAAGAAAATAAAAACCAAAACCCATTAATTTAAGCACTAAAAAGCAATCATACCAGGAAATTTGACTCGGCCATTGATGCTATATCCCTCGACGTTCCTGTAAAATTAAAATTGGAAAATATATTTTAATTTAGGGTAAAAACAAAGGAAGATTTTCTTAAAATGAACATAGTAATCCAAAAAAAATAGTGAATAAAACTCTTAGGTAAATAATACATCGAAAAAATTGAAAAATTGAGATAATGAGTAAAAATAATTTTATAGATGGAGAATATAGTACTCATGAGAGATCGCGAGTGCCGCAGGTAAAAGAAGGAATTTTAGTGAGAAAAAGATTAGTGCGTGATTGCGTGTTACAGCTCCCATCGGAATTTGGGAAGAGAAAGACGGAGAAAAACGAGAACTGGAAAATCCAAAGTATTTGCTCGTTCGTGCAGGAGTCGAGCAATGGTAGATATATAGTTTTTCGGTCCCGCTACACAAACAGAAAATCATTGACAGGGTTTTTTGTCCAACTGACGTGGCAGTGAAAAGGATAAAAAAAAAAAAAAATCAATCAATTGACAATTAAAACTCCCAAACGTCCACCAACCCCAAAATCAATTTTCTCCCGCGGAAACTATTGGAAATAACCTAAATTTGAAGTCATAATTTCAAAATGACCTTTGATTTTTCAAAATAAAATAAAATTTTTAAAATACCCTCAAATATTAAATTACAGTCTAGTCACTATAATATAAAGGAAATACAATTAAGGCCTAAAAACTATTTAAAAATAAAATTATGGCTCAAAAATTTTTGATAAATTTAACTCCTAATATCATACAAGATTTTATCGATCTAAAAACTGCAACAAAAAATGAATTAAACTATTTAAAAGAAGATTTAAAAATTTTCTTTATAAATTATTTAGATCCAAAATTAAAATATAAAAATACTTATATAGATAGTCAAGCAATTAGAATTGAAAATAATATACATAAAGAAATTGTCAATCTAGAAAAAAGAATTGAAAAATTAAATATAATCATTGAAAGAAAAATCTTAACAAAAGATAGTGAATTCTATAAATTTTATTGTGATTTATTAGATTCCTATGAAAATATTAAACTTTCAGATTTTAAAATTTTGAAGACGGTTATAATACCCCCCCCCTCTCCCATTTTAATTGATATCAGAGTCATAGATCATAACATGATAATAGAAGATTTAGGAAATAAATATAAAATTAAAAAAAGATAAATTGGGAATAATAATAGGAAAATCTATAATAGAGAAAGAAGTCTTAAAAATCATACTTATAAAATTAAAAGATATACCTTTAGATATTAGAATAAATATAATAGAAAAAGTAAAAATAAGCATAATAAGAGATTTAGTGATATGGGAAATTATTCTAAAAATAATAGACCAAGAAGAAATAACTGCTATAATAAAAAATAATATAAGTAATTATGAGAATTAAAATTAATAAGATAGATAACTATTAAAAATTAGAGGAAGAAAAATGATATAAAATATTTTATGAACCTATTCATAATAAATTAAAAATATTAACATTAAATCTAATTAAAAAATTACCTAGAGAAATAAAAGAATAAATATTACATAAATTAATTATAGGATCTATAAAAGATAGATACGTATATGAAATGATTAATAAAGAATTTGAAAGTATTTTATATTATAGAGAAATATATGAATCATCATAAACTATAAATGAATAATGATAAAGTAGTTAGAAAGCTTAATAATATTGTTAAAAATCTAAACAAAATACAAGAAAAAATCTCAAATATACTAGGAATATCAGGAGATATAAAGAAACCACAAGAAAAAATGTTAGGGAAACTAAAAATTGAAAAACTAGAATTAAAAGCAAAATATTTTGAAACTGTAAGAGATGAATTACCTAATAATGAAATAGTAATAGAAAGTTTTAATAAAATTATCAATGAAAATAAAGATAAAAAGTGTAGGTTATCATATTTATTAGAAGTAAAAAGTGGGAAAATATAATGACTTTTTCAAAATCATTTGATGAACTAAAGAAATTAATAAATGAAACTAAGGAATTAAGAGATGAAGTAGGAATGTTAAAAATAGAGATTAGAGAAATGAAACAAAATATTCAACCAATAGATAAAAAAATAGACAAAGATAGAATAAAAGGAGAAATGACAAGAATATGAAAGAAACATGTAGAAACATAAGGATATTATGAACCTGAAAGTATGGATGATAGATTTAGGAAAGAAATATTACCAATAATCCTAGAACAACAAAAAGAATTTGAAAAATATGCAGAAGAAAGAGGGAAAAATAAAAAAGATGATGAATGAAGAAATAGATAATCTAATAGAAAATTTTGACCAATTAAGTATAGAAGAATTAGAAAGTTATGAAATATTAATGAATACTGGTGGAGGACCAACACCAACACCAGGAAGTACAAGCAACAATCCAAAATTAGAATTTCCTAAATTAGAAGGAGGATATGCACCAATGCCACATACACCTTATAGACAGTACTATGACAGAATTATACTACAACATAGAATGAAAAAATATAAAGATCAATTTACTCCAAATTCAAACTACAATAAACCAATAAATCATGGATGAACAAAACTAGATTTAAATTGTAAAATAGATACTAAGAAACCTTATTACAATGGGCAGATGCAATGATATTATTCTTTTTACATAACCAAGATGATACATGTGAATCTATGGATAGAAGAATTGACTATTTAATAGCATCATTTGAAAGAGATGTAAGAAATTGGTGGGAATGAGTAACTGAAGATACTAAATTATTAATGAGAAGAATATACAAACAGAAATGTAAAAAACCTCACAAGAGGGGATAAAAAAGTTAGTAGAGCATATATCAGATGAATTCCTAAGAGAAAATTTGATAAAAAAATTCAGAAGAAGAAGTTAGAAGAGAAAAATTAAAAGCTAGATTAGGATTGATAAACATTATGATATGTGATATGTGTAAAATAAAAGAATATACATGTCAATTTAGAAATTTCTATTATACCCAATTTTATAGTAACGAAAATCAAGGACCATACTTAAAAATGTATTTTACTAAATTATCAGGAACATGGAATATATATTTTAAGATAGAATATGAAAGATATATAAAGGATGACCCTGTACTAGATACATTGGAAGTAGAATAAAATTCCTATTTGAAAGATTAGCAGAAATATGTAAAAATAAACAACTAATGAAAAAGTCTGAAAAATTAACAAGAATCTGTTGCGAAAAGATAGATAGACCTATTAATTGGGGATGTGCACCAGAAAGAAAATATAAAAGAAAATTCAAATAAAAAAGTATAAAAAAATATAGACAATTCAAAAAGAAATATCATAAACCAAATAGGAGATATTATAAAAAAAAATATCAACCAAAGAAAAAAGAGTTTAAAAAGGATAAAAAACAATGCAAATGTTGGAATTGTGGAGAAATATGACATATAAGCCCTGATTGTACTAGAAAGAAAGTTAGAATTTTACAACAAGAATATGAAGAAATAGAAAGTGATTTAGAAGAGATAACATATATTAATAAATATGAAGGAGAAGAGGTTTACATATCAGAATCAGAATGAATCACGAAATAGAAGAAGCTGAAACTATAGAAGAAAAACAAGAAATAGAAAATTCTGAAGGATATGAATTAAAAGTAACATTCGATAATAATACATTTAGAAAAATAGAAAAATTATCATTAGATTTAAAATTTTGAGAATGAAAAATATTCGATAAAATATTTAGAAGGGAAAGAATTCTATAAGTGAATATCATAATATAGAAAAATCAATAGATATAAGAACAGTTTCAGGAAGTCATAAATTAACATTACTAACAAAATTCACAGTTGATCAATTAATGGCAAAAGTAAAAGGAAAACAAAAAGAAAATATACAATATGTTTATCTAGTAGGAATACAATTAATGTTCAAATCCCAATTTAGAGAAGGAATGATTCACCAATAACAGTAAACTTATATGATGGAAGAATACTAAATATTAATGATAGTCATTTAGGAACTATAGAAGGAAATTTAGCATACAAAAAACTAATATTTACATGTTATCCAAAATATTGTGTATCAATAAAAGATAAAAATTTTAATGAAATATTATGATTACATTTTAAAATACAAAGAAATGATATTATGGAAGAAGGAAATCATATTATGATTATAGAATACAGAGCATTATATACATTTACTAATTCAAACTATGAAAACATTTACTCTAAAAAATCATATATAGAAATTCACAAAGAATATAAAAACATATTAAATATTGTAGAACCAAACAAACAACTAAACCTACTACCAGAAATATATGAATTAGAAATATCTAAAACAAAATCAGATGTAACAGAAAAAATAGAAAATAATTCTTTAATAGAATTTAAAGATGGAAGATTAAGAAAAAATAATAGTACATCTATAATACCAAGAAAATCAAGTATAAGTCGAGAAATAATGGTAAAAAGAAATATAGGAAGTATGCAAATATATGAAAAATATTTTAATGGAATAGAATATATAAAAGGAAAGAATATCATAATTTATACATGAGCAGCAAACTGTCATATATCAAGAAATTAAAAGATTAATAAAAAGAAGGGTAGAACCTTATAAATATATCAATTTTGATGAAAAAACACATACTAGTGAATTAGAAGTAAAGATACCAATAGTTTTAGATGAAGAAGAAATGATAATACCATGTTATGTAGATAATAGTATGGGAGATCATTACCATATATTATTAGGAATGAGTTTTTTACAAGGCTTAAATCATTATAATATTAATACAGAAGAAATCTATAAAACACATAATAATAAGACATTGTTTTGTCCAAAAGAATGAATAATGTAATAACATTTTCATTAGGAGTATATGTACAAATTACTATTGTAGAAACTAATATAACAATATGTGCCTTAATAGATACAAGAAGTGATATAACTATTATTAAGACATTTTTGTTAAAAAATTGGAACAATGATAATACTATAAAAATAACAGGTGTCATGGGAATATCGACACCTATTACTAAAAATAAAGAAAAAATAGAAATTTTACTAGAAAGTAAACAAATAACTATAAACAAGGTATAAGCATATGATGTATTAGAATGTGATATATTATTATGAAATGACTTTGTTCAACAATTCCAATATTACCAACAAAATAACTATATGATTATGTTAAAAACACCATGTGGACATTTACTAAAAATTTCAAGAGAATTTAAACCATACAGAATTCAACCAGCCCAGTGTGGTGAAAAGACAATAAAAATACCAATAAAAACAACTGTTGAAATACAAAAAATACAAACAACAGAAAAATCAGAATTAATAGAAGAGATAATAAAAAAGTAGGAAATGTCTATAATAAAAACTCATTACCTTATTAGAAACCTGAACATCCAAGAGTAAAAATAGAATTAACTGAAAATGTAATAATAAGAGTAAAACCAATGATGTACACTATACAAGATACTCAAGAACTTAGAAAACAAATTGAAGAATTAAAAAACACGAAATTAATCAGAGCTAGCAATGGACCACATAGTAGTCCAGCTTTCATGGTAATAAAACACTCTGAACAGGTACGAGGAAAACCAAGAATGGTAATAAATTATAAAGAATTAAATAAATACACAAAATTTGATGGATATTTTCTACCAAATAAAGATGTCTTAATAAACCTTGTAAAAGAAAATGAATATTATTCAAAATTTGATTGTAAATCGGGATTTTGACAAATCAAGATGGAAGAAGAATCAATACAATATACGGCATTTAGCACGCCTCAAGGTAAAATATGAAAGGATAGTTATGCCATTTAGATTAAAAAATGCACCTCGAATATTTCAAAGAAGAATGGATAATATTTTTAGAAAATGTAATGATTTCTTAATAGTATATGTTGATTATATACTAATATGTTCAGAAAATAAAAACGATCATAAAAATCATATTATAAAATTCTTAAAAGAATGTCAAAAAGAAGGAATTATCTGAAAAGAAATCTATTATAGAAAAACTTGAGATAGAATTTCTTGGATTAATTATAGATAAGAATGGAATAAAATTACAATCTCATATATCTAAAAAATAGAAAGTTTTCCTGATAAATTAGAATCCAAAGAACGAATACAAAATTTTTTAGGATGTTTAAATTATGAAAAAGGATTTATTGAAAATCTTTCAAAAAAGAGACATAAAATACAAATTTTATTTAGAAAAACTAATACTAAAGGATGGAATGAATAACATACAGAAATTGTCAGATTACTTAAAGAAAAATGTAAAAATTTACTAAAATTAAGATTACCAAATGAGAAAGATAATTTAATAGTTAATACTGATACCTCAGATAAATATTGGGCAGCAATATTAAAAACGGATTTAAATGAAATATGTCAATATTCAAGTGGAACTTTTAATCAAGTAGAAATAAATTATATTACTCATGAAAAGGAATTGTTAGCAATTATTAGAGGAATAAAAAAGTTTTCATTATTTTTATTATCTAAAAAATTTATTGTTGAAACTGACAATTCTCAAGTTGCAGGACTTGTTAGAAATAAATTACCAATGGAACCCCAGTATAGAAGATTACATAGATGGCAAGCATATTTGTTATTCTATAATTTTGATATCATTCATATTAAGGATATAAATAATTATCTTGCTGATTTTTTAAGCAGAAATATTGAATTTGGAGATGGATAATATCAAACAGATGATATCAGAGATGAAATCTGCAGTAGCCTATGCCAAAGAAGAAGCAGAAGATATAAAAATTGGGATGGAGACATTAGCTGAGCTCTTAAGTCATAATATTAAATTATTACTTGAGATCAGTGAATCCCATGCCAATGTTACAAACGAGATGAAAGACAAAATTGATGCTTTTGAAGCACAATTAATGTCTACTGATACAAATAAAAATACAAGGGTTGATGTCTTGGCACAATCCTATAATACCAAATAGGGATACCAACAGGTACCAAGGAGTGATCCACAATACGGAAGCAGTAGTGGACCTAGCACTATCAAAAGAGATACACAAAGTCCTAGAAAGGTTTACCATAAAATCCAATGATGAACATACAAGGGTTATTAGAATCAGAACTGATGAAGATGATGATGCCCTTTTATCAGCAAAAGAAGAAGAATATAGATCTTTTGCCAAAATTGTTTATGAATTACAAGAAAATGACTCATATTTCATATTTTCAGGAGATCATGTTTATCCAAGGTTACTAATTACCAATAATGCAGACCCTTTCATGGTCAAGATGACAGGCGCAGACTATGGATTTTTAGATCTTATCTACCCCGGAAAAGATCTAAAAGAAATTGAAAGATTTGATGAAATTTTTAAATCTGAAGTATCGAAGTTTGCCAAAGGAAGGTCCATATACATAAAAATTTATTCAATTAGTCCTGAAATTGATGGAATGATATTTAATCCTGCTGAACATATTATAAAAATCGGATATGTTAGTAGAGAATTTCATATTGAGGTCGGTCATAATAAAAAGTCATTACCAAAAATCACTAGATCATGGATAAAATCTCGAAGATTTTTAGGGATGAAAGTCTTATATAATATGGCAAAAAGCTTGTATGACAGAAAATTCAAATGTTTGTGTCAATATAAAGGATGGACTCTTCTCACCAATAATGAAGGAAAGAAATCAACAATTTTGAAAGAATACATTGAAAAATTTGACACTCATCGAATCAATAGACTTATCACAACCATACAAGAGGCATGCAGAGCAAGAGAATGCCCCACTTGCCGACAGAATTAAAGATAAAAAAGATGAAAATGATAAACACATGGAGAAAAGGTGTCCAAACTGCTACAGGAGAACCTTACCAGCTGTATGTAAGGACAAGACTTGAAGGACAATTATAGAAGGATTGTGTCATTTATCAAAAAAGATGTAACAAGACAGCAAAGTATGGAGGGGCCATGAGACTCTTGATGAAAAGCACGAGGCAATAAAATATTGATAGTATGATGTAAGTAATGATGTAATTTATTTTCAGATTTGTGTATAAATAGAGGCCTTTGGACTAATGAAAAAGGCAGAGTTGGTTGAGCACTCGAGCTGTGAGTTAGCCAAACAATTTCCTGTCTTCCATTGTAATCATATTTCAGTTTTCAGATATCAATAAAATTCCAAGTTATTCCATATTTCAATCGTTTCAGAGATAACATGAGTTTCTAAACACTCCATCCCATATATTCTTGAAAGATTAAAGAAGAAATTCTTTCTTATTTTAACAAAAAGAGAGTTTTCTCTAGTTAAGATTCATAGTCTGAATTCAAAGAATTGACACAGTGAAAACAAGAAGCTCTAATAACAATTATGCCGTGAAGGCAAAAGGTCATTGAAGGGAGCTGTTTGTAGATCCAGAACCTGAAGGTTACTCGATTCTAAAAATAAAGACCAGAAATCAAAACTAAGGTAAAACTATTATTTTTTGTTAAATTTAGAAAGATACCTTCTAAAATCTTAAAGAATCGTCGGGATTACTCATATGAATATTTGCATGTTTAAATTATCTAAATATTTGTATTTATTTTATTAGCATTGTTTATCATGTTAAGATTTATTTAATATGCTAGGATATACAATTGAAGGATTAGATAACTTATTAGAAAAATTATTAGAAAAAATAAATAATATTATCTATAAAATGGAAAGAATAGATCAATCTATTAGATCAAATGATGGATTTATATGCTAGAATTCGAGATAGGAGTAATACAAGACAAAATTGAAAAATTATTCTAAAATAGGGATATATCCTGCAATATACAAAAATTCATTTCATTAAGGGTAATATAGACATTTGACTATTTTTACAAAAAAGATGTTATTCTTAAAAGAACCCCATTTTCTCCCCTATTAAAACTCCCAAATGTCCACCAACACCCAAATCAAATTTCTCCCCCAAATCGAAATCAGCAGAAAGCGAAACCATCTTCACGCCTCACCATCGCCTGCCATACTTCAAAGGACGGTACCGTCAGCTCCGGTGGTACAATCGTCGAAGGTTTGTCTGCCTCCCGCTTCACAATTTCGGCCATGATTGGAACGAAGGTTGTTTCCACTCCGGGAGCACTTCCATCCAAGTTTCACCCCTCAAGCTTGACCATCTCCGACCGCCAGTGAAATAAGGAAACAAGTATCTCTCTGCCTCACATCGTTTGGGAGTTGGTTGCTGGGCAAAGGCATTGTTATGCATGACTCTATGTAAAGTAGTTGAATGATGGGTTTGTGTACCAACAACAAATCACGGCATGGGCATTTTCAGTATTGCAGATGAATGTGGCAAATCCATTGTAGATGTTATTTGTATTCATGTTGGATTGGAGTTAACCCGAATCTGTAATTGCAGATTATATTTATTCATTACATTTCATTACCGGCATACAATTTCACTTGGTGACATTTGGAGAAATAAAATATGATTGTGAAATTTATGAATGCAAGTATGAATTTAACGACTGTAACTCTTACTGACATTTGGGAAAATTTGATCGCTGTAAGCCAACGTGATTCACATACTGCACTATCTAATGCATCAGCTGGTAGTAGACTTAGTGCCAACACGGAAATTTTCTCCCAAAATGAATCTAAGGTATCGTTTATGTAGACACCACAACAGAATTGAAACCAAATCATCAGAATTTACCAAGAGGATACCAAGTCTTTTGAACTCATAATCATCAGCATAAAACCAATTTACTGGGACAAAGTCAGAGTTGCAACTACTATCATTTTGCACAAACACTACCAATTGTTGCTTCATGAAAAAAGAGACAGGAAGCCATAAGAAACTGAAATAATATTTATACATCATTGGGCATTGTCTGAGATTACATCAGTGAGCAAAATTGCAAGTTCAAAAAACTGGAACATCAACTGCATTTCTTACAAAATGAACATCTACTACATTTTTTTTTACAAAAAATTGGAACATCAACTGCATTTGTTATCACCTGTGCAGCACTGCCTGCCTTGACTTGGCACATTAAAAAAAAAAAAAATTCCTAGAATGAAGCTGGTTCAACACCTACACCAACATCAGTACAAATCTAAGTTACATACAAGTGGCTACATCAGTTTCCCGAGCCTCCTTGGTCTGGTAAATGTGGATTGTAGTATAGAGGAGGTTGACCTACAATATTATATGACCATTAGTACTTGCATACGACAAAGAAATGGAAAGCATTTAAGCTAACATGTCAACATCAATTTTTACATTGCGAAGTGTACACAACATTTACATTTGACAGTGGGAGCAAATTGGAAGACGGTAAGAAACCGGAATAGGAGAATGGCATGAAGTATTATGTCACGGTTGAACCTTCAACAATGGCAGTTCATCATTGTACACAGCAAATGAGATGATTACCAATTGGGTTAGCTGAATATGTAACCAAATAGAATAGAAAAAAGAATGAGGAAGGGGAAAATGATGTAAAACAACAAGAAATGAGGGAGAAAAGCACAAATAGAGAAGATGAAGAACAACAGAGGAAGAGGGGAAAATGGCAGGAAGCCAAACTTCAATTCATCAATTCAATTCAACGTACTTCCAAAGCTTACAATACAACCCTATATAGAACAAACAAGGCAAAGGCTTTGGGCCAGCCCATTAAGATAAAATTAATGTAAATGATCCAATACATGACATCCATTCCCCTTAAATTAACCTTGTCCTCAAGGTTCAAAGTCAGGATGTCATCTGTGTTGTTAGCAACTGCCTCATTCTCTTTACCACCCTTGGATTAAGTAGGTAATGCAAGGTGGCATATGCCGGGTTGATATTATCGGCACCACCCCCCACCAACATTTCTTTAACCAACTTCTCAATTTCGGACTTCAATTTCTTGAAGGGTTGAGCTCCCTCTTTCAGTGGGATTTGTTAGTCATGAGACCTATGAGGAGGCAGCCCTTTTGGCTCTTTAGATATCCCTAGAAACTGGCCGATGACTTCCATGATTTGTTTGGGAATCTCCTCTTCTTTCCCTCCGGTGATGGTGTAAAGTTGTCCAGCAACTCCATAACTATGTTTTGTAAGTAAATCATCCACTTCCTTCATTTCTATCAACATTACCTGTGATGCAAGGTCACCATTCTGCAAAGTAATCTCCTCTTGCTTGTATTTAAATCTCACAAACCCCTATACAAAATCAAAGATAATGGGGCCAAATTGGCTCATCCAATTTAATCCTAGCACCATGTCAGTGCCACCAAGTTTCAGGGTCCTTAGATTGAACTGGAATTCCTATTCATGTACCCTCCACACTAATGGTTGGCATACCACCTTGCTTTCCAATTTGTCACCATTATCTACCCTGACTTTCATGATATTGGCTTCATCAATGGCATAGTTCAGTTCCCTAATTAATTTCTCATCTTACAAAGTTGTGGGTACTCCCACTATCAATGAGGATAGATACTTTCTTTCCCTTAATTACCCCAGGGACTTTAATTGTTTTGTGCTTCAGACTTCTAGCTAAGCCACCGATTGATATCTTCATGACTTCTTCACCTCCTTGTCCCTCTTTAGGTTCAGACTCCTCACTCTCCAGGTGTTCCGCCATTGTTCCCACCTACCTTAGCTTACTATATGATTCAATTACTTCCTCCCGTGTTGTCTGCAAACCTTTTGCATAATTCCTTAGAAAATATGTCCCAGTCTGCATTAGGATGGCTTGCATTGAATCCATAAAACCATATATAAGCCTTCTATTCCAAATACATCTTTGCAATTCCTAGCCTAAGTTCGTGAGGGACTTGGTGCATCTGGAAGTATTTCCTAGCCTTCCCAAGCCATTCACTGGGTCCTTCTCCCCCAAAGTGTGGAAAATCACTCTTAGGCAGCCTATTATTTCCCTTAAAATCTCCTCTAGTATAAGTGTTACTTTCAGTATTACTAGCTTTAGGGATAGATATTATACTCTCATATCTCGCCTTAACCACAGTTTCTTCCACTCCTTTGTTTTTCTGCCCCCATTTTTATATTTGAAGACAACTGGGTCAACATGGCCACTAAAATTTCGTATTTATGGTTCATACAAAACATTGAAGCTTCAATTTTTTTTCTGTCTATGCTCAATTACCTGGAGAGTTTGATCTGTGGAAGCCAACTTGTTCTCCAGCCTGTTGAACACCGCCTTGAGTGAGGTACCTATACCAGTAATCACCAAATCCAGTTTCTTCAAATTTTCATCAACAACTTTGGCCATTGTATCCATAACTAGTAAATGCCCAGTTTAATTCATCTGCTCTGATACCATTTGTCACGGTTGAACCTTCAACAATGGCAGTTCCTCACCATACACAGCAAATGAGACGATTTCCAGTTGAATTAGTCTATATGTACATAATAATGTACATAATAGACTACAACCCCTTCACATGGAAGGGGCCACACATAATTAAATATTCGTGGGCCCCCTCCATGTGAGGGGGGTGTAGTCTATTATATATACCATGAAGTGTATATGTAGACTAATCATTTCCAGTTGGGTTAGCTGAATATGTAACCAAATAAAATAGAAAACTGAATGGGAAAGGGAAAAGGAAAGGGAAAGGGAAAAATGATGTAAAACAACAAGAAATGAGGGAGAAAAACACAAATAGAGAAGATGAAGAACAACAGAGGAAAAAGAAAAAATGGCAAGAAGCCAAACTTCAATTCAACGTACTTTCAAAGCTTACAATACAACCCTATATAGAACAAAAAAGGCAAAGGCTTTGGGCCAGCCCAATAATAATACAAGTCCATTAAGATAAAATTAATGTAAATGATCCAATCCATGACATATTGTAGATACGAAATCGGTGTCTGCGTGGAAAATTGTTGTTGCTAAGATCCCCGAATGTCTACAGTTCTGTCTTGCATATCAGTACGTCGAGCGATTGGTTATCGTTCCAGCAGAATACACATTGGAGAACCACAGTTTCCAGCAATGATAACATATCCATTTCCATAACAAAAATGTAAACATAAAGATTATTCACCATTAATCAAACCGAAAATAGTTACTGAAAAACCACTACATAGAACAAATCAAAGCTCATTAAAAAAACTAAAATATGAATTTCATTGTAATCGTCCAGAAAGAATAGAAAATCTTACCTTTTGATGGGCTGTATCTAAAATTCATTCAACATTCCATGTGGATAGAATGCTCAAATAATGTTTTCGGCAACGCGTTCGGCAACTGTCTTGTCCGTAGTGCCACCAGCAAGCGATATCAGTACGCCGGGATCTCAAAGTTTCAATTTCGGGAAGTTCGTTTTTGGGATTTCAAAGTTTCTTTCAATTTCGAAAATTTCGTTTTCGGGTTTTGAAGGTTTCTATTTGGGGAAATTTTTGTTTGGAAATAAAGGTTTTGTTTGGAAGGAAGACTTTTTCTATTTTGGTCTCTGACAACTCACGTGTCATTTAGTATCTTCCCTCCAATTTTTTTGCCCCATCAGATTTTTTGAAACGCTGTCACTACAATTGGTCACTAACCCTGTTCGAGAAGCATTTTCCATATTTTTTTTTTGGCTGATACAAGATTAATGATAAATATTCACGTCAAATTTTTATATGTATCGTATCACATTTTAATTATTTTTATGGTTCTCAAACACTAATATAATGTTTCAAACGATTTTTCGTGACATTCTTATATTCAAATTTTCTATTATTTAACGTATTTTTTTTATTTGATGACAGTTTATGCCCGAAAATTCGTTGAAATAGTGTATAATAACTTATTTTTTCATCATATTTTTAAAAATAGATAAATAAAAGTACGAAAAAATAGTTTTCCCTCATTTCAAAGCATGAAAACAAAATATTTTAACATAAATCATCATCAACGAGTAGACGTACTAATTAATGATAGGTCGAAGACAGAATCCGACGAAACAATTAAGAAAACAATTGCTACAACGAGTTAAGATTGTGGAGTTCAACTATAATTAAAATGTGGTGTAACAAATAAAAAATTGTAGCGGTAATATAACAACGCAAGATTAATTTTACTATTTACTAATAAGCTACTAGCTAAAAATCAGATTTTGAATAAATTTTGATAAAAAGTGTGGTTATAGAATTGTAAATTTCATGTGTGGTTAAGATGAACAGTTGATTCTGATTTAAATTTTTATTAACTTTTTTAGCTAAATCATATAGGACTAAGTAATAACTGATGAAAAATGTAAACAAAAGTTCAAATTTAGTTATTTATTTATTTTTTATAAATGACATTTTGCATAAAAAAATAAAAAAATGAGCACGACTGAAAAGAATCAAAATAGTGTGTTAGTGTTTCAAAGTTGAGCCCCGCTAAACGTACAGAAGGACATCTATCAAATATTTTACAGACCTCTTATAATGATGGGATAAGTATTTTTTTGGCCATTTTTTATTACACGAGATCCCGCATGGGACCAACCCCATGTGAGGAATCTGTACAAGGTTTGTAATATGAGATCCTGTACATCCAGCATTAGTCTTCAAAGTATACTTATAAAACTTGGGAATTAAAAGATTGACATGGGCCTTTGTAGATGTGAACCTGCAGGGCCCGTGGAAGGGCAGGGACTGATCGTCTAATCATATCCAATCATGTTAGTATTGTCCTATTTTCAAAGGTCCTTACACGACCTTTATAAAAAAAGGTTGAACCCCAACCTTGAGGGTCTCACACCACCCCTGCCTTGAAGTATCGTGAGGGAGGTAAATCGTAGGTTATGCCTCCAAGGGTACAGGGTGGAAGGCTGCTTGTACACTTGCGTTTACCCAAGAGCCAAATCTATATTTCAGGATTCGAACCCTTGATGCGACAGTTTCAAGTAAAACTGGATTTCTCAACCCTTCATTTTTACCACTTGGAGATGTGCCCTGTGGGCCCTTACACAACCTTTATAGGTTTGTACTTTGTACCAATTCTTTGGATTCGTGTGGACGAATTAAAGAGTTTTTTATGCTTAAATTTCTAATATTTATAGGAATCAACAACAACCACATTTGACCTGTTTGAGTCGTATTTTTTTTTTAAACAGTGATTTGATATCATTTCAATTACACATTCATCAATAAAATACATTTTTTATCAATCTACTATTTTAAAATATATTCTTTCGAAATAACGTGACTGAAACACACACTTAAACAACCTTTAGTAGAAGACAAAAGTACAATGCATTTGATAAATATTACAATAGAGAAGTCTATTGTTGGGTAATATGCTCAACACTTTTTGGTCTTTCACACTTGGGTTCAACCTTCGGCCAGATGATTGGATAAATTGGAAGTAGACCATCTCTAACACTACCAAAATTTGCATCATTTTACAGCAAATTAAAAATTATCTACAATCCATTCTACCAAAAAGTTGCACCAAATGAATAGTGTTTAATTATTTTTTTCATTCTTAATAATTTATTTAATCTACTACTTCATAAATGATTAAATAGATAATTATGTTTCGTTAACAAAAATATTAATTTCATTAATGAATTTAATGAATGTAGTACAATTAATAAAAAAATCACAACTAAAAGTTGAAATTTAAAAGTTGCACCAAATAGCTGAACATCCGAGACTTAGGGCAAAAAAATTCTTGATGTTCTTAATTTTTATTGAAGTTTTTTTTGTTTTAAATCTGTTACGAAATACCAACAGTACATTAGTAAGCTCATGTATTTTTGAAAGAAAATGCAATAGAAATACATCTAAAGATTGCACAAGTTACAGTGTGAATGAGTTTTGAAATTTCCTTATTTCTATAATAATTTTGCCAAACATGAAAATAAAAATTAATTTAGTGCGTAACATTAGTAATCAAAAATCAAAAAAGTATTCGGAATGTAGGAACAATTCAATGGCTGGATTTTTCTCCGTAATAATTAAAAGTAATTTGTTGTGTGTACACGGGAGTTGACACGCCCCTCACATTAGGGGGCCTGCGCCCAATAAAAAAATGTGTGGGCCCCCGTGTTGTGAGGAGTTGTGTACACAGGCGTGTAGCACGACTATAATTAAAAAGGGGCAAGGCACAATCCATAAGTAGCAAGCTAAAACACAATATTGATAATAAAAATTGTTAGCTGTTATGATCAATTCTATAGAATCAAGCGTACCCAACAGTTAGAAAAATAGGAAGTTTACATTCTTAAGCACGTGGCACAATGAAACTAAAATGGAGACTATAAAATATGTGTGCTTAATTGAAGAATAAAGTGCCTACTCGTATCCAATGAAGTCTATTTGAAGCAAAACAAAAATGAATCAAAACAAAAAACATGGAAACCTTAGACAAACTTTCCCCACGTCCATGAAAAATAAAAGAATTTAACGTTCTTAAAATTGAGAAACAAGTTAAAAACACGTCATGTATGATTATATTAAGGAAACAGAGAATCATAATGCACTCTTTTTTTTTTTTTAAATAATATATATAACTAAAATATTTTCTAGAAAAAAAATTCCTAATGCACTCTATTATACAAGGAACAAACAATCGTAACGCACTAGATTCTATTGGAAGCAAAAGGCGAACAATCGCCAACACAAAGAATCCACCACCAGTTTCATTAGTCTTGTATTTGACGGAAATGTTGCACGCCAAACAGTACCTACCTCTATATTGAGCTCGAACATTTTAACCGAATGCTATAGGCCCAATTTTTTTCTTGAACCAATCAGATAGATTAGCTATCACAAACCCCCAAAAATACCTGCAGTGCCATTTTAAAACAAAAAGAATGTGAGAAGAAAAAAATTCAACAATCAAGAAAAGAATGTTGACATGTTTTCATTCACTTGCCCCTTCCTTCCAAGAACATCATTACCTGAGCAGAACCGAAAATATATATGGCAGAATAGTGACGTCCATGAATCACCATGTCAGCTACCATAGCAAGTGGAATGGTAAGAGACATGCCCAAGGTGGCCACAAGCGGCGTAGTCCAAACGACACACAAGGCCCTAAGAAGAAAAAAAGTGTCAACTATTATCACAACGAAAAATGTTGACAGAAGAAAGTTCCCAGTGAGATTAAGTGGCTCACATACCAAAAATAATCAGAGAGAACACTTCCTATTAGTCCATTAGCAATAACGACTTCATCCATTTTAGCAGAGTGAGGAATCGTAAATTTGGGTTCTATACCCAAGGCTGTTAATGGCCAAACTGAAACAATATTGGAATATAAGTAAATAATTACTTGTTATTGATGAAAGAAGATAAATATGTAACAACTGTATAAAATGAACATCACAGAAACAAATTCAAAGAATACACCATAACTCCAAGGAATAACAGTATCTTCCATTTTAGCACAGTAAGGAATTGTAGATACCTGTGGTTGTCAATGGCATAATCAAATAACATTGGAATTCAAGCAATTAACTAAATACGAAATATTAATTGAAGAGAGAAGATAAATATATGACAAGTGAAGAGAATGAACAAGACAGAAATAATCTCCAAGGATACATGAGAAATCATGTTTCAAGGGATGCAAAGAAAGAGATCAAAAATATCTTACCAAGCCACCATAGTGCTACCAGTGTAAATAATCCAACATATCCAAACAACTTCTGCACATCAACCCTCTCTCCTTCCTCTCCAGAAAACTTTTTGAGAAGTACTACAGAAATTTGAAAAAAAGAAACAGTTGTCATTTGAATTTTCCATATTGATCTTAATTAGATTCAATTCATCAGATAATGAGTGACACCTGTAAATAGCCCATAAGTCATAGCTGATAGAAGGCCAAAAATATCCCCAATAAGAGAGCGCTTTCCGCTTCTTTAAAAGAAACAAAAAGTTGAACTGTCAGTCAATTCCCTGAAACATGCAATTGAAAATGCAAACTGAGGAAGAAACAGAAAAATGTGTGAATGGATATAATAATAAGGATATTAACATGTTTACTGAATGAAAGTAAAGACTTACGAATAAGAATTTAGTTGTGAGTCATCATTGGCCCATGTTTTTCCTAGGGTGGTCATGGCAACCCCAGTCATGCTAACGAAAACAGCGACTACCTTTGCCATATTTAAGGAATCTTGGCCCAAAAATGCACCAATAAAAAGAGTGAACAACCCTGAGGTAGAAGACAAAACTGTAGTACTCGCAACACTTGTACGAGCAAGTGCAGCGTTTGATAGATACTGCAAAAGATAAGTATATGAATAAACTCACATATTTTCAGACAGAAACTATGATAAAAATAACCAAAAGATTGCATAAGGTACATTTAAATAGTGAACCAATTCTGAAATATCTTCCTTTCTAACAAAATTTTGCCAAAATAACTGTTAAAATTCGTCAGGATATAGGTATAATCAACAGTAGTCAGACATTAAACAAAATATTTTGAATTTGGGCAGACATTTAAAGGGCATACAATTACGGGATTTACCTCTGTAATAATAGTCAGACATTGAACAAAATATTTTGAATTTGAGCAGACATTTAAATGGCTTACAATTACGGGATTTACCTCTGTAATAAACCAAAGGGGGGCAAGATAAAATCCATAAGTAGCAATTTCTTTGGTTGTGACCTCTTTCTCTTGCCTAATATTTCTAGTATCATCTCCGTGTTTAAAAACTAATGGCCTTCCCTCTTCTTCCTGCACAGAGAGGTCAATTTCGCTGTCTTTTCTATTTAGGGATCCCTGAATTTCCATCTCAAAGACTTCCTGTCCCCCAATGTACTTTAACGGGGAGCCAATTCTAGAACACGAATCATCGTCTATGCCTTGAACACTTTTGTCAGTGCGTCTCTTCAGAAAATTACGTATCCGATCCTTAATAAATGCTACTGGGAGATAAATCACCATTAAAGAAGCTCCAAGATATGTCACTGCAAAAGGTTGCTTATAGTCTGTGAAAATACCCTGAATAAAAAACATGTATTAAAAAAGGTTATAAATGTATATTTTTGTTAACTCATACACAGGACGGTACCTAATAATGACAATCTCATCAAAAGAAAAGTTAACACAAGAGGGAAAAATAAAAGGTTAATTTGTTTCATAACAAAACCGAGGATAACAAAGACCGTTATTCAAATGGTCACAAGATCTGATTGCTACATTAGAAGGACAATAATGCAAATATATAGATAAACGTCCATGCTGTTTTTACCAAGAGAGCTCACGTATGTGTAAAATTTCTATTTCCAAGATAATGTTAAACCACACTTATATCCGATCTGAACCTAATCACGCAGTAATGCTTGTGCAACTAGGATTGATCATTCTGTGGCTAAAGGTGCATAGAGACACGCATTCCCAGCCAAAAGGGCGGCAAAACTTTTTGTCCATGCAATTAGCTAAATTTCTTTACGTATATAAAGCTGTTTTTGGTAACTCAATAATCTCAAGTTATTAACTACATTAAACCCAAACAATGTAGCAAGGCTAATTTACATATTCTCAAAGTAAATATATGCTATCTTGTGTAATGTAGGCACGCCAACATGGGAAGATGAAATGTTAATCATTTAAAAACTAGCCTACTGCACATCCACCTAAGCCAAATATCCTGACATAACTAGTAATAAACTACACTAGCTCAATATGTTTATAGTCTACCTATTTTCATTTACAAAGTCACCCTTCGATTAGACATCAGGAGCGTTCAAGAGTGTACTACTCTTGTGAGTGCTGAACAACGACAAAAAAATGGTACTAAGAATGCCTGGTAACATATTATTTTTAATCAAAGTAGAATAAGGTACTTAAATTCCTGGCAGCATGACCGATCAAGTGAACGTAAACAGATAATATAATCTGGAATTGGGAATAGACACACTGAAATATAAACCATGTTTCAAGTAAGTTACACCACTAACATGACTAATACAGACATTTTACCCCTTTTTTCCTTTTCCACTAATTTGAGCAACCACAAAACCAGTTAGCATGAATTAGGCACATTTCTGAAAAAAGAAAAATATACATCATTAAGAACAAACATTTCTCGGTACAAATCAAACGTCTTTAAATTCCAAAAGAGGGATGAACAGGTGAAGAAGGCAACAATCTCAATCTCAATCCCATCTAACATACAACACTTCAAGTATGGACATGAAAATCCTTTTCCACAAATCAAGACATCCATAAGCACATCTAACAAATAAACACAAAAGATAACATAAAAAATGAAAAATTACCATCAAACCAAGAAAAGTGAATTTTAAACCTTAATCTTGAAGAAAATCACAGATAAGAAAATAATAGAAATCTGACCTGAGTAACCTCCGCAGAGGAGACCCAAATGATGACAACAGCAGCAATTAACGTGAGACCAGCTTTATATCTCCACCCCATCACAAATTCTAGAAAAACCCAGATGCCAGAATTTGATCTTATACACAATATTACAATTAAGATCTGAGTTTTCTTGATCCAACAGAAACTTTTCACCTAGATCCCTACAAATTAAAACCGACAGAACAAGAAGTTGTAATAAATTTTTAAAGGGGGTCCAATTCAACGTAGGATTTTGATGGGTTGGTGGGTCACGGCCAACAAAATAAGCTGTTTGATTGCTGGCTAAGGCATGTAAAAGATTGAAAGAGAGGAACCAAAGGGTTTGGAGTAACAATGTGGGCGTGGGGTTGGGAAAGGAATGTTGTCAAATTTAAGTTATGATGGTTAAATCACACGGTCTCCGGTTCTTTCTCTCCACCATTTTGAACAAGATTTGTCTTCACGTGTGTGAATTACAGCCTGTAAGAAGTCGCAGTATCTTCCACGGTTTTCATTACTTCCATTTTTCCTTTTTCTTCTCCATTTCTGTCGGTTTAGTCCTTTTGGAATTTGAGTCAATCGTGCGGGTTGACATGGAGGAATTATGTGAAAATGACCTAAGAACTCATATTTTTAAAGTAATTTAAAATTAAGTCATATTTTTAAAATAATCTTTGATCATTTTAAAATTTTAAAAGTCTCTAAAATATCTTCAATATAAAAATTTCAAACAAGTCATTCTATAATAAATTAAATTACATTTCGATTCCTAAAAATCTTGATTTACTAAAAACTTTAATTTTATCAATTAATTTACACAAAAACCCTATATTGATATAGAAATCATGAAAATTATAAAAGAAGATAACTATTACAAGTTAAAAATAGATAAGTAATATTATATATTTGATGAACTTATTCCTAATAAATTAAAAATAATAACATTAGGTATAATTAAAGAATTGCCTAGAGAAGTAAAGAAACAACTATTACATAAACTAATTATAGATACGATAAAAGATATATATATATATATATATATATATATATATATATATATATATATATATATATATATATGAAATAATTATAAAAGAATTCGAAAGTATTTTATATTATTATGAAATATACGAATCCTCATAAAAATTATGGAAATTGAAAATACTGAAAAATTAGAAACCGAAGTATACGAAGGAATAGAAGGATATGTTTTAAAAGGAAATTTGATTGGGAAAAATTTAGAAAAATAAATAAAGCAGAGTTAAATCTTAAACCACCATGAGAAAATAGATTATTTAATATTTTAGGATCAACCTTTAGAAGAAAAAAGTTAGTCATTAATGAATATCACGAAATAGAAAAAGTCATAGATATCAAACATACACAAGGAACAATAAAACTAAATCTAATAACGAAAAAAATATTAATGAATTTCTAGGAAAATTAAAACAAGAAAAATGAAGTAAAATATCTTATGTTTATCTTGTTGGAGTACAAATAATAATAAAATCATGTTTTAAAGAAGAAATTAATAACCTTATAATACTTAATTTACAAGATGAAAGATGTATTACAGCAAAAAATGGAAATTTAGGAATAGTCAAATGAAATTTAGCCTATGAAAAATTAAAATTTACTTGTTATCCTAAATATTGTGTACATATAAATGATAAAAATTTAGATGATTGTTTTAGTCTACATTTTAAGATGACTAATAAAATATTAAAAAATGATAATAAAGTTTTCACTATATTATACCAAGGATTATACTGTTATACAAATAGTAATTATGGAAATATATATAAAGAAAAACCTTTTATAGAAATAGAAGAAGAATTTAGAGATATAGGAGAAGCAATCCTACCTAGGGAACAAAATATAGAAGAAATAGAAAATTTTGAAATAGGACATGATGATGCTATAAGTATAGATCAACCTATAATATCAAAACAAATAACTTATAAAGAAAATAAGATAATTATTGGGAGTAATTCAACAAAATATGATATTTCAAAAATAAGACAAAATAAGAATAATAGTGTCTATTGAATCAAAGGAAAATTCTTTAATGGGAATAAATGGATAAATGAAAGTAAAATACTTATTGATACAGGAGCAAGTCAAAATCATATTTGCTCTCTTATTGATGAATGAATTTAAAAAGAAACAAGTTGAACCCTATAATTATAGAGATTTTAAAGGAAAAATAAATTCTTGTAGTATTATAGGACAAGTCCAAATCAAACTTGAAAGTTTATTATTAAACATAGAATGTTACATAGATAATAACATGAATTTTGATGAACATCCAATATTATTAGGAAATTCATTTTTAGATAGTCTTGATAATTATAAAATAGAAAAGGAAGGAATTCTTATTATACATTAAGGAATAACTACATATTGTCCTAAAGAAAAATGAGTAGAGAAATAAAATTTCCAATAAGTGTATATATACAAATAATCGTATTCGAATAAAAAATAATTACTTGTGCCTTAATTGACACAGGAGCTGAAATCACTGTCTTTAAATAATTCTTATTATCCAAATGGATAGAAAACAAACAACAATTAACTTTGTAAGGAATAACTGAAGCAAGAGAATCCTTAAAATACAAAAATGAAGATATAGAAGTCATTATAGGATCTAAAATAGTAACCATAAAACATGTCTATCAATATAATATAAATGATCGTAATATTATTCTAGGAAACGACTTTTTACAACAGTTTAGTTAATATAACAAAAATATTTATACAATTCAATTAAAAACACAATGTGGACATTTACTAAAAATAGCCAGAGAATTTAAACCATTCACAGTTCAGCCAACCCAGCGTGGTGATAAGATTGAATATTTACCCAAATTACTCAATCGTAATATTAAATCAATAACATTTGAACAAATAAAGGATATTCTTGCAAAAAAATTATAGTAAAAATCCTTTAGAAAAATAAGAAAAAGCAAAGATTTATGCTAAAATCGAATTAGTAGAACCTACCATAACTATTAGGGTAAGATCTATGCTCTATAATCAAGAAGATAAAGAAGAATTTAGATGACAAATTACAGAATTATTAGATCAAAAACTAATAAGAAAAAGTAATAGTCATCATAGCAGTCCAACCTTTATTGTTAGAAATCATTCAAAAATAAAAAGAGAAAATGCAAGAATGGTTGTAAATTATAAAGAATTAAATAAAAATACTAAATTTGATGGATATTATCTACTTAATAAAGAAGTATTAATAAACATTGCTAAAAATAAGCGTTATTATTCAAAATTTGATTGTAAATCACGATTTTGGAAGATAAAATTAGAAGAAAATAATATACTTTTAACAGCCTTTAGCACGCCTCAAGGACATTATGAATGGATAGTAATGCCTTTTGGACTAAAAAATGCACCACAAATTTATCAAAGAATAATGGACGATATATTTAAAAATTATGATTATTTAATTGTCTATGTTGATGATATACTTGTTTGCTCAAAAAATTATAATGATCATCTTGTTCATCTTAGACAATTTGCAAAATTTGCTCTAAGAAAGGAATAATACTTAGTCAAAAGAAAGCAGAAATAGCTAAAGAAGAAATAGAGTTTTTAATAATGATAATAAATGGTCATATTTTTGAAAAAATTTAGTCTTTTCCCAGATAGACTTGAGAATAAACAATAAATTCAAAAAAAAATTAGGATGTCTAAATAATGCAGAAGGATTTATAGAAAAACTTGCAGAAAAAAGAAATAAACTTGAAAAGTTTTTAAGAAAAAATAATAAATTTGGATGGAATGAAGGACACACTCTTTGTGTCAAAAATTTAAAAGAACATTGTAAGAACCTACCAAAACTAAGACTACCTGATGAAAAAGATAAATTGATTGTTCAAACATATGCATCAAATGCATATTGGAGTGCTCTATTGAAAACTGACTTGAATGAAGTTTGTAGATACACAAGTGTGACTTTTAATAATGCTGAAGTAAATTATTCAACAAATGAAAAAAGAATTGCTTGTAGTAATAAAATGAATTAATAAATTTAAAATGTTTTTGCTACTAAAAGAGTTTATTGTTCACATCGATAATACTCAACTTAATGGATTAGTAAATAATAAATTGGATAATTCACCACAAAATAGAAGACTTCATAGATGACATGTATTACTTTCATTATATAGTTTTAAATTTGAATATATAAAAGGAAATGATAACTCATATGCTGATTTTCTTAGCAAGAATTATGAAATTGGAGGAGAAGATCGGATAGATCTCTCAGAAGAGTGAAGAAATCCTATTGGATTATAATATCAATCGTTTAAAACTAACAGATTAGACAAAGCATTTTGGAGATTAATAAATTACAAGATCAACAAGATCTTATTGTTAAAGAAATTATCGATCAAGTATCTTTAATTTCTAATTTAAAAATCTCAAATGAGAAAGAGTTTCCGTCTTTGCAAAATGAGAATACTTTCTCATAAATAGCAGGTCATAATCTCTACAGGGAGATTAAAATAGCCTATGGTGAATCAAAAGAAGAGAATGTCACTCTTAGTCCATCAAGACGAAATGACAAAAACAAAGGCCCAGTACAATTGCCTACTCGAAAGAGTGAATTGTGCGACATAGATATAGCAAATTATGGATTGAGAACCATATCTCTTAAAGAGAAAACTTCCCTAAAAAAAAGCCTATTGGATAAGCCTACTGTTTACAGTGAAATCCAAGAAAATAAAAACAATGAAAAATGAGTTATTGGTACTAGTGACCAAACATCTTTATCAAATGGTCCACTCGAATAACCCACTTGCAAAAGTGAATTTGAGTATGATGAACTTGAAAACAATAAGAAAAAATCATTCACAAGAAACATTTACGTCAATCTTCATCCTATGGAGAATGAGTATTATAAATTTGCAGAATTTATTTATAAATTCAAGAGTGGAGAATCTATTTACACCACAGCTCAACCCACAACAATTTACCCAATGACCAGTGCAGTCTCAGGAGCTAATCCTGAAATTGTTCGAAAACTTGCAAATTATAAATTTCTTGATCGAGTTTTTCCAAACCATGATTATAGAGAAATTTCACTTCTTGACGAAGAATTTGTTAAAAGTGTGAAAAAGTTCAAAGAGACATCGGTTGAAATCAGATTCTATACTATCTGCCCAAAATATAGTGAACCAGAATGGTATAATGAACAACATTTTATAACAATTAGAAATAATAAAGTTTTCCTGTAAAAGAAATTCAACTTGAGAAGGAATTACCAAAATTTAACAAAAATTGGATGCTTTACAGAAGAACTCTTGGAATCAAATCAGTTGTTTCTACTATGAAATTTTTCTATAGTGAAAATTACATTACTCTTGGAGCTTTCAATAATTGGATACTTGTTTGTCAAGAAGATAAAAAAATCAAAATTGTTTGAAGATAAGATTGAAGAAATTCACATGGACAGATTTTCAGGATCAGAAGAATGCGTCAAAGAAGCATGTCGACTCATGGGTCACACTCATGTCGTAAAGAAATAAATATGTGACATAAAGGTTGCCGATAGTGCTAATAATGTAGTACTATAAAAGAAGAAGTGAACAGCGCACTAGACAGCTGGAATCAATAATTCAACCACTTTATTAAAGTTTTCAACAACTTTATTAAAATACCCGACAAATGTAAAAGGAGGAAGTAGACAGCAACAATTAGAATCAACCACTTTATTAAAGTACTCAACTACTTTTATTAAAGTTGAAAGAATTATTGAAGACATCTGATATCAAAAGAATGGAGAGAAGCTTCTTGGTGAAGCGGGTTCCATCTATAAAAAGAGAGACATATCTTGAAGGAGAGTAGAATCGAAAAAAACTA
This sequence comes from Osmanthus fragrans, assembly GCA_019395295.1. NCBI lineage: Eukaryota > Viridiplantae > Streptophyta > Magnoliopsida > Lamiales > Oleaceae > Osmanthus > Osmanthus fragrans. The sequence continues at coordinate 5,992,490 of CM033355.1, read as the reverse complement.
TCCCTTTTTTCTCTTCAAATCATCCATGTCTTCTGTAACCTTAGTTTAAGAAGTCCTCTCATAGAGGAATCATTTTGTAATACTATCCTTGTATTATAAATTTTCATTTTTCATGTCTCAATAAAAAAAGTGTCTGAGTAAAATCTTTTACTATGTTTTGGTTCCTGTCATATACAGTGAGTCTATTTTAAGAGTCTTGAGTGCCTGTTGATCTCTATGATGGCTTGTTGGCTAACTTTGATAGACGAAGGTGACCAGTGACGTTGAGGAATCTTACTCTTGTACGAAGCGTGGTAAGGCTCTTTACTTAAAATAAACTTTGATTGTTGAACATGTTTCAGTGAAAGATTATAATTAAAGGATTATATTATGAAAATATTTATTCTATGAGCACTTCACACAAATTATGTATGTTTAGATCAAAAATTTTATGGATACATATGGATTATTATGATGAAATATTAACCCTTGTTGCTATACATTTAAAAAGAGTTTTACCTAGTGATATAATAAAAAGAATATTTGGATTATGAAATCAATAAAATGATCAATGAAAAAATTTATAGCTCTTTTTTATATGATTATGACAATGAATATGATTACTGTTATGATGAAAATAGTACTGAATAGATTGTTTTAATGATTTTGTTTCTAAAATATTGAACTCTTTCAAATTCACCATTTATTGGTATCAGAGCCCTATCAGATAAAAAATCTCATAAAATCAAAAAATCTATATAAAAATTATGAATCAAACCTCTAATTCAATTTTTTTAGCATAATTCAATCTAATAATTGTAATCAATGTAATCAATATATCTTAAATCAAAAATATAATATAAATATGAAAAATTATTGGAATAAAAGATATAAAGAGCAAATTATAGCCGGAGTTTGCAAAGAATCCTTAGAAACTTATTGTAATAAAAAGAAGAATATAATAATTTTATAAATAGCAATTTGAAAGAAATAATTTTACATCTAGTTTTAGTACATAAAATATGCCTCGAATAACTTGAAAATATTGTAAAAAAAGAATAGATTATTATAACGAAGAATATCCAAAAGAAGGTAATAATGAAAAAAGATTAGATATTAAAAGAAATATTAAAAATTAGATTAAAATTCAAAATGATATTATTAGAGAAACTCTCAATTTACAACTTCAAGCTGAAGAGGAATTACAAAATAACTTAGCTAATTTAATAAGAAATTGAAGACAAAATTTAAATAAACCAGATTAATATGAAATTTTCAAAATTAAAATTTGATAAATAAGAAATAGAAAACATTAAACTACCACCTGCAAATTATGAAAACAGGGGATATAATACTACTATATTTCAACCTTTAAGTTCATGGGGTAATAATAATAATGGATGGATGAACATGACAACTAACTGGACTAATGATTTTTATGGCAACAATTAGGAAAACTAAAAAAAAAAAGATATTAAAGCTATAGAAGAAATAAATAATATTGATATCAACAATGATTTAAACAAAGAAAAGTTAGAAAGTATTAATAAAAATATGTCTAAACAATTTAATAAAATAAAAGAACAAATTAATAATTTAGAAATCCTTGATGAAACTTTACTTGAAGGAATCCAAAATCAAATATCAAAAATTACACAGAAAAATAATGTTAGTAAGATAGCAGCATTGGAAGAAAAGATAAAAATTATTAATTATAAAACTAATTTTTATTAGAAAAATTAGGATTTGAACCACCCTATAAGAAAATTAATGGATGAGTATGAATGATAAAATTTGTCTAATTGAAAAAAGTATAAAAACAATTGATGAAAAAATTACTAGGATTGAAATAAATTATGAAAAAAGAAAAAGAAAAACTACAAAATATTTTTTTTAAGAATAGAAAACCTTTTAAATAGAATAATAGAAAATCTAAATAAAGAGAAACCATTTAAACCAGATTATACCGAAAAACTTAAAGAAGTCAGAAAGAAAATAAAAAAATATGAAGAATTAATAAAGTTAAATGTAGGATTAAAAGATGATATTGAAAGATTATTAGTTGATATTAGAAAACAAGAAGAAAATCTTATAGATAAAGAAGGAAAATCAGTTATAAAAGAATAATGAACGAAGAAATAGAGAACTTAATATTTGACTTAGAAGATTTAAAAATTTGTGAATAAATAGCTAAAAATCATATGGTTAAAAGAACAGGAGGACCACGAGCAGTTAAACAAAAAGATTATGGAGAAACTAGCACAACTGGATATGAAGCTGAAATTGATCCTAGAAGATATGTTAATACAAAAGTCGATTTTAAAACCAGAAAAGAAAAAATGTATAGAGACCAATTTAAACCAGTAATAAGAGAATCAAACCCAATAAAGATTACATGATCTTATTTATACCTAGATTGTGAATTAGATGATAGAAAAGCTATGAATGAATAGAGTACTAATATGATAGCACACTTTAATTATAACCGTGGCAATACCGATGATAAAAATAGAACTGAATATTTATTAGCAACTGTTAAAGGAAATACATCTAATTGGTACCTAGGATTATATGAGACAACAAAGAGTATTTGGAAAGATAGTATTGAAGTATGATTTGGAATTAGTATAAATGAAGGAATAAATAGAGTTGCAACAAGAATTTATAAAGAAATTGCAGGAGAAGATTGGGTAGCTGAAAGCACTAGAGTTAGGATAGAAGAAATAAATGATGCTAAAAATAGGATTGAACATTTACAAATTTGTAACATGTGTTATCTTAATGAATATTGTTGTGAATACAGTAAATACTATTATATGATGTTCGGAAGAGGAGCTGATAATGATCATTATAAAGAAGTTTTTATTAGGAAATTACCACCACCATGGAATAATTATTTTCAAAATAAGATTAGAGAAAAACAACTTGGAAGAAATATAGAAGCCTATACATTAGGATTTATAATAAGAACTATAAAAGACGAAATAAGTACAATGTGTGGTAATCAAATGATTTATAAACAATCAGGATTTATACAAGATAGAATTTGTTGTAGAGATACTGAAATACCTGAAAATTGGGGATGTTATGAATATAAACGAAAAAGAAAAGCAAAAAATAAGAAGTATAAAAAATACAAAAAAATTAAAAAGAAATACTTTAAACCTAAAAGTAAATATTTTAAAAGAAAATAAAAAACTTGTGATAAAAAACCTTTAGATAAAAAAAAGATGTAAATGTTGGAATTGTAATGAAGAAGGACACATAAGTACCGAATGTCCAAAAAAGAAAGTTAGAATATTAACTATAGATTTTGATCAAATTAAAGATGAATGTGAAGAAGTTAATTTTGAAGAAATAGAAACTGATGAATAAATTTTTGAGGAAAAATCAGATTCAGAAGAAAATTCTAGTGAAGATGAATAATATGCTAGGATATACAATTAAAGGATTAGATAACTTATTAGAAAAATTATTAGATAAGATAAATGATATTACTAATCAAATGGAAAGATTAAATGAATCATCATCCGAGAAATATTATATACTTGCAGAAATTTTTGATAGATATATTGCAGATTATGCTAATCTATTAGATTAAAAATGGATTTATATGCTAAAATTTGAGATATAAGAAATAGAGGATAAAATTAAAAAACTATTCTAAGATAAGGATGTATCCTGCAATATACAAAAATTCATTTAATTAAGGGCATTTTTGTCTTTTACCAATTGTGATAATATTATAATTTTAACAAGTCAAAGTGAAAATATGACATTTTGACTAGGTCAATCTTAAAAGTACCCTCATCTCTCGTGTTCAACTCAAGCCATGTGTGCCAAGTTTAAAATGAAAAGGGTAAATTGCAATTTGTGTCACCAACCTTTCACAAAAGTTACTATCTTATTCCTAACTAATATTTTGTCATATTTTTATTACACGAGTTTTCCCACAATTAGATTCATTAAAAAAAAAAAAAAGCTCTAGAGATATATTGCAGTAGGATGAAAAAAAATACGGCTTTTTGGCCTATCTAATAGGCTCATTGGCTACATTTTGCAACATATTTTAATTTTTTCGATTAAAAATCCCGAATTTAAAAAAATAAAAAAATTGACGTCCTCGCGAAGAACCCAACATTTGCTTCAACCCATGCAACCAATGACTATGAGCACAATGGCGGGCCAATGCCATTTTTTCTTTATGAGCCGAGCTAGGCTCATATCAATGGTTGAGCTGTCATGTTTTATTGAGCCGAGTCGAATCAACTGTCATCCCTAATTTGTGTTTAAAGGGGGGCATAAGGGTGCATGGTGGACAGGATGATTATGGTGGTGACAATGGGTAGTATTGGGGTGGCAGTGTGTGTTGATGTATGGATCGGAGTCTATATGTATTGTACATGAAGTGATGCCGTTTGTAAATTATTGTATACATAATGATATACAGATATATGATATAAAATAGAGAGAAAGAAATAAAGAGATTAAAAATAAAATAAAATTCAATTATTTTAATAATTTTATCTATTATGTCATCTATCTGTATATCATTATGAACACAATGATATACAAATATCATTACTCGTTATATAAGTGTTTTTATCGTTGTTACTTTTTTTGTTATTTTAATGGGTTTATGTAGTTGGACTCATTAAAAATGCATGTGTACCTAACCTGTCTAAATTAGATGGAAACAAAATATCCTAATTTATTAGAGATTATAAAAAATAAAAATAAAAATAAAAATGCAATGAAAGGTTGGAGAAAAAACAGGCAAATTATCCAAAAAATAAATTTAACATAGTTTGAAGTTATAAAAATTAATTAAATGAAAACACTCCTTATTTTAAGCATAAGTCACTTTTAACTATAGTAGTAAAAAATATGTTTTAAAAAAAAATTTATAAATGAAAATTTTAAGCTTAATCAAACATTTTTAAGTTCAAAACGTCAACATAAAATAATGTGTGAATAATTAAAATGTGTGTATGAATGAATGGAAGACGATAAATACATAAGGAGATGTTCAATACTTTTCTTTTTACTGGTTCTAGGATTTATTTAAATAAATATTTTTACCATATATTTTTCAAAGAGGGTTACGCTAGATGGACGTGGCCTATGTCCAAGAAGAATATCTCACGGATACATTGGTAGGTTGGAAAATTAAACTAATTATTGGATAATGCTATGTGTATATAACCATGCACATATAGTATTACACCTTCTCACATAGAGGATGCCCACACACAATCAAATACTCATGGGCTCCCTTCCATGTGGAGGGAGGAGAGTGTAAAACTGTGTGTACAACATGAGGTATTCATATAGAATTGTCCCTAATTATTAGAATATACGACTTGTCAATTTGACAAAGTGCTTAGATTAGTATCACAAAAGTAATGCTCAGTTTAATTCTTTAGTAAATGATCATATAACCTAAGAGTTAGTGGTAAGTACATTACGAGTTTCTAATATATTATAAATGAATTTTTTTATTATAGGTCACACAACTTACATGTTCGCTTCATGTTGATCATCCAACTTCAATTTGGATAAGTTTTGATTACCACAATTCACATTTTTTCCCACTAGGTTAATCAAAGCTAATCAAAATGCATGATTGAACTCTTTTAATATGCAAGGGTATTATCAGAGCGGATATATGATTGGACTTTTTTTTTTTTTTTTTTTTTTTTTTTTTTTTTTTTTAGCGGGGCTAATATATTAAAAAATGATAAAAAAAATTGTAAAAACTTTATTTTTTTTCTTACCCCAAATGGGCAGCCAGCCCAGTCCTCTCCCAAATATTTTATCTTAAGTTATGTTTGATAGCCTGAAAAATGACAGAGAAAATAAAACAAATTCCAACTTTATGTCAAAATCATTGTTTGAATGCTAAAAAGTTGACTGAAAAATGAATTCACCCCCTCCCCCATGTGCACGTATTCCATTTAAGGGGTGAAAATGATTTCCCACCTTTTGGTGGGAAAGTCATTTCCAACTTTTTTTTTTCTGGCAATAAAAACAAATTCTATCCCAAATGGTAAAAAAAATTATCAATTTAATTGACAATTTGTATGAAAAACAAAGCTAAATGAAGATAAAAAAAATTTCGAATTTTTTTTTTTTTTTTTTTACTTTTTGGCAATTCAAACAAATTTTAATACAGATTGTAAAAAAATTTATCCCAAAAAGTAATAATTTAAATAAAAAACAAAGTCAAACGGATTAAGTGAAAAATTATACCAATCAAACACCATTAATTACAATTTCTCCTAAAACAAATTCAAGGCAATTCAATTCCTTACCATTTGTTTTTTTCCACCAAAATTTCACCATTACAATCAAACGGAATCTTAGTATTTTAATGATGAATAAAAAAATAAAAAAAAATAAAAAAACACTCACAGTGTTTTCTTTTTAAGAAGTAGTAGCACCAAAAACTTGTTGCATTTGTTTGAATAGAAAAATGTCTCTATACGTTCTTTTAGTGAATACTAGTTTTCGACCATGCAATGCATGACTTGTCTTTTATTTAAGGTAATATTAGTGTGTTAAGTATTAAGAATTTAAGAGAAAGATGTGAGTTGAATTAACTTTTGAGAAGCTAAGAGAGTATTTAAATGGTGGGTAAAGAAGTCGAAAAAAAAAAATTAAAGATAGAAGTGAAGAAACCAATATTTGAGAACAACAATAAAACTTTCTAGAAAAGTGATGGAAACTGACACAATTACCTCTGCAGAATAGAAATATCAACTTTCAGGAGAGTTCAATATCATATTTGAACAAGAATTACTTTAATCTTTGCATTACTGCTATTTAATGCATTAAATGCGCGTTTTATATCAAAAAAATAAATTATTAAATGGGGAGGAAATATTTCTCAGAAATTTAAAAATAAAAATAAAAATAGGACTCTATGATGCTACTTAAATTGATGATTTGGAAGTTGTTTGTTGCCAAAAAAAGAAGAAGATGATTTCTTTCACTTTGAATAATTTAATACAAGTAAATTTGTGAAATAGTGCTAAGGTGAAAGTTATCTTGCTGAGTCAATTTTAATTTTCAAGACAAGTGTTGTTTAATTTAATATTGTATCTGTCAATGTTACTAACCACTTAACCATTATTTTATTATCAAAATTTGACCAAAAATAGTAAAACCTCAATAATCGTACCAAAATAAAATACGTAATTATGGAATAAACAAAATCTTGCCGTAAAAAGAAGAAAATAACTTAAATTGACGATTTAGAATGAAAAATATCGGATTTTGGCCTTGAAAACGGCTTGCACCCAGCGGAACTCGGTGGCCATGATGTGCGCACTGAATAGAAGTTTTCGAATTGGGGTTATGAGCGCGATTCTGAAAATTGTAGCTAAAGTTATGGCCGAAATACTAAAAAATGACCAAAACTGCACAAAAAGATGACTTTGGGGACCGAAGTGCAGAAGTGCCAAAAGTTTAAGGACCTAAGATTGCAAATTTATGTATGAAATTGATAGAAGTCAAATTATAAGGACTAAAAAGTACAAGATGAAAGTTGAAGGACTTGACGAGCAATTACCCCGAGAACTTAACTGCAATAAATAAATAAATAAAAAAGTCTATGGTTGCCCCCGAAAAAAAAAGGACCGTGTCTCTGTGTGCATGGAGCAAATTCTTTTTTTCCACACAAAGCTCCGTGTGCATGTAGCAAGAATTTTTTTTCATGCTTTCTCCATTTTCGCTCGCCATAACCATGCTTTTTGTCATTTATCTCATTTCTAACCCCACATTTTTCTTTCTCGAAGTTCACTCCCCACAGGCTTCACTCAAAGATTTATTAAAATATGTTTTCTAATTTTTATTTTTACTCATCATTGTATTACATATGATATTGTAGTTTATTGCCTTGAAATTTCACTAGAATATATCTTTTCATTGTTTTGAATTTCATGGCTGGTTGATGTTGGTCGCTTGGGCACATTGATCATCGGCTTCTGGTTGATTTTGGTTGAGGGTTGTGGTTTCATTTTGTTAACTTGAGTGAATTTCTTTTATAAAAAAAGGTTAATTGGTGATGCTTCAGTTTGTACATTTTAATAATAAATTTATGGAAGAACATTAACAACTTTTCTTGTTATGTTACATCATAATATAAAAGAAAATCATTAAATCATTGCTTATATTAGTTAAGAATACAATTGTAATGAAAAGTTTTATACAATTAATACCAAATCTTCATATGAAGAATCGAAAATATACAAAGAAAATAGACGACAAATGACTTCATTTAAACTAATTCGCGAATATCTTTCACGTTTACAAATAAATTTCTCTAAAATTTACATATAAATAAATCGCGGATTTAATAATTACATTATAATTATAATTAATTAAATAATAATGTAATGAATGAAAATGTTAATATCGTCGATTTGATAATTACAATTAAATATGATCATAATTAAATAATAATGTAATGAATCAAAATGTTAATATCGTTGATTTGATAATTAAATAATAATGTAATGAATGAAAATGTTAATATCGTTGATTTGATAATTAAATAATGATGTAATAAATGAAAATGAAAATAATTAGTTCTTCAACAGCGACAAAAAAAATAAAAATAAATTCAAATACGGTGTGCAGTTTATCAATTAGTGGCTCATACTGGATATGAATATACTAAACCCAAATACAGTAAGCGGTAAGACAAATAAGGTAAATGCATGGATAAAATCCGGTACGAGCTTCAACTTACTGTATATGGCTCTTATCGAATCTCATCACTTACCGTATATTGTGGAATAGTTATGAAATCCGGTATTGAGCCATAAATTTATTTATTTATTTTTTATTTTTCCTAACTTTCTATTACATATCCCTCTTCTATTAAACATCTTCTAATTTTTTTTTTTCCTTTTTTAGATTAGATTATTCATCATCAAACAAACATTTTCATTTTTACTTGCAAACAAACATTCGCCTTATACAAAATAGAATTTTCTTAAATTCTTTATATTGTGTTCATTTTTTATAATTTCAAGAAAATCTACACATTGTTAAAATCTTTAGTAAGTGTAAAGGGGAAAAAAAATTAGTCAGCAAAGATGGCTATGAATTTTACCATTAAATCCTCAACTTGAATAATGTAATATGATAGCATTGAGATTATTTAATAAAAGAAAATAGGGATAAAATGGAAAAGGAAAATACATCTTGAATGAACAGTACTTGTGGAATTATCTCTGTAAAGGGGGAAAAAAATTAGTCAACAAACATGATTATGACTTTTATCATTAAACCCTCAACTTGAATAATGTAATATGATAGCATTGAAATTATATAATAAAAGAAAATAGGGATAAAATGGGAAAGGAAAATACGTCCTGAATGAATCCACCATGATCGAAGATTTAAAGGTTTAAAATAATTAGTGATCATTTATATCCTTCATTTACACTATTAAACCTTACACCAATTAAATCATTGGCTTTGCTTATAGGGCATTCCCAAATTTGAGCAATAAATAATGCCACCAAATCAACACCAACACATCATGACTAATAACTCCTACTAAGGTCTAAAAACAGTATTGATTTGGACAATTTATAGAAAGTAAATATACCATATTTCATTCCAAAAGATCATTGCCCGACATAATCAAGGACATAATGGTAATTATAGAGATCCGTTTCATTTTGGAGCAACCAAATTGACACACATAAGTAGCCTTCGTTGGGTGACACAACGAGTTGGCGAAGCAAATTTCAAAATCAACAAGTCAAGAGCTCGAAAGTTGTACTCAATACAAGATTCAACAAATAGTTTCATGATAGAATGTTAACCTTACTCCAAAAGAGTCTATTCTTGTTTCAGCCAAATTTGCATCCCATAAATGTAGTCAAGCAAGGACCTCGACTACATTTACTAACAAAACATGGTGGATTGTGTGTTTAAAGAAGCAGAAGTAGGTCTTGGTCAGATTATACATGCATGAGCCTAGTATAACTTGGGACAGGTGAGAGAGCTATTGAAAGGCACCAATCAGAGTACGAAAAAAATTCTACTAGTAACTTTTTTTGGCTCCGACCACCTTTTTCTTACGAGAAAAATGATAGCTGTGCTTTGTGCTAAGGAAGTAGGCCAGTGAGAATGGAGAGCACCTCAACAGCAAGAAAATAATGCAAATCGCGCAAGTGTTCAATCAATAACTGAGTTGAAAAGGCTGGTAAGAAGCGAACAATGCAATCAACAATTTTCCTGTAACAAATAAGGTGTAAATTCACATCCTCGATGATAAAACATTAGCAACAACTATGATATGATAGCTATAAGTATCAGTGCAATTTCTTGTCTATCATGGTCAGGGGCGAATCCAGAGCTCGAGTCCAACTAGAGCGGACCGCGAACATTGAACGCTTACTGTCAATGGTGAACGTCTGTGATAGCGGTGTTGTTTAGTAATATTTAATTAACTAATATTCAAAAAATCGTACGGATAAGAACTAGAAGAACTAAATACATCACTAGAACTAAAATTAGGTACCAACTTTTCTTTCGGATGAAAAAATCGTTCTGTAAAATATTTTAATTTATTTTTCAATCAAACATGCAATATATATTAACAAAATGTCAATTTTCAGTTTACAATTAAAGTTAATTAAACAAGCATTATTATATTAACAAATTTGAAATATTTATGAGTTTATATCAATTTTATGTGTTTGCATGATTTCACTTTTCCGTGATCAATTTTTTGTGAAATAAAAGTGGAACATTCTATTAATTAAATAAATTTTGTTGAAAGACTCATTATGACACTAAAGTAAATTTTTTTACAAATTCATTCGCTATTAATTGATCAAATTCTCAAATAAATTGATTAGAAAAAAAATTCAAGAAGAGGAACAAATAACCGGTTAAAATGTTTCTATTTGCAATAAAATCGGTAAAATGAAAATATATTATTTTATTTCATTGAGTGTCACAAATCAATACTTGTCATAATGGTAAAGTTATCAATATTCTTTAGTTAAGGTCATGGGTTGAAATCCACTTTACACTTGTTTTTGATAAAAAAAATGTTTACAAAAAATATATAACATATTGCCATTGCAAGGTTTCGAACTCAAAACCTCTAGTTTAATAGAGAAAGCACCAACCAATTGAGCTACAAATGATGAATGTAAAAATGATGAATCATTGAATATATAATATAAATCTTTTATCTATTCTCAAAAAATTAAAAAATTAAAAAAAAAAAAAATCTTCCAAGCAGATCCAGCTAGAGCGACCGCTCTAGCTCGCCGGTACCTAAATCCGCCCCTGACCATGGTTTTCTTTGCGACTTACCATTGAAAATAAAAAAACTCGATTTTGAACTTTCTTGGATCATACCTGGAGAATGTCCGAGCAAAACAACAATGTAATTGGTTGCAATAGTTTTCGTGCTCACTCTATCAGTCCCGGATGATAGGTTGTGGCGTCCACTTGAGATGCAAATTCAACCTTCCTGATGGCGTCCCGTCTATTAAAAAGGTATCTGTAACTTCTTCCTCTAATATAACCCTTGTGAGTGTCATTATGCATCTTCCCATTTTGTCCTGAACATAGGTAGAATAGTATGCTGGGCTCAAACATAAGTCTGACCTCTTTAAGTTACTTATTTTACCAATGAGTATAGATTTTTCCCCAAGAGGGTATCTTCTCCTCCAAAAATGGAACAAAACAAATTTAATTATCTATTCTTGCCTGTTTTCCAAGAGCAATTCTAATTCTTTTGCAATCGCGTTTGTCTTTTTAAAATATATTGTTAAAATTGTAAATATTTCTGGAAAAAAATTCGTCCTTCAATGCACAAAGTTGAGTTCACTCTGAGAATTTACCTTCCCAAACATGTCATGATCCCAAACTTCCAACATCAGCAACTCATGTAACCCATCCTCAACAACAAAGTCAAATGTTTGATTCCAAACTGGATTCAAGGTGTCATTTAAAACCTATAATGAGAGGGTAAAAGGTATTGCATTACGTTACCAAAAATTCCGAGGAAGGGGAAACACCAGGGTTAGGTATTGAATTAACCATAAAAATGAGTTATCTATTTCGTATGCATTGAATCACTTCATCTAAAAACATAAACTATTAGGGAGACAACAAATTTATTTTCTTAGTCTTCCTCACATGCCTCGTCATATTCATCTTTTATCAAAGTTCCAACACGTGGACAAGTTTCATAAACGAGCGACAACAAGACTCAAATCACTTTATCTTGAGGCTTAAGCTATTAGAGGGGGGACGGATTTATATACTTAGCTGTCTTCAACACTTTATTTTGCCTGGGGATGTGTGTGTGAAGTATTCGCGAGAACAACTATTCTTCCAAAGGTCAGTCAGAATCAGCAAATCTTACCCGGGTTTTGCTCTTCTGATCAGACTTCTTCATCATTAGTACAACGAAAGGATCAGATTTTCCCATGAGATCAGTACTTGGCAAATCTTCTGCAGAGATTACTGTCACTGAAAGAACCCCTCTAACAACAAAATCCTTTTTCGTCTGTGAGGCTGATTTCACTGGACTGTTGGAATCTATTCCCCCAGTTCCTTGTAAAAGAGCCTTTTCCATGCTAGTTAATCCAAAGTCAGGGTTAAATGGATTCATAAATGCACTCTCAGTGCCGAAAGGACAATACAAGAGCTCCAAGTGCACCTACAAATAATATAAACAAAAACTAGCCAAAATAAGTTTTAAAGCATCCCACGTAAAATGATACACTCATTGAGGACACATTCAACGAAAGGTTTAACATAATTCCGTGCTGCATTGAAGATCCACATAAAAATCAACAATAAAAAGTTACAATGTAATCATCATCAGCGTTTGTTGCCTGAAGCTTATTTAAGAGATCAAAATTGTGTTACAAATGGATCCGATGCAAATTTTCATTAAAGTTTATAGAAATTGTATGAAAAATGGCTCTGTAACAGAGTAGAAATCGCTTTCCAAAGTGAAATACAGAAATATGTTTAAGCAAAGAATTAGATTCCCTTTTGGCTTATTTGGTAAGACAGATGGTACAGCACTCCACAATATTTAAGAAGAAAAAGAAGTTAAAATCCTGTATATTATAGTGTCCAATCCTACTCAATACTCCATATCAAACATGTACTTTGCGTTCACTTTGGGGTTAATTATCCTTATATATGTGCTTATACAAACTATATTCAGAGAAGATATTCCCGATCATGGTTCTAAGCATGAGATGTTTCATTTAGTTGAGCCTTTCTTTGACTTGGTTTCAAAAACTAAATACTCATTGTCACCCATGAGCCTGGTTTATAGACGTGAAAAATACAGATTTAGTCGGCATTCTCACCTGACCCCGGTTTTTCTGGTCTCTTTGCATCTCCAGATTTTTCACAAGTTTCAACCATACATCTTTCACCTTACCAGGCACTAAATCACTGAGTGGCATTTGGGCACAGCCAATGAGTTCCGCAGCTTGAATTCCTTCATCATCGGACACTCTTATCGTCAAATGTTGAGTTGATATATCTTCAACTAAGAATTCGAAGTGCTCATTCCAGATTGGATTTATTTGGTTGTTCTAAAAAAAAAAAAAAAAATAGTGGGGATTTATATTAACCAGAGAGAAGTAAACAACAAACTAATGAAGGCAGAGAAATGAAAGTTTCTTACAATTGTTTTGCTGGTTTTTGTCCTGGCACGTAGTGGCCGTATAAATAAATCCACGAATGGATCAGATTTTCCTATAATGTCTTTATTTGTTAATTCCTTAGCTTGAATAAGCTTCACTTCCAAAGTTCCAACTGGCTTTAACTCTAGATAACTGTAAAAGAAAAAATACAGTAAGATTTCCTGTAAGAAACATTAGTTTCACCAATACATGCTTTTTGATTCGGAAACAAGAATGAGATTATTCCATTTTCAAAAACAGAGGATCTCTTTTTTTATTCTTTGAAGAACTTTCTGGGGGAAAATGGCACAATGATGGCTGAAGTTGGGCCTTTGGCTGAAAGTGGGTTGGAATTAATTACATCAAAGGGAGGCCTGCTCCACTTTGCCAAACTTGTGTTTTTCAAGAACACGACTTCTCCTTTGTTTGGATGGTTGAGATGAAATACCCAAGCTGCAAATCTACCGTTGGGTCAAAGAGATTCGAGAGACTTCTATTAGTCAAGGGTTAGAGATAATTTTGGGGCAATATCTTATTCTTCTCTCATTCACTCTCTCTCTCTCTCTCTCTTGCGCCGACTTCAGATTACTTCTGAAAGCAGCTCCTCTTTGTAAATCGATTGTTGTATAGGCTTAGTACATGTCTTGTGTGATCTGTAGAAAGTCTGATTTTGTATCCTTGTGTGGATTCCATTTTCGGTCAGAGAAGTTTCTTCTTGAAGCCGAATCTTGTGTAATTTGGGAAGGCCGGATGTGTTGTAACTGTTTGAGGCTTCGATCTTTGGTTAATATAGTGATTCTTCCCGTTGGTGGAAGCTCAAAAGGGGATTATGAACTTCGGTTCTGAACATCTTGCCTTAGGGCAAAAAATCTCGTGTTCTTTACTATTTTCTTGTTGTTCTTTGCATTTATGTTTCGGTTTTTGTTGTTGAAGCTTGCTGATTTTTTGAGTCTAGTCTTTACAGTGGTATCAGAGCTCCAGGCGAAGGTTCAAAGCTCTCGATTTGTGCAGTCCGTACGGTCGTTACTGTTTTTCACGCGATTCACGTAGCTCGATTTTTGTTCTGTAACCCATCAAGGGGGTTTTGGTGAGATCTTTCCATTTTCGAGTGTGATGTAAAGATTCATTGCATATATTGCTTATACATTAGAGTTAATTGTTGATAGTGTTTTAAAAACTCGATTTGAGACTCTTCTTGGCAATACATTTGCCCAGAAACCGTGAGTTGTCTGGAATCTGAGGGTTGTCTTGATTTCGAGTCAAGAACCTTAATATAAAATCTCTGCGTGTGCTCTTTAATTAGGTATAATGCAATTGTGATAAGTGTACTAGTTCTTGTTATGTGAAAAACGTGATTTAAGTGACTATCTTGCCTGAAAGAACTTTGTGAAGTTCTGAACATTGTTTATACCACCTTGTGATCATGGTATAGTTCTGTAATTATCTCTTGAGTGTTGATAACTGAATTATTCCTTGTTGTATATTGTTTTGGTAAGGTCTGCCTGTCTGCACACACATTGCTACACTTAAATTTTTTGAAAATCATGCCTACTTCAAAATTTGAAATGGAAGTTTTTATTGGCAAATGCGCCAGAAAATGCGAGCCCTTTTACCTCAACAAAAATGCGCAAAAGCATTTGATGAGACATGGTCTGAGGGTTTAGAAGAAAACAAAACTTGATGAAACTGTTTGGAGTTCGATTTTCTTACACTTGTCTGATAATGTTTTAAGAGAAATAGGTGAAACAAAAACTGCTGCTGAATTGTGGAAAAAACTTAAAGATACATATTTGAACAATACTATTTTAAATAAAGTGTATCTTTTAAACAATTTTTTGGTTTTAAAATTGACTATTCTCTTGACCTTGATGCAAACTTTGACAGATTCAATAGATTATCCCGTGACCTTGTCAATTGTGATGAGAAACTCTCAAAAGATCAGTTGGCTGTGATTTTATTAAATTCAATTAGTGATAAATATAAGGATGTAAAAAATGCAATTGAATATGGTAGGGAAACTCTAACCACTGAGATGATAATTAATGCCTTAAGAAATAAGGAGTTAGAGTCAAAATCTGATAGGAAAGAATCTGTTAGTGGTGTTAATCTGATGGTAAAGTCTAAAAGTATTACGAACTGATAATGGACTTGAATTTTGTAATTATGAGTTTGATGATTTGTGTAAAGTACATGGTATTTTAAGACACATAACTATTACACACACTCCACAACAAAATGACTTAGCTGAAAGAATGAATAGAACTTTGTCTGAAAAGGTTAGATGCATGCTTTTAAGTTCTGGTCTTCCTAAGCTATTTTAGGGGGAAGCTACAAAAACTGCTAGTTGTCTTATTAATAGGAGTCCCGCTAGTGCTATACATTTTAAGACCCCTGAAGAAATGTGGAAAAATAAACCTATTGACCTTAGCAACTTAAGAATATTTGGATGTGCAGCCTTTACACATCAATATGAGGGGAAACTTGAACCTAGAACTCTTACGTGTGTATTATTAGGTTATGGTGAAGGGGTAAAAGGGTATAGACTATGGGTGAGGGAAATCAAGGGTTATATGATCATTATAAGTAGAAATGTGGTGTTTAATAAAGATGATATGCCTTGTTTAAAAGCGAACAGCAACTCTGATCCTATAAATAAGACCAATAGCATAGAGAGAGAGAGAGGCTGAAATTGAGGTGGAGCAAGTTGAAAATGATAATCCATTACCTAATACTCAGATTGGAGAGTTTGAAACTGATACTGATGTTGAAACACATAGTAATAATGAGATTGAGCAATCTGAAACTGATTTAGAAACAAATCAGACCTTAGATGATTATCAACTAGCTCGTGATAGGCAAATGAGACAAATTTGACCACCCGTGAGGTTTGATGATGAAGTGTCTTTGCTTACCGTTCAAGGTTTTATTGAAAATGAACCTAATTCCTATAATGAGGCTATGAGTAGCCAAGATTCAAGCATTGGAGTGATGCAATGCAAGATGAGATGGAATCTCTTAAGAAAAATAAAACATGGGTTTTGACTGAAAGACCTAAGGGGAAAAGGGTTGTGGATTGTAAATAGATCTTTAAAATAAAAAGAGGTGAACAAAATGAGAATGACATTAGATACAAAGCTAGACTAGTGGCTAAGGGCTTCACTCAAAAGGAGGTGATATATTTTAATGAAATTTTCTCCCGTTGTAAAATTTACCACTATTAGAGTGATATTAGCCTTAGCAGCTCAGTTTGATTGGGAATTGGATCAATTGGATGCCAAAATCGTCTTTTTAAATGGAGATCTTGATGAAACTATTTACATGGAACAACCAAAAGGTTTTGAAATGAATAAAATTCTGACTTTGTATGCCTTCTTAAAGAGTCCTTATATGGTTTAAAACAAGTTCCAAGACAATGGTGCAAGAGATTTGATACCTTTGTGCTTGGACTTGGGTTTAAAAGAAGTAATCTTGATACTTGTTTATATTGTAAAGGAAATGGTGGTGAAAATTCACTCTATCTTCTTCTTTATGTGGATGACATGATTTTAACTAGACATGACTAAAAGAAATAAAGTTAATTAAAAACAAATTGAAATATGAATTTGAAATGACGGATTTAGGTCCAGTGAGAAAAATTCTGGGTATTGAAATTAAAAGGAATAGAAAAGAAAGTATACTTAGTCTAAGTAAAAAATCCTATGTTTTGAAATTGGTGGAAAAGTTTTCTACGAGTGATGCTAAAAGTGTAAGCTTACCTTTAGCAAATCACTTCAAACTTTCAAGTGATCAATCACCCAAATCTGAAACTGAATTAAAAAGAATGTCTAAAGTGCCTTATTCTAATGCAGTTGGGTCTGTCATGTATCTAATGGTCTGTTCTAGACCTGATTTAGCCTTCTCCATAAATGTGTTGAGTAGATTTATGTCAAATCTAGGTGAAACACATTGGAAAGCTATGAAGTGGCTTTTTAGATACATTAAGGCCCTGTTTGATTCCCATTTTAATTCTCATTCTCATTCTTCTACTCATTTTCAATCACACATTCTTCAATAAAATAATATTTTCTATCACATCAATAACTTTTCCTTCTTTTTTCAACCACACATGTAGCGACCGAGAATTTTATTTATGTTTCTTGAAAAACGTGTCGCTAAACCTTAAACCCGAGTTTTAAAAATAGAAACGCGTTCGTCTAGCCGTTATTAAATTTATTTAAATCAAATCCAATTTTAAATATTTTAATTCAATTTAATTAATTCCTTATCGTGTTAAATCCGAAATTAATACGATAGAGTATTATTATTTCGAGCCCAATAATCCACTAGTCCAAATAGGTTCATCGTAGCCCAATCCCTTAAGTCCAATCTCCCAGCCCAAATCCCGGTCCGTTGCTGCCTAGGAATTCGTGCCCTAGTTTCCTACTGTATATATACCCCAACCTCTCCCCCCTCAACCTCACTCCCGCAGCCAATAACACAGGGTAAGGCATCTGCTCCCAATTTTCACCACCTCCAAACCCAGCCACGGCCGTCCAACCCACAGCCACCACCAACACCATTGCAACCACCATCAACACCACACGAGCTCCACCCCTGCAGTCTTCCATCCATCCCACAATCCAGAACCATCACCTCCAAGCTACAGCACATTGCACACAGCCACAACCCAGAATCAACACCGTCAACGCCACCACACCAACACCTAAACTGCAGCCGTCACCCCAACACCTCAGCCCGACCGAACCACCACTACAGAACCACCCCCAACCCCACTGCAGCCATCCACGCGAGCCACCGCACCAACTCCACCACTCGCCACCACCAGGACACCCAGCCTACCTTCCAGTCAACCCAAAAATCGAGCCCCAAATCAAACAAAAAACCAAGAAATAAGAAAGCCCAGGAACTTACCTTAATCCCGACCAACTTCCCAACCAGTTTGCCGCCGGCAAGTCCAAGAAAATCGAGCCTCCAAGCCTCGGGTTCCCTCCAACCCGAACCCCGAACCACCCCATCACCACCTTCCCACCGCCGGCGCCGCCTCGCGACGGCGACGCCGTCACCGTCGGCCGAAATCGGAGGAAGGGGCGAAGCCCCTTCCCGTCGCCTCCTCTCTCTCCGGTCTCGCGTTTGACGCGAGAATGAGAGAGAGAGAAAATTTTTATTTAATTTGATTTTTGAAAATTTCAATTTTAGCCCCAAGTTTAGGAGTTAGTCAATTTCAGTCCTAAAACTTTAAAGTTCTTTATTTTCAGCCCCAAGTTTCGGTTTTTAAAAGGAAACAGCCCAAAATTTATGTTTTAACACAAATCAGCCCTCAGATTTCGAAAAAAAGTCAATTTCAGTCCCTGAATTCTTAATTTCAGTTTTAACCAATTTTCAATTTAGTCCCTATTTTAGAAAAGTTCAATTCTAGCCCTTAAACTTTTATTTTCAGTTTTAATAAATTCTGATTAAGCCCCAAAACTTTATTTTTATCGTTTTTAATCCTTAGAAAATTTTTGAAATACTAATTCAAAGTTTATTTTCTATTTTTGGCTAGACGAAACGTACGAACGATTGAGGAACTGAGATTTTTCTTCCCGCTCCACTTTTCACGCAAATCGAGATAGATTGAGGTAGACTCGCCCCCATTAATTAGTTTAAATTATAATTACATGTATTATGTGATTTTATGTGATTTATATGCTTTGATGCATAAGATGAGAATCCCTTATGGGATAGATTATGTTGTTATGCTTGTCGTAACTTATATGCTTAATTGCATGAGAAGAAAGAGAATCTCTTATGAGATAAGATGATGTTATGCATAACTTACTTGCTTAAATGCATGAGACAGACTACCCACACCCTATGTTTTTAAAGAGCCTATGATTTTTCAAAGAAAATAAGCCCATGAGAATATCACTGTATGAATTGCATAATTATGTGTTCAATTATTCTGTAAATTAATTACTGGCGATGAGTCTACTGAGTATTTCTTCGAAATGCTCATTCTACTATTTTAACAATATTTGCAGACTTTGGAGACGGCCGAGTTTGATGGGCAGTGGTGGCGTGAACGAATAATAGTAGTTAATTGTTTCCAATTTACTTTTAAATTTCACTCATTTGAACGTTATGAACTTACCTTGTCGTTTCCGCTATTTCAAACTTGAGTTTTAAAGTTTAATAAATTTTCTTTAAATTAATTCTAATGAGATTTATTGCCGTTAACGTTCACAAATTTTAAATGTGATGCTTTTAAAAATTAGTTATTCCGCCAAACTTTTCAGTTAAATCAGGGCAAAGAAAAGATGACGTGGCGTTCCGGGTCCGCGGAACTCGGGGCGTTACAACTTGGTATCAGAGCCAGTCTGCGTTTCTGTAGACTGGCAAATTTTAAAAAAAAAAAAAAAAAAAATTTCAAAAATATATTTGACATTATTTAAATTCTTATTAATGAAAGTTGCCACTGCCATCACTCGATCAGCCGACTCCAAAGGTAAAGAAGTTTATGAAGTTTAAATGCTATTTTAATTCGGATACTTATTTTGATGCTCTATGAGACTTAGAAGAGAGAAAGAAAGAGAAAGAAAGAAAGTGTATCCGAATTAGAAAGAAAGAAAGACGAATTTGAGCATAATTTGAGAAAGTTTCCTTTAATTTTTACGTCCTCGTAATTTTAACTAGAAGAGAAAAATAACCCCGCTTAATTGGACTTTGCATAATTGATTTAGGACATGGCACCTATTCGTAGAAATGCACTCAGCGATGCAGAACGAGCCATTAGAGATTATGACCGTTTCAGGCCCGAACTTGAGTGGACGATTGCTCAACATGTAGAGCAGTTGAATATCGTACGTGAGCGGGCCATACAGCATGGCTACGTGACCAATGATCACCGATCGATCCGCCACCTACTCTCTACTTTTCGAAGTGACTATGCGGAGGTAGCTAATAGCATATATGTAGATGCTTTAGTATCTCTGAATGTGGAGATGGAGTATGATACCTTCTGCACGAGACTTGTGGCATATTGGCCCATGTACTTTGAGTACCGCTATGGATTTGCTCCTGAAGAAGACTCAGAAGAAGAAGCTGAGGAAGACGCCGATCCAGCGCTAGGAGAGTTCTCGGACGCTGAATCAGGCGTATACGAAGGATAATAGAGAGATAGGAATTAGAGTAGGCTCGACATGTTATTGTAAAAAAAAAAAAAAAAAAAAAATTGTTGTTCGGCTTACATGCCTTTCTACCCATGTATTTTCGTTAAAATAAGTTAAGTTTTGAATAAAATGATATTTTGGATTCCAATTTTCATTATTTTGAATTATCTGCTATCGTCTACGTTGTTGGTACACTGAATTCCACCTTTATGAACGAATTTTAAAACTTTATGAAGGTTATGGCACCACCAACTCAAAGCGATGTCATTCGGGAATTACTTAACGTGGTGCAAGAAATGAGACAAACTCCACAGCTGGTTAACCCCACAATACCAGCGATAGAACAGTTCCGAAGATACCACCCACCTACGTTCGATGGAGGAGATAGTCCACTAGCAGTGGAAGAGTGGCTCCAGGGCATTGAGAAGATATTCAGGCACATATCTTGCCCTGAAGATAAGAAGGTAATTTGTGCCGAGTTCATGTTAATCGGAAGAGCTGGTTTCTGGTGGGAATCTGCATCACGGACAAGGAGCTCAGAGCAGCTAGCAGCTCTGACTTGGGACAAATTTAAGGCTGAGATCAGGGATAAATTTTTCCCACAAGCTCTCAGAGATCATAAGGAGTCCGAATTTCTACGTTTGGTGCAAGGTGAAATGGATATAACTGAGTACGAGAGGAAATTCGAGGAACTGTCACGTTATGCTCCACATCTGGTGGAGACTGAGTTCAAGAAGGCAAGGCGTTTTGAGAGAGGTCTACGCCATGATATTCGACAGATTGTCAGTTCACATGAACTGCCAACTTACGGAGATGTTGTGAAGAAGGCTCAAGCAGTAGCCTATGCTGGTGTGAGAGTTGGGAACCAAGGCAATCAGAACGAGCAGAGGTATCAGGGAAAGAGAAAGTGGCAAGGTCCAAATCGCAATCAGAATCAGAATCAGAACCGGAATCCAACATTTACCAAGAGGCCAAATCTAGGACCAGCAGGGAGACAGATGACCACTTTCACTCTACCCTGCCCTAAGTGCCAGAGGCCGCATAAAGGAGAGTGCCTTTTTGGAAAGGGTGTCTGCTACAAGTGTGGCCAGCCGGGCCACTTTGCATCGGATTGTCGTGCCCCGTCCGCCCAGGGTTCCAATCAGAAGGCGAACCCAGACCAGAACAGAAAAGGAAAAGCAAGAGTGTTTGCTATGGATGCAGCTGAGGATTCTGACGTGATTGCAGGTATACTATCTATCTCTAGTATTCCTGTATATGTTCTAATAGACTCAGGAGCTACGCATTCATTTATAGCTGAAGCATGTTTAGGAAGACTGAACTTAATAGGAGAAGAAACTGGTAGTACTCTCGAGGTTAGTTTACCGTCAGGAGGAACTATCGATACCAATAAGATAGTCAAAGCAGTACAAATAGATTTTGATGGCCAAGTTTCGAAGGCAGACTTGAATATTATACGAATGAACGATTTCGACATTATTCTGGGTATGGATTGGCTTAGCACCAACCGTGCCGCAATCATGTGCCACGAGAAAGAGGTTATTTTTCGCAAAGATGGTGAAGAAGTATTCAGGTTCTACGGGACGAGGATCAAAACACTCCCTCGCCTTATCTCGGCTTTACAAGCGGAGAAGCTATTAGCCAAGGATGATTGTCATGGCTATTTGGTTAGTCCTCAAGACAAACCCGTAGAGGAGATTACTCTGGACTCAGTGCCAGTAGTATGCGAGTACAGTGATGTCTTTCCAGACGATCTACCCGGTATTCCGCCAGATAGGCAAGTGGAATTTTCCATTGATTTGGTACCAGGAGCTGCCCCTGTTTCTAAAGCTCCGTACCGCATGGCGCCGAAGGAGTTGCAAGAACTGAAGGTGCAGTTGGAGGAATTGCTAGAGAAGGGTTTCATCAGGCCAAGTGTGTCTCCATGGGGAGCACCTGTTCTATTTGTAAAGAAGAAGGACGAAAGTATGAGAATGTGCGTCGACTACCGAGAACTTAACAAGTTGACGATAAAGAATAAGTATCCCCTTCCCAGGATCGAAGACTTGTTCGATCAACTGAAAGGTACAGCTATTTTCTCCAAGATTGATTTGAGATCTGGTTACCATCAGCTAAAGGTTTCGCCAAGTGACATACCAAAGACGGCGTTCAGGACACGCTATGGGCATTATGAGTTCACGGTAATGCCTTTCGGCCTCACGAACGCACCTGCAATATTTATGGACTTGATGAATAGAGTTTTCCATCAGTATCTCGATAAATTCGTTATTGTTTTTATCGATGACATACTGGTCTACTCCAGAAATTCTGCACAACATGAAGAACATTTGAGGACTGTGTTGGAAACACTGAGAGCGGAAAAGTTGTATGCCAAATTCAAGAAATGTGAATTTTGGCTTGAGCGAATAGGTTTCTTAGGTCACATTGTTACAGCTAAAGGCATTGAGGTTGATCCTTCTAAAGTTGAGACTGTAACGAATTGGCCAACACCTGCAAATGTTGGAGATGTGAGAAGCTTTCTTGGATTAGCCGGATATTACAGACGATTCATAGAGGGTTTCTCTAAAATAGCAGGTCCTATGACTCAGTTGACCAAGAAGGGAGTTAAGTTTCAGTGGACAGAACCATGTGAACAAAGCTTTCAGAAACTTAAGAACAGACTTGTCTCAGCACCAGTATTGACTATACCAGACGGGTCCGATGGTTTCGTTATTTACAGCGATGCATCCAAACATGGTTTAGGTTGTGTATTGATGCAGAATGGCAAGGTGATCGCATATGCTTCAAGACAGTTGAAGCCACATGAAAAGAATTACCCGACGCATGATTTAGAGCTCGCAGCAGTTGTACACGCTCTAAAGATTTGGCGACATTATCTGTATGGGAGTAAGTGTGAAATCTACACCGATCACAAGAGCCTCAAGTATTTCTTCACTCAGAAGGAACTGAACATGAGACAACGACGATGGCTAGAACTAGTGAAAGATTATGACTGCACTATTCTTTACCACCTGGGTAAAGCAAACAAAGTTGCAGACGCTTTGAGCAGAAAGAATGCTGGACAGTTATCAGCTTTGGGAACAACGCAAGATCAATTGATTCGAGATTTTCAGAATTTAAGAATCGAAGTGCGAGTCCCATCAGTCCAAGGATCTAACAGATTGGCAAATCTGATCGTTAAACCAGACTTGAGAGGTCGGATTGCAGCAGCTCAAGCCGGAGATAAATTCTTAGAAAAGATCAGATCCGAAGTTGAGACTGGCAAGAGAATAGGTTTCGAGATTGCCGCTGATAAAGCGCTTATGTTCAAAGGACGTCTTTGTGTGCCGAAAGATGAACATATCCGGAATGAGATTTTGACAGAAGCTCATTCAGCACCATATGCATGTCACCCAGGAGGGACAAAGATGTATCGTGATTTGCGTAATACCTTTTGGTGGAGAAACATGAAAGGTTGCATTGCAAAGTTTGTCTCTCGATGCATGACGTGTCAGCAAGTCAAGGCTGAACATCAGAGACCATCAGGGTTGTTAAATCCCTTGGATATACCAGAATGGAAATGGGAGAAAGTTTCCATGGATTTTGTGACAGGGTTACCAAAATCAGTAAGAGGTCATGACGCTATTTGGGTTATTGTAGACCGATTTACGAAGTCAGCTCATTTCCTACCAATCAGAATGACTCTCAATGTGGATCAATTAGCCCAATTGTATGTTAAAGAGATCGTTCGACTTCATGGAGTACCAGCTTCCATTGTCTCCGATAGAGATCCGAGATTCACTTCGAGATTTTGGAAGAGTTTACATGTCGCAATGGGTACTAAATTAAATTTTAGTACAGCTTACCATCCCCAAACAGATGGACAGTCTGAACGCACTATCCAGACACTGGAAGATATGCTTAGAGCTTGTGTGCTAGACTTGAGTGGTAATTGGGAGACTCATCTTCCACTAGTGGAATTCGCCTACAATAACAGTTTTCAGGCTTATTGGTATGGCACCATATGAAGCGTTATATGGGCGACGTTGTCGATCACCAGTTTATTGGGATGAAGTAGGCGAGAGAAGAATTTTAGGTCCAGAATTGATTGAGAGGACAGTTGAGGCTATTGAGAAAATCAGACTACGGATCAAAGCTGCCCAAGATAGACAGAAAAGTTATGCCGATCGAAGGAGAAAAGACTTGGAGTTTGAAATTGGAGAGAAAGTATTCCTGAAAGTAGCTCCTATGAAAGGTACTATCCGTTTCGGCAAGAGAGGGAAACTAAGACCTCGCTTTATCGGTCCATTTGAAATCTTAGAAAAAGTAGGTAACGTGGCTTATCGTTTAGCGTTACCACCAGAGCTCTCGGCCGTACACAATGTTTTCCACGTTTCTTTATTGAGAAAATATATCCACGACCCTAGCCATGTGGTAAATTTTCAGACTATTTCGATTCAGAGGAATCTGTCTTATGAGGAGACACCTATGTGCATTGTGGAGAGAAAAGTCCATGTCTTAAGAAACAAAGAAGTCCATTTAGTCAAAGTCCAATGGGGTAGACAGGATAGCGATGAAGCTACCTGGGAAAAGGAAGATGAGATTCTGGCTAAGTATCCAGATATTATAGATCAAGTAAGTTTAAATTTCGAGGACGAAATTAATTTAAGGGGGTAAGGTTGTAGCGACCGAGAATTTTATTTATGTTTCTTGAAAAACGTGTCGCTAAACCTTAAACCCGAGTTTTAAAAATAGAAACGCGTTCGTCTAGCCGTTATTAAATTTATTTAAATCAAATCCAATTTTAAATATTTTAATTCAATTTAATTAATTCCTTATCGTGTTAAATCCGAAATTAATACGATAGAGTATTATTATTTCGAGCCCAATAATCCACTAGTCCAAATAGGTTCATCGTAGCCCAATCCCTTAAGTCCAATCTCCCAGCCCAAATCCCGGTCCGTTGCTGCCTAGGAATTCGTGCCCTAGTTTCCTACTGTATATATACCCCAACCTCTCCCCCCTCAACCTCACTCCCGCAGCCAATAACACAGGGTAAGGCATCTGCTCCCAATTTTCACCACCTCCAAACCCAGCCACGGCCGTCCAACCCACAGCCACCACCAACACCATTGCAACCACCATCAACACCACACGAGCTCCACCCCTGCAGTCTTCTATCCATCCCACAATCCAGAACCATCACCTCCAAGCTACAGCACATTGCACACAGCCACAACCCAGAATCAACACCGTCAACGCCACCACACCAACACCTAAACTGCAGCCGTCACCCCAACACCTCAGCCCGACCGAACCACCACTACAGAACCACCCCCAACCCCACTGCAGCCATCCACGCGAGCCACCGCACCAACTCCACCACTCGCCACCACCAGGACACCCGGCCCACCTTCCAGTCAACCCAAAAATCGAGCCCCAAATCAAACAAAAAACCAAGAAATAAGAAAGCCCAGGAACTTACCTTAATCCCGACCAACTTCCCAACCAGTTCGCCGCCGGCAAGTCCAAGAAAATCGAGCCTCCAAGCCTCGGGTTCCCTCCAACCCGAACCCCGAACCACCCCATCACCACCTTCCCACCGCCGGCGCCGCCTCGCGACGGCGACGCCGTCACCGTCGGCCGAAATCGGAGGAAGGGGCGAAGCCCCTTCCCGTCGCCTCCTCTCTCTCCGGTCTCGCGTTTGACGCGAGAATGAGAGAGAGAGAAAATTTTTATTTAATTTGATTTTTGAAAATTTCAATTTTAGCCCCAAGTTTAGGAGTTAGTCAATTTCAGTCCTAAAACTTTAAAGTTCTTTATTTTCAGCCCCAAGTTTCGGTTTTTAAAAGGAAACAGCCCAAAATTTATGTTTTAACACAAATCAGCCCTCAGATTTCGAAAAAAAAAAAAGTCAATTTCAGTCCCTGAATTCTTAATTTCAGTTTTAACCAATTTTCAATTTAGTCCCTATTTTAGAAAAGTTCAATTCTAGCCCTTAAACTTTTATTTTCAGTTTTAATAAATTCTGATTAAGCCCCAAAACTTTATTTTTATCGTTTTTAATCCTTAGAAAATTTCCGAAATACTAATTCAAAGTTTATTTTCTATTTTTGGCTAGACGAAACGTACGAACGATTGAGGAACTGAGATTTTTCTTCCCGCTCCACTTTTCACGCAAATCGAGATAGATTGAGGTAGACTCGCCCCCATTAATTAGTTTAAATTATAATTACATGTATTATGTGATTTTATGTGATTTATATGCTTTGATGCATAAGATGAGAATCCCTTATGGGATAGATTATGTTGTTATGCTTGTCGTAACTTATATGCTTAATTGCATGAGAAGAAAGAGAATCTCTTATGAGATAAGATGATGTTATGCATAACTTACTTGCTTAAATGCATGAGACAGACTACCCACACCCTATGTTTTTAAAGAGCCTATGATTTTTCAAAGAAAATAAGCCCATGAGAATATCACTGTATGAATTGCATAATTATGTGTTCAATTATTCTGTAAATTAATTACTGGCGATGAGTCTACTGAGTATTTCTTCGAAATGCTCATTCTACTATTTTAACAATATTTGCAGACTTTGGAGACGGCCGAGTTTGATGGGCAGTGGTGGCGTGAACGAATAATAGTAGTTAATTGTTTCCAATTTACTTTTAAATTTCACTCATTTGAACGTTATGAACTTACCTTGTCGTTTCCGCTATTTCAAACTTGAGTTTTAAAGTTTAATAAATTTTCTTTAAATTAATTCTAATGAGATTTATTGCCGTTAACGTTCACAAATTTTAAATGTGATGCTTTTAAAAATTAGTTATTCCGCCAAACTTTTCAGTTAAATCAGGGCAAAGAAAAGATGACGTGGCGTTCCGGGTCCGCGGAACTCGGGGCGTTACAACACATTTCCCATTATATCACTATTTTAAAATTCATTTTTTCCAAATAATGCCTATCAAACACAATCTAAGGGAACTTGTGACTTGAGAATTCATTATAGAAAACAATCTAATGTGTTATCTTGAGGGGTTACACTAATTTTAACTATGCAGGTGATAGGGATAATAAGAAGTCTACTTTTTCTTATATTTATACCTTATGTAATTCATGCATTAGTTGGAAATCTCAACTACAGAAAATTGTTGCATTATCTTCAATTGAGGTTGAATATATTGCTGCAACTGATACTATAAACGAGGGTATTTGGTTGAGGGTATTTGTTAAATGAATTTGGCTTTGTGAAAGATGTTTTATTTTCAGATAGTCAATCTGCCATTTATTTGAGTAGAAATCCTGTTTTGCATAATAGATCTAAACATGTTGATGTGAAATTCCATTTCATTAGAGATGTTATCTCACAAGGTGTTGTGAAATTTGAGAAAATATCTACTCATTTTAACCCTGCTGATGTTAGAACTAAAATTCCGCATTTAAATAAGTTTTTGGATTGTTTAAAGATGCTGAATATTGATACTTGCTGATTTGTGTATCAGGTACCGAGCAAATGATGCCAAACAATGGAAAGATCACTATATATGAAACCAGGATCATTGTACCAAGGTGGAGATTGTGGGGAAAATGGCACAATAAAGGCTGAAGTTGGGCCTCTGCTGAAGTTGGGCCTTTGGCTGAAAGTGGGCTGGAATTAATTACATCAAATGGAGGCCTGTTCCACTTTGCCAAACTCGTGTTTTTCAAGAACACGACTTCTCCTTTGTTTGGATGGCCGAGATGAAATACCCAAGCAACAGATCTACCTTTGGATCAAAGAGATTCGAGAGACTTCTATTATCAAGGGTTAGAGATATTTTTGGGGCCAATCTCTTATTCTTCTCTCATTCACTCACGTAGCTCTCTCGAACTCTCTTTCTCTTGTGCCGACTTCAGATTACTTCTGAAAGTAGCTCCTCTTTGTAAATCGATTGTTGTATAGGCTTAGTACATGTCTTGTGTGATCTGTAAAAAGTCTGATTTTGTATCCTTGTGTGGATTCTATTTTCGGTCAGAGAGGTTTCTTCTTGAGGCCGAATCTTGTGTGATTTGGGAAGGCCGGATGTATTGTAACTGTTTGAGGCTTCAATCCTTGGTTAATATAGTAATTCTTCCCGTTGGTGAAAGCTCAAAAGGGGATTAAGAACTTCAGTTCCGAACCTCTTGCCCTAGGGCGAAAAATCTCGTGTTCTTTACTATTTTCTTGTTGTTTTTTGCATTTATGTTTCGGTTTTTGTTGTTGAAGCTTGATGATTTTTTGAGTCTAGTCTTTACAAACTTAAAAACGAGAGCGAAAAGGTAGATTCATTCATTCATACACACACGATATCGCAGATAGACATGAAATCTCACAGAATATAAATAAATTTAATATGATCTTTAATTTTAGCAAGACTATGAACTATGAGTTAATTTTTGTTTGAAACTCAATGGAAATTGGATGCACTCATGCAGATAAAAAGTGATTCTTTACCTATAATCTCCTGGCAAGATGGGTACGATTTGACAGACTGGCCAGGCGATAGAATCTTCAAGAGCATCTCGTATTGTATTCTGCGACGAACACAAAAGAAATAGCTCAATCACGAGTTTCCATTCATAATTCTTATTTAAAGTTGCTACTAGTATTAATAAATTCAAATTACCCTTCTAAAGGCTACTAATATTTAATAACTTCAAACACAAAATAATAACTATGCCAAATTTACAAACCTCAAGAGCATTAGATATTCCTGGAATTGCTGATATATCACCACCAATAACTTTGAGGGTAAAGTCAAGATTTTTCTGTGGCCAAAAAAATAAAAGTAAACTGGATAAACATATGTTTGTTTATGTATTACCAGTATATTCATGTATATCTGAAAATATGCAGGTAAAAAATGTACTCATTTGTGAAAGTTTGAGCCTTTGTAGGCTTCTGATGAAAATTTGTCATTAACTTGATCAAATGAAGTTAGAAACAATTATGGGCGTGTTTGGTTAGCTGGACTTCGTAGTACTCAACATTATTAAGAGGAAAAAAAAAAGGTTTTCTTCTCTACCGCATACGAAACATGCTCTTAAAGATATTGAAAACATTCATGATGAAAAATTAGCGCGGACAAAATTCATAGCATAATGTTCGGAGCAGTAAAGAGAAAACAAAATGGGTTCAATGCTCACCTTTTGTCTTAAGGAATAACAAACAGCCCCAAAACAGGGAAATTCATCGACTAGTGGCTTGAATATTAATCTGAAAACCCCAGTGAATCTGATGTTTTTTACCTACATTGAAAAATAAATGAAAATGAAAATCTCAATATGAATATTTTCACAGCTGCAAATATTTCTGAAGATATAGTAAGAGACAGCCTCTTGTTATTGGTCTCCACTACTAGTGAAACTCACAGTATGTTTGCAAAAGGAACAGAACATTTTAATCTTGGGAGTAATCTATGGTAACGTATTGTTCCATTTTTTTTTTCCACATTTTTTTTTGTTTTCTTCTTAACATACTGTCAGTTCCATCATAATTCTCCTCCCATCTGATTTAATCAATTTTGCTCCTCAAAAAATGACGAGCGGCTCGATGATTTTACAATTGTGTAACATAATTTCATTTGCCCAAGAATCAAAACAATCTGCAGCATGTATCACAATAGCATAGCAACAATGACACGGTAAATCATGTTTTAAACACCCGACGTGGGAACATTTTAATCTGTATACTCGTCATTCAGGATGAAAATACATGTAGGATTATATTAAGTTGAAAAATAACCTGTACTGGTAATGCCACGCCGACTCTGGTTTTAATATCAAGGACGATATTAGGATTTCCATCCCACTGCAACTCTAATTCCATAACAATTTCCCCCGGCTCATTTTCAAGCATGGAAACTCCTAAAAGAGATTAAACACGTTGTATGAGCATCAAGAATGGTATGAAATGAAAAAAAAAAAAAAAATGTTCATTGTAAAGTACAATCATATTCAATACTAAGTACCAAACATACTGTATATTTAAAAAGTAATTAAGCTAACCTGTGAACTGCGGAGCCACAGTACCCAAAGTCAATTTGGAAAACTTGAGAGCAGCAAAGATTACTGGTCTATATTGCTCAAGAATTGGCTCGACAGAACTTCGTATTATCTCTGATGCTGCCTATGTAGCCAAAGAATTTCTCAGAAACAAAATCTACATAGTAAAAAACAATAACATGCTCTAGGATTTAAAGGGTTAAAGAAGAATTACTTCATCAACATATGGCCATATTTTGTCGAGGTGGTGATTAAGCCATTTTAACTGAAAATCATAAACAGAGAAAATCAAAATACTTGTACTCAACATGAATTACATGCACAATTTTTATAAGTTTGAACTCAATATTTTTGCATCTCGATTAAAGATCGACTCATCCAAAAGTTTAAGGTGATGTAACTCAACTTCTGTTGCTGCGAAAACACAACCCAAGAAGGGTATAACGAAGGGGGAAGAATTTTTCTTGAATCTTGAATTGTCATCTTTGCAAAAGCTGCAATTACAGCAGCCTGATACATTTATGAACAAAAACTTAAATTCAAGAATAATTATAAGAATCTATACATAAAACATATTCATACAGATATTAATACGTGATACTTACATGCACAAAACAAGAATGTAAATATAAAAAATTGGAAGAATACCAAATCAGAGCGACGTTTGGATCTGACATTCTGGTATCGAGCAAGACCAACGACCAAACAAATTCCCAATGCAAAACCCAGAATATAACCTACTAAGAATCCCATCTCTGTATCAACAGAAACTATTAATTAATATTAAAAAAACCCAGAAACAATCTCAATCCATTTTTACATATTCTCATCGAAAGAAACCCATAGTAGTTTATCATTGTATTTTGTTTGAGTTTTATTCTGTAAAGAAAACTGAAAATCTATTCTTTTCTTCTCCTCCTTGTAACATTCATGGATCGTTGCCGATGTAATTTTCTATATAATAAGTAATTTTCAATAGTATTTTAACGGGATATAATATTGTGCTCCAAGAATGACGAGATCCATTATTTAGTGACATGTCAGCAAGAATATCAAACGGCATTACCGGTCAAACTTTTTACATTTTCAATAATCCCCTTGTTCAAAAAATAGAAAAATAAATTCAGAATAATGAAAGATAGATAATTTCAACCATAGATAACATCTTTGTTTGAAATATATGGATTCTCATAGCAGACGAATTATCTGTATCATGTTTCTACTATGATTTTAATTATTTTTGTATTGCATCATATTTTTTTTACGAGTAATTGAGAAAACTCAAATATTTGTTCATTGTTCAATAAAACTGCAAATAATCATACCACCTTCTTGCTATACTAATTTTGGTGATAAGAAACGTATACTCTTCTTCAGTTAACTAGTCAACACATCTCCAATGAATTTTTAGGCCCCTTCAAAGAACGATGATAGGGTTAGGATTCCCAAACCATGAGATTAATGAAACTCACGAAATGTAAATAAAGCAGTAAATGGGGAGGTACTACCTCGCTTACAACGAAAAAGTAACAATAGTAGACTAAAGACATGTAACATTAAGGATACTATATTTGTCAATTTGAACTAGAGTACGTAATCATCGAGGGAGGTCAATGGGACTATTCTCATAATAGAAGTGTTGTTCTCATCCCATAGTGACGACTGAGTCAGTAACCTATTTCCTCTCGCGGTATATGTGGGAAATCGTGTCTCGATCAAATGAAAGCTGATGTCTGATGTATATGAAAGTGCTCCAGACATACTTGGTTCTTGTTAAAAGGGTTTTAAAAGGTTCATATAGAAAGTTGATAAACATGTAATCTGTTTGCCATCTTCAAGTGATAATCGATTTTTTGCAAGTGCTTTTAACTTTAAGAGAGTCCTTGTGCTGTTTGAAAGAATTTTTGCTTTTATTTCTATTTATTGTAAACGAGCTTCTTGAGGTTGTTATTTTAAGCCGGCTTCCTCTAAAAGTTATTCTAGTCAAAACTGTTGGAAATATGGATCGAAAGCTTTACAAATAAAGCTCTAAAATATTGTTGATATTCATGGTCAATAGAGGAGGTGTAAAACACAGATTTTACATAGCAAAAACAGGATATAAACTCTGGTTCTCTGGTAAGAAAACCAGAGGAGAAGAAGAGGTTTTAACTCAACATTTTTGATATTTTAACTTCTAATTTTCGAGTATTACAAAGGCTGCATATATAGAGCATTTTACAAGACTTCCATCAACTATTCTACCCACTAATCATACTCCTACACACTAGACAATACTTAACAAAAAGCGTAACTTGTAATAGACCTTACTAACTTGTACTAGCTATAAAATAGCTTAAACTTTTACATCATTACATAGTTTTTATAACTTAAACTTTTACATCATTACATAGTTGGACAATAACAAAAATCTACAACTAAATACAAACCAAAATATATTTGTTTGGTTGACAACAAAGTGTCACCATAACTTCAACAAAAACACTTAAAAAATTTACTAAAACGTGTTCAAAAATATTTCTTAATCTTAGAAGTGACTTTTGACTTTTCAAAAACCCTGGCGAAATGGTCCATTTGTATATCAAATTAGTCCTTAATAAACCATTTAACTTTTCATTTTGTTTCATGGAGTCAAATTCAACTGCACTTTGTACTTGCACTCAACTTTCAAGTGCATTCGACCCTTTTTAGCATACTCCTTAAATGCTTTTGCTTATTTTTCCTTAGATAGCTCTAGTAATTGGTGGAATATTATCCTTTAAGTGAAATGGAGAAAAGAACAAAAAGGAAGAATCAAGAACACCAAAATATGGTAGAAATGCTCAAACAAGTGATTGTTGTCCTCAAATGATATTTGTCCCTTCTAGGATTTAATTGGTGCTAAAAGAAACTTTTGGCAAATGGTTTGTAGGATTGATCAATCTCTACAGAAGAAAATACTTAAACACCGATATTTTACTTTCAAAACTTAATGAACAATGTAAAATGAATAGGATCAAAATGGCACTCAATAATGATTTTAAATTATGATTTAATGATTTGATAATTGAAATCTACCACCTATTTATAGATTCAATTCACCATCCACGAAATAGTGTCAATCTTTCATGAAAAGTTGAATTTTTTCATGAAAAAGCCGTCAAAACAAACCAAATAACCAACAAACGCTAATTTTTTTGTACTATGCGATCGCACAGTTCAAAGCATTTGTCTTAAGTTTTCTGCAGCGTGGCCCATGTTACTTTTAAGTGTGGTAAGTGAGATGTATTCATCACATTAGTCACCATGAAATATCATATCATAATCGATCCACGTTAGATTGCTGATTTATGGTCGACTTAGACTGTATCATGATGCAGCTTGTTGAGTTGAGAAACAATAGCATAATCAACTCGATATATTGGCCATATCTTTGGGTTTGATCGAGTAATATTGGTGTAACATTAACAAAATGTATTATAGTTAGCTCCTTTTGATGGGTATTAAAATCAGATTTTTAGTAGATTTTGATAAGAATTGATAAAATATGTAGTTAAAAATTATGAATTTCATGAGACGTGATTCAAATTAATTGTTGACTTAATTTTAAATTAAAATCTAGATTTCATTCGTACTAACTTATAGGCAATGCCACCACGTGCAAACATGCTATACAACTCCTACTACTAGAATCAATGTGCCTTAAGGGTAATTATATTAACATCACAGTTTTTATGTTTTGCACCATATTTTAATTACACTTGAAGGTTATCAATCTTTATTCATTATATTATTTATGTTTCTAACGATTTTTCATGATATTTGTATCCTCAAACATTTCATTAGTTAACACATTCTTGTATTTGATAATAGTTTACACAAAAAATTTGTTAAAACAGCGTATAACAACTTATTTTCTCATTATATTTTACAAAATTAAATTAATAAAAAAGTATGGAAAAAACATTCTTCCCTCGTTTCAAAGTACGAGAATAAAATATTTTGATATAAATCATTATCAAGGACGATCGAAAGTTGAAAATAAGAATTCGACAAAAAAATTAAAGAAATAATTGTTATAACGAGCAAAAATTGACTAGTTTAATTATAATTAAAATGTAATATAAGAAATAAAAAATTATGTTTTCGATATAACCACCCGCGACTTAATCGTTTACATCCTTGTGTGGAGTCCTTTGCGTCATTTTTGCAGTACTGCACTCTCCACTACCAGAAATACTGCTGCTAAACCGTCTCTCTCTCTCACCCACGCACACTTCTTCCTCTTTTCTTCGTTGTTCATTTTCTGTACTATCAATTCGATATTTTTAATCTACATGACTTTGTACAGTACACGCATATAAATCAATCAGTAATCAGTAAATACTGAATAACTACAGCATTTATTCGTATGTGAATCGCAGCAGTAAGACCTGAGGAATTTTCAGCTTTTAAGGCCAAAAAATGGCGGGAAACGACTGGATAAACAGTTACTTGGAGGCGATCCTGGACGTTGATGCAGGGATCAACGATGAGAAATCCTCGCTTCTGTTGAGAGAGAGAGGTCGGTTCAGTCCGGCTCAGTACTTTGTCGAAGAAGTCATCACTGGATTCGATGAGACGGATCTTCACCGTTCTTGGGTTCGGGTAAGATCACACAGAATATATATCCATCTATTAATTTGATTTCTGTTTCGAATTTTTAATCGATTCAAGTTTGTGTTCCTGTTCTGATTATTGATACATTAAGGACATAATCATATAACTCAAGTCAAATTATACATTTCAACATTAATTCGCAAAACTTGCGTTTTATTAATCTCTATGCATGTGTATATTCAAGTGTATTGAATTTCAAAAGTTTATAGGGAATTGATTTTCCGAGCTCCACGTACTACGGTACAAACACCGAGCCTTAACAAGAAATTTTGCAGGGCATTTAAATTCTTCTTTGACTTGCACTGAAAACTTGATCATATTTGTGAATTTCATTTTTTATTGACTTTCATTCTCCCAGGGTGTACATTTCTAACACACATTATTTCAATATTTTAAATGTATTGAATTTTAAGCTTTCATTTGCATTAAACAATTAATTAACTTTCATGAGGTCAAATAAATTCTGAAAAAATTGTGTGAGTTCTAAGGAAAGGGCTGGTCGAGTGTCGACGGTTAAGCCAACTGAAATAATGATTTATGCTTGCATGCATGTATGTTTGTAATGCATCGGTGCTAGAAGTGGTTGATTTTCGGTTGAAATATGTTTGCAGGCATCTGCGATTCGGAATTCTGAGGAGAGGAATACGAGGTTGGAGAATATGTGTTGGAGGATTTGGAACCTGGCCCGCAAGAAGAAACGTGTATATTTTTATACTAGTTGATAACTTCCATTATATTAAATTACCTCTAATCTTAATTGGAGAGGAATCAGAGGATTACTTGACTGTTCTAGTTGATTGGTGAACAATATTTATTTACTTAAACTCATATGACTAATATTAAAACATCCACGGTAGTTTAAAGTTGGGATTGACTAAATAAACATGCTACTGTATTAAATTTTGGTTAACAGTAACCAAATTTCTGTACAAGAT
Source organism: Osmanthus fragrans (assembly GCA_019395295.1). Classification (NCBI taxonomy): domain Eukaryota; kingdom Viridiplantae; phylum Streptophyta; class Magnoliopsida; order Lamiales; family Oleaceae; genus Osmanthus; species Osmanthus fragrans. The sequence goes on along the minus strand of CM033355.1, from coordinate 5,956,087 downwards.
ACTAATCCAATATGCCATCAATAGTGGTGGACCTCGTGGTAATTTTTTCCCTACTCCTTGTTACATATTTCTTTGGATATATTTTTAAGTATTCTATACACTGTTTCACATTTCAATTTGGTTTTATATCTAGATTGAGGGTGAAGAAGCTCAGCGTAAGACTAAAAGGCATATTGAACGTGAAAGAGCTCGCAGAGAGGCAACTGCTGATATGTCAGAAGACTTATCAGAAGGAGAAAAGGGTGATACAGTCGGTGATCTTGCTCGTGTTGATAGTATCAGAGGGAGAATGCAAAGGGTCAATTCAGTGGATATGATGGCAAACTGGGCGAGTCAAAATGTGGAAAAGAAACTTTATCTTGTGCTAATCAGGTTTGTGGTTTCTGCTAATACTCTTTTTAAAATGGAAGCCTGGTGAACAAATATGTTTCATTGTTTATTTATTGACAATAACCATCTTACAGTCTTCATGGCTTGATACGTGGAGAAAACATGGAGCTTGGTCGGGATTCTGATACAGGTGGTCAGGTAGATTCAGGCATTTCTTTCTGCAAATTTTGGTTTACTTGGTTTCACTTCTAATTTTCATCAAACTCCTCCCAATGATATACATGTCCTATTTTGTGTACTTAGGTCAAGTATGTTGTGGAACTAGCCAGAGCCTTGGGTGCAATGCCTGGAGTTTATCGTGTTGATTTGTTAACAAGACAAGTATCTGCACCAGATGTTGATTTTACCTATAGCGAGCCAATAGAGATGCTAAATCCATTCGACTCTGACAATCCCATGAATGAAATTGGGGAAAGTGGTGGTGCTTATATAATCCGTATACCATTTGGCCCAAAAGATAAATACATTTCCAAAGAACTTCTCTGGCCACATATTCCTGAATTTGTTGATGGTGCACTTAGCCACATTGTGCAGATTTCTAAGGTCCTTGGAAAGCAGATTGGCAGCAGAGATCCACTCTGGCCTGTTGTCATTCATGGACACTATGCAGATTCCGGGAACTCTGCTGCTCTCCTATCTGGAGCTTTAAATGTGCCAATGATTTTTACTGGTCACTCACTTGGACAAGACAAGCTCGAACAACTCTTGAAGCAAGGGCGCCAATCAAGGGAGGAGATCAATGCGACATACAAAATAATGCGGCGTATAGAGGCCGAGGAGATATCTCTTGATGTATCTGAAGTAATTATTACTAGCACAAGACAGGAGATTGAAGAGCAATGGCGTCTATATGATGGATTCGATCCAGTATTAGAGCGCAAGCTTCGGGCACGGATCAAACGCAATGTTAGCTGTTATGGCAGGTCCATGCCTCACATGGTTGTAAGTCAAACAAATGTCATTTTTGTTTACTTGAATATCTATTAGATTTTTCAATTATTTATTTATTTATTATTATTATTATTTTTTTGGCATTGTTAAAAATTCATTATGACTCGTGGACATATTTATTGAAGTACTAGACGAATGGAAGTAATGCAGCATTATAAGGTGCCGATAAATACATGGAAGTAGTTCATGTGCTCATAAGATCTATGATGAAGATATTATAATTTTATTAGTGGTGTAGAATAATCTATGTGCAAGTATGAATAGGGAATCATAAATATATTTTATGTTAGTTAAAGAAGCTCTAAAACTAGCTACCAACATGGCTTATATAGTATGAAAAATTGTCACCGGAGTGATACATGTGATGGCTTACCTAATCCTCTCCATGTTATCAATGAAATCCACAATTTGTGTTTGCAATAAGACATTCCAATAATGTAGCAATAGAGAACTAAATGATCCTAAAGGATGCAACAGACAAAAAGTTGATCTCTAATTATAGAGGTTGAAGAAAACCTAAGCAAGAGCAAAGGAAACAGCTAGTATAGCTGCTTCAAATGGAAGAAAAGAACCAGAGCCAATGTAAAAGAATTTTTTATAATATGCACAAAAAACAATGATGAAACATAGAGAAATTGAAGTACACTTTCATGAGCTGCAGCTCTGCAAAGGAAAAGTCATAGAGTAGAGGGGGAGAGAGAGAGAGAGAGAGAGAGAGAGAGAGAAGAAAAGAAATTTAGTAGCCATGCCTAAATCCGGCCCATAAGTGCTCCCATGACCTGCTAAGTTTTGTTCACTTAGTGTCTAAGTGGGCCCTGCAGCTACCCTTGTGCATGTAGACGACTAACCGAATGTTCGCCAAGCATGCCCCCTTATAGGAGGCTTAGGAACAAATTCCATGAGTAGAAATCATAATATCCATAATTTCATTCCGTGAACTCCAAATAATGTGTATGCACATACCGAATCCCTCAACCTTCATTTTTTTTTTATAGGTGAATCCCTCAACCTTCATAATAAGCCTTATAAGTTTCAACCCCACTGGATCGTTGAGATATAGCCAGACCATTGATATATAAGGGTTGCCATATTCTTTATATCACGATATTGCACTGCACTTGATAATATCATTTCTCTTTCAAATGTACTCGGATTCGTTTCAAACTTGGTGGGAAGCTTCATAACATCTTAGAGAAGGCTGCGACGACAATGGGCATGGGAAATGCTCCCTAATGCGAGACGAAAATGTTTGGGAACCAACGAAATAAAGAGAAATGATTGTAAACAAACAAACAATCACAAATAATTACACTCAAGTAGCAATAATTCAAGCTCAAGTAATTTTCATCAAATGAATAAGAGAGGAAGTCAAGCATATAGTTTGCATATATGTTTTTTGTCCATCCTTTATAATATTACAAGAGTTTCTATTTATAGCATTTAGGCTGACGTGGTGATCGTTGGATCAGATCTATGTGGCTTCATCTAATTGACTGAAGCCTCACGTCATTCTGTTACATATTAATTACATTGATAACTTATATTGATAAGGGGTTAGTCGCTCTATGCTCCTAGGCAGACGAATCTGACACACATTAATACAAGCGTTACATCAATCATTTCTAAAGATACTCATCATGCTTGTCTCAAAGATTATGAACACTTCGATTATTAGAGAGAGCGTCCGAAGTGAAGGGATTCGGCTTGATGGGGAAACGCCTCAGCTTGAAGAGCTTTGATAGAGATAGGGCCTCGACTGCAAGGCTTTTCTTGCCTTTTCCTCATTTTGAATAGGGTGACTGCCACATGTCTGGGCTTTATGTACAAGGAATAACAAGTTCGAAATGAAAGATCTCAACCAACTGAAGTATTTTCTTGGGATTGAAGTGTCCAGATCAAAGAAAGGTATCTTTCTATCCCAACGAAAATATATCTTAGATTTGTTGAATGAAACAGGTACGACAGCATATAGCCCTTGCACGCCTATGGAGGAGAATTTGAAACTAGGAATACATGATTAGTTGGGAGGTTAATGTATCTTGCACATACGCGTTGTGACTTGGCTTACACATTAAGTGTTGTCAGTCAGTTCATGCATTCTCCAAGTGAAGAGCATATGAATGCAGTCATCCGTATCTTGCGCTACTTGAAGTCATCTCCTGGGAAGGGTATCATTTTTATCAAAGGAGATAACATGGATATTGAAGAGAATACCGATGCAGACTGGGCTGGGTCAATTGAAAAAAGACGCTCTACATCTGGGTATTTCACATTTGTAGGTGGAAACCTAGTTACTTGGCGTAGCAAGAAACGGAATGTAGTGGCCTTATCTAGCACTGAGTCCGAATACAGAGGAATGACAAAAGAAATATGTGAGTTACCGTGGACAAGAAAATTGATACAGGATTTATGTGTTGAGCAAATTCATCCTATGAAATTATATTGTGATAACAAGGCAACATGTGATATTGCTCACAATCTGGTCCAACATGATCGAACCAAATATGTTGAAGTTGATCGGCACTTTATAAAGGAAAAACTCAAGGCAAAGATTATTGAAGTGCCCCATGTCCGATCACAAGATCAGCTTGCAGATGTGCTCACTAAAGCATTACCAAGCCAAGCATTTAAGAGCACTCTCGACAAGTTGGGCATATGCGATATCTATGCACCAACTTGATGGGGAGTATTGAAAATGGTCTTGATTGTTTTTCCATTCCTAGACTTGATTGTTTTTTGCACATATCACACTAGGATTGATGTATTTAATTAGTTTCCTAGTATAGGTTCTTCTTTCCTTCTTTAAAGATTTTGTACAGTCGCTATATTATGCTTATCCCTCAGTGGTAAGAAATAACCTTTCCTGCATATCGTATCTTATGCCCTATTGTTTTTTACTCTCCACGGCTCTCTTTAAACTCATTGCCAGCCTGCCTCTCCTTTGGTCACATACGTTAGTGCCAAGCTAACATGCTGTCTGACATTGCACCATGAAGGAAAATTCAAGGCTACAATGATGGACTAATTCAGAAAATCTAGTTTTGTGGGTAATGTTAGTAATTAAACGTGATTCAAGCACTTACTTGTGAGATGTCCATAGATGTATACCAGTGGTTGTAGATAAATGGAAGTATTTTTATGTATTTATAAAAAATTATCATAAAGATGGTTGGACGTTTAGTAATGGTCTAAAATAATATCTGTGTAAGTGTACAAAGACACAGGGGAAGGGGATCAAATGTCATCTGTAAGTCAGCCAGGGAAGCTTCAAAATTGAACCACCAATGTGGGCAATCTAGGAGGAAAGTAGTGGTTAAATTGATAGACTTCATTCTTTTCAAGTTAACTATGAACTCTACAATTCTGTATGGCATGGGAATTGCCAACATTTGAGACATGTAGTCTCCTTGGTTTAATCTTGAGTCACTTCCTTTTCCTCTTTGAATGCGCTTCCATCTTTTATTTTCTTTTGGTTGTCTTCATCTCTGATATATTCCAATTTGTTCAGGTAATTCCTCCAGGAATGGAATTTCACCATATCATTCCACGTGATGGAGACATGGACGGAGAAGTAGGAAATGAAGATAGCTCGAAAACTCCAGATCCATCAATTTGGTCAGAGGTATTCCCTATTTTCCGAGCAATTTGTTGTGAATATGAACAATTATGTGTAATGAATCCTTGTTTCCCGAGTAACTGTTCCATCATCCTTTATGGGGGTGTTTTTATCCATTTTTAGTGAAATAATAATCTTGAAGTCATTTTTGACTCTGCCTTTTACATTTCCTGGCAGATAATGCGCTTCTTTAGCAATCCACACAAGCCTATGATACTTGCTCTTGCCAGGCCAGATCCAAAAAAGAATTTAATCACTTTAGTCAAAGCTTTTGGAGAGTGCCGTCAACTGAGGGAGCTCGCAAACCTTGTATGTTTTCAGTTATTGAATTACACTGAATATTATGAGGAAACAATTTGTGGAGTAATTGAAAAGGCTCATTTCTTGGGGTTCTTTTTCATTTCTATTTCATCAGTCTTGTATTCAACTTTCTGCAGACATTGATAATGGGAAACCGTGATGCAATTGATGAAATGTCAACTACAAATTCATCTGTTCTTCTTTCAATACTTAAATTGATTGATAAATATGACCTGTATGGTCTAGTTGCATATCCCAAACACCACAACCAATCTGATGTTCCTGAAATATACCGTCTGGCTGCAAAAACAAAGGTATGTCATTGTTGTTTTCTTATGAAGTTGAGGCTTGCTTTTGACCATTTGGTGACTGGCTACTTGGCTCTGTTGTAGTCCTTAATCAATGTGCGCTTGTTTGGACAGTTGCCTATCTAATGTTCATTTGACTTTCACTCCTCTCAGTGATGACAGTCGCATATTCTCAGGATTTCCTTTGTTGGCTCTTAAATAAAATTTAGGTTCATAGTAATCATTTGACATTAGTAACTTCATAGGTGCCATAAGGTATTTTATAATTTTATCTGGAAGACAACACTGTTTCACAACTTGCATATGGGCTGTCCGGGACAACTGGGACCGGTGAAGAGAGGAAAAGAGTCCCTACTGCAGTCCTTAAAACTTCCTTATTATATGTTTCTAAGTGTTGTTCTTCAATTTGTTTTCTGTTAAAAAGTATATTCGATAAATCTAGGCCATGTGTGCCTGAAGAATGAATTTTTGATGGAAGAAAAAGTAAGCCTCCATTTGGCAAAATTTATAAATGATTTATTAACAAGAATAATAGTGGTCCTACGAAATGTGTGGATAATGAATGCGTGGCTGAATTTAGTGTTTGACTTTGACTATATTTAACCAAACTTGTGAGGAAAATAAAATCTCTATTAAGAATATACTGTTCTGATGTTCACTGGGAGACTTCTTGCATAAATCGTTGGTTGACTTATAAATTCTGTTTTATTTTGTAGGGTGTCTTCATAAATCCAGCTTTTATTGAGCCATTTGGTCTTACTTTAATTGAGGTGCTTGCCAAGTGCTGTCTTTATAATGTTCTTATGTTATGTTTAATCTTAATATATTAGTAAATACGTCCCATTTTCCTTCGCACAGGCAGCAGCTTATGGTCTGCCTATTGTTGCCACAACAAATGGAGGTCCTGTTGACATTCATCGGGTTTGTTGTTTAGAGAAACTCTTATATTGCTTTTAATTTCTTTCATTTTTTGTACTGACAAAAAAATTATTCAAGGTTCTTGATAATGGTGTGCTAGTCGACCCACACAATCAGCAGTCTATTGCTGATGCACTCCTGAAGCTTGTTGCTGACAAGCAACTTTGGGCAAAATGTAGGGAGCAGGGATTGAAAAATATTCATCTTTTCTCGTGGCCAGAGCATTGTAAGGCTTATTTAGCTCGAGTAACAAGTTGCAAGCAGAGGAAGCCAAAATGGCTGAGAAACAATGATGTTGATACAGATTCAGAATCCGATGCCCCTGGAGAATCTTTGAGAGATATTCATGACCTATCTTTAAATTTAAATATTTCATTAGATGGTGATATTAATGAAGGGATTGGAAGTTCAAATAATGCTTCAACTTGCAGAGAAAATGCTGTTGATGGGAAAAACCAGGTGAATGGTACAGCTTTGACCTTGTCCTTGGATGAGTCCATGGATAAAGCAGAAAGCAGCAAGTTTTCAGCATCGAGGAATAAAGTCATACATGTTATTGCAGTAGACTGTGATTCAACAGCGGATATTCTAAACATTACCAAAACAATAATTGAGGCTGGCAGGACGGATGGGAAGGCAGATTCTGTCAGCTTCATCTTGTCTACAGCTTCGACTTTATCGGAGATTAACTCTCTTCTGAATACGGGTGGTCTCAAGCCCAGTGATTTTCTTGCATTCATCTGCAATAGTGGAGGTGAGATATACTACCCGTCTCCAGATTCCAGGGAAAATTCTTCTGGATCTCCTTACATTGTCGATTCAGATTATCATTCACACATGGAGTATCGTTGGGGTAAAGAAAGTTTGAGGAGTATGTTGGTTCGATGGGCTACTTCCATAAACGATAAAATGAAAGGAAATGATGGACCGGTTCTCTCCGAAGATAATTCAGGATCTTCACATTGCTATGCATTTAAAGTGAAGAACCCAGCACTCGTAAGTTAACATTTACAATAATATTGAGAGCTTCAAAGACAGCAGTGAACTCAACATCTTGTTCTACATAATTCGACTAAATTCCCTTTTTAGGGAGAATGTGACCGGTTTTTTACTCATTTTACTTTCTAGATATAATGTTCTTCAATTAGTAATATTTTTTTTTTCCCTTTTTGTGTCCATAGCTTCCTCCTTTCAAAGAACTCAGGCGATTGATGAGAATTCAAGCTCTTCGATGCCATGCTGCATACTGCCAAAATGGTACCAGGATGAATGTGATCCCCATTCTTGCTTCTCGAGCTCAAGCCCTTAGGTACTCATTCGTCTACTTTCTGGTTCTTCCTTTACATTATACCTTCAAAATTAATAGTATTAGATTCATGTATGTTGAAATTATTTTACAACTTTCCGTACAGGTATCTATATGTTCGATGGGGCATAAACTTGTCAAATGTTGTTGTTTTCGTGGGAGAGTGTGGAGATACTGATTATGAGGAATTGCGTGGGGGAATGCACAAAACTGTTATTTTGAAGGGAGTGTGCCGGGATGCCTCTAAACTTCATACTAACAGAAGCTATCCTCTTGAACACGTCCTCCCGATCGACCATCCGTACACTGTTGAATGTGAACGATGTAACAAGGATGATATTAGGGCATCATTGGGAAAACTAGGTTTTTAACAAGGTTTAATTGAGCAAGTTAATTCCAGTTGTACACACTCTTAGGTACTAGATTAAAGCCTTATTTTCTATTGATTGTAGTCTCGAAAATTTGTTTATGAATTTCATAGATTGGAGCTATTGTGATAATGAGAATCCAGAACTAGAGTTTTACCACTCTATAATTCGAACTTAGTGATGCTCCTTCTTTCAATTTTTATGTCATACTTTTAGCCTTTAGGTCATTAGCCATAGCTCTACTCCAGTCACTTGTTACTCTTGAATCTAGTTAGAATAAAGAAATCTAGGAATTGCTGTGAACGTGTTTGCCAATACTGTTGGCATATTCAGAAAGAAAAGTTTATAATTATTACATAATTATTTGATTAAATTTTAATAACTTTACCATTCCATAAAAATTTTAGTATAATTAACATTAATTAAATTAGCATGACATTAATATTTCAGTGCATATCATATTATTTATTCTGTAATTTATTTTAATGAAATCAACATATGACATATACATGACATTTCACACTTAAAATGATAAGTAATATAAAAAAATGTTATAAATTTTCAAAAAGAATGTTCAAATTATAAAATTAATGTAATATTTCATTGATATATTGATTTATAGTATAATTTAGATATAATTGGTATTTTAATAAATTGCTAAAGATATTTTCGTTAGCTGAAAAGTTTCACGGATTTTAATTTTCCTTTATTTTAACTAAATAGCTTTTTACCTTCTAAGAAGTGCTTTTTGAGCTCTGCAAAAGTCCTTGCAAATATGAAAAATGTTAAACAAACATAGTCGATGATACCTTGGTTGACACCACCCTCACATGGAATGTGTGGGTCTTGTCTGAATAAAAAATATTTTCCTCCATGTGTGTGTGTGGTGTCAATCCCGCGATCATCCATGCGGACAATGTAGCATAACTCTGCAAATACACGCTAAAAAGATTGCTTAGGATGGACAAGACTCAAGAGTCACTTACCTAATCTACGTGTGAAAAATAGTGCTATTATCTTTAGTACAAACGTTGAGGTCGTATTGAAATTGATGTCTCTTTTTTTTCCCTTTAGTTTCGACAAGTTTGCATATAGAGATTGTATCTCCTTATTTTTGCTTCTAAAACTTGCATCTTCTCCTCGAATTGTAACTCTGGAGGTAATATTGATGTCTTCTACTATGTACATCAATTCTTTATCAATAGATTGGTTGTGGAATTTAATCTCCCACTCAACTAGAGCCTTGTTTGATCTCCATTTTCTTAAACTCATTTTCAACTATATATTTAAAGAGATCTACAACTTTTATCAATTTTTAACCGTGTAGTTTAAACTTTTATAAAATCTACTAAAAATCTGATATTTAGTTAAATCAACATGTGCTAGGTTTAGTTGAAGACCTAAAAATTCGGTCTTTGCCTCGACTTAGAGGAGTGTATTTAATTTAAACTTTTTAAGACACTTTTATAAACTTTTTAAAATAAATGATGAACTTTATTGACTTTTATATAATCCGTAAAAGATTTCATAAACTTTTCCTGTAATTATTGACTTTTATTTTTTTATTTTTATAAAAAAAAAATCTTGTATATGACTTATTGTAGATCCTTTGAACTGTCACTTGCTTGAACAAATGATCCACAACAATATCGAAATATGTTTAAAAGAATAAAAAATAAGTCACCTAAATTAGGAAAATAAACAAGCAAAATAAATTTTTTTTTTTTTATAAGATTTCAATACTCTTTGACGTAAAAGATAAGATATCTCTTATGTTCGAATCCAAGGGAAGATGGAGCAAGGTTTTGAATTTGCTTGTTGAGTGGCTTGCCAATCTCCGTCCTTTGTATCGATTAGAACTCAACGTGAGAACCTAAATGTAACTTTATTGATAAGTTTCCATAATAATACATTTCTCATCGATATTCAAAGAAAGCACATAAGGCCTTGCCATCAAACAAAACCAAATGCTTTGCGGGCTGCTCTTGTGCCCAGACCTTTAGAAAGTTATTAAATTAAACAAGAAACAAATATATAAATATTTAATTACAAATTAATTTATTTTTCATAAAATTTAAATATAAATTGATCTTTCCCTATAGTAAAATTGGTGAAGACCATGAAAAAGAAGAGAATGGAAAATCTTATAAGAAATTTTATTTACAAGTTAATTTTTTTTTTCATAGAATAAAAAATGAGAGTTGTGAAAAAAAGAAATGAGAATATTAAAAAACAGAATGATAACAATAAACAGGTTGAAGAAAGATAAAATTATTGATTTTTTGTATCATGGCTCAAAGGTTAGGATAAAAGAGGAAAGAAAAAAAAAATTCAAGAAAGCGAGAAATATTACAAATGGACATATTTTTTTTTATTTTTATGAAAGTCTTTCAAAATCTGAGGTGAATTAGAGACTTTTAAGAGATTTTATATTTTTACTTTTTACTTAAAAGTTAGTACATTTCAGAACTTTTTAAAAAATCTATATTGAATACATTTATACTTTTCATCATGTCTCTAAAAATCTATAGTGAATACACCCACTTAGACGGTGTTTCTACTAAAAAAAAAAAAAAGTGTAAGTCGTCCACAAATTTAATTAAATTTATTTAGTGCAAAGTATCGAAAGAAAATAAAGCAAAATAATTTTTCTTTTTAAAAAAAATGAAAATCCGTCTAAGCTTAGAGAAAAGAGTTATCTGGCTCCTTTCGTTTTTTAAAATAAATAATTTTATGGTTAAAATTGAAAATATATATATATATATATTTTTTTTTTTTGAGAACTTGAAAAATATTCAAAAGTACCCAACTTTGTTGCTTTTTCTTCATCTTCTATTGGCCTTTTCTTGACAATCTTGTTTATGCATGTGTGCAAGTGCTTTTAGATTTTAGCAATGTTTATATATATATAAAACGAAATCGCAAGTTCAATAAAATTAATTAAATACATATATTTTGTATTAGGAAACAAATCTATTTAATACATGTGTTTGGAAACAAATTTATTTCCCAAAAAAAAAATAAATAAATAAATAAAATTGCAAAAGATTTAACAAATTTGAAATTAGGAAGGAAACTGGAAAGAGTTCGTAACTCACTAGGATTCAAATTTCCTCGATGAAATATCATCAAAATCTTTTATATATATATAAACCAGTACAAACATTAAACCCTAGAAATTTGTAGTAAACCTTAGAAATTAACCATCATGAGTTTTTCAAATCCCTCAGTAATATATCCATTACTTTTTGTCGTTCTCTTCTTTTATTGCCTCAACAATCAATTTCATTTTCTGCAGCCATTCTCTTCTTCCCCTTCACCAGTTTCCACTCACAAGCACCAGGATCAGGTACGAGTTATAGAAATTTTAATCTCTTCGTGGCATGTTTGATAAGGTAGACGGGAGTCACTAAACAAGTTCATCATATCCGTTACGGATAATTTTAATGTTGTAATTTGTATGTAGTTTCTATGTTTTCCTCTTTCTGTGAATGATATTATTATTTTTTTATTTTTTATTTTGAGATTTTGAAGATTAATGGCAGTATCGAGTTCGAGTCATTGGAAGAAGGGTTGTCACGAGCTCGGGCTGCTATACGTGAAGCCAGTCGACGACGAACCTATATAGCTTATAAGAATGAGAGTGAGAGTTTCATTCCCAGAGGTCCCATTTACAGAAACCCTTATGCTTTTCACCAGTTAAGCAAAGCACCATCTCCCTTTATTATTTTGCCAAACCCTATAATTTCTTGTTTAATTAATTTCAGATAGGATTAATTAAGAGGAATAATTGATTGTGTATTTTCTTTCTTCAGATTCATTATATTGTTAAAAATTGCATGCACCATATTACAATTACTTTAAAATCATATTGCAATACCTAAATTGTATATATAACTGCCCGGTCTTTGGCCCGAGTTGTATCCAAATTAAGCACCTGATTTGCTGAACATAATCTATGACTATGATACATTAGGAGCCACATAGAGATGGAGAAGAGGTTCAGAGTGTGGGTATACAGGGAAGGAGAGCCACCATTGTTTCACAGAGGACCTTTGAAAGACATTTATGCTATTGAAGGCCACTTCATCGACGAATTAGAGAATGGAAAGAGTCCGTTTCTAGCGCGCCACCCTGAGGAGGCGCACGCCTTCTTCCTCCCCGTTGGCATTGCAAAGATTATTCGATATCTATACAGCCCCGACTGGATTATGACCGCTGGCGCCTCCAAAACGTCGTTACTGATTATATAAGTGTCGTGTCGAATAGATATCCCTACTGGAACAGAAGCACTGGAGCTGATCATTTCTTCGTTGGCTGTCATGATTGGGTAAGATTACATATTTTGTGTACAGCACGAAAAAAAGAAAATGAAGTTAAAATCTTGCTTCTTATACAGTTCCGAAATGTTTCATGAGATGGGTTGCAGTTTAATTCTTTATATTGCAGGGACCAGATGTTTCCACTGCCAGTCCTAAGTTGTATAAAAACCTTATCAGAGTGTTGTGCAATGCCAATGTTACTGAAGGTTTTCAGCCAGCAAGAGATGTGTCATTGCCCGAAATTAAAGTCCCTTTGAAAGCGTTGGGACCGCCTGATGTCGGGCTGGCCTCCAACAATCATCGTCCGATCTTTGCTTTCTTCGCCGGAGGATCTCATGGTCACGTGAGAAGAAGATTGTTCGAGTACTGGAAAGACAAGGATTCAGACATTCAAGTCCACGAATACCTACCAAAAAATGTAAGCTATTTTGAATCATTGGGCCAAACCAAGTTTTGCCTGTGTCCGAGTGGATGGGAGGTGGCAAGTCCGAGGTTGATTGAATCCATGCACGCCGGATGTGTACCGGTGATCATTTCCGATGGCTACGCTCTGCCATTTAGTGATGTTCTTGACTGGAGCAAATTTTCTGTTCATATTCCAGTGGCTAGGATACCGGAGATTAAGACAATCTTGGAACGGATTTCCACTGAAGACTACTTGAAAATGCAGAAGCTAGTTTTGCAAGTGAAAAGACACTTCATCCTTCATCGACCGGCTCAACCATTTGATTTGTTATATATGATTCTTCATTCGTTGTGGCTAAGGAGGCTTAATATCAGATTAAGATTGTAATTTGCTATATTGTTGTAATTAGAGAGTACAATTTTAATTTTTTTTCAATTTTCCCAGAAAAGTAAAAATGTATACCTCACCCCTTCTCCAGCTCCTTCATCGACAAAGCTTCCAATCCAGCACCATACAGTCACAGAGGAGCATGCCATGACATTTCTTCCTGAAGTTGAGCTGTACTGCTGCCAGAAAATGGGAACACTTACAGCTGTACCTGCACAGCATCAGCAACAAATAAAATTATTGACAATTCAGATTTTCAAGTACTAGGAACTTTAGAATTTCACGTTGTTAGCTCAGACCAAGTCCATAATATTAATCAAAGTTAGTGGGGGCAATCGATTATCAATATATATTTTTTTTTTTTGAGAACTTGAAAAATATTCAAAAGTACCCAACTTTGTTGCTTTTTCTTCATTTTCTATTGGCCTTTTCTTGACAATCTTGTTTATGCATGTGTGCAAGTGCTTTTAGATTTTAGCAATGTTTATATATATATATAACGAAATCGCAAGTTCAATAAAATTAATTAAATACATATATTTTGTATTAGGAAACAAATCTATTTAATACATGTGTTTGGAAACAAATTTATTTCCCAAAAAAAAAAAAAAATAAATAAAATAAAATTGCAAAAGATTTAACAAATTTGAAATTAGGAAGGAAACTGGAAAGAGTACGTAACTCACTAGGATTCAAATTTCCTCGATGAAATATCATCAAAATCTTTTCAACAATGCTACATGTACACACACCCCCTTACACAATGCCCTACACCCCCCTCACATGAAGGGGGGCCCACAAATATTTTATTATGTGTGGGCCCCCCTCCATGTGAGGGGGGTGTAAGGGATTGTGTGAGGGATTGTGTACAAGTAGCTTTATTCAAATCTTTTATATATATATAAACCAGTACAAACATTAAACCCTAGAAATTTGCAGTAAACCCTAGAAATTAACCATCATGAGTTTTTCAAATCCCTCAGTAATATATCCATTACTTTTTGTCGTTCTCTTCTTTTATTGCCTCAACAATCAATTTCATTTTCTGCAGCCATTCTCCTCTTCCCCTTCACCAGTTTCCACTCACAAGCACCAGGATCAGGTACGAGTTATAGAAATTTTAATCTCTTCGTGGCATGTTTGATAAGGTAGACGGGAGTCACTAAACAAGTTCATCATATCCGTTACGGATAATTTTAATGTTGTAATTTGTATGTAGTTTCTATGTTTTCCTGTTTCTGTGAATGATATTATTATTTTTTTATTTTTTATTTTGAGGTTTTGAAGATTAATGGCAGTATCGAGTTCGAGTCATTGGAAGAAGGGTTGTCACGAGCTCGGGCTGCTATACGTGAAGCCAGTCGACGACGAACCTATATAGCTTATAAGAATGAGAGTGAGAGTTTCATTCCCAGAGGTCCCATTTACAGAAACCCTTATGCTTTTCACCAGTTAAGCAAAGCACCATCTCCCTTTATTATTTTGCCAAACCCTATAATTTCTTGTTTAATTAATTTCAGATAGGATTAATTAAGAGGAATAATTGATTGTGTATTTTCTTTCTTCAGATTCTTTATATTGTTAAAAATTGCATGCACCATATTACAATTACTTTTAAATCATATTGCAATACCTAAATTGTATATATAACTGCCCGGTCTTTGGCCCGAGTTGTATCCAAATTAAGCACCTGATTTGCTGAACATAATCTATGACTATGATACATTAGGAGCCACATAGAGATGGAGAAGAGGTTCAGAGTGTGGGTATACAGGGAAGGAGAGCCACCATTGTTTCACAGAGGACCTTTGAAAGACATTTATGCTATTGAAGGCCACTTCATCGACGAATTAGAGAATGGAAAGAGTCCGTTTCTAGCGCGCCACCCTGAGGAGGCGCACGCCTTCTTCCTCCCCGTTGGCATTGCAAAGATTATTCGATATCTATACAGCCCCCGACTGGATTATGACCGCTGGCGCCTCCAAAACGTCGTTACTGATTATATAAGTGTCGTGTCGAATAGATATCCCTACTGGAACAGAAGCACTGGAGCTGATCATTTCTTCGTTGGCTGTCATGATTGGGTAAGATTACATATTTTGTGTACAACACGAAAAAAAGAAAATGAAGTTAAAATCTTGCTTCTTATACAGTTCCGAAATTCTTCAACAATACACATGCTATCAGCTCAAATAATGTCATGTGAGTCAACCTCAAGGGTATAGTAACAACCACACAGAGAAACAATAGATAACAATGGCATACGAGTACAAGAACAACAATTGGCAAGACAAAGTTTGGAAAATATAATGTTTGTGCTAACAACGAAAATTATGATTTTTACTCCACAGAGCATTAACATGACATACCTCTTGGGTAAATGATGACACGGCAATCTCAACTTCCAATCTGAAACCTCCTGCTCTTAACACAAAGCCCTGTAATCTTCCTCTTCAAAAGATCCTTCAACCGCGTAAAGTTCTCAATCCTCCAAGTAAACTTCCCCATGTTCCCATCTGACTTCCTAGCATTCCCTCCGTTCTTCCCACCAAGCTGCGTGCTACTCTTTGAAAAACTACTCAACTCCTTAATCACATGGAAGGATGTGCTAAAAACTGCTGTGTCGTCCACCAAGAACCCCGAGTCAGGTCCCACGAAATCCTCCATCTTCATATAGCCATTCCACCCCAAACTGGTGTTATCCCAACCCTTATTATCAGCCACAAAGCGGCCATAACTATCCCTATGAATGTGATTTGAACCGGCACCTGGCTTCTGATTTAACACTGGCATCCTAAACAAACAACAGCAACTCTTATCTGACGTCAAAACATTCTTCTCGGTATCCTTACTCTCCAAACACATTGACCACACTCTGATAAACACTAATCCGCAAATTACACTCTCCAGCTGGAAAACTGGACTCATAATTTTCTGCGATTTAATCGTATCCTCAAACAAACTAAAATTATGCACTCTCCAAGAGAACTTCCCACTTAAAATGTCACCACCTACTTGCCCCATTATCCCTCCCCCTCCGACAGTCCACACATTATTGAACTGCAAATCATAATTATCCCGTGAAAATGAAAATGATTCATGGAGAATAAAGATATCTGCAGTAAAGAGAATGCAATCATTGGAGCAATGTAGAAAGCCGAGCGTAGGATCTAAGAGGGAATTAAGAGGCGAAATTGCACCACCCATGAGACTTCTTCTTGGACGAAAACCGGTGCCAGCTATCCCGGTGCGCTGACTTTGAGGAATCCGAGGAATTTTCAATGGCAAAACAGTCCCATTTGGAGGAGGCAGTGTTGCGAGGGTCCATAATTTGTAAATAGATGGAGAGGTAGCCCGGGAGGGCCTGCGAGTCACCCTTGGGATAGATTAGCAACCGGCAATCGAAGCCACCCACCTCGAAATACTTACTCCACAGTGTGCGCGATTTGATTCGTGGAAAAATTGCAATGGTCCACTTGCAAAGCACCGAGCAGTCAGCCCGCCGCTCGACCACTACTGATTCCGATGCCGTCGTCGATGCGGCGGCTGCCCCCAGCATCCCTGGAGTGATCCTCGACCGCCACGGAAGGCTTCGCTATCGACAATACCCTATGCGATTGCGATGATGACACCATCGATGACTCCATGGGGATAAAGCCTTCGGAGGATGAGACGGCGGCTCCGTCGTCGGAGGATAGATTTTTGGGGTGGGGACGGTGTTTCATTGTTGTTAGTTTTTTCATTATGGTTAGTAGTATTCGTCTAGGTTTCTATTATCTGTATATTTGTTCTCTCTAGGTATTGTATGTATGTATGTAATGTAAATATGCTGTATGCATTTCTGAGAGAGAGAGAGAGAGAGAGAGAGAGAGAGAGAGAAGGTATTGGTAGCACTTAGCTCATGCTTCTCAATGTGAAAACAACAATCACAATGGGGTAGGGTGCATGATAGCTAAGCTGAACTTGCTCTTCTAGATTTTCTATATAAATATAGCACATAACTTGGTTAATATTGACCGACTATTTTGACAGGTAGAAATAAGTTTATTAATTAAATAGGTTAAAGTCACAATTCACAATAACTTACAATATATAGTCAAAATTACGTACTAATCATAATTATAGAACATCAGCATCACAAATCACAAATTTTATAAATCACAATTTATATTATCGGTCACAAGTTATTTAATTAATTGATCACGAATTATTTCTCGATTTCAAATCACAAATTTTATAAACGCAACTTATTTTAGGATCACAAATTATCAAAATACTTGATCACAACTTATTTATCGGTCATGAAGACCAAAATTATTTGTCACAATTACAAATTTAATAACAAATCACACTTTTTAAAGTTACATTATTTATGTGTCACAATTTATTCGTTTTATTGGTCAAAATTATGAAATAATTGATCGCAACCACACTTTATCCGACCCACCACTACCATCCTTACTACCAAAAAACACCAATGTTACCTCACCACCCCCCAGCAGAACTACAATAACACCATTGTCGCCTCCAAACACACTGCACAAATTACATCGCCTCTAATCATCACCACTACCTCCAAATGCTCCACATACATACACCACCACCACCACAACCACAACCTAAAACAGCAATTCAAACAGACTGCACCCAAAATAACTAAGGCACCGCAACCCAAACAAACAGAGCTTAAACAAAAACAAACATCACCCAAACATAGCACCAACAATTGCCAGAACTATCGCACCCTACACAACGTCGTAGATTCACACCATCGCCACCATATAGATTTGTGCCATCGCCACCACAACATAACCCAGCATTGCACCACAACAGCATGCAAATTAAACATTGTACACCATCACTTCATCACCATCATGCTGATCTGCACCACCGCAACAAGGTTAAATATAGATCCACAATAAGAAGTCCTCGTTGGCCAATCTACCAAGTAAAAGATAGTGGGTAGCTTTTGATGATGGTGGTTGGACGAGAGAGAGAGAGAGAGAGAGAGAGAGAGAGAGAGAGAGAGAAAAAAAAAAAAAAAAAGAGAGGATAGTTATGTATAGAGAGAGAGATGCTAGAAAGAGATGGATGGGAGAGAGAAAGTGATATAATAATATTATTATTAATATTAAAACATTGAGTTCAAATAATATGCATTCAGTCATGAATCTATTTTTTATTGAATTATGACCTGATTTTTGAATAAATGGGTTTTAAATTTGATTTTTGAAGTTGGAAGTTGAAAATCATGTCTAGGTATAATTATCACAATAATTTTTGATGTTTAGTCGAGCTTTTCTAATTTTTCAAAGAATACATTTTATCATTCACTGCACAAGAAATAGAAAGTAATGAGGAAATTTCACCCAATTTAATTAAATAGAAACATATTCAAATTTTAGATTTCAACCTATTTTATTCAAAAATACTACAATTTGTGCAGTAAAATGAAAAGTCAATAAATTAATTTATTCGTCAACGCTTATATATATATATATATATATATATATATATATATATATTAAGAGACATTGAGAGATTATTTTGAAAAACTCGTATTCTATTTTGCCTCTTTTTATCATATCCATACATGTGTAGTTATTCTCTTTACAAGGAAACTATATGATATATAATCCCTAAGGACTGGGAAAGACATTTCCAAAGATAAAGAAACATCTTCCTTCAAATTGATGCTGGAAAATCAACCAGCAACAATTTGCTAACAATAAATTGATGCCGTTGTTGAGTCATAGCCTTGGTGAAGATATTCGCCACTTGGAGAATAGAAGAAATATGGGGAAGAGCTATTACTTGATCCTCCAAAGTGTCACGAATAAAATGACAATCAACCTCAATATAATTGGTGCGTTCATGAAAAATGGAATTGTTTATAATATGAATATCACTAGTGTTATCTGCATGAAGAGAAGTATGATTAGTCTGAGAAAATCTAAGTTCCTCCAAAATACTACGTAATCAAATAATTTCAAAACAAGCCGTAGGCACAGCACAATACTTAGCCTCAGTAAATAATTTAGACATACAATCTTATTTCTTACATTTTCAAATGATCAAAGCATCATCTAAAAATATACACCAACCCGTAATAGATCGACGCGTATTTAGACACCCCGCTCAATTAGCATTACTATAAACAATAAGCTGAAGAGAGGAATCCATTGAAAAGAATAGGCCACAAGTAAGCGATATGCTAAGATAGCGGACAATGCTACAAATTGCAGTAAGATGAAGATGTTGAGGTGAGGGCATAAATTGGCTGACCAAATGAACGGCATATGAGATATTCGGGTGAGTAGTGATCAAATAGATAAGATTCCCTACTAGGCGTCGATAGAGAGTAGGGTCGTTCGGAAGATCCCATTCATCTTTTCTGTATTTGACATTTACCTCCATAGGAATATCTATAGAAGAAGTATCCCCAACCCATCTAACGCTATAAGGTCTTCAATATACTTATGTTGGTTTAAGAAAATACCATTAAACAATGATGAACCTCCAGTCCTGAGAAGTATGTGAGCTGACATAGATCTTTCATATGGAAGTGGAATGCAACAGCTTTTAAAGCTTAGTAATTAAAACCACAGTCAGTGCCAATAATGATGATATCATCTACATAAACCAAAAGAATAGACTATACCTGTTGCAGACTTGTGGAAGAAGAGAGAATGAGGAATCATACTGACTTTGTGTAAAATTGAAGGTGAGGAGTGCACTATGAAACTTCTCAAATCAAGCCCGGAAAGACTACTTGAGCCCATACAAAGAACGTTTGAGCTTATAGAGATCCCAAGAAGAAAAAGTAGCCATACCAGAATGAAACTTCATATAGATCTCTTCGTGAAGATCGCCATGAAGAAAGGCATTTTTCGCATCCATCTGATGTAGTTGCCATGACCGTGAGGCAACAATAGCTTAGGTTGTTCAAACCATGGTCATTTTGGCAACTGAAGCAAATGTCTGCTCATAGATAACCCCATATTCATGTTTGTTACCCAAAGCTACAATTTAAGCTTTGTACCAATCCAAAGAACCATCAGAATGAAATTTCACAGAATAAAACTCATTTACTCTCAATATGTCTGACTGTAGGATGACAAGGAACAATGTCCCACATGTGATTCTCTTCAAGCGCTAGAAGCTCGGCTTGCAAAGCATTTTGCCAACACTCATGTTCCATAACCTATTTGTAGCAAGAGGGAATGAAAATCATACCTATCAGAGGATTGAAAAGGACGAGTAGATCGACGAAGTGTGGTGATGGTTGTAATAAGATCAAACGATGAGTCGAGATCTTAAGGGGTACAGAAGAAGTGTAATTAGACTTACAATGACGACATCATTCATACACAAGACTAGGTTTATGCATTTTAATAATTGTTGAGGGCCCATAAAGTTATGCAAAAGAGATAAAGATCTAAATGGCAGTTCAACATAACTAGGAAAAAATAACGATTTTCAAAGAAAACCACATTCATCGAAATACGAGTATGTTGAGCATGTGGGTTATAACGAACATAATCCTTTTGAGAGCTAGCATAACCAAGAAAAGCAAATTTAAGAGACTGAATAGTAAATTTATTCTTCTCATGAGTGGGGAGATGCACAAAACAAACACATCCAACTGTACGAAACCAAAATAGGAAAGTAAATTACCAAACTTCTTAAAGAAATGAAAAACTCGATTTAACGTAGTAGAGGGTAAACGATTAATTAAATGAACTTCAGTAGAAAGTGCTTCATACTAAAATCGAGGAAGGACAGATGATTCCAATAAAAGAGTTCTTACCACATCAAGAATATGACGATTTTTCCTCTCAGTAACACCATTTTGCTGCAGAGTCGAAGGACAAGAATGTTAAGAGAGAATACATTTGCTTTTGATAAAGTCCTAAAATTCATTGGACACACATTCTCCCCAAAATTAGATCTCAAGATTTTGATGTCGGCAAAGAATTGAGTCTCAAGAAAGATAGGGAAGTGCTTAAAGACTAAAAAGACATTGCCTTAGCTAAAAAAGCAAAGAACGTAACAAAGTACTTATAATATGCATGAGAAATAATAGATGAAAATTTTTAAACATCACTATGAATAATATCAAAACATTGTGAGCACGAGATCCATAAGAAGGGAAATGTAACTTTAATTTTACTAATATTGCATGTTGTACAATCAAAAGAGAATATGTTTCATAGCCTAATAAACTAGAATTAAATAAAGTACGAAGTACATCTAAGTTTGGGTGACCTAGATGTTTATGCCACAACTTATTTCCATGACTAATTGCATGCCATGCAAAAGAAAGTAAAAGAGAGCGAGGTAGAATTGGGGAAGGAGAAATGTGTAAAGGAAAGAGTCATCTTACTTTAGCCCCCTTCGCGATCATATTTTTCGAACACTGGATCCTGCACAATACAATCAGAATGAGAAAATGGACATTAAAATTATTATCAACCAATTGACTAATAGAGATTAAATTCATAGAGAGATCAGAAGATGCAAAAACATTAGTTAAAGAATAAGAAAGACCACCAACAATGTGAATGTCTTAACCCTTATTCCTTCAATTGTGTTGCATAAGCCATAGTAACCGGAGAAGTAACAGTAGTACCATGTTCCATAGCAGCGTTAGTGACAATACATTGCTCCTCACAAAGGAGTTTATTCAAACAAGCATCCAGAGATGGTACAGGATGACGATTCATCATATTAAAACGTGGAACCTCAAAGTCGGGACGTAGCTTCATCAATAATTGACTTCTTTTGCTTGTTTCATGCACTGTTTGAATAGGGGATATAGAAGACCAACATGATCATTGGCATAAACAATGCCTGAATACTCAACTCAAAGATTTTGAAAACCAGAAAAATATTCCTCAATGGAGAGATTTCCCTGTGTAAAATTAGCCAATTCATATTCCAATAGAAATTGTCAAGACGTGATGTCCTATTTGTAAACCGTATTGAGATAGTCTCACATATTAGCAGCTGATGATAAAGGTATTTTACACACTCATTTGAGCAATTAAAATTGATTATTTGTTGTCAAACTTGATGAAATATGACTAATCCTATCTATACATTGTTTTTAGGTAACAATCAACGAAAGATGCAGAAGTAAGGAAAATGAGCGGGAAAAAGAACTCATTCGCGTCAAATGCAAAGTTTAGGGACTGAAATGCAATACTTCAAAATTTGAATCGGAGTGCAAAATGATGATTTGGGAATGCCAAAAGTCAATTGGAATTGAAGAGAAGTCAACAAGACGAGAAATTTTGGAAAAGGATCAAAACACGTACGTGAAAAAGTTCAAATTGGTCACCAAAATTTGTATAATGCGTACGCATAGGCCTGTAGGCCGTGCGTACGAAATCCTCGACTGAATCCATTTGGATTACATTGTACGTACGCACATATAGAACTATGCTTACGCATGGTTAGAACCCAGTAAAAATTTCAGTTTCCTTATTCTGTTTTGGAACTAGTTTTGGATGATTTTGGTTAGACCTATTTATCTCAAAAGCCGTCGGGAAACAGAGGGAGACCTAATTTTGGAGATTGTAAGCCTACTTTTGAGAGAAAAGAGAGAATTGTACATCGAAGAAGAAATAATTCATCGATTGGATCCGGATTTGAAGGCAAAGTTGAAGATTTCCAGATTTTCTTTATCATTTTATGATTCGGGTAATGTCTTTCTTTTATTTTCTTTGTAATTTCTACATGAATATGCTAGGCTAAATCTTTTGCAATGGATGGATGATGAAATTGGTTGAATCTTAGTTTTAATTCGAGATTTAGTGTTTTGTTTATTAATTCTTGTATTGTGATTCTAGTAATATGCATAATTATATTGTTTCAATGCTTGCGCATCATTAGGATAATAAAGTTTCTTAGTTTTTGTGTTGGAAAACTCACGGTAGGTAATGCGATCATGTATGATAATCCTAAATATTAATGCGTGTTTGCCATATGAATTCAGACTAGGAATAAGATCGTCTCGTGATAATCATAAATTTGTTATATCTTGGAAAAGAATAATAAATAAATGTGGAATTATCGATTGTCACAGTTGTATGAATTGAGAAATTTAACACTAGACGAGAATTAGAATTAAGAATTGATCAGTGAAGTCAAAAATTCAATACTTTCACACATTTGAATTTTAAACCAAGTTTTCATAGATTTTCTAAGTTCAATCACATTTTCACGAATCTTCTCTTGGTTACAAATACGAATTTAAATATATCAAATACACTAGAATTAAACATTATTCTCTCTGGGACGATAACTCTCTCATCACAATTATTACTTGTACAACGACCCCGTACGCTTGCGGGATTTTGATGAACAACAGACTTATAAGACCTTAGATTGAGAATAAGGTGAGGCTCAACTGAACCAAGAATCCAGGTCATAACCCGGATTCTTAACGATTCAAGTGTTACTAAAATTTAAATTAAATTTAGATAAAAGAGTTGAAATGAATCAATAAAAATTTTAATAAGTAATTACGATTCAACATTATTCATAATAAGTGTATTTTAAAGAAAATACGTTTGATATAAGAAAATCTTAAAACGAATTCAACATAAATTAAATAAAATTTGATATAACTTCATGAAAATTATTTTGAAAATTCCATGATTGCATTCATCTTTGCATCGATCGGTTCAAACCATTAATTTTCTAAAAATGGCAAAAAAAAACATAATATGAGATAAAATCTCAATAAGTGTGCATGAGTAAATTTTGTTCATATATATACATTTCATGAAAATTTCATACTCTCATAGAGAGACACGAAAATTGGACCTAACTTAGATGGTACCAAATTTTCGTGCGTCCATCGATACAAATTTTATACATAATACGGATCATAACTTAACATATCCATGAAATAAAATATATAGAATTACTTACGTAATAACGTAATATCACACTTACCCTTCACTTGTCAATTCAAAATGATAGAATAAGTGATTGTCGAAGAGAGATCATTGAGCCGCGAACGAGGTTATATTATTTTGTAAGTGTACGACTATATTTGATATGAAAAGGATAAGAGAAAGAGTCAAGGCAGAGAGATAAAGTGATAGATCAAAATTATCTATGTTTAGATCAAAATTTTTAAGGATACATATGGATTATTATGATAAAATATTAACCCTTGTTGCTATACATTTAAAAAGAGTTTTACGTAGTGATATAATAAAAAGAATATTTAAAGAATATTTAGATTATGAAATCAATAAAATGATTGATGAAGAAATTTATAGCTCTTTTTTATATGATTATGACAATGAATATGATGACTGTTATGATGGAAATAGTACTGAATAGAATGTTTTAATGATTTTGTTTCTAAAATATTGAACTCTTTCAAATTCACCCTTTATTGGTATCAGAGCCCTACCAAATAAAAAATCTCATAAAATCAAAAAATCTATATAAAAATTATGAATCAAACCTCTAATTCAATTTTTTTAAGCATAATTCAATCTAATAATTGTAATCAATGTAATCAATATATCTTAAATAAAAAATATAATATAAATATGAAAAATTATTGGAATAAAAGATATAAAGAACAAATTATAGCCGGAGTTTGCAAAGAATCCCTAGAAACTTATTATAATAAAAAGAATAATATAATAATTTTATAAATAGCAATTTTAAAGAAATAATTTTACATCTAGCTTTAGTACATGAAATATGCTTGGAATAACTTGGAAATATTGTAAAGAAAGAATAGATTATTATAACGAAAAATATGAAAAAGAAGGTAATAATGAAAAAAGATTAGAAATTAAAAGAAATATTAAAAATTGGATTAAAATTCAAAATGATATTATTAGAGAAACTCTCAATTTACAACTTCAAGCTGAAAATGAATTACAAAATAACTTAACTAATTTAATAAGAAATTTAAGATAAAATTTAAATCAACCAGATTAATATGAAACTTCCAAAATTAAAATTTGATAAACAAGAAATAGAAAATATTAAACTTCCACCTGGAAGTCATGAAAACAGGGGATATAGTACTACCATATTTCAACCTTTAAGTTCATGGGGTAATAATAATGGATGGATGAACATGACAACTAACTGGACTAATGATTTTTATGGCAACAATTAGGAAAACTAAAACAAAAAGATATTAAAGTTATAGAAGAAATAAATAATATTGATATCAACGATGATTTAGCCAAAGAAAAGTTAGAAAGTATTAGTAAAATTATGTCTAAACAATTTAATAAAATAAAAGAACAAATTAATAATTTAGAAATCCTTGATGAAACCTTACTTGAAAGAATCCAAAATCAAATATAAAAAATTACACAGAAAAATAATGTTAGTAAGATAGTAGCCATGGAAGAAAAGATAAAAATTATTAATTATAAAATTGATTTTTTATTAGAAAAATTAGGATTTGAACCACCCTATAAGAAAATTAATGGATGAGTATGAATGATAAAATTTGTCTAATTGAAAAAAGTATAAAAACAATTGATGAAAAAATTATTAGGATTGAAATAAATTATGAAAAAGAAAAAGAAAAACTACAAAATATTTTTTTAAGAATAGAAAACCTTTTAAATAGAATAATAGAAAATCTAAATAAAGAGAAACCGTTTAAACCAGATTATACCGAAAAATTTAAAGAAGTCAGAAAGAAAATTAAAAAATATGAAAAATTAATAAAGTTTAATGTAGGATTAAAAGATATTGAAATATTATTAGTTGATCTTAGAAAACAAGAAGAAAATCTTATATATAAAGAAGGAAAATCAGTTATAAAAGAATAATGAACGAAGAGATAGAAAACTTAATATTTGACTTAGAAGATTTAAAAATTTGTGAAGAAATAACTAAAAATCATATAGTTGGAAGAACAGGAGGATCACGAGCAGTTAAACAAAAAGATTATGGAGAAACTAGCACAACTAGATATGAAATTGAAATTGATCCTAGAAGATATGTTAATACAAAAGTCGATTTTAAAACTAGAAAAGAAAAATGTATAGAGACCAATTTAAACCAGTAATAAGAGAATCAAACCCAATAAAGATTACAGGATCTTATTTATACCTAGATTATGAATTAGATGATAAAAAACCTATAAATGAATAGAGTACTAATATGATAGCACACTTTAATTATAACCGTGACAATACCGATAATAAAAATAGAACTGAATATTTATTTGTAACTTTTAAAGGAAATACAGCTAATTGGTACCTAGGATTATATGAGACAACAAAGAGTATTTGGAAAGATAGTATTAAAGCATTATTTGGAATTAGTATAAATGAAGGAATAAATAGAGTTGCAACAAGAATTTATAGAGAATTTGCAAGAGAAGAATGGGTAGCTGAAAGCACTAGAGTTAGGATAGAAGAAATAGAGGATGCTAAAAATAGGATTGAATATTTACAAATTTGTAACATGTGTTATCTTAATTAATATTGTTGCGAATACAGTAAATACTATTATATGATGTTCGGAAGAGAAGCTGATAATGATCATTAGAAAAAAGTTTTTATTAGGAAATTACCACCACCATGAAATAATTATTTTCAAAATAAGATTATAGAAAAACAACTTGAAAGAAATATAGAAACCTATACATTAGGATTTATAATAAGAACTATAAAAGACGAAATAAGTACAATGTGTAGTAATCAAATGATTTATAAACAATCAGGATTTATACAAGATAGAATTTGTTGTAGAGATACTGAAATACCTGAAAATTGGGGATGTTATAAATATAAACGAAAAAGAAAAGCAAAAAATAAGAAGTATAAAAAATACAAAAAATTTAAAAAGAAATACTTTAAAACCTAAAAGTAAATATTTTAAAAGAAAATAAAGAACTTATAATAAAAAACCTTTAGATAAAAAAAAATGTAAATGTTGGAATTGTAATGAAGAAGGACATATAAGTACCGAATGTCCAAAAAAGAAAGTTAGAATATTAACTATAGATTTTGATCAAATTAAAGATGAATGTGAAGAAGTTAATTTTGAAGAAATAGAAATTGATGAAATTTTTTTTGAGGAAAAATCAAATTCAAAAGAAAATTCTAGTGAAAACGAATAATATGTTAGGATATACAATTAAAGGATTAGATAACTTATTAGAAAAATTATTAGATAAGATAAGTGATATTACTAATCAAATGGGAAGATTAAATGAATCATCATCCGAGAAATATTATATACTTGCAGAAATTTTTGATAGATATATTGCAGATTATGCTAATCTATTAGATAAAAAAATGAATTTATATGCTAAAATTCGAGATAGAAGAAATAGAGGACAAAATTAAAAAGACTATTATAAGATAAGGATATATCCCGCAATATACGAAAATTCATTTCATTAAGGGCGTTTTTATCTTTTACCAATTGTGATAATATTATAATTTTAACAAGTCAAAGTGGAAATATGACCTTTTGATTAGGTCAATCTTAAAAGTACCCTCATGTCTCGTGCTCAACTCAAGCCATGTGTGCCAAGTTTAAAATGAAAAGGGTAAATTGCAATTTGTGTCACCAGCCTTTCACAAAAGTTACTATCTTATTCCTAAATAATATTTTGTCATATTTTTATTACACGAGTTTTCCCACGATTAGGTTCATTAAAAAAAAAAGAAGCTCTAGAGATACATTGCAGTAGGATGAAAAAAAATATGGCTTTTTGGCCTATCTAATAGGCTCATTGGCTACATTTTGCAACATGTTTTAATTTTTTCGATTAAAAATCCTGAATTTAAAAAAATAAAAAAATTGACGTCCTCGTGAAGAACCCAACATTTGCTTCAACCCATGCAACCAATGACTATGAGCACAATGGCGAGCCAAGGCCATTTTTTCTTTATGAGCCCAGCTAGGCTCATATCAATGGTTGAGCTGAGCTCATGTTTTACTGAGCCGAATCGAATCAACTGTCATCCCAAATTTGTGTTCAAAGGGGGGCATAAGGGTGCATGATGGGCAGGATGATTATGGTGGTGACAATGGGTAGTATTGGGGTGGCAGTGTGTGTTGATGTATGGATCGGAGTCTATATGTATTGTACATGAAGTGATGCCGTTTGTAAATTATTGTATACATAATGATATACAGATATATGATATAAAATAGAGAGAAAGAAATAAAGAGACTAAAAATAAAATAAAATTCAATTATTTAAATAATTTTATCTATTATGTCATCTATCTGTATATCATTATGAACACAATGATATACAAATATCATTACTCGTTATATAAGTGTTTTATCGTTGTTACTTTTTTTGTTATTTTAATGGGTTTATGTAGTTGGACTCATTAAAAATGCATGTGTACCTAACCTGTCTAAATTAGATGGAAACAAAATATCCTAATTCATTAGAGATTATAAAAAAAAAAAATGCAATGAAAGGTTGGAGAAAAAACAGGCAAATTATCCAAAAAATAAATTTAACATAGTTTGAAGTTATAAAAATTAATTAAATGAAAACACTCCTCATTTTAAGCATAAGTCACTTTTAACTATAGTAGTAAAAAATATGTTTTAAAAAAATTTATAAATGAAGTTTTTAAGCTTAATCAAACATTTTTAAATTCAAAACGTCAACATAAAATAATGTGTGAATAATTAAAATGTGTTATGAATGGAAGACGATAAATACATAAGGAGATGTTCAATACTTTTCTTTTTACTGGTTCTAGTATTTATTTAAATAAATATTTTTACCATATATTTTTCACAGAGGGTTACGCTAGATGGACGTGGCCTATGTCCAAGAAGAATATCTCACGGATACATTGGTAGGTTTGAAAATTAAACTAATTATTGGATAATGCTATGTGTACATAATCATGTACACATAATATTACACCCCCTTACATGGAGGAGGTTCACACACAATAAAATACTCGTGGGCTCCCTTCTATGTGGAGGGAGGAGGGTGTAAAACTGTGTGTACACTATGAGGTATATATATAGAATTGTCCCTAATTATTAGAATATACGACTTGTCAATTTGACAAAGTGCTTAGATTAGTATCACAAAAGTAATGCTCAGTTTAATTCTTTAGTAAATGATCATATAATCTAAGAGTTAGTGGTAAGTACATTACGAGTTTCTAATATATTATAAATGAATTTTTTTATTATAGGTCACACAACTTACATGTTCGCTTCATGTTGATCATCCAACTTCAATTTGGATAAGTTTTGATTACCACAATTCACATTTTTCCCCACTAGGTTAATCAAAGCTAATCAAAATGCATGATTGAACTCTTTTAATATGCAAGGGTATTATCAGAGCGGATATATGATTGGACTTTTTTTTTTTTTTTTTTTTTTTTTTTTTTTTTTTTTTTTTTTTTAAGCGGGGCTAATTTATTAAAAAATGATAAAAAAAATTGTTAAAACTTTATTTTTTTTCTTACCCCAAATGGGCAGCCAGCCCAGTCCTCTCCCAAATATTTTATCTTAGGCTATGTTTGATAGCTTGAAAAATGACAGAGAAAAGAAAACAAATTCCAACTTTATGTCAAAATCATTGTTTGAATGCCAAAAAGTTGACTGTAAAATGAATTCATCCCCTCCCTCCACGTGCATGTATTCCATTTAATGGGTGCAAATGATTTCCCACCTTTTTGGTGGGAAAGTCATTTCCAATTTTTTTTTTGGCAATAAAAATAAATTCTAT
The DNA here is from genome assembly GCA_019395295.1 of Osmanthus fragrans. NCBI lineage: Eukaryota > Viridiplantae > Streptophyta > Magnoliopsida > Lamiales > Oleaceae > Osmanthus > Osmanthus fragrans. The sequence continues at coordinate 5,926,080 of CM033355.1, read as the reverse complement.
CCCCAATGGTAAAAAAAAAATTATCTATTTAATTGACCATTTGTATGGAAAAACGAAGCCAAATGAAGATAAAAAAATTTCGAATTCTTTTTAATTTTTGGCAATCTAAACAAATTTTTATACGGATTATAAAAAAATTATCCCAAAAAGTAACAATTTAAATGAAAAAAAGTCAAACGGATTAAGTGAAAAATTATACCAATCAAATACAATTAATTACAATTCCCCCTAAAACAAATTCAAGGCAATTCAATTCCATGACATTCGTTTTCTTTCCACCCAAATTTCACCATTACAATCAAACGGACCCTTAATATTTTAATGAAGAATAAAAAAATTAAAAAAAAACACTCATAGTGTTCTCCTTTTAAGAAGTAGTAGCACCAGCATTTGTTTGAATAGAAAAATGTCTCTATATGTTCTTTTAGTGAATACTAGTTTTCGGCTATGAAATGCATGACATATCTTTTATTGAAGGTAATATTAGTGTGTTAAGTATTAAGAATTCAAGAGAAAGATGTGAGTTGAATTAACTTTTGAGAAGCTAAGAGAGTATTTAAATGGTGGGTAAAGAAGTCGGAAAAAAAAACAATAAAGACAGAAGTGAAGAAACCAATATTTGAGCACAACAACAAAACTTTCTAGAAAAGTGATGGAAACTGACACAATTACCTCTGCAGAATAGAAATATCAACTTTCAGGAGAGTTCAATATCATATTTGAACAAGAATTACTTTAATCTTGACATTACTGCTATTTAATGCATTAAATGCGCGTTCTATATCGAAAAAAATAAATTATTAAATGGGGAGGAAATATTTCTCGGAAATTAAAAGAAAAAATACAAAAAGGACTCTGTGATGCTACTTAAATTGATGATTTGGAAGTTGTTTGTTGCCAAAAGAAGAAGAAAATGATTTCTTTTACTTTGAATAATTTAATACAAGTAAATTTGTGAAATAGTGCTAAAGTGAAAGTTATCTTGTTGAGTCAATTTTAATTTTCAAGACAAGTGTTGTTTAATTTAATATTGTAGTTGTCAATGTTACTAACCACTTAACCACTATTTTATTATCAAAATTTGACAAAAAATAGTAAAACCTCAATAATCGTACTAAAATAAAATACGTAATTATGGAATAAACAAAATCTTGTCGTAAAAAGAAGAAAATGACTTAAATTGACGATTTAGAATGAAAAACATCGGATTTTGGCCTCGAAAACGGTTTGCACCCAGCGGAGCTCGGTGGCTACGATGTGCGCACTGAATAAAAGTTTTCGAATTGGGGTCATGAGCGCGATTCTAAAAATCGTAGCCAAAGTTATGGTCGAAATACTAAAAAAGGACCAAAACTACACAAAAAGATGATTTTGGGGACTGAAGTGCAGAAGTGCCAAAAGTTTAAGGACCTAGGATTGCAAATTTATGGATGAAATTGATAGAAAGTCAAATTATGAGGACTAAAAAGTATAAGATGAAAATTGAAGGACTTGACGAGCAATTACCCCGAGAACTTAGCTACAATAAATAAAAAACGTTTGTGGTTGCCCCCGAAAAAAAAAAGGACCGTGTTTTCGTGTGCATGAAGCAAATTTTTTTTTTCCACACAGCTCCGTGTGCATGTAGGAAGATTTTTTTTTTTTTTCATGCTTTCTCAATTTTCGCTCGCCATAACTATGCTTTTTGTCATTTCTCTCATCTCTAACCCCACATTTTCCTTTCTCGAAGTTCACTCCCCAACAGGCTTCACTCAAAGATTTATTTAAAATATGTTTTCTAATTTTTTTTTTTACTTATCATTGTATCACATATGAGATTGTAGTTTATTGCTTTAAAATTTCACTTGAATATATCTTTTTATTGTTTTGAATTTCATGGCTGGTTGATATTGGTCGCTTGGGCACATTAGTCATCGGCTTCTGGTTGATTTTGGTTGAGGGTTGTGGTTTCAATTTGTTGACTTGAGTGAATTTCTTTTATAAAAAAAAGGCTAATTGGTGATGCTTCAATTTGTACATTTTAATAATAAATTTATGGAAGAGCATTAACAACTTTTCTTGTTATGTTACATCATAATATAAAAGAAAATCATTAAATCATTGTTTATATTAGTTAAGAATACAATTGTGACCAAAAGTTTTATACAATTAATACCAAATCTTCATATAAAGAATCGAAAATATACAAAGAAAATAGACGACAAATGATTTCATTTAAACTAATTCGCGAATATATTTCACGTTTACAAATAAATTTCTCTAAAATTTACATATAAATAAATCGTGGATTTAATAATTACATTTATAATTATAATTAATTAAATAATAATGTAATGAATGAAAATGTTAATATCGTCGATTTGATAATTACAATTAAATATGATCATAATTAAATAATAATGTAATGAATCAAAATGGTAATATCGTTGATTTGATAATTAAATAATAATGTAATGAATGAAAATGTTAATATCGTTGATTTGATAATTAAATAATGATGTAATAAATGAAAATAGAAATAATTAGTTCTTCAGTAGCGACAAAAAAATAAAAAATAAATAAATCAAATACGGTGTGCAGTTGATCAATTAGTGGCTCATATTGCATATGAATATACTAAACCCAAATACGGTAAGTGGTAAGGCAAATAAGGTAAGTGCATGGATAAAATTTGGTACGAGCTTCAACTTACCGTATATGACTCTTACCGAATCTCATCACTTACCGTATATTGTGGAATGGTTATGAAATCTGGTATTGAACTATAAATTTATTTATTATTTTTCCTAACTTTCTATTACATATCCCTCTTCTATTAAATATCTTCTAATTTTTTCCTTTTTTAGATTAGATTATTCATCATCAAACAAACATTTTCATTTTTACTTGCAAACAAACATTCGCCTCATACAAAATAGAATTTCCTTGAATTCTTTATATTGTGTTCATCTTTTAGAATTTAAAAAAAAAATCTACACATTGTTAAAATCTTTAATAAGTGTAAAGGGGAAAAAAAAATTAGTCAACAAAAATGACTATGACTTTTACCATTAAATCCTCAACTTGAATAATGTAATATGATAGCATTGAAATTATTTAATAAAAGAAAACAGGAATAAAATGGAAAAGGAAAATACATTTTGAATGAACAGTATTTGTGGGATTATCTCTGTAAAGGTGGAAAAAAAATTAGTCAACAAACATGGTTATGACTTTTATCATTAAACCCTCAACTTGAATAATGTAATATGATAGCATTGAAATTATATAATAAAAGAAAACAGGGATAAAATGGGAAAGGAAAATACGTCCTGAATGAATCCACCATGATCGAAGATTTAAAGGTTTAAAATGGTTAGTGATCATTTATATCCTTCATTTACACTATTAAACCTTACACCAATTAAATCATTGGCTTTGCTTATAGGGCATCCCCAAATTTGAGCAATAAATAGTGCCACCAAATCAACACCAACACATCATGACTAATAACTCCTACTAAGGTCTAAAAACAGTATTGATTTGGACAATTTATAGAAAGTAAATATACCATATTTCATTCCAAAAGATCATTGCCCGACATAATCAAGGACATAATGGTAATTATAGCGATCCGTTTCATTTTGGAGCAACCAAATTGACACACATAAGTAGCCTTCGTTGGGTGATACAAAGAGTTGGCGAAGCAAATTTCAAAATCAACAAGTCAAGAGCTCGAAAGTTGTACTCAATACAAAGATTCAACAAATAGTTTCATGATAGAATGTGAACCAAGAAATACAAAATATTTTGTACTCCAAAAGAGTCTATTCTTGTTTCAGCCAAATTTGCATCCCATAAATGTAGTCAAGCAAGGACCTCGACTACATTTACTAACAAAACATGGTGGATTGTGTGTTTAAAGTAGCAGAAGTAGGTCTTGGTCAGATTATATTTGCATGAGCTTAGTATAACTTGGGACAGGTGAGAGAGCTATTGAAAGGCACCAATCCGAGTACGAAAAAATTCTACTAGTAACTTTTTTGGCTCCGACCACCTTTTTCTTACGAGAAAAATGATAGCTGTGCTTTGTGCTAAGAAGGAAGTAGGCCAGTAAGAATGGAGAGCACCTCAACAGCAAGAAAATAATGCAAATCGCGCAAGTGTTCAATCAATAACCGAGTTGAGAAGGCTTGTAAGAAGCGAACAATGCAATCGACAATTTTCCTGTAACAAATAAGGTGTAAATTCACATCCTGGATGATAAAACATTAGCAACAACTATGATATGATAGCCATAAGTATCAGTGCAAATTCTTGTCTACCATGGTTTTCTTTGCGACTTACCATTGAAAAAATAAAAAAAAACTCGATTTTGAACTTTCTTGGATCATACCTGGAGAATGTCCGAGCAAAACGACAATGTAATTGGTTGCAATAGTTTTCGTGCTCACTCTATCAGTCCCGGATGATAGGTTGTGGCGTCCACTTGAGATGCAAATTCAACCTTCCTGATGGCGTCCCGTCTATTAAAAAGGTATCTGTAACTTCTTCCTCTAATATAACCCTTGTGAGTGTCATTATGCATCTTCCCATTTTGTCCTGAACATAGGTAGAATATTATGCCGGGCTTAAACACAATTCTGACCTCTTTTTAAGTTACTTATTTTACCAATGAGTATAGATTTTTCCCCAAGCGGGTATCTCCTCCTCCAAAAATAGAACAAAACAAATTTAATTATCTATTCTTGCCTGTTTTCCAAGAGCAATTCTAATTCTTTTGCAATCGCGTTTGTCTTTTTAAAATATATTGTTAAAATTTGTAAATATTTCTGAAAAAAAATTCATACTTCAATGCACAAAGTTGAGTTCACTCTGAGAATTTACCTTCCCAAACATGTCATGATCCCAAACTTCCAACATCAGCAACTCATGTAACCCATCCTCAACAACAAAGTCAAATGTTTGATTCCAAACTGGGTTCAAGGTGTCATTTAAAACCTATACTGAGAGGGAAAAAGGTATTGCATTACGTTACCAAAAATTCCGAGGAAGGGGAAACACCAGGGTTAGGTATTGAATTAACTGTAAAAATGAGTTATCTATTTCGTATGCATTGAATCACTTCATCTAAAAACATAAACTATTAGGGAGACAACAAATTTATTTTCTTAGTCTTCCTCACATGCCTCGTCATATTCATCTTTTATCAAAGTTCCAACACGTGGACAAGTTTCATAAACGAGCGACAACAAGACTCAAATCACTTCATCTCGAGGCTTAAGCTATTAGAGGGGGGACGGATTTATATACTTAGTTGTCTTCGACACTTTATTTTGCCTGGGGATGGGGCGTGTATGAAGTATTTGCGAAAACAACTATTTCTTCCAAAGGTCAGTCAGAATCAGCAAATCTTACCCGGGTTTTGCTCTTCTGATCAGACTTCTTCATCGTTAGTACAACGAAAGGATCAGATTTTCCCATGAGATCAGTACTTGGCAAATCTTCTGCAGAAATTACTGTCACTGAAAGAACCCCTCTAACAACAAAATCCTTTTTCGTCTGTGAGGCTGATTTCACTGGACTGGTGGAATCTATTCCCCCAGTTCCTTGTAAAAGAGCCTTTTCCATGCTAGTTAATCCAAAGTCAGGGTCAAATGGATTCATAAATGCACTCTCAGTGCCGAAAGGACAATACAAGAGCTCCAAGTGCACCTACAAATAATAGAAACAAAAACTAGCCATAATAAGTTTTAAAGCCTCCCATGGAAAATGATACACTCATTGAGGACACATTCAACGAAAGGTTTAACATAATTCCGTGCTGCATTGAAGATCCACATAAAAATCAACAATAAAAAGTTACAATGTAATCATCATCAGCGTTTGTTGCCTGAAGCTTATTTAAGAGATCAAAATTGTGTTACAAATGGATCCGATGCAAATTTTCATTAAAGTTTATAGAAATCATATGAAAAATGGCTCTGTAACAGAGTAGAAATTGCTTTCCAAAGTGAAATACAGACATATGTTTGAGCAAAGAATTAGATTCCCTTTTAGCTTATTTGGTAAGACAGATGGTACAGCACTCGACAATATTTAAGAAGAAAAAGAAGTTAAAATCCTGTATATTAAAGTGTCCAATCCTACTCAAAACTCCATATCAAACTTGTACTTTGTGTTCACTTTGGGGTTAATTATCCCTTTATATGTGCTTATACAAACTATATTCAGAGAAGATATTCCCGAACGTGGTTCTAAGCAGGAGATGTTTCATTTAGTTGAGCCTGTACTTTGACTTGGTTTCAAAAACTAAATACTCTTTGTCACCCGTGAGCCTGGTTTATAGACATGTAAAATACAGATTTAGTCGGCATTCTCACCTGATCCCGGTTTTTCTGGTCTCTTTGCATCTCCAGATTTTTCAAAAGTTTCAACCATACATCTTTCACCTTACCAGGCACTAGATCACTGAGTGGCATTTGGGCACAGCCAATGAGTTCCGCAGCTTGAATTCCTTCATCGTCAGACACTCTTATCGTCAAATGTTGAGTTGATACATCTTCAACTAGGAATTCGAAGTGCTCATTCCAGATTGGATTTATTTGGTTGTTCTAAAAAAAAAAAAAAAAAATAGTGGGGATTTATATCAACCAGAGAGAAGTAAACAACAAACTAATGAAGGCAGAGAAATGAAAGATTCTTACTATTGTTTTGCTGGTTTTTGTCCTGGCACGTAGTGGCCGTATAAATAAATCCACAAATGGATCAGATTTTCCTATAATGTCTTTATTTGTTAATTCCTTAGCTTGAATAAGCTTCACTTCCAATGTTCCAACTGGCTTTAACTCTAGATAACTGTAAGAGAAAAAATACACTAAGATTTCCTGTTAGAAACATTAGTTTCACCAATACATGCTTTTGATTCGGAAACAAGAATGGGATTATTCCATTTTCAAGGACAGAGGATCTCTGTTTTTTTTCTTTGAAGAACTTAAAAACGAGAGCGAAAAGGTCGATACATTCATTCATACATACACGATATCGAAGATAGACTTGAAATCTCACAGAATATAAATAAATTTTCTATGATCTTTAATTGTAGCAAGACTATGAACTATGAGTTCATTTTTGTTTGAAACTCAATGGAAATTGGATGCACTCATGCAGATAACAAGTGATTATTTACCTATAATCTCCTGGCAAGATGGGTACGATTTGACGGACTGGCCAGGCGATAGAATCTTCAAGAGCATCTCGTATTGTATTCTACGACGAACACAAAAGAAATAGCTCAGTGACGAGTTTCCATTCATATTTCTTATTTAAAGTTGCTGCTACTATTAATAAATTCAAATTACCCTTCTAAAGGCTACTAATATTTAATAACTTCAAACACTAAATAATAACTATGCCAAATTTACAAACCTCAAGAGCATTAGATATTCCTGGAATTGCTGATATATCACCACCAATAACTTTGAGGGTAAAGTCAAGATTTTTCTGTGGCCAAAAAAATAAAAGTAAACTGGATAAACATATGTTTGTTTATGTATTACCAGTATATTCATGTTTATCTGAAAATATGCAGGTCAAAAATGTACTCATTTGTGAAAGTTTGAGCCTTTGTAGGCTTCTGATGAAAATTTGTCATCAACTTGATCAAATGAAGTTAGAAACAATTATGGGCGTGTTTGGTTAGCTGGACTTCGTAGTACTCAACATTATTAAGAGAAAAAGAAAGTTTTGTTCTCTATTGCATATGAAACATGCTCTTAAAGATATTGAAAACATCCATGATGAAAAATTAGCGCGGACAAAATTCATAGCATAATGTTCGGAGCAGTAAAGAGAAAAAAAAATGGGTTCAAGGCTCACCTTTTGTCTTAAGGAATAACAAACAGCTCCAAAACAGGGAAATTCATCGACTAGTGGCTTGAATATTAACCTGAAAACCCCAGTGAATCTGATGTTTTTTACCTACATTGAAAAATAAATGAAAATGAAAATCTCAATATGAATATTTTCACAGCTGCAAATATTTCTGAAGATATAGTGAGGGACAGCCTCTTGTTATTGGTCTCCACTAGTGAAACTCACAGTATGTTTGCAATAGGAACAGAACATTTTAATCTTGGGAGTATCTATGGTAACGTATTGTTCCATTTTTTTTTCTTCATAACATACTGTCAGTTCCATCATAATTCTCCTCCCATCTGATTTAATCAATTTTGCTCCTCAAAAAATGACGAGCGGCTCGATGATTTTTACAATTGTGTAACATAATTTCATTTGCCCAAGAATCAAAACAATCTGCAGCATGTATCACAATAGCATAGCAACAATGACACAGTAAATCATGTTTTAAACACCCGACGAATATTTTAATCTGTATACTCGTCATTCAGGATGAAAATACATGTAGGATTATATTAAGTTGAAAAATAACCTGTACTGGTAATGCCACGCCGACTCTGGTTTTAATATCAAGGACGATATTAGGATTTCCATCCCACTGCAACTCTAATTCCATAACAATTTCCCCCAGCTCATTTTCAAGCATGGAAACTCCTAGAAGAGATTAAACACGTTGTATGAGCATCAAGAATGGTATGAAATGAAAAAAAAAAATGTTCATTGTAAAGTATAATCATATTCAATACTAAGTACCAAACATACTGTATATTTAAAAAGTAATTAAGCTAACCTGTGAATTGCGGAGCCACAGTACCCAAAGTCAATTTGGAAAACTTGAGAGCAGCAAAGATTACTGGTCTATATTGCTCAAGAATTGGCTCGACAGAACTTCGTATTATCTCTGATGCTGCCTATGTAGCCAAAGAATTTCTCAGAAACAAAATCTACATATTAAAAAACAAAAACATGCTCTAGGATTTAAAGGGTTAAAGAAGAATTACTTCATCAACATATGGCCATATTTTGTCGAGGTGGTGATTAAGCCATTTTAACTGAAAATCATAAACAGAGAAAATCAAAATACTTGTACTAAACATGAATTACATGCACAATTTTTATAAGTTTGAATTCAATATTTTTGCATCTCGGTCAAAGATCGACTCATCCAAAAGTTTAAGGTGATGTAACTCAACTTCTGTTGCTGCGAAAACACAACCCAAGAAGGGTATAACGAAGGGGGAAGAATTTTTCTTGAATCTTGAATTGTCATCTTTGCAAAAGCTGCAATTACAGCAGCCTGATACATTTATGAACAAAAAATTAAATTCAAGAAAAATTATAAGAATCTATACATAAAACATATTCATACAGATATTAATACGTGATACTTACATGCACAAAAACAAGAATGTAAATATCAAAAATTGGAAGAATACCAAATCAGAGCGACGTTTGGATCTGACATTCTGGTATCGAGCAAGACCAACGACCAAACAAATTCCCAATGCAAAACCCAGAATATAACCTACTAAGAATCCCATCTCTGTATCAACAGAAACTATTAATTAATATTAAAAAAACCCAGAAACAATCTCAATCCATTTTTACATATTCTCATCGAAAGAAACCCATAGTAGTCTATCATTGTATTTTGTTTGAGTTTTATTCTGTAAAGAAAACTCAAAATCTATTCTTTTCTTCTCCTCCTTGTAACATTCATGGATCGTTGCCAATGTAATTTTCTATATAATAAGTAATTTTCAATAGTATTTTAAATGGATATAATATTGTACTCCAAGAATGACGAGATCCATTATTTAGTGACGTGTCAGCAAGAATATCAAACGGCATTACTGGTCAAACTTTTTACATTTTCAATAATCCCCTTGTTCAAAAAATAGAAAAATAAATTCAGAATAATGAAAGATAGATAATTTCAACCATATATAACATCTTTGTTTGAAATATATGGATTCTCATAGCAGACGAATTATCTGTATCATGTTTCTACTATGATTTTAATTATTTTTCTATTGCATCATATATTTTTTACGAGTAATTGAGAAAACTCAAATATTTGTTCATTGTTCAATAAAACTGCAAATAATCATACCACCTTCTTGCTATACTAATTTTGGTGATAAGAAACGTATACTCGTCTTCAGTTAACTAGTCAACACATCTCCAATGAATTTTTAGGCCCCTTCAAAGAACGATGATAGGGTTAGGATTGCCAAACCATGAGATTAATGAAACTCACGAAATGTAAATAAAGCAGTAAATGGGGAGGTACTACCTCGCTAACAACGAAAAAATAACAATAGTAGACTAAAGACATGTAACATTAAGGATACTATATTTGTCAATTTGAACTAGAGTACATAATCATCGAGGGAGGTCAATTGGACCATTCTCATAATAGAAGCGTTGTTCTCATCCCATGGTGACGAGTGAGTCAGTAACCTATTTCCTCTCGCGGTATATGTGGGAAATCGTGTTTCGATCAAATGAGAGCTGATGTCTGATGTATATGAAAGTGCTCTAGACATACTTGGTTCTTGTTAAAAGGGTTTTAAAAGGTTTATATAGAAAGTTGATAAACATGTAATCTGTTTGCCATCTTCAAGTGATAATCGATTTTTTGCAAGTACTTTTAAATTTAAGAGAGTCCTTGTGCTGTTTGAAAGAATTTTTGCTTTTATTTCTATTTATTGTAAAAGAGCTTCTTGATGTTGTTATTTTAAGCCGACTTTCTCTAAAAGTTATTCTAGTCAAAACTGTTGGAAATATGAATCGAAAGCTTTATAAATAAAGTTCTAAAATATTGTTGATATTCATGGTCGATGGAGGAGGTGTAAAACACAGATTTTACATAGCAAAAACAGGATATAAAATTTGGTTTTTTGGTAAGAAAACCAGATGAGAAGAAGAGGTTTTAACTAAACATTTTTGATATCTTAACTTCTAATCTTCGAGTTGTTGGTCCCAAACGAATTTTAAGTTTCGATTTGTCAAACAAGAACATAAGAACAACCAACAATAACAAAGCACAACACAAGAATTTTTCGACCCAAAGGCCCCGAGGTTCAACGATGTTTCCGACGCCTAATTCCCGTTGAGCATCCGTTAGGATTAAGCTCGATCCACAATAAACCGCCCAAAAATATAGGCAAAAATCGGAGTACAAAAACAGTCCCAAAAAAAGGCAGTAAACTCTCCAAAAATCAAACTCCTCACTCAAGTATGAACTCACACAAGAGTTCACCTATTTTACTCTCACTCTCACACAATCACACAAGATTTATAAGAGATCTACAATATTACAGAGAGCAAAAATGAGAAGAAGACGACTGCCAGAAGAAAGTCTATCAAAAATGAAAAGGGGCTTCACGTCTACTGTGATAGAAAAATCTCTCAAGTCATAGCTTTTTCAATCAAAAGGCCCACCACCTGTCAACAACTAAAAAGCATTTTCTTTTATTTGCACAAAGAAGCCCTTCAACTTTCTCAAAATTTCAAACTTCTCGAGACTTCTAAATCTGGCACATTAATTGGGCCTCCATTGTTTTGAGCCCAACTAAATCAGCAAACCAATTTTCTACACGAGTATTACAAAGACTGCATATATAGAGTCTTTTACAAGACTTCCATCAACTATTCTACCCACTAATCATACTCCTACATACTAGACAATACTTAAAAAAAAAACTTAACTTGTAATAGACCTTACTAACTTGTACTAGCTATAAAATAGCTTAAACTTTTACATCATTACATAGTTGGACAATAACAAAAATCTACATCTAAATACAAATCAAAATATATTTGTTCGGTTGACAACAAAGTGTCACCATAATTTCAACAAAAACACTTAAAAAGTTTACTAAAACGTGTTCAAAATTAGCTTTTAATCTTAGAAGTGACTTTTGACTTTTCAAAAACCCTGGCGAAACGGTCCATTTGTATATCAAATTAGTCCTTAAACCATTTAACTTTTCATTTTGTTTCATGGAGTCAAATTCAACTGCACTTTGTACTTGCACTCGACTTTCAAGTGCATTCGACCCTTTTTAGCATACTCCTTAAATGCTTTTGCTTTTTTATCCTTAGATAGCTCTAATAACTGGTGGAATATTATCCTTTAAGTGAAATGGAGAAGAGAACAAAAAGGAAGAATCAAGAACACCAAAATATGGTAGAAATGCTCAAACAAGTGATTGTTGTCCTCAAATGATATTTGTCTCCTCTAAGATTTAATTGGTGCTAAAAGAAACTTTTGGCAAATGGTTTGTAGGATTTATCAATCTCTACAAAAGAAAATACTTAAACACCGACATTTTACTTTAAAAACTTAATGAACAATGTAAAATGAATAGGATCAAAATGGCACTCAATAATGATTTTAAATTATGATTTAATGATTTGATAATTGAAATCTATCACCTATTTATATATTCAATTCACCATCCACGAAATAGTGTCAATCTTTCATGAAAAGTTGAATTTTTTCATGAAAAAACCGTCAAAACAAACCAAATAACCAACAAACGCTAATTTTTTGTACCATGCGATCGCACAGTTCAAAGCATTTGTCTTAAGTTTTCTGCAGCGTGGCCCATGTTACATTTAAGTGTGGTAAGTGAGATGTATTCATCACATTAGTCACCATGAAATATCATATCATAATCGATCCACGTTAGATTGCTGATTTATGGTCGACTTAGACTGTATCATGATGCAGCTTGTTGAGTTGAGAAACTATAGCATAATCAACTCGATATATTGGCCATATCTTTGGGTTTGATCGAGTAATATTGGTGTAACATTAACAAAATGTATTATATTTAGCTCTTTTTGATGGGTATTAAAATCAGATTTTAGTAGATTTTGATAAGAATTGATAAATATATGTAGTTAAAAATTATAAATTTCATGAGATGTGATTCAAATTAATTGTTGACTTAATTTTAAATTAAAATCTAGATTTCATTCGTACTAACTTATAGGCAATGCCACCACGTGCAAACATGCTATAAAACTCCTACTACTTGAATCAATGTGCCTTATGGGTAATTATATTAACATCAGAGTTTTTACGTCTTGCACCACATTTTAATTACACTTTAAGATTATCAATCTTTATTCATTATATTATTTATGTTTCTAACGATTTTTCATGATATTTGTATTTTCAAACTTTTCATTAGTTAACACATTCTTGTATTTGATAATAGTTTACATAAAAAATTTGTTAAAACAGCGAATAACAACTTATTTTCTCATTGTATTTTACAAAATTAAATTAATAAAAAAGTATGAAAATAAGAATTCGACAAAAAAATTAAAGAAATAATTGTTATAACGAGCAAAAATTGACTAGTTTAATTATAATTAAAATGTAATATAAGAAATAAAAAATTATGTTTTCGATATAACCACCCGCGACTTAACCGTCTACATCCTTGTGTGGAGTCCTTTGCGTCATTTTTGCAGTACTGCACTCTCTCCACTACCAGAAATACTGCCGCTAAACCGTCTCTCTCTCTCTCACCCACGCATACTTCTTCCTCTTTTCTTCGTTGTTCATTTTCTGTACTATCAATTCGATATTTTCAATCTACATGACTTTGTACAGTACACGCATATAAATCAATCAGTAATCAGTAAATACTGAATAACTACAGCATTTATTCGTATGTGAATCGCAGCATTAAGACCTGAGGAATTTTCAGCTTTTCTGAGGCGGGAAACGACTGGATAAACAGTTGATGCATCCTGGGTTGATGCAGGGATCAACGATCAGAAATCCTCGCTTCTGTTGAGAGAGAGAGGTCGGTTCAGTCCGGCTCAGTACTTTGTCGAAGAAGTCATCACTGGATTCGATGAGACGGATCTTCACCGTTCTTGGGTTCGGGTAAGATCACACAGAATATATATCCATCTATTAATTTGATTTCTGTTTCGAATTTTAATCGATTCAAGTTTGTGTTCCTGTTCTGATTATTGATACATTAAGGACATAATCGTATAACTCGAGTCAAATTATACATTTCAACATTAATTCGCAAAACTTGCGTTTTATTAATCTCTATGCATGCGTATATTCAAGTGTATTGAATTTCAAAAGTTTATAGGGAATTGAATTTCCGAGCTCCACGTACTACGGTACAAACACCGAGCCTTAACAAGAAATTTTGCAGGGCATTTAAATTCTTCTTTGACTTGCACTGAAAACTTGATCATATTTGTGAATTTCATTTTTTATTGACTTTCATTCTCCCAGGGTGTACATTTCTAACACACATTATTTCAATATTTTAAATGTATTGAATTTGAAGCTTTCATTTGCATTAAACAATTAATTAACTTTCATGAGGTCAAATAAATTCTGAAAAAAATTGTGTGAGTTCTAAGGAAAGGGCTGGTCGAGTGTCGACGGTTAAGCCAACTGAAATAATGATTTATGCTTGCATGCATGCATGTATGTTTGTAATGCATCGGTGCTAGAAGTGGTTGATTTTCGGTTGAAATATGTTTGCAGGCATCTGCGATTCGGAATTCTGAGGAGAGGAATACGAGGTTGGAGAATATGTGTTGGAGGATTTGGAACTTGGCCCGCAAGAAGAAACGTGTATATTTTTATACTAGTTGATAACTTCATTATATTAAATTACCTCTAATCTTAATTGGAGAGGAATCAGAGGATTACTTGACTGTTCTAGTTGATTGGTGAACAATATTTATTTACTTAAACTCATATGACTAATATTAAAACATCCACGGTAGTTTGAAAGTTGGGATTGACTAAATAAACATGCTACTGTATTAAATTTCGGTTAACAGTAACCAAATTTCTGTACAAGATACTAATCCAATATGCCATCAATAGTGGTGGACCTCGTGGTAATTTTTTCCCTACTCCTTGTTACATATTTCTTTGGATATATTTTTAAGTATTCTATACACTGTTTCACATTTCAATTTGGTTTTATATCTTAGATTGAGGGTGAAGAAGCTCAGCGTAAGACTAAAAGGCATATTGAACGTGAAAGAGCTCGCCGAGAGGCAACTGCTGATATGTCAGAAGACTTATCAGAAGGAGAAAAGGGTGATACAGTCGGTGATCTTTCTCGTGTTGATAGTATCAGAGGGAGAATGCAAAGGGTCAGTTCTGTGGATATGATGGCAAACTGGGCGAGTCAAAATGTGGAAAAGATACTTTATCTTGTGCTAATCAGGTTTGTGGTTTCTGCTAGTACTCTTTTTAAAATGGAAGCCTGGTGAGCAAATATGTTTCATTGTTTATTTATTGACAATAACCATCTTACAGTCTTCATGGCTTGATACGTGGAGAAAACATGGAGCTTGGTAGGGATTCTGATACAGGTGGTCAGGTAGATTCAGGCATTGCTTTCTGCAAATTTTGGTTTACTTGGTTTCACTTCTAATTTTCATCAAACTCCTCCCAATGATATACATGTCCTATTTTGTGTACTTAGGTCAAGTATGTTGTGGAACTAGCCAGAGCCTTGGGTGCAATGCCTGGAGTTTATCGTGTTGATTTGTTAACAAGACAAGTATCTGCACCAGATGTTGATTTTACCTATAGCGAGCCAATAGAGATGCTAAATCCATTCGACTCTGACAATCCCATGAATGAAATTGCGGAAAGTGGTGGTGCTTATATAATCCGTATACCATTTGGCCCAAAAGATAAATACATTTCCAAAGAACTTCTCTGGCCGCATATTCCTGAATTTGTTGATGGTGCACTTAGCCACATTGTGCAGATTTCTAAGGTCCTTGGAAAGCAGATTGGCAGCAGAGATCCACTCTGGCCTGTTGTCATTCATGGACACTATGCAGATGCCGGGAACTCTGCTGCTCTCCTATCTGGAGCTTTAAATGTGCCCATGATTTTTACTGGTCACTCACTTGGACAAGACAAGCTCGAACAACTCTTGAAGCAAGGGCGCCAATCAAGGGAGGAGATCAATGCGACATACAAAATAATGCGGTGTATAGAGGCCGAGGAGATATCTCTTGATGTATCTGAAGTAATTATTACTAGCACAAGACAGGAGATTGAAGAGCAATGGCGTCTATATGATGGATTCGATCCAGTATTAGAGCGCAAGCTTCGGGCACGGATCAAACGCAATGTTAGCTGTTATGGCAGGTCCATGCCTCGCATGGTTGTAAGTCAAACAAATGTCATTTTTGTTTACTTGAATATCTATTAGATTTTTCAATTATTTATTTATTTATTATTATTATTATATTTTTGGCATTGTTAAAAATTCATTATGACTCGTGGACATATTTATTGAAGTACTAGACGAATGGAAGTAATGCAGCATTATAAGGCGCCGATAAATACATGGAAGTAGTTCATGTGCTCATAAGATCTATGATGAAGATATTATAATTTTATTAATGGTGTAGAATAATCTATGTGCAAGTACGAATAGGGAATCATAAATATATTTTATGTTAGTTAAAGAAGCTCTAAAACTAGCTACCAACATGGCTTATATAGTATGAAAAATTGTCACCGGTGTGATACATGTGATGGCTTACCTAATCCTCTCCATGTTATCAATGAAATCCACAATTTGTGTTTGCAATAAGACATTCCAATAATGTAGCAATAGAGAACTAAATGATCCTAAAGGATGCAACAGACAAAAAGTTGATCTCTAATTATAGAGGTTGAAGAAAACCTAAGCAAGAGCAAAGGAAACAGCTAGTATAGCTGCTTCAAATGGAAGAAAAGAACCAGAGCCAATGTAAAAGAATTTTTTATAATATGCACAAAAAAAACAATGATGAAACACAGAGAAATTGAAAGTACACTTTCATGAGCTGCAGCTCTGCAAAGGAAAAGTCATAGAGTAGAGGGGGAAAAAAGAGAGAGAGAGAGAGAGAGAGAGAGAGAGAAGAAAAGAAATTTAGTAGCCATGCCTAAATCCGGCCCATAAGTGCTCCCATGACCTGCTAAGTTTTGTTCACTTAGAGCCCGTTTGGCCTCCATTCTCATTCTCATTTTTTTTCTCTTTTTTCATTTCAACCACATATTTTTCAAATAAAATAATATTACATACAAATCTAAAACTTTTCATCATTTTTCCACCATACATTCTTTCATCAATCACTATTCCAAAAATTCTATTCTCATTAAAATCAACATCAAACACACTCTTAGTGTCTAAGTAGGCCCTGCAGCTACCCTTGTGCATGTAGAGGACTGACCAAATGTTCGCCAAGCATGCCCTCTTATAGGAGGCTTAGGAACAAATTCCATGAGTGGAAATCATAATATCCATAATTTCATTCCCTGAACTCCAAATAATGTGTATGCACATACCGAATCCCTCAACCTTCATTTTTTTTTTTTTGATAGGTGAATCCCTCAACCTTCATAATAAGCCTTATAAGTTTCAAGCCCACCAGATCATTGAGATATAGCCAGACCATTGATATATAAGGGTCGCCATATTCTTTACATCACAATATTGCACTGCACTTGATAATATCATTTCTCTTTCAAATGTACTCGGATTCGTTTCAAACTTGGTGGGAAGCTTCATAACATCTTAGAGAAGGCTGCGGCGACAATGGGCATGGGAAATGCTCCCTAATGCGAGACGAAAATGTTTGGGCACCAACGAAATAAAGAGAAATGATTGTAAAACAAACAAACAATCACAAATAATTACACTCAAGTAGCAATAATTCAAGCTCAAGTAATTTGCATCAAATGAATAAGAGAGGAAGTCAAGCATATAGTTTGCATATATGTTTTTTGTCCATCCTTTATAATATTACAAAAGTTTCTATTTATAGCATTTAGGCTGACATAATGATCGTTGGTCAGATCTATGTGGCTTCATCTAATTGACTGAAGCCTCACGTCATTCTGTCACATATTAATTACATTGACAACTTACATTGACAAAGGGTTAGTCGCTCTATGCTCCTAGGTAGACGAATCTGACACACATTAATACAAGCATTACATCAATCATTTCTAAAGATACTCATCATGCTTGTCTCAAAGATTATGAACACTTCGATTATTAGAGAGAGCTTCCGAAGTGAAGGGATTCGGCTTGATGGGGAAACGCCTCAGCTTGAAGAGCTTTGATAGAGATAGCGCCTCGACTGCAAGGCTTTTCTTGCCTTTTCCTCATTTTGAATAGGGTGACTGCCACATGTCTGGGCTTTATGTACGAGGAGTAACAAGTTCGAAATGAAAGATCTCAGCCAGCTGAAATATTTTCTTGGGATTGAAATGTCCATATCAAAGAAAGGTATCTTTCTATCCCAACGAAAATATACCTTAGATTTGTTGAATGAAACAGGTATGACAGCATATAGCCCTTGCACGCCTATGGAGGAGAATTTGAAACTAGGAATACATGATTAGTTGGGAGGTTAATGTATCTTGCACATACGCGTTCTAACTTGGCTTACACATTAAGTGTTGTCAATCAGTTCATGCATTCTCCAATTGAAGAGCATATGAATGCAGTCATCCGTATCTTGCGCTACTTGAAGTCATCTCCTGGGAAGGGTATCATTTTTACCAAAGGAGATAACATAGATATCGAAGAGTATACCGATGCAGACTGGGCTGGGTCAATTGAAAAAAGACGCTCTACATCTGGGTATTTCACATTTGTAGGTGGAAACCTAGTTACTTGGCGTAGCAAGAAACGGAATGTAGTGGCCTTATCTAGCGCTGAGTCCGAATACAGAGGAATGGCAAAAGAAATATGTGAGTTACCGTGGACAAGAAAATTGATGCAGGATTTATGTATTGAGCAAATTCGTCCTATGAAATTATATTGTGATAACAAGGCAACATGTGATATTGCTCACAATCTGGTCCAACATGATCGAACCAAATATGTTGAAGTTGATCGGCACTTTATAAAGGAAAAACTCAAGGCAAAGATTATTGAAGTGCCCCATGTCCGATCACAAGATCAGCTTGCAGATGTGCTCACTAAAGCATTACCAAGCCAAGCATTTAAGAGCACTCTCGACAAGTTGGGCATATGCGATATCTATGCACCAACTTGAGGGGGAGTATTGAAAATGGTCTTGATTGTTTTTCCATTCCTAGACTTGATTGTTTTTTGCACATATCACACTAGGATTGATGTATTTAATTAGTTTCCTAGTATAGGTTCTTCTTTCCTTCTTTAAAGATTTTGTACAGTTGCTATATTATGCTTATCCCTCAGTGGTAAGAAATAACCTTTCCTGCATATCGTATCTTATGCCTTATTGTTTTTTACTCTCCACGGCTCTCTTTAAACTCATTGCCAGCCTGCCTCTCCTTTGGTCACATACGTTAGTGCCAAGCTAACATGCTGTCTGACATTGCACCATGAAGGAAAATTCAAGGCTACAATGATGGACTAATTCAGAAAATGTAGTTTTGTGGGTAATGTTAGTAATTAAACGTGATTCAAGCACTTACTTGTGAGATGTCCATAGATGTATACCAGTGGTTGTAGATAAATGGAAGTATTTTTATGTATTTATCAAAAATTATCATAAAGATGGTTGGACGTTTAGTAATGGTCTAAAATAATATCTGTGTAAGTGTACAAAGACACAGGGGAAGGGGATCAAATGTCATCTGTAAGTCAGTCAGGGAAGCTTCAAAATTGAACCACCAATGTGGGCAATCTAGGAGGAAAGTAGTGGCTAAATTAATAGACTTCATTCTTTTCAAGTTAACTATGAACTCTACAATTCTGTATGGCATGGGAATTGCCAACATTTGAGACATGTAGTCTCCTTGGTTTAATCTTGAGTCACTTCCTTTTCCTCTTTGAATGCGCTTCCATCTTTTATTTTCTTTTGGTAGTCTTCATCTCTGATATATTCCAATTTGTTCAGGTAATTCCTCCAGGAATGGAATTTCACCATATCATTCCACGTGATGGAGACATGGACGGAGAAGTAGGAAATGAAGATAGCTTGGGAACTCCAGATCCATCAATTTGGTCAGAGGTATTCCCTATTTTCCAAGCAATTTGTTGTGAATATGAACAATTATGTGTAATGAATCCTTGTTTCCCGAGTAACTGTTCCATCATCCTTTATGGGGGTGTTTTGATCCATTTTTAGTGAAATAATAATCTTGAAGTCATTTTTGACTCTGCCTTTTACATTTCCTGGCAGATAATGCGCTTCTTTAGCAATCCACACAAGCCTATGATACTTGCTCTTGCCAGGCCAGATCCAAAAAAGAATTTAATCACTTTAGTCAAAGCTTTTGGAGAGTGCCGTCAACTGAGGGAGCTCGCAAACCTTGTATGTTTTCAGTTATTGAATTACACTGAATATTATGAGGAAACAATTTGTGGAGTAATTGAAAAGGCTCATTTCTTGGGGTTCTTTTTCATTTCTATTTCATCAGTCTTGTATTCAACTTTCTGCAGACATTGATAATGGGAAACCGTGATGCAATTGATGAAATGTCAACTACAAATTCATCTGTTCTTCTTTCAATACTTAAATTGATTGATAAATATGAACTGTATGGTCTAGTTGCATATCCCAAACACCACAACCAATCTGATGTTCCTGAAATATACCGTCTGGCTGCAAAAACAAAGGTATGTCATTGTTGTTTTCTTATGAAGTTGAGGCTTGCTTTTGACCATTTGGTGACTGGCTACATGGCTCTGTTGTAGTCCTTAATCAATGTGCGCTTGTTTGGACAGTTGCCTATCTAATGTTCATTTGACTTTCACTCCTCTCAGTGATGACAGTCACATTCTCAGGATTTCCTTTGTTTGCTCTTAAATAGAATTTAGGTTCATAGTAATCATTTGACATTAGTAACTTCATAGGTGCCATAAGGTATATTATAATTTTATATGGAAGACAACACTGTTTCACAACTTGCACATGGGCTGTCCGGGACAACTGGGACCGGTAAAGGAGAGGAAAAGAGTCCCTACTGCAGTCCTTAAAACTTCCTTATTATATGTTTCTAAGTGTTGTTCTTCAATTTGTTTTCTGTTAAAAAGTATATACGATAAATCTAGGCCATGTATGCCTGAAGAATGAATTTTTGATGGAAGAAAAAGTAAGCCTCCATTTGGCAAAATTTATAAATGATTTATTAACAAGAATAATAGTGGTCCTACGAAATGTGTGGATACTGAATGCGTGGCTGAAATTAGTGTTTGACTTTGACTATATTTAACCAAACTTGTGAGGAAAATAAAATCTCTATTAAGAATATACTGTTCTGATGTTCACTGGGAGACTTCTTGCATAAATCGTTGGTTGACTTATAAATTCTGTTTTATTTTGTAGGGTGTCTTCATAAATCCAGCTTTTATTGAGCCATTTGGTCTTACTTTAATTGAGGTGCTTGCCAAGTGCTGTCTTTATAATGTTCTTATGTTATGTTTAATCTTTAATATATTAGTAAATACGTCCCATTTTCCTTCGCACAGGCAGCAGCTTATGGTCTGCCTATTGTTGCCACAACAAATGGAGGTCCTGTTGACATTCATCGGGTTTGTTGTTTAGAGAAACTCTTATATTGCTTTTAATTTCTTTCATTTTTTGTACTGACAAAAAAAATATTCAAGGTTCTTGATAATGGTGTGCTAGTCGACCCACACAATCAGCAGTCTATTGCTGATGCACTCCTGAAGCTTGTTGCTGACAAGCAACTTTGGGCAAAATGTAGGGAGCAGGGATTGAAAAATATTCATCTTTTCTCGTGGCCAGAGCATTGTAAGGCTTATTTAGCTCGAGTAACAAGTTGCAAGCAGAGGAAGCCAAAATGGTTGAGAAACAATGATGTTGATACAGATTCAGAATCCGATGCCCCTGGAGAATCCTTGAGAGATATTCATGACCTATCTTTGAATTTAAATATTTCATTAGATGGTGATATTAATGAAGGGATTGGAAGTTCAAATAATGCTTCAACTTGCAGAGAAAATGCTATTGATGGGAAAAACCAGGTGAATGGTACAGCTTTGACCTTGTCCTTGGATGAGTCCATGGATAAAGCAGAAAGCAGCAAGTTTTCAGCATCGAGGAATAAAGTCATACATGTTATTGCAGTAGACTGTGATTCAACAGCAGATATTCTAAACATTACCAAAACAATAATTGAGGCTGGCAGGACGGATGGGAAGGCAGATTCTGTCAGCTTCATCTTGTCTACAGCTTCGACTTTATCGGAGATTAACTCTCTTCTGAATACGGGTGGTCTCAAGCCCAGTGATTTTCTTGCATTCATCTGCAATAGTGGAGGTGAGATATACTACCCGTCTCCAGATTCCAGGGAAAATTCTTCTGGATCTCCTTACATTGTCGATTCAGATTATCATTCACACATGGAGTATCGTTGGGGTAAAGAAAGTTTGAGGAGTATGTTGGTTCGATGGGCTACTTCCATAAACGATAAAATGAAAGGAAATGATGGACCGGTTCTCTCCGAAGATAATTCAGGATCTTCACATTGCTATGCATTTAAAGTGAAGAACCCAGCACTCGTAAGTTAACATTTACAATAATATTGAGAGCTTCAAAGACAGCAGTGAACTCAACATCTTGTTCTACATAATTCGACTAAATTCCCTTTTTAGGGAGAATGTGACCGGTTTTTTACTCATTTTACTTTCTAGATATAATGTTCTTCAATTAGTAATATATATATATTTTTTTTTCCTTTTTGTGTCCATAGCTTCCTCCTTTCAAAGAACTCAGGCGATTGATGAGAATTCAAGCTCTTCGATGCCATGCTGCATACTGCCAAAATGGTACCAGGATGAATGTGATCCCCATTCTTGCTTCTCGAGCTCAAGCCCTTAGGTACTCATTCGTCTACTTTCTGGTTCTTCCTTTACATTATACCTTCAAAATTAATAGTATTAGATTCATGTATGTTGAAATTATTTTACAACTTTTCGTACAGGTATCTATATGTTCGATGGGGCATAAACTTGTCAAATGTTGTTGTTTTCGTGGGAGAGTGTGGAGATACTGATTATGAGGAATTGCGTGGGGGAATGCACAAAACTGTTATTTTGAAGGGAGTGTGCCGGGATGCCTCTAAACTTCATACTAACAGAAGCTATCCTCTTGAACACGTCCTCCCGATCGACCATCCGTACACTGTTGAATGTGAACGATGTAACAAGGATGATATTAGGGCATCATTGGGAAAACTAGGTTTTTAACAAGGTTTAATTGAGCAAGTTAATTCCAGTTGTACACACTCTTAGGTACTAGATTAAAGCCTTATTTTCTATTGCTTGTAGTCTCGAAAATTTGTTTATGAATTTCATAGATTGGAGCTATTGTGATAATGAGAATCCAGAACTAGAGTTTTACCACTCTATAATTCGAACTTAGTGATGCACCTTCTTTCAATTTTTATGTCATACTTTTAGCCTTTAGGTCATTAGCCATATCTCTACTCCAGTCACTTGTTACTCTTGAATCTAGTTAGAATAAAGAAATCTAGGAATTGCTGTGAACTTGTTTGCCAATACTGTTGGCATATTCAGAAAGAAAAGTTTATAATTATTACATAATTATTTGATTAAATTTTAATAACTTTACCATTCGATAAAAATTTTAGTATAATTAACATTAATTAAATTAGCATGACATTAATATTTCAGTGCATATCATATTATTTATTTTAATGAAATCAACATATGACATATACATGACATTTCACACTTAAAATGATAAGTAATATAAAAAAATGTTATAAATTTTCAAAAAGAATGTTCAAATTATAAAATTAATGTAATATTTCATTGATATATTGATTTATAGTATAATTTAGATATAATTGGTATTTTAATAAATTGCTAAAGATATTTTCGTTAGCTGAAAAGTTTCACGGATTTTAATTTTCCTTTATTTTAACTAAATAGCTTTTTACCTTCTAAGAAGTGCTTTTTGAGCTCTGCAAAAGTCCTTGCAAATATGAAAAATGTTAAACAAACATAGTCGATGATATCTTGGTTGACACCACCCTCACATGGAATGCGTGGGTCTTGTCTGAATAAAAAATATTTCCCTCCATGTGTGTGTGTGGTATCAATCCCGCGATCATCCATGCGGATAATGTAGCATAACTCTGCAAATACACGCTAAAAAGATTGCTTAGGATGGACAAGACTCAAGAGTCACTTACCTATTCTACGTGTAAAAAATAGTGCTATTATCTTTAGTACAAATGTTGAGGTCGTATTCAGGGGCGGACCCACCCTAGGACCTGGTGGGTCCTATGACCCACCAAAAAAAAAAAAAAAAAAAAAAAAAAATATTCATTTTTTTTTTTATATATAAAAATACTGTACAATTTTTGGGATATAACATGTTAGATATAAGTACAGATTTTGGGATATAACATCTATAAAGTATACTGTAATTTTTCATTATAACATAGATTAGATATAAATACAGATTTAGATGGAAAATCAGAAATCTGGCTTTGAAAATGAATTTTAGTTAATTAAGATTTTTTTTTAGAGAGTTGTTGAATGTTGTGATTTATTTTGATATTAAGGTGTTGTTTTTTTTGTCCGTTTTGCTGGTTTAGTTGTATGTTTGGTTCTTTCTAAGGTTGTTAATTGTCAGTAGCAACGAAGTGCTTTTACCTCTTGTAGTAGATTCGTCTAATTGTTGCCTAAAAATTTGGTAGCATTTTGAGACCTCGAAATTGGATAGAAATTTCTTGTTTACATATTTGAATTTGATTTCGAACAGTCTAACACAATAAAAAAGTAGTTCTGATTTTAATTTGTCAGCTTACTAACTGTGTAATTGGTCGGATGAGCGTTTTCGAGTTAATAATTTTTTCATTTTTACAGCATTTTTAAGAAAAAAAAATATGTATTTCAAACTTCTATCATTTTAATTGTACATCATTATGAATGTTTGTGCTACCCGCCTCCAAAAAAAAAATGTTTCGGGGGCACTGCCCCCGAACCCCCGTGCTCTCCCCTTCTTCATCTCAATATTTTTCATTTTAGGACCCACCAGTTCTAAAATCCTGAGTCCGCCACTGGTCGTATTGAAGGTGATGTCTCTTTTTTTTCCCTTTAGTTTCGACAAGTTTGCATATAGAGATTGTATCTCCTTATTTTTGCTTCTAAAACTTGCTTCTTCTCTCCTAAATGTAACTTTGGAGGTAAGATTGATGTCTCCTACTATTGTACATCAATTCTTTATCAATAGATTGGTTGTGGAATTTAATCTCCCACTCAACTAGAGCCTTGTTTGATCTCCATTTTCTTAAACTCATTTTCAACTATATATTTAAAGAGATCTACAACTTTTATCAATTTTTAACCGTGTAGTTTAAACTTTTATAAAATCTACTAAAAATCTGATATTTAGTTAAATCAACATGTGCTAGGTTTAGTTGAAGACCATAAAAATTTGGTCTTTTGCCTCGACTTAGAGGAGTGTCTTTTAATTTAAACTTTTTAAGACACTTTTATTTTTTTTTTTTAAAATAAATGATGAACTTTATTGACTTTTATATAATCCGTAAAAGATTTCATAGACTTTTCCTGTAATTATTGACTTTTATTTTTTTATTTTTATAAAAAAAAAATCTTGTATATGACTTATTGTAGATCCTTTGAACTGTCACTTGCTTGAACAAATGATCCACAACAATATCGAAATATGTTTAAAAGAATAAAAAATAAGTCACCTAAATTAGGAAAATAAACAAGCAAAATAATTTTTTTTTTTTTTTTATAAGATTTCAATACTCTTTAAACGTAAAAGATAAGATATCTCTTATGTTCGAATCCAAGGGAAGAGGGAGCAAGGTTTTGAAATTTGCTTGTTGAGTGGCTTGCCAATCTCCGTCCTTTGTATCGATTAGAACTCAACGTGAGAACCTAAATGTAACTTTATTGATAAGTTTCCATAATAATACATTTCTCATCGATATTCAAAGAAAGGACATAAGGCCTTGCCATCAAACAAAACCAAATGCTTTGCGGGCTGCTCTTGTGCCCAGACCTTTAGAAAGTTATTAAATTGGAAAAACAAAAGAAACAAATATATAAATATTTAATTACAAATTAATTTATTTTTCATAAAATTTAAATATAAATTGATCTTTCCCTATAGTAAAATTGGTGAAGACCATGAAAAAGAACGAGAATGGAAAATCTTATAAGAATTTTTATTTACAAGTTAATTTTTTTTTTCATAGATCTAAAAAATGAGAGTTGTGAAAAAAAGAAATGAGAATATTAAAAAACAGAATGATAACAATAAACAGGTTGAAGAAAGATAAAATTATTGATTTTTTGTATCATGGCTCAAAGGTTAGGATAAAAGACTAAAAAAAAAATTCAAGAAAGCGAGAAAAATTACAAATGGACAATATTTTTTTATATTTATATGAAAGTCTTTCAAAATCTGAGGTGAATTAGAGACTTTAAAGAGATTTTATATTTTTACTTTTTACTTAAAAAGTTAGTAACATTTCAGAACTTTTTAAAAAATCTTATATTGAATACATTTATTCTTTTCATCATGTCTCTAAAAATCTATAGTGAATACACCCACTTAGACGGTGTTTCTACTCAAAAAAAAAAAAAAGTGTAAGTCGTCCACAAATTTTAATTTAATTTATTTAGTGCAAAGTATCGAAAGAAAATAAAGCAAAATAATTTTTCTTTTTAAAAAAAATGAAAATCCGTCTAAGCTTAGAGAAAAGAGTTATCTGGCTCCTTTCGTTTTTTAAAATAAATAATTTTATGGTTAAAAATGAAAATATATATATATATATATATATTTTTTTTTTGAGAACTTGAAAATATTCAAAAGTACCCAACTTTGTTGCTTTTTCTTCATTTTTCTATTGGCTTTTTCTTGACAATCTTGTTTATGCATGTGTGCAAGTGCTTTTAGATTTTAGCAATGTTTTATATATATATAAAACGAAATCGCAAGCTTTTCAATAAAATTAATTAAATACATATATTTTGTATTAGGAAACAAATCTATTTAATACACGTGTTTGGAAACAAATTTATTTCCCCAAAAAAAAAAAAATTAAATAAATAAATAAAATTGCAAAAGATTTAACAAATTTGAAATTAGGAAGGAAACTGGAAAGAGTACGTAACTCACTAGGATTCAAATTTCCTCGATGAAATATCATCAAAATCTTTTTATATATATATAAACCAGTACAGACATTAAACCCTAGAAATTTGTAGTAAACCCTAGAAATTAACCATCATGGAGTTTTTCAAATCCCTCAGTAATATATCCATTACTTTTTGTCGTTCTCTTCTTTTATTGCCTCAACAATCAATTTCATTTTCTGCAGCCATTCTCTTCTTCCCCTTCACCAGTTTCCACTCACAAGCACCAGGATCAGGTACGAGTTATAGAATTTCAAATCTCTTCGTGCAAATGTTTGATAAGGTAGACGGGAGTCACTAAACAAGTTCATCATATCCGTTACGGATAATTTTAATGTTGTCAAATTTGTATGTAGTTTCTATGTTTTCCTGTTTCTGTGAATGTATATTATTTTTTTTATTTTTTATTTTGAGGTTTTGAAGATTAATGGCAGTATCGAGTTCGAGTCATTGGAAGAAGGGTTGTCACGAGCTCGGGCTGCTATACGTGAAGCCAGTCGACGACGAACCTATATAGCTTATAAGAATGAGAGTGAGATCTCTAGTTTCCTTCCCAGAGGTCCTCTTTTACAGAAACCCTTATGCTTTTCACCAGTTAAGCAAAGCACCATCTCCCTTTATTATTTTGCCAAACCCTATAATTTCTTGTTAAATTAATTTCAGATAGGATTAATTAAGATGGAATAATTGATTGTGTATTTTTTTTCTTCAGATTCTTTATATTGTTAAAAATTGCATGCACCATATTACAATTACTTTTAAATCATATTGCAATACCTAAATTGTATATATAACTGCCCGGTCTTTGGCCCGAGTTGTATCCAAATTAAGCACCTGATTTGCTGAACATAATCTATGACTATGATACATTAGGAGCCACATAGAGATGGAGAAGAGGTTCAGAGTGTGGGTATACAGGGAAGGAGAGCCACCATTGTTTCACAGAGGACCTTTGAAAGACATTTATGCTATTGAAGGCCACTTCATCGACGAATTAGAGAATGGAAAGAGTCCGTTTCTAGCGCGCCACCCTGAGGAGGCGCACGCCTTCTTCCTCCCCGTTGGCATTGCAAAGATTATTCGATATCTATACAGCCCCCGACTGGATTATGACCGCTGGCGCCTCCAAAACGTCGTTACTGATTATATAAGTGTCGTGTCGAATAGATATCCCTACTGGAACAGAAGCACTGGAGCTGATCATTTCTTCGTTGGCTGTCATGATTGGGTAAGATTACATATTTTGTGTACAGCACGAAAAAAAAGAAAATGAAGTTAAAATCTTGCTTCTTATACAGTTCCGAAATGTTTCATGAGATGGGTTGCAGTTTAATTCTTTATATTGCAGGGACCAGATGTTTCCACTGCCAGTCCTAAGTTGTATAAAAACCTTATCAGAGTGTTGTGCAATGCCAATGTTACTGAAGGTTTTCAGCCAGCAAGAGATGTGTCATTGCCCGAAATTAAAGTCCCTTTGAAAGCGTTGGGACCGCCTGATGTCGGGCTGGCCTCCAACAATCATCGTCCGATCTTTGCTTTCTTCGCCGGAGGATCTCATGGTCACGTGAGAAGAAGATTGTTCGAGTACTGGAAAGACAAGGATTCAGACATTCAAGTCCACGAATACCTACCAAAAAATGTAAGCTATTTTGAATCATTGGGCCAAACCAAGTTTTGCCTGTGTCCGAGTGGATGGGAGGTGGCAAGTCCGAGGTTGATTGAATCCATGCACGCCGGATGTGTACCGGTGATCATTTCCGATGGCTACGCTCTGCCATTTAGTGATGTTCTTGACTGGAGCAAATTTTCTGTTCATATTCCAGTGGCTAGGATACCGGAGATTAAGACAATCTTGGAACGGATTTCCACTGAAGACTACTTGAAAATGCAGAAGCTAGTTTTGCAAGTGAAAAGACACTTCATCCTTCATCGACCGGCTCAACCATTTGATTTGTTATATATGATTCTTCATTCGTTGTGGCTAAGGAGGCTTAATATCAGATTAAGATTGTAATTTGCTATATTGTTGTAATTAGAGAGTACAATTTTAATTTTTTTTTCAATTTTCCCAGAAAAGTAAAAATGTATACCTCACGCCTTCTCCAGCTCCTTCATCGACAAAGCTTCCAATCCAGCACCATACAGTCACAGAGGAGCATGCCATGACATTCTGAAGTTGAGCTGTACTGCTGCCAGAAAATTTCTTCCTGAAGTTGAGCTGTACTGCTGCCAGAAAATGGGAACACTTACAGCTGTACCTGCACAGCATCAGCAACAAATAAAATTATTGACAATTCAGATTTTCAAGTACTAGGAACTTTAGAATTTACATGTGCAACTAAACATGGACTTCTTTCTGCTAGTTAAACGCAACTACAATTTGGTAGTCCAGGCAGCGGTGTTACTACTACACCACTTAATACGTGGATGTATTCAGAGGAAATAACTCGAACAGTAATGGTGAAGTACGTTGCCGGAGTTGAGTTTCCACTAGCAGTAACGGATAACCAACATTTCGTTACTTTGTGAAAGAATGTCTTTAACAGAGGTACGTTGGGATAAGTCAAAATACTCTTTGTTCTAATACAATAGAATATCTTCAAAACACAAAGCAAATATTGATTGCCGATTTAGAAAAATATGGGGGTGTGATATTTTTAACTTCGTATATATAAAAAGGGATTAATAAAAGATGCTATATAGTTGCAACTGCACACTATATAGACCTACTTTGAATAATGTATAACAAAATTATTGAGTTCCAGCTCAACGCTAACAATATATTTAATGTTATTATGAATATTATTAGATAATATAAATGCGAGAATAAAATTTATTATTTTACGTTCGACAACGCTTCTGTAAATAAGCTTGTTATCGATAAATTGCATAGAGTACTTCAACCTGATTTCGGTGATTTTTTATTTCATATTCGATGTGTGTACCATATTTTTAATTTAATAGTACAAGACGATTTAAAACATGTTAATGATGAAATTCAACGAATTAGGAATGCACTAATCTATATCACGATTGCACCTAGTAAAAAACAAGCATTTTGGAAATTTTGTGCCGAAAATGAGGTGTCGCATACAAAAACATTTATTAGTAACACAGGACATAGATGAAATTCCACATACTTATTATTAAAATCATGTAAATGTTTCGAATATTTAATTACTGAATTTTATAACAATAGACATATTAGAGATGACGGTGATACTATTTTGAATGAGTCCGATTGGAATTTAGTTATAAAAATTAAAAAAAAATTTTGACAAGTTTTTATGATTTTACAAATATTTTATCTACTATTTATTATCCTACAGTTGTATGGTCCTTGAATGTCTTTATGTAATTGTTAATGTTTTTAATAGATTTAAAGATGACTCCGATTTTAGTTCACTATATTTGCCATGAAATTAAAGTTTAAAAAATATTAGGAAGACTTGCCCATGTTATTTCCATTAGTATGCGTCATGGATTCCCGATATAATTTATCGGGTACTAAATTTGTAATTGATCGGATTTCTAAATTTTTAATTTTTAACGTACATATTACTTATAGGAATTTGGAAGCAACTTTATATGAAATGTATGTATTATATGCTTCATGAATGGGTACACATATTACTCGTGTACCCTTCGACTCTACAAATACTCCCTCCCACTAATATAGCAGCTGACGAAGCTAAAGTTTTAAATTTATTTGAAAGCTTGAACTCATATAGATATGATTCAACTGCATATGCATGTGGTTCCTCCAACAGTAATAATTTGTCTTCCATTGCATGTACTCAAATATCTAGTAATAGTCCAAATGCGTTATATGCTGAATTAATTGATTACTTTAATCATAGTGTATCTGGTAACAATGCAATTATGTAAAAATTCAGATGGGCAATAATTTCTGCAATGACGAAAGATCTACTAACACTTTTGGTTAGCACTGTAGTTTCGGAGTTTGTTTTTTAGTGCAGAAAATAGGGTTCTCTCCGAGATTATGAGTCGACTAAAGGAAGATAATTTGAAAGTATTAA